>OW569398.1:85704794-86383544 GCA_937620795.1 Thecophora atra
TTGCTGCTTCTTGGAACTCAGTTGCAAAAGCAGTGAGAGCCGAAATGAGTAATAATGATGACAAAGTGTTGTCACCTCTAAAAGGATGCCATTGAAAGTAGTTTAAAGAAGCAGCAGCTCTTAATAATTAACCAAATTCATACTCAGCTATAAAAATGCTTTCATTTCGAATAATTACAAAACTTATTGTAAATCTTGTTACACAGTTTTACAATTTTTCTAATTAATCGTATGATTCGTGTTACAATTTTAGTTGGTTTGTTTCACAAAAAAAAAACAAAAACCTATATTTACTTTTTGTTAGCCGTATTTAATATACAGATATTTCCAAATATCAGCCTTACACTCAATACAAATGATGTCCGTAAATGTCACTTAAAGGATAACTAAATTCGAGCAACGAAAACTGACAAGTTAACCAAAGAAGGTTCAACAGAACTCTGCTTGAACGAAATGTCCAACTGGTTATAATATATGTGCATATATCTGCAAGAAGTAGGATTTTATCGAGCGGAAAATGCACTATTCGTTCTGCTACTAATATTTTCTTAAATTTAATCATTTTTGCTGTAAATCGAAAAGACATACTATATTAGTTCTAGTTAATTAGCCAGTTAATTAAAAATATTTCATTGCTGTATTACCTAAAAAAAAACTAATGTATTTAACTGGACATACGTAGGTGCAAAAACACGGGAAAAAGAAAAGGAAAGAGGAAAAATATTGTTGCCACGCGTACTTTAAAAAATAACCGCAAAAACCAAAAACGAAAAATTCAAATCAGACATTTTAAATACTGCTTTAATTTGATTAATTACATACACATGCACATATATAATTCTATATATGTATGTATGTAGAAATATTTATGAAAGATTATTCATCACAATTTTTATAAATTTGACACAATTTCAATTTTAATTCCCTTATCTCTTTCATCTTCTTCAATATTTGATTCCACATTAAAGAAAGCATATCTTAAATAGGAAAAGAATATTTTCTATACATATAAAGCACATGGAAATACACTCGACAAGAGATTTTTTTTAATCGACATGAAACTTAACCTTAACGTAGAAAATAATTGCTCGTCCATCTTTAAATGATAATCGTTCCGTCGATTTTTGTGAAGAAACAAACAAAATCCTTATCAAGTTCTTCGAATTTACTGAAAAGAGAGAAGGCCACATGTATTAAGGTCACTTTTTTATAGAGAAAAAACGGATTCCAAGGAACTTGAAACAAGAACATCGTAGATAACAATTCGAAATGTTGATCTTAATAATTTTAGACGGTGATATTTTATATAGAATATTTCTATATTTCCAAATACTTTTATAATACACCGGACAATAAAAAACAATAGATTTTTAGAATTGTATTAGAATTGTAGAATATTTTTAATAAAATTTATTTATTTAAAAAAATTATCTTAATTCTTACATTAACTTTGTGCCGAAAATAACTACAGGCAATGATTGATGATTTTGATTGATTTTCGAATGATGGATTCATTGAGAATGTTGACAATTTTGATTCTAGTTACATTAATTAAGTCTGAGAAATGAATAAGTTCATTAACATAATTTTTAGTGTAGTCTACTTCATTTTTAAAATTTCTTTAAGCTAATATATTCATTAACAAAAAAAAAAAAACAAGGAAGTAATAGTATTTATTTATAAAAATGCTCCAATTCTCTTCGAATATATGCATTTTTATGCTTTTAAAATATATTTTCTAACTTTCAATTACTGTTTTCCTTGAATTGAAATTACATAAGAGTCTTAAGTATTCATTGCCATCGATTTGTAATCGATTTAGCGATCAATCGTCTGTCAGACATCGCAACGTGAAACGATGATTTCAAACTCAAGAGACTCAATTAAGTAACAAATCTAAAATTAGAAGCAGATCTAAAGATCTTTGTATGTATTGATTTTAGGCGAAGCATAAAGCAGCAGCAGCAGCAGCAAATATAATTGCTGCAAATAGGAATAATAATAAATTACTAGCGACAATATTATTTTGCTCTTATTTATTTGAGCCAGCCCAAGTGCAGTGAAGTGCCGCTACTCACGTTGTCAAATTACATGCAGTAGCAAATATATGTAGACAGTAATGGTCTCTTATACTACATATATATCGCATATTCTTCGCCCTTATTTTTAGCAGTTATATCGGCGGCTGTTGTATGCTTCGGCTGAAAAGAACTCTATACATATTAGCCTTAGAACTGCTTCTAATTTTAGATTTGTTGCTACACTGGAAACTCGTAAACATGCCATCGCTTCCATCAAAGAGGAATCTAACAACCAATCCCAAATTTTTGGTTTACACAAAGCAGCGATGGTTTTCTATAAACAAAACAAACGATTTCGTGGTTTTATTCGTTAAACTGTTCTTGTAGAAAATGGTTTTGGGTGCCACTTTCGCAGCTCAAAATAGCACATAAATTTCTTCTTTCACATCAAACACATTTAAAATTCTTCCTAAACTTTAACTATACTCGAGCCGGTGGCCTTGGCAGGCAGTTGCTTAAAACTATTAGCTTAAAAATAACTTAATAATAATAAAAGTCTTTCTCTTATTTCGTCAACTTTGTTGGTTGTGAACACTGGAATTACATAAAAATGTCCGATCAACCTTTACGATTCTTCGCCCTCGCATTTATTTTCGTTTCTGGTTCTAACGCTTCCTCCTAGCATTACCTTTAAAATACAACAAGCAACATCAAGAACAGGACATGCGTACTTTTCAGCAAGTTTAGGTAAAGTTTCGCTAAAATTCGATATGTTCATTGCACCAAAGAGAAGCATTGCAATGTTCATTGCAATCCATGAAGGCAAGAGAAGAGCTGCTCTCAGTGAAATTCTTTATTGGAATATTAGTATTGTATTTGGAATTTAGCGATCACCAGGATTTATATAAAATCATCGCGTTTAGAATCTTAAAAGAAGTGGGAAAAGAACTTAAGGAATTAGAGTATTAGTGCATAAAATTTTTGCTGTAACTGGCATAAAAATAGGAATTTCGAATTTAAATAAATTATCATAGATTATTTACAAATGCATGCCGAGATAAGCGCGAAAGGAGCAAAATGAATAGAAAAGCCAAAAATGCTTAGAAGCTGAAAATGTAAAAATTTGTGAATTGATCAGTAGCACAAAAATCATAAACAGAAACATCCCCCTTCTGCTGCTCTCCCTCCACAGATATGCAAAATCGCAGACGCAAATCCTCAACCATCGAAGAAAAATTAACAAACAGTATTATTTCAAAGGTCATAACCCAAAAATGAGAAATGCGGACGATTGGGAATTGTAACTATAAAAAATAAGAAGGTTAACTTACCCGTTGCCTCTCCTCATCGCTGAAATCCACAATCATCATGTGTTTGACTTCACACATCATAGGTCCACGATGGCTGCATCGAAGCAGTTTATAGCATAAGATTATACGGCATTTTGCTGCCTCATGTTGCAAAATATTGTTTTTAAAATATCAAAGCAGTGTTCAACTATAAAGTTTCTTAGTTGCTCCTTATAAAGTAAAAAATCCTTAATGATTTTGAAATCATAAGTTGATTCGCTGTTCCCACAAGAACAACATGCTTTTGAGGTTGTAATCATAGAAGTTTTCTGTTTCAAGAGCATAAATGTGCCAACTCGATAATTGATTCGTGTGAGTTCTAGCTTTGGCCATAAACGCATCCAACGCAAACCGTCAATTCACTCAAAGTTTCGCATTGATTTCTTTAGTATCTAGCCAATATAAACGTACATATATTAATATTGAAGGTAATCCTAAAGTGATATACTTAATACGTATATATAGTATATTAATATTGTTGTACGTATATTAACTCAAACCTTTCAAAACTCTTCCCGATATTTTTGACAACGTCATAGGTTGTAGTAATCTTTGAAACGAATGCGATCTCTCCAAAGGAACACAATCTAAATAATTTATTTGCAAAATTTCCAAATTACATAAAGCTAATACTAATAAACTTATAAGTTTATATTCAAAAATTCAATCAATAAAAACCCATTCTGCTTTTGTTCAAAAGTTAGGATATTTAATATGTAATGTAATATAAATTTATGAATCTACCGTACCTGTAAAAGCTAAACCGAATGATCTAAATAGCTAATAATAAACTCCTCTTTTCAAGCCATCAACCGTAGAATTTACAATATTGAAAAATGCAGACGCCCATTCAAAACCAAAATTGAAAACGAATCTGCGTATACGGACGATTGCTCATGATTTGTTATTGTATCAAATTGCCTCTTGTAACATTGCCTCTTATCACTCGTTGAAATCCACAAATCGATCATTGTGACGATGACCTGTTTGTTTGTTTATTCTGCTTGGACAAGCGCTCTGCCGTGTCCTAGCGTTCCATGTACGATTTTCGCTATTGCCGGCTACAAATGGTTCATGCAACCTCCTTATGAATTCATACTCCTTAATCACACTGATTACACTTGTGTGAAAATGCTTTAGAGCTTGAATAAACAGCTTCATTAAACTCGACATATGTACATACATATATAATTTTTAATTTTGTTTTCAACCGGACCACCCAGTTACTGGTTAGTGGAGAATCCTGGAACAAATAGCTTAATGTTAATTTCTTTATTTGTAACATATCTACATATGTACATACATATGTATGTATTTGAAGTCTGCCTTGAAAGCAGTTTCAAGCCATTCATTATATTTTGGGAAACTTCACTGATGTACTAACAACGTGGAGAGTGATTTGAATACTGTAATTGATATGATAAATTATGACGTGCAAGTATTTATGGAGCATTAAAAATGTATTTGCATTACCTTAAAATGTTAACATCCACATCTTCGACCTAACCATTCCGTGAGCAGAGATCTCTGCCGTGAGTGTGCAGATCTAGTAGTTTCGTTTTTTCTTTAGCTGCGTTTTTTAATGATCTATAGATCTCTCTATAGGCCATTCAAAAAACGATGAAAGAAATTTCCATTTAATTGTGTCAAAACTGCTAAATATTGCTAAATGTATTTTTGCAAAACAAGTACAATACACTATATAAATAAATAACAACAGTAGCAAACATCATGTTCTACACAAAAAAACCACAGCAAAATTAGGAAGTTTGCAAAATTTCCCAAAACATGAATAGAAATCTCGATAAAAGCTGCTTAAAAAAATCTCGATAAAACTAAGGTTGGTGAAACCTTTTCACAACCTTTTCCTAATTCACGCCGTCAATTAGGAAATCACGGAATTCACGCAATACCCGGGCGCAATCTACAAAGGGCAAATTGCGTGATTTGCGTGATTTTGTGCAACGCTGGGGTATCTCTAGCAAGGCTATCAGTCCTGTTAGATTCTATGTTGCATTGGCAACACTGTTTAAACTATTGCTTGCGTGGTTAAATTAAACAAGTATTTTATCAAGTTTTTCCGTAATATTATAACAATTAATTTCGTTTTGCAGAGATAAAAATGTTTTTCACAACAAAAGCGCAAACTGAAATATTTACAACTATTGAAATAAAAGCATCCTGACAACCAATTTAGACGTCCATTGTTGACACCAGTTGATCACTCCAGAGACTTTTCTTGCATTTTCAATAAAATGACTCGCATTAGTGGAACTTCGCCATCAGAGCTCACAAGAGAGCAACAAGCAAATTCGTTGTCCAGCAGTGAAGTAAACTTAAAAAGCCAAAAAAGATTTAAAAACTATGACAGTTGCTTACGGTTTTCCGTCCTCAGCAATCTTTTCATCTTCATTTCCGCGACTTTAATAGCTTATCTATTACATGCGTTCGTTCAGTCTGAGTACTTCGAGAGCTTGCTTCGTTGTAAGCCTAATCAATTACAGTACCTGCCGCCTGATCATTTCCTACAGACACACGATGATTTTGCTGTATTTTCTGCGCCTAGTGTTACCAACGCTCTAAAACAATTTAATGGAGATGGATCTAATGCGGCCTCATTTGGAAAAACTGATGATAATACTAACGTTAAAGAGGCGCTTGTTGCCTTGAAGTCTGCAGAGGATATGCGCGCTTCCGGAAAAGATGAAAAAGCGCGGCGTTTGTTTCAGCATGCATTCGCCTTGGCTCCGAAACAGCCCGAGGTGCTGCTACGTTACGGAGAGTACTTAGAGCACAACCAACGCGATATACTACTTGCGGATCAGTATTACTTTCAAGTGAGTAACGCTTTTTAAATTAAAGTACTTATATTATATACTAGATAATATAGAAGTTGTATTTTTGTTGCTCGAAGCCGTTATAATTTCAATATCTTAAACTAAACTGAATGACGTGTCCCGATTCGGTTGTGATAGCAGCATATGTTTTAACACCTCCCTTTTTTAATTAAAGTGTATTCTTTGGATTATTGCCTGTTGCTGACTTTTGACCTATTGTTGATTTTGAAAATTGCGAATCAATGTCGTTTCCCTTGTTGATAAAATTATACGTCTTCTTAGAACATTCAATAGAATGCTGAGTTCAAATGATATCTTATTGTGAGTGTATATATAAATTAATTAATCATTACCAATGGAATTTCTGCGCCAGGCGAAGTTATAGCGTGTAGATAGTAAATTCTTTAGACGTGTTCATCTTTTTAATAATTATAGTTTTATTGTTATCGTGTTAACAACATACAAAAATGTTCCTTCTAGTCTCAATGTTTCCTTATTTATTACTGCTTTTCGCTTATTCATTATTCTTTTGATATTGGAAGTAGTCCAACATCACCAATGTCTGTATGTTTAAAACGCCCGGAAGGAGGGCGTTAACATCGTTTAAGTAATTAATGGAAAGTTAGATAAGATGAAGCAGATTAAAAATTGGTTGTAATTGATATAGGTATGTACATATTTATATTGTCTGAACAGAACATCAAATTTTTTCAGTCGTCTGTTCTTTGATTTAGAACTTCTCTACCTACGATTACATCTTTAGGGACTTTTTTCCTGAAACTTAGTTCTCCTGTCCCTGTTTTCTCCCCAACGCTAGATCTTTTGCAGCAGTTTTATTGGCATCTATTACCATTTTACCCGTTATATATCAGACTCGCTACTATTTGAGTGGTCATATTATTTCTAGTCTTTATTTCATTAGTTTTAACTTACCAATTAATTAATTTTTAATACTTAAACTACACATAACTCAACTTGTTGTTTACTGTGAACTCTTTGATGGCGCGTTTTGATAAGCTATCTGCTAACGTATGTCCTTGTTTAAAGGCTCTTTCGATAAACCCTCGCAACTCGGAGGCCCTTGCAAATCGTCAACGTACGGCATCTATTGTCCAAACGTTAGACGAGCGCCGCCTGCAGACGCTGGATTTCAAACGCGACGCACTGTCTAGCATCCGCGAATCGAACTCGGCGTTGAGACGAGCGAAAAAGGAAGCTTATTTTCAACATATCTACCATTCCGTTGGCATTGAAGGCAACACTATGACGCTGTCTCAAACGCGATCCGTGCTGGAAACTCGCATGGCTGTCGACGGCAAGTCTATTGATGAACACAACGAAATCCTGGGCTTAGACCTGGCAATGAAGTACATAAATGCAAGTTTAGTGAACAAGTAAGAGATTAGAAGTTGTAATTGTAAAAATGTGATTTTGATTTGCTTTTTATTGCATCAGAATTGATATAACTCTAAAGGATATTTTGGAAATACATAGAAGGGTTCTGGGTCATGTGGATCCGATAGAAGGAGGCGAATTTCGACGCACACAAGTGTACGTAGGTGGACATGTACCGCCGGGACCAGGCCACTTGGCTATTTTAATGCGTCAATTCGAAAATTGGCTGAGCTCTGAGCAGACTTTGTCACTGCACCCGGTGAAGTAACCAAAAAAATAAATTTTAAAATATTGATTTAGATTTTACTTAAAATGTTTCAATTTTTAAAGACTCGCTGCTCTAGCCCATTATAAATTGGTACACATTCATCCCTTCATCGACGGTAATGGACGCACTTCACGTTTGCTAATGAACACTTTGTTAATGCGTGCTGGTTATCCTCCCGTCATTATACCGAAGCAACAGCGGTATTATAACAAACTTAACTAATCGCCTATATACTAATTAACCTATATATATTTTTCTTCATTAGAAATAAATACTATCAATATCTACAAATTGCCAATGAAGGCGACATACGGCCGTTCGTTCGCTTCATAGCTGATTGCACAGAGAAAACGTTAGATTTATATCTGTGGGCGACGAGCGAATTACCGCAGCAGATTCCCATGTTGGTCGAAGCGGATCACGATTTGGGAGCATCGATGCTAAAGAGACAAAACAGCCATGCGGTAAAAAGCAGTGACTTCAGAAACATGCTAGATGAGGTGTCTGGATCTGGAGAGATTCCCTAATATCCACTCAATACACTCCTAAGCTGCCCTTGGTTGAAGAATTTAATTTGATTGAATCATCAGCTGCATCCGTTATTTTATTTAAGTTAAGTATGCTTTTCAAGTCGAGTTTCACCAAAGAATATTTATTAGTGCTTCTGTTTTTATAGTTAAGTTAAGGGTATCTGCATACTACACTTACTGTCGGTCGGTAATTGAAATGGGTTAGTGTATTACCGCTCAGACATACCGCCAAACAGCCCATTCAATCCAAACAGTCTATGATAATATATTATTTCTACTAGTCGGTCTAATATAATCGTGGTTTTTGCAAGTCCACTTCTTTAAAATTATGATGAAGTTCGGCATGTTAACGAATAATGTTGCTCTATATTCAGAAATTCACCTTTGTTGCTATAACGCAACACTTATGCTAAATGTCGAATGTTAGTTTCTATTCCATTGGGACCATTTTTAATACCAAACTGCACTCAATAACAAAGGATATTTCTGTCAAGTTTCATTCCGAAATCTTCGACGTTTCTCCTGTGATGTTGATTTCAACGAACAGCCCTAGCTTAGCTATCTACTCAAGAGCTGACGCTGATCAGGAATATATATATATTTGTTAATACCTATCTACTTTATTTCTGCGCATTACAAGCATCGGGTAAAATATACTTAATATTTAGGTCTATAAAAGGAAAATATTGAACGTCACTTTGTGAATTTCGTCGCCATTTTGCAGTTGTGGGCGTTTTAAGGTCGCGGAAGATTACACACTAAATAAGTTTAGATGTTCTGGCTTATATACGAAAATATCGTTCTTGTTACTTCAGAAAAAATGTATTTTTCCCAGTAATTAATACGTGGAGGTACCCCAAAGATGTTTATATTATAAAAGCGTATTGTTTAACCTTTAAAATGATGTATAACATGTTATAGCTGTAGATACGCCGAATATAAAGAAGTACAATGTAAATTAAGTGGAAGGTAAAGTGCAAAACTTCCTTTTGTTATTTTTTTGTTGTTAAGCTTTTATTACTTATACCTTACAAATACCTTAATACCTTACGAATACCTTTGTTCGAGGCTATGTAGCAAACAGTTTTCAAACTCTAGGCCTTCGGCTGCGCGCATTGATTATAACCCTTATCTTGTAGCTTAACACCGCAGTGAGGAGTTTTCTCCAGATAAATTACAGAGCTCTGTAGAGTTCAGCAGATTTGCTCTTAACAATAATTTTGAATATTTGAATATTGAATTATGAATTTTAAGGGAACTTTGCGAGGTAACCCAAAATGTTATATATCGTTGGAAGAGGTAAATTGCTGGCTTTAATCGATCTGATTCTATATCCTAATTATTCTATAAATACCTTTTTTTTGGGGTAAAACCAAATTATCTCCATAAATGTAGAAAAATTCGCAAAAAAGATAACTTAAAAGATAGATCTTATAAACACCTTTTAAACGGTATATCGCCGCCACATCGCTACACTTAATACTTCGGTAGATATCGCAGTTGAAAGTTTTGTCATTTGTTACCTTCACACGTCCACAACTTCTAAACGGAGCGCCAAACCCAAAAAATGTTGTAACTGTTCGATTTAGGGGAATATCTTGGAGGCTTCCTCAAGTACGTACGCCCTTCCTTCGCCGAAATTATAATATATATTTTAAGTAAAACTTCAGAATAATGAGTTCATTTAGTAAATCTAGTTTTAGTGGGGGGGGAAAAGTAATGTTTTTAGAAGAGTCTGAAGGCAATCGTATAGATCAACCAACCGATAGGATGTCTGGTGTTCGGATACCCTAAATGATTGTTAAGCTTAGTGTACGTTAAGTGTTTTATTATACAAAAATTACAAACCAAAATCACGGCTTTAAGCCTCCCACACCGCGTAAATGTGCCCACTGATGCTTGATATCAAAGTATTAAGAAAAGTAAAACAAATCGTAATTTAATATTTGTACACCTTAACGTTTATTTATTTAAGTTTAAATGCAAATTAATATCTGTGATCGTTGAATGTTGTATTTTTTTGTATATAATTGAAAAGTTGTTCATTTTATTATAAAAGTTGTAAGTTTAATATTTAACGATTAAAAAATGTTCTACCTAAATACCTATGATATTTTTTTTTTTTTGTTGTTAACTAAATTCCTTGTTACCATGTGAAGTTTATCTGTAAAATTAATATTTTATTATGCAGTTATTTATATTAAATTATTACGTTATCCAAGTGCTGGCCACTTCATAGGCATATTTGCCAAATTTAAACTACTTGGCTACAGTACACACAACACAAGATCTTTCGCCTTAATTTGTATGTCTTTTGAGTAAACGTTAAATAAAGAATTACATCACACACGCACAATATAATTGTATAAATTTTGACCAGACTTTTTAACCTGTAAAAAACTTTATATCAAAAAATCTTTAAATGTAAAAACCGAAATTCGTTATTTTTATAAAACATTTAAAATGTATTTTAGTAAGAAAAATATGTGCCCTCTACATTGCATCTACATATGTAAATATGATGTATATACTTTTTTCAAAAATAATTTATAAGCACCATGATGTTTGCGTTTAATTTAATGATATTAATTTTAGAAAAATTATATAATGAAGCCGAGCTTCAAAACGAAAACAAGCGTGGGTTTTTTGACTTAAAACTTTGACATATGTATGCGCTCTGCATGGGTTACTTCACGCCACCAACTAGGACGCTCAAATACACCAGCTGCTGTAATGATGTTGCGCTGAAGATGCTGATAAACCTGCATTAATTACAATTTAATACACAAACAGAAAAACAGGGCTTAAATGAGAGATTTCACACTTACATTACCGTCACTCATGCCCAGCGGAGAGTTGAGAATGAAGTCTGTGGGTGCGATGGCATCGACGAGAGCGATTGCCTCGTCCTTGAGTACGGGAAGCAGATTTAATATGCCCTGCTGATAGAGCTCAGCATGGCGCTTGTTGCCGAAGTAACCATCCTGGTAAAAGCTGGCCAAATGCTTGCTAATCAAATTAGCGCCATAGAAGGACAAGACTTTTTCTAATACGTCCTTCTCATTCGACTGTGGCAGCTGACTGACGAACTTAAAGAAGACATAATAGATGGTGCGCTGCAATAAAAAAATGGACATATTACTAACTATGAAGCTGCGTTTAAACTTATGTTTAGAATCTCCACTACCTCTCCATAGACAATCGAAAGCGTCTGTGCGTGAAATACTTGGACATTATTGCGTATATCAAATGTGCTCAGGCCTTTATTTTTGAGGTTTTCGTATTGCCTCACAGCGTTCTCCAACTGCCAAGCACACAACCAATTCAAGGCCTTCATGATATCTGTGAAAGGCGGAGTGAAACTATTTTTTTTAGTGGCAGTTGCGGACATTCTTCGTTTTTGCTGGCATCTTACTGTTCGGCTGCATAACGTCCTGTACAGTGCTTTCTTCTGCTTTCTCACGCAGCAGCGCATCGATATTCTCCAGGAATGTCAATGTGGCCAGCGGAGAGGCTCTTGCGAAGCTAGCCCCACTGCGCCTTAAGTTAATCAGCCAATTCGACGCCTGCTGAATCAATGTGTTGTTCTCACCCTCGTACGTGCAGTTGGCATCGTTATTGTTGCGCAGTCTGCCAATGCCGGCGCACTTGAGGTAACCGTGGCCGCCGCAGGCCTCCCGACATTCTTGGATTGCATCGCGGGCTGCCCACGAGCAGACGGGTTTAGCGACCGACGACAGTGCGTGCAATTCAATTCCCAACTCGGAGACATTTTCGCCAATGAAGGATTTTCCGATTATGTTGTGCTGCTCGGCGCTAATCCACATCACAAACACACGCAATGCGTATGCAGTTGCGAGATGCGGAATCAGGCGATATTGCTAAAGGGATTCGTTACTATATCGAGTCAATTGTCAATTGCTGCAATTCTCTGTACTTACTTGTGATTGGTATTCAATTACAGGAGATTCCTCGTCAACACCGTCGGGAGCGAACTGCCTGCGGCATGCCGAATAACGCGTGGCAATAGTTATGGCTTGGTTAAGGACAATATAAGCTAGCGAACATATATTGACACGACCAGTCGACAGAGCTCCCAACGAGGCTCCCAACCTTTTACGATTATCCTTAATCAAGCTATTGTAGTTGCCGCGCTCATCGATGTCGCCGATTTTCGAGAGCAGATTCTCTTTGGGAATGCGATACTGATTGAACATGACGAAGCTTGCACAAAGAAAGCAATCAACCATTTAAGTAGTCTATATTCCATGAACTCACCCATTGTCAACCCCATTCAAGCCTATCTTCTCGCCTAGATCACCAACAGTCACACCTGGATGCGGCAACAGAGTACGCTCATCTCTGATCGGCACTAGGAATGCGTTCAGGCCCTGGTGCTTATCGTCGGGTACATAAAGCTGCGCGTATACAATAGCGTGCGTGCAGGTCTTTCCCAGGTTACCAACCCAGCATTTGGCGGCCTCAAAGTCGGGCGTGTGGATAATAAACTCGCTTGTCTTCACATCGTAAGTGGCTCGTGTGCGCATGCCGCGCGCGTTCGTCCCATGTGAAATCTCTGTGAGGGCGAAGGCTCCGACTATTTCGCCGTTAGCAATTTTCGCCGCATATTTGTGCAAACGATCAGTGCCCAGCGTTAGCACCGTACTCGGAAACATTAAATTGGAAAGTGAATACTTCACAGCGAAATCAAAGTCATAACTGAACATTCCCTCAGCAAAGGCCAACGAAAGTTTCGGATTGGCAACATACTAACATCGTTAGCAATCAAGAGAAGGTACATTAATATAATATCAAATCCGAAATTGATTCAATCATTTACAGTACCTCATTGAGACCATAGAACTGTTTCCTCCATATCAATTGCGACCTCTTGTTCGACAGTTGTCTCGTTTGGTCCATTGACAGTGATTCGAATTCATGTTGAAAATCTGCATGCTTTTCCATAAACTTCCATATGCGATGCTGTAGCAATGATTAAAATTAAGTAATAGTTTTAAACAAATTTGTTTTTAAACTGAATAAAATCGTGCATTAGATTTACAGAAAATTTGCAATACACCAATTTAAGTATATTAATGCAAAATTTTACAAATGCATTTCTACATTAATTATTTGCTAATTTTTAACTATTATTCGAAGTTAGTTCGAAGTTCTTTTATTTTGTGACGTAATGTAATAGGCTAAATATAATACACTCAAATAAAAAACTACATAATTCATTCTTCTTAAGTTACCAATTTAGTTTCAATCAGTTTGATTAAATGCTACAATAAATAATACAATATTGAAGTTCCATCTCACACGTTACAAAAATACGCACACATGAAATAAAACTCTTTGGAATTACTTAAAATAAAAAAAAACTTCAACGATAAGGCAATAATTAAAAGACCTATCGAAATTAACATAAAGCGTTGAACTCGGAAATGTACTTTGAACATTTGCATTTAGAACTTTAAGCATTACCTTTAGGCGGATGTGTTCCTCTCCCTCCAACAGAACGTTCATGCGTTTATAACAAAACGATGATTTGCGGCGGTATTCCGTTAGAGGGCCCTTTTTAAATTCCGGAAAGATTTCCTTATCCTCAACAATGTTGGCTCTCTCGTTCCCATCTGCCCGAGTTCCGCTACAAGAATTTGAAATTTGGGAGGTTTTTAAAGTATTCAACTTATTGATAGATTGCATCTTGAAAATTTTTTGAGCTATCTGCACTGCACGATTAGGCATTAAACTAAACTCAACAATAAAAATTCAGCAGTATTTGCAGTGAAGAAGTGAATGGGAAAATAATGAGCTGAGTAATATAATGCAATGTTTCAGCATATAGTAACATGAGTTTAAGCAAAACAATGTAAATGTACATATGTATATATGTAAGTTTAATATATTGCAAATTTGTATGCATTACTCAGAAGTCAGAATTGTTTATGTGTAGTTATACAAGTATCCAAGTATGAGGCTATACAAAATATATTTATGCGTAAAATCCACAGTTTGTAAATATTTTTATTTATATGTAAATATAAAGCTTTTGCTTCTATTTTACTTAAGCGGTTTCGCCTTGTAACCTTTCGTCCATATGTAAATTGAAACCCCATGGCAAAGGGTCTGGTTACAAGTCTGGCGCCAATATTTCTATAAAATATGTAACTGCTTCTCTTAAAATATTTAGTTGCAAAATTTCAATTTTTAAAACAAATGCGTAATTTTAACGTCTTAATTTCAACATTTGCACCAATTACCGCATTTTTAGCCTCTCAATCCAAAAAAGTATGTCTACCCATTTTATAGTAATTAAAAATAGATAGGAATAAGATTATATTATTAAGTGAGATAAAAGTTCAAACTCCAAATAAACTTACACTGAAATTCCATTGACCGAAGCTAGTTCTTGGCCTAAGCTATCCATGGCTAGTTTTCGTCTGGTTTTGTATTGAATTTCTGTCCGGTGTTAATATATCACTTAAGGCTTTACTTGTACTTCTTTCCTAAAATGGCAGAGTCTTTAAAGTACTTCACGATTTATTTAAATGCTTTGGCGATTTTTAGTAATCAAAGCAATTATTTGTGAATGCACTCCGTACTCTTATCGTGGATTTAATATTTGACATAAACAAGTGGAATATATGTATGTATGTACAAAGTATGTATGCCTGCCTATTAAAATCAAAGCAATTCGATTTACATTCATAGAAAGGTTGTTAACTTAAATTTTAACGAGTTACCTTGTTAAAATCTTTTTCCAAAAAAGCTATCTTTGGCTCGTCATGTAGATTAGATTATGAATGGCTTGTTCTAATAAGAGATACCTTTTATAAAAGGTCGTTGTTGTGGAGTAGAAACCAATTTTATTTCATTTTTTTTTTATTTCTATAATGAGATGGAAACTGATTGCGTTTCCATAAACACGATTTAGTTGGATTTCGCTCTAATCCACTTTAATCGGCGAAATCCAGCTCTTAATTGGATTTAGTTGGATTGGATCCATTGAAATTGTTGTAGTTTGATTTAGTTGAAATCCAAGAATTAAAGTGGATTTAGGAATTTTCATCTCTGGTTCGAAATTCGTAGCTACAGACAACTAGTGTTTTTAAGCCGATATCACATTCAATCATTTGCTCTACGCTCAAAGTACAATTATTGTTCCCTATCGGTCAAATGAGCGATACTATGTCACACGAGCACTCAATTAACCGATTGAAAAGTGTTGCTTGCAGTAAATATGAGTACCAAATTAAGCACATAATTTCAGTACTCTTTAGAAGAGTATTTTTGGTATTTTTGGAAAATTCTTTAGTTCTTGCCTCTGATATTTTTAAATATTATATGAATTCTTGACATCTTTATAATTTAATTTATTTAATGGTATTTTTCGCAAAATAAAGTAAATATCTTCTTTAAAAAATTGCATAAAATTCAAGATTAATGGCATCGTCTTTTTTAAAGAATTTTAACATATTGACAGTAAAATTCAATAAAATATTTCAAACGCAACAGTTTATCAATAGCTAATGCCTTATGCCTTAAACACATAGAATATCGCGCAGCGATGTCGCTCTCTACAAATTGTCAAAAATCAGCGCTGCTGAGGCGCGGCAGAGAACAGCTAGCATATAAGAACTCACAACAATCAACAGAAGAAGAACAAGAGCAGCGACCAAAATGGAAAATTTTCCATTTCGGTCGCCGTCGCTGGCAGAGGCAGCGGCGACCTGTTATTTTTTTCTTGTTTCCCATAAGAGCCTATGTAATTTTGACATTTGGCGGAGAGCGACATCGCTGCGCGATATTCTATGTGTTTAAGGCATTAAACACATAGAATATCGCGCAGCGATGTCGCTCTCCGCCAAATGTCAAAATTATGCCTTAAACACATATAATATCGCGCAGCGATGTCGCTCTCTGCAAATTGTCAAAAATCAGCGCTGCTGAGGCGCGGCAGAGAACAGCTGTTGTTTGCTAGAAATTAAATTTCGTTAATTTTTATGGAAACACGCTATAATATACGCCCAACATTAGCCGTGTTTTTTAATGAACTATATGGTTCTTGCTATCCGGTTCATTAAAAAAACGATGAGGGATATTTGAACTTATGCCAAATTATTAAGCGAAGTTATGAATGAAAACGACTGTGTATCGCTAAATTTCTGTTTCCAAATAATCAAATATAGAAAATTATATAAACAATTTTATAAATTATATAAAGAATTGTTGCGAGCTTACGCAAGTGTCAATTCAAATAAGTGTGTCAAAAAGGGAAATTACAAATTTCCCTATAACCAAGTTTATATCATAGATGACTAGATGTGACACTCGCTATTCGCCGCTTCAAAAAATCGGTTTGACATTTGACTGTTTGGTATGATGAACTCACGTATACAATACGTGAGAAGTATCACGTTGTTGTTCTTGTTTCTTTATCAATCAATGTGTACGATTTCTTAACAGTGCAACCGTATGTGCTAAAGGGTTTTGGAGCCCCCAACTAGGCCAATAACGTATAATTTCCAACTATTTTGTAAAAATTTGTATTCAGTTTCATTTATACAACTCTGCTAACATCGTTCTAAAATATTTTCGCAATTAGGCGCATAATTGTGTATTTATAACAAAAAAGTTTTGATTACCGACTGCATTTATAGGAAATATAATGAAGCAAATTAGGAAATGCTGTGTAAAATGTGATAGAATATATTTATTAACATTAAAACTATGTTTTATACATGTTTCTCACGGGTAAAAAACATATAATTTATAAGTATTTATTTTGACGTTTCGATAAACAAACCCCTTAAAATAAATTTTCCATCAGTTCTTGCTACAAAATTTTTGCGGCGAGGCTACATTATTTTACGGCGAGGCTACACTTTTTTACGGCGAGGCTACACTTTTTTTGCAGCGAATCAAAGTTTTCTTTCATTGTATCAGTGCAATTCCAGCAAAAATGCATTAGTGTATAAGGGACATTTTCGAGTGTCTCATCTACTAATCTATGGTTTATATACAGTTTTTGTCATTCATAATATCGCTCAAAGCTTTGACATAATATGAAATTTCCCTCATCGTTTGGGTAAGTGTCACTTGTATGGAGAAGAAATATATACCGTTTGGAAGGTATTTCTGAGATAATTATGCAGAGAATTTAGTTTTAAAATAAACCGAGTGAAGGCCCTATATGTAACCCAAACTTGGCATATGAGTGTATTTGAAATTATTGCATTTTGGTATTTTTGGTTGCAAAATATGCAGTTGGGAAAGACTACACATAACCTGTAAATCTGAAGGAAACGATTACACGGAAGGAAAAAATTAGTTGTACCGGCCACATAGTTGAAAGAATTTTTGGACGACACAAATACCATAGAAGTCATCTCGTCGTGGGCCAATGCATCTTCGGTGGTGTTGAAAATGTTTTCTTATTCCTGTTGAAAGAAGAATTCTACTAGATTCTACCGGGAACGACATTTATATTGGATTTTTGAAAGGTAGATAACTGTGAAATATTAATTACTCAAAATTTTTAGTTTATACATTACAGACTAATATTTACACTTGTCTAATTCTCTTATATCCATGTATGTACATTAACAAAAAAAAATTTCTCAATAAAGTGAATTGAATTGAATTGAAGGTAGATTACTTGGGCTATATTTTACTTTAGCCCAAATAAGCTTTTGCTGTTGTTGTTTTTGTTGTTGTTGTAGTTGGTGCCCCAGATGCCAAAAACAACAACAACAAACCCCGCTCCCCCCTACTTACGGAGAAATCCCCCCCAAAGTTTGCAATTTTGGCACCCTGTATTTCGGGAACCACACAACAGATCCGTTACATATATATACCGTTACAAAGGTAATTTTAATGTCTATCATTTCTTTAAATAAACTTATATCGAGAAACTTATAGTTTTCGGGAAAAATTAACTTTTGTGTTTTTACTACCTTTTTTTTACTACTTTTTGATTTTTTTAAGGCTCAAAATTGTATTATTAACAATAAATGTGCTTATTTTATGAAAACTTACATCACAACCTGCACTCACATATTTTTTTTATTAAAATTCAAGCATCACTTTGCAAGAAAACAACAATTATATTTCACAAAACTACTTTTAATGCGACGCTGGTACATCACATAAGGGCTTGTCTACATTTTGGCAAGCCAGTCTACACCTGCGGCTACACTTAATATGAAAAATTTTTATGAAAAATCGCGCGATTTTTCATAAAAATTTTTCGCCTGCGGCGCTACACTTCATAACTACTACTACTAGCTACTTTTAACAAGCGCTTTTTTACACTTCCGTTTTAACATTTTTTACTTTCCTTGGGTACCATTTCTCCACTACGGCACCACGAACTACCTTTCAAGTAAAATTATATCTCTTTATATACATATTCGGTAGTTCTTAAAAGAACTGATATTTTAAGTGCTCGCACACATTCTACATCGTACACATCTTTTTAAAGTACGTCGTCGTCTGAAGCGGACGAGTCGTCAGAATCTACCGCATTCTTCATAGCTAACGGATTATATAATTCGCCAGCAAATTTGAAGAATTCGGACAGTGGGTCTAGTTTTGCTAATTTGCATTGACGGGCGAATGCAAATTTAGCAAGGTACCCACGAAAAAAAACTTTTTTTCGAGAGTATTCTGGTAGGGAACACTTCACATGGCGCCAGAGACCCTCAATAGTGTTGGTGTGGGCACCACTTATTGGGTCTTTAAAATTCTTGCTGTGATTAACAGTTAAATGGGTGTAGCCAATATCACCCAAGCTGTTATAGGCCTGAAAAATGGATTTATGAATAATAATGATAAACTTAAAATTAGAATATTATAGTACCGCCCAACAATCAGAAATTATTGTGGTTCCTATTTTAATCCTCTTCTGTATTATTGGTATTAAGTCACTTGCCGATCTGGCTTCCACCGGCTCTAAAAAGCACCTATTTGTACCGCGCTCTACACCTCCAAAAACCCACTGGTAATTGACGCGATAGCCTACGTTGTATTTACGCCTACCGAACTGACTTTCGTCAATTTCAACAATCATATTGGGTCCACCAAGCGGTTGTTGTTCTTTTGTTGCAAATATCGCAACTTCTCTGTGAAAAGAGGCCCAATCAACAGCAGTTTTTGGGCTTATGCCAACCTGCAAATTCGAAATTCTTCAAAATACTGATCAAAACATGATCTATACTACTTTACCTCTTTCACAATATATCGCATTGGTACATTTTCTAGCCAGATATACGAAAATTTAAGTATCTGATAGATACTTAAATGCGACCTCTCAAAAAATGTTCCATGCCGGAGCGATATATGTAGATGTGTTAAAATACACTCTTTTTTTTTGAACTATTTTTGTAGCTTTCACTGCAACGCCAGTGAAAGCCGTCTTTTGCTTAAATTAAATTAAAGGTAAATTATTGAAGTTTTGGTCCGGGACTGAGTAAAGCGAATCTATTGCGATTTATTGCTTCAAGCACTTCAGATTCAACCTTTGCCGCCACTTTAAGCATCCAGAGCATAGATTGGAATAGATAGATAGAATCTATGATCCAGAGGCTGGTGCTCACCCGAATACTCAGGAGGGTCTTTAGAAACATATCAAGTGTTCAAAGCCGCAGTACTATTGAATGAAATCTTATTTCCAGGGCTACTTGGGCGAATTCATGAAGCTGCATAAACTTTTAACATTTTTAAAATGAGCTTAACGAATGTATAATCAGCGTCATTACGATTTGAATCGCGATATCGATTATGAAGTTTGTATTGAATAAGTATAATAAATATTTATTCAACGTAATCAAAATTGTTTTTGAATTTTTTTTATTAATTAATTATTTTAAAAGCTTCTCAGACTTGGAGAACAAATTGTATCCCTTTGGTTACTTAATATTTTCTTCGAAAAAGGAAAAGTAATTAAAATTTTGGTATTTAGACAAAAATATGTATAGATAAAAATCTTACGAGTAATGTGTATACTTTCTTTTTATTGAGTGTAACGCTGTTTATGTTACCACTCAAGTTCTTGTATATTAACTGCACAAAAAAATCTACAAATAAAGTTCTTTATTTCTATGTGGATCCTTTATTTATATCATATAATATATGCAGAGATTATAATGCTTCAATGCTTTGCTTTTTCTCCAACTCCCACACCATTGAAAGTTCCAAGAAAACATTCGTCGCGACAGCTCGCGAAGATGCTAATGTGCTGGGAGGAGCTTTCGTTCATAAGTTGGAGTATCCAATTCAATTTTAATTCAATTTGAGTATATCACGTCGGCTCCTATCAATTCCTGGAAGATGCATTGTGCCTCCACGGCAGGGTTTCAGTGGAAAATCTCTTCTTTCGAAGCGTCTAAAATTTAGACTCTAAATTGAAGAACATGAACATAAAGATAGATATTACAAAGTATTTTCAACTGTATTGACTTACTATTATTTCATAAAAATATAAAAATCTCAGCAATCAATCGTTTTTATTTCTATTGCAGCCTATATAAAATTTTATTCTCAAAAAATATTTTTTCATAAATTGTTGGTCGAAGTTAGCATATAGTATTATATTTAAAAGAAAAAAAATTTGGCTATTATTTTAGTTATTGGCAATCTGAGAGAATGCGTAGTAAGTATACATATGTACTAGTGAAAAATTACAACTGAAATTATTTGAAAATATCTATAATGTTAACATATTTATGTCGGCATATGAAAATTTTCTTTAATTGTTTAAATTTAATTTAAACTGAATTGGGTTAGCGGAGTTTAAGCAGAAAATTTTAATATATTAGACTTCTTTCCAAACCATCTTCGCTACTTTCTCTTCTGTCTGTATTCTCAGTCATAATTTTCCAAAATAAATTCTGAGACTTTTGTGACTGTTCCATATGTACATATGGTCCTTTTTTTCTGGTGTTTTTTATGCTATTTATGGGCGTTAAAGCTCCTGCTTACAACTAAGTACCTTATTAAGAATCTTATATAGAGGCCATACATATACTCAGTATTGAAACCCAATAATAAAAGAAAAAGTACTAATGGCGTCAGCATTTTCCCTTAAAATAGTTCCTTCTGTTCCAAAATAATTGCTCCGCGGGTCGAAATTATACAACTGATATAATGCCGTTGTTCAGCGCATTCCTTCTTCGCTGCATAGGCCATGTTTTGTTGGGATTGTTGTGCGAGATGTCTCCGTATCTTTCCGGCAGCACGGTTGCTTGTTCAAGGCTGTTGAGATCGGAGTTTCTTGCGATACGACGCGTAGGAAGGATGTAATAAAATCACCCCTAAGCACTTCGCCGCGTTGTCATGCTCTCCATATGAGAGCATTGTTGCCTAGGCACATCGTATAATATTCCGGCGTAGTTTATAGGTGTTTAAAGGTTTTTCGATGGTTCTAGTATACTGCAGTAGCTCAAGGTGACCATCGAACGACCAGTTTTGATCAGTTTGACGACAGACAAGCTGGTCTGCTTTCCGGCTTCGCTGTTGAAGCTTTTTTGTGCTATTCAGCCACTCGTTTCACCATGACGGCCTCATCGTCCGCTGCTATTAGCATTTTTCTTACATAATCCACCAGGTCGAATGTTCCACAGCTCTTGCATGGGTTTTAGGTAGTCCAAGTTATTGGCTATGAAGTCCCCATCCAGCATTTCGTCGTGTGATACTTTCAGACGTACGAAATGAAATTAAAAATAGTTGTTAAGAATTTGAATATCTTCTTTTTATATTTAAATAATATATTAATTAAACACGTTTACTTTTTTTGGCCCACGTTCCGAGAGTTTGATGGAGGCCATTTTAGGAGAAGTGTTGCAGGTGTTTATCGATGTCTACGTGAAAGTTCTCGGTATGTCATTCTCGCAGCAAAATGTGGAGCCGATGAGACGCAACGCCTTATCGCTTCTTTGCTTGTGCGTGTCGATATTTGTATCGTTTCTAATCATGACCGCATTTGCTGCCCATATCATCATTATAAAGGATCGAAAAGTATTCAGAGTTTTTATGAATTTTAATATCTTTGTTGACAATTTTTTTATAATGTAGCCATTTGTACCCATAACCAAGCAACGACAGCCTCCGTTGAAGTCTATACTGAAGAAGCCATCTGTTTCGTTCCATAGCCAAACACGATTCAATTATTCTCGCAGAATGGAGCCCATCAAGTCTTCTGACATGAACTCAAACCAGCACTTAATAAAATGTGTACGTTTCCAGATACCTCAAAATTAAACATTTCGAACTATTTGTATCGTTAGTGTAGTCACTAAATTAACAGTGTTAAATGCATTAAAATATATATACATATATATATATGTATATATCAAATTGTACAAATTGATAAAAAATGGTATAAATTTGTTAATAACTGACTATTGAAAAATTCTAATGTAATAAATTTTTTATTTTTTGAAAAAATAATATTCCTGGTAATGTTTCTTTTATTAATTAAAAGAATATTCTAATTTTACTATGTCAATGCGTTTGCCAGAAGTGGAGTTCAGTTAAGGTTATTCCGATGTTCAAAGAATCGAATCCAAATTGGCCACCGGACTTCAGGTCTTAACTCTCCGGTTCGGAGAGCTCTGCGAAGGCATCATTAAAAAATAATGTCTCCTCTTTCCAAGTATCAAGTTTCAGGAAGGAGATTTACAGCGTTGTAAAAGTGAAGATTTGAACCGATATGCAATAAAAGTCTATGTACTACCAGAGAATCTGTATTTTCTCTGCTAGGCAGACTACCTTAAAAACATTAGCCGCTGTGTAAATTAAATCAAAAATAGTTCCGTAGAGAAGGCTCTACTACGTCTGACCAAACTAGCGTCCATCAGCTGAGTATGGGGATATCCATTGCAATGAAATGGCAGATGAGCTTAGTAGGAGACGTGCGGAAGTAGACTCACTCTTGGCAGAAAAGGTATTTGTTTCCCTTTATATTGGCCTTCGTGATGATGCGGACGGTCTAATTATCTCCTATACAGGACTAAAAGATATACATACAGACTGACTGCTTTCCTGCTGTCCTCCTGTGGTTTAGAAAACATGTAGAAAGCATCGGTAGTTAGATGACAGACTATTTTTATACTGTAAAATTTTATTGTTAATAGTTTTTACAATTGTGGCGTTATATAATCTAAAATGAAAACTTGGACCATGTAAAATATTGCACTATAATGCGATAATGACTGCTGTTGCTCTGAGAGATAATAACCAGATCTCGATGGGTTTTTTTTTCCTTTTAAGAAATGGAATCATAATTTTTATATAGCTGGTAAATATAATTTCTTTTTGAGTTTCTGGGCTAGCTGAAAGTGAAGTTATAGGTTGCCATGTACTGGAAAGATATAGCAAATTCTGGTTTATGTCATTGCAATTATAAGGATTTGTTGATTATGTTTGTTTAAATTGGCTATACAATTTTATATTATCACTAATTAATATATCATAATTATTTGTTTTCATATTTTATTTGGTATATTTGAGATACAGGATAACACAAAAACTTCAAATCTGTTTTGTCGCCTGTGAGAAAAGTAAAAAAAAAAAAATTAAAAGGAAAATTGCTACAACGAAAATTATATTTACCTACTTATTAGCATGGCTACTTCGTCTCACCTAAAATATGAACAAAAGCGGCAGTTATTGTGTTTCGTGATGCACTCTATCTCTCCTTTTGTTTTCCCTTACCATTACTTAGCGAATACTTCATCCTTCATGGTTCATGTGTAGAACCAATCAGCATGCAAGATGTCAGCCCCTTAAAAGGAGAAAAACTAATGATACAGAAACCTTCCTTGGCAGAATTATGACCTCACTAATATTTAGCTTCATCGGACAAATAGTTTCCGAGATTATTCGGGATAAACAGATAAGGAGTAAACAGACTTGAAATTTATATATATATATAGATTACTGATGACAGGAAAATTACTTACCATTGTCGGCTCATCATAAATACTTTTGTTCTTAATCATAAAAGTCGTAAGCTTTGATAACTTCTATATATTCTCTGAGTATTACAAAACCGCATCTAGCATTTGTTTTCGTGGCCACTTATTACAAACATTATTGCAATATATTCCCAATAAGCAACCTGTCAATTCGCCAAAATCGAGATTTCCCTTCCAAAATTGGTTATAAATGAATATGAAAGTCGTTGAAGTGTTGGTTATTCGTTCGGATTCCATGTAGTTTCAAGAATTATAGAATGCGTACCACATACTTCTAAGGTCGTGTCCAACTTCACCTTCGTGTCCAACTTCATCGCTACTTATAATCATATAAATAAAACACGGCTTTTCTATTAATGATATATAATTATTTATTAATGTTTACACATTCCTTCACCTTCGTGCCCAGCACTACTTATAATCAGATAAATAAAAAACAGGTTGTCTATGAATGATATATAATTATTTATTATAAGCTTCTTAGAAATAAACTTTTCGACTTGCAATTTTACTGATTATTAAGTTAATCATAGTTTAAATGATTCAAAATATAATTGTTATTATAGACCTTTGCTATACACTTACATAAAAATTATTTACTCACATACTTTTGCATTTGTCGTGTAATTTCTTGCAACATCTAAGTTAAGGTACGTGTAGACAACTGTTGCTGTTATTCTTTGCGCAACAAATATTCAGATCAACCTAAAACATTACACGAGTTTTGAAACGGTTTTTTGTTTTAAATGTTAACATTTCTAATATTAATAATAATACTTCAAAATCGAATATTATTCGTTTCAGCCTAATTTTCGTTTTCATCTAATATGGCATTCACTAATTCATATTCTTAATTGACTCATCAACGAACGAATGCTGTTTTTCGTGAAAATTTTATCACAACCTTCCTGTAAGCTTGAAAGGTGAACTAATTTAATTTGGTGTTTCAACATATTTCGAAGAATTTCCTGCAAGTGTACAGCGTGTATTATGAGTATTTAGCTTAGAAAGATTTACATTGCACTAATTAACTTCACTAATTCACTAACTAAATTGTTCATTTAATTCGAGCTAACACTTAAAAAGAAGCCTAATCACAATTACAAAAATATAGTATAATAAAACTGCCTGCAAACATTTAGGCGATTGTCGGAAGGTCATGTTGAATGCGTAACTATTGCACGATTCTATCTGACGATGTTAGGAATTGCGATCATCACTACTACGATGCCTTCGCTACTCTTTCGAGGTTTTTTTGAAAAATACGTAAAAAAACAATCAAATTAGAACTTTCTAACAAAAACAACTCTTATTTTACGAAAGTGTAAAATTCCAAAAAGCGGATGGCTGAATTTCGCGAATTTTTCACGTAAATTTAAAGATTTCAAAAAATTAATAAGATTAAAAATAAACAAATATGGATATTGAAACTTTATTGGAGGAAGAACATAATCCTGGGAAGGAATATAAGGACTAGGCAGTTAGGGTCTATCAATCCGAGTCATTGAACGAGGTTTTTGGTGAGCTCGTTTCGTTTTATTAAAATTTATCCGTCAGAAAAACCCAAACCAGTTGAGACATCCTAGGAGGTTATGGATAAAGTGCTGAAGCAAGTGGGTTCAAGAATTTTAATATTAATTACGAACTATTCCTAAAGAAAGCATGAACTTCGAAGAGAAATTAAATCAGGAAGTAAGCAAGCACTCTTGTACGATTTGAAAACACCGCTCTATGAAAATAACATTGAAAAATATAAGATATGGAAACACTGGGGTCAAATGGTAAATTTCAAAATGGAGTTTAGAAATACATTTTTAAATAATAGGCAAAGTAGATTTTTTGAAGTAGTTTTAAGTATTAAACACTCTTTGAATGACGAACCTTCTTTAAGCCGCAGGAAGGTGAAGCCATCGCAGCGGATTTAGTGCGAATTCTGAAGGGATCAGGCCAAGAGTTACCAGAGTTTCTGCGCGATTTCGGCGCCCACGTTTGGTGGGTATGATCCCAGCAAAACCAGCGTAACCGATTGTCGCACACAACCACAATATTTTCCCATTTCACCAACACATCCTCACCCATTTTTCAGAATAGTTTCCAAGTGCGATAAAGATATCAATTATCACATAGCTGCATTATATTTTTCTCTTTCTAGCATTCCGAGAATAAAAAAATTGTCTGCAAAGGTGATTAAAACGTGTTGAAGTTCTATTGAAAAAATTAATTGCAAATTAATAAAAGTTAATACTATGTTCGCACTAGCTCGAAATTGCCTTCGAAATTGAGACAATTTCGTCCGAAATTGAAAGTGTTCGGACTCGCATTCACAATTTCATTTGACGTTTCATTTGTTTACTGCACGAGTTTCATTAGCATTAGGTTCTCTTCATTTTTTCAAAAAACAATTCAATCACTGCGACAGTTGTATTTATTTGTCAAACGTACTCAGTGCAGCCAGATCAATAACAATTTATTATACAAATCTATTACAAAACCATGGTTGTTTTCCATTTTGAGTCAATTTCGTTCGCAATTTCGTTGAAATTGCTTTGCCAACCCAATTTCATTTGACATATTTTTGTATGGCGAAATTGTATAAAAATTCACAATTTCAGCCGAAATTGAGCTACGCAACGAAATTGCCTAATTTCGGTCTAGTGCGAACATAGTATAAGTTACAATTTTAATTATTAAGAATGAATAGAAAAACATATTTAAACAACCTCAGTGTTGAAAAAAGAAAACATCAGCAAAGCGCTGAACAATATAAGAAGATGCGAACATTCGCACAAAATAGTGATAGTGGAAAAAGTGATGCAGAAATTTCAGATGAAGATTGTGACTTTTTTGGACAAGTTCCACTAGAAAAATCTGGCAGTGAGAGTGGTGATAGCGCCGCGAATAGTCTGTCGTCATTTTCCAGGATGACAGGATGAAGGCTTTAGAACAGGGGTCTCCAAACTTATCAGCGTTCGGGCCAGCATTGATTACTCCAGTAAGGTCCAAGAGCAAAAACCTTTTCAATTTTCCTGCCATTAGGTGGCGTTAAAAAAGAAAATACTCGTAGACAGTGGTAGTACGATCCATCACTAAAAGATGGCGCTAGTAGTACCTTCACAATTAAAAGAAATATAAATGACGTGAAGATTTTGTCGCTCGCGTAGAGGGAAAATTTTCGTGCCATAAGAGCCCGTGAAAATTTTGACAGCACTGTCGTGTCCTTATCGCTAGCAATTGCAATGTCTCTGGGCTTTTAAGTGGGCGGCTGACAGCTTGTTTCGTTAGCCGCTATTTGTTATCGTCGTGATTGTGTTCGACCTTTAAACATTCGTGAATAATAATAAGCTTTCTGGTTCGAATAAGTTCTGGTGTACTCCACTACATTCGATATGGTAACATTGGACTGTAAATATATGCTTGTAAAATAAAGTAGTGCGTACAAGAGCATTCAAGAGATATCTTGGAACAGATCTGACTTATTATTCTTTTGTGTGATTTACTTGGTATGGAAAAGAAACGCAAAATAGACAGTGAATGCAGAACATTCAAAGATGAATGGAGACTTCAATATTTCGTGATTCAGTCCAATAACAAGGCGCAGTGTTTGATTTGCAATGAAACCATAGCCGTTCTTAAAGAATATAACATTAAACGTCACTATGAAACGAAACATCTTCAAAATTACTCAAAATATGAAGGACGTTTGCGGACAGAAAAATTTGAATATTTGAAGCGCAGCTTGATATCGCAGCAAACTTTGCTTATGAAAGTCAATACTGAACAAGAGGCTGCAACTCGAGCTAGCTTTCGTATGTCTCTTGAAATCGCAAAACGTGGAAAACCATTCACCGATGGAGAAATGATCAAAGAATGTTTAATTTCAGTAGCCGAAGAAATGTGCCCGGAAAAGTTAAACTTATTTAAAGCTATCAGTTTATCAGCAAACACCGTGGCTCGGAGGGTACAGGACATCGCAGAAAATATATCATCTCAACTATCGGACGCAAATGGACATCTTGAATGGTTTTCTCTGGCCTTGGATGAGTCAACGGATGTGTCAGATATTGCTCAGGTGTTGATTTTCATTCGAGGAGTAGACAAAAGCTATGAGGTGTACGAAGAACTTCTTGATACTGTTAGCATTTACGGCACCACTACTGGGGAAGATATCTTTAAGGGAGTTGAAAATGCCATTATTAAAAAGAACCTTCGATGGAAAAATTTGAAATCGATTACAACTGATGGAGGCAAAAATATGTGTGGCAAAAATAAAGGAGTAGTAGCAAATGTGTCAACAGCTGTAAAAAACGATGGTGGTGCAAAACCAATAGTGTTACATTGCATAATTCATCAACAGTCATTGTGCGGAAAATGTTTGGATATGACTGAAGTTCTACAACCAGTCATATCAGTTGTTAATTTCATCAGATCGAATGGGCTTAATCACCGACAATTTCGCGAGTTTATTGAAGAGATGGGAGAAAATGACTTACCATATCATACTGCCGTACGCTGGCTTAGTTGTGGAAAGGTCCTTCAGCGTTTTTTTGAACTTCGAGCATTGATCGAAATTTTTTTGAATGAAAAGAATCGCACTTTTACCGAATTACAAAATAGCAAATGGTTGTGGAAGTTAGCATTCTATGTCGATTTGACAAAACATATGAACGAACTGAATTTGAAATTGCAAGGAGAAAATCAGCTTCTTCCTGATTTATATAGTAATATCACATCGTTTCGGCAGAAAATAATACTGTTTCAATCACAACTACGTAAAAAATGTTTCACACATTTTGGAACATGTGAAAAATTTAGCCACACAACTAAGACTGAGTTCCCCATCGATTTTGCAATTGAAGCGTTAAGTGCCTTGAAGATAAATTTTGAAAATCGTTTCTTAGACTTTGATGTCATTGCGAATGAAATTAGGATTTTCCAAAACCCTTTTGATGCTGACATTGAAACCATATCCCCGGAACTTCAAATGGAAATTATCGATTTACAATGCAGTGAGATAATTAAGAACAAATATCAAAATGCAACTTTATTGGAGTTTTATAAGAGCCTTTCACTGGTACCGGTACAATTTGACAATTTACATAAATTCGCTCGTGGAATGTTTTCTGTTTTTGGTACTACTTACTTGTGCGAGAAAACATTCTCAAAAATGAAATATACAAAAAATGTATACAGATCTAAGCTAAGTGATGAGCATCTCAAATCTCTTTTAATAATTGGTACAACCAAAATTAGTCCACAACTGCTAGCTATTGTGAGTGCAAAATCACAATTACATAAATCTCATTAGTCATAACCCAATATGTAAATAAAAAATAAAAGTAAATAAAAAATGAATTATTATCGTTCTATGTTTTTTTCCCCAAAATAATCACAGCAACAACTAGCGGGCCGGATTGATGACACTAGTATTTAGTTGGCGCGGGCCGGATTGGTGATGCTGACGGGCCAGATTTGGCCCGCGGGCCGTAGTATGGAGATCCCTGCTTTAGAAGAAAAGGTAAATGAATGGTTTTAAAAACTGAATTCAGTAAATCTTCAGGAAGTCTGTTTTATTCCGTAGACATTGGAAAGACATGAACAGCTGGCCCATCACAAAACATTGCGGGAGTGCAAAGTGATTGTCAAAAAGGTTTCCAAGTCCATTTGTCACATGACAGGTGAGACTGTTGACGATTTATATTTAGAGCTAAAAAGCTCATTCCCGTTGAGCACAATGGACGCAGCTCACGTCATGGAGGAAAGGCTAAGGACCGATGAGCCGTTCGTTTCTGCCGTGGTATTTTCCTCTATATATATTGCAAATATCTTTTAACCAGTTTTACTCTTAGAAAAAGTTTCTTTTTAAAGTCAAAGGCGCAGTGGGAACCCTTGAATTTGTAGTGAAAACCATTATGACTGATTTGCTGATGTCTTATTTTAATTGGAATGGCGTGTGTGGAAAGCGCTCACTGAAAAAATGTCGGCTTTTCAACGATCTTTTATATGGTATCGTAATATAATATATTTTGTTACTTTTCTTCATATCTGAAATCGTTGTATTATATATTAACAGATGTCTTTAGTTCCGATGGCAGACTCTGTTTCGAGACAAAAATGAGAAGAATTCTGGTGAAGACTCACAATAGAGTTAAGCAGCTGTCCTTAAGGGAGAAGCGAAAGGCGGCTGATAATTTAATAATGGAGTCGGGCGAATTTAATTGAAGTTCCTTTTAATTCTTATAAACTAGATATTTTTGTTGTGTTATTTTCTATATACCTATCTTTTATAATAATATAAATTTTTTCAATTTGAAATCTTATGAATTTGAAAACATAATGTGATATTTTCTTTTTTGAATATTGAATATTGAATATGATCATGAAGTTAGAAAGTTAAAAAAGTTACTCGAAATATTCTGTTAATAAGGAACATGTGTTATATGAATTAATTATGATGATATATGAATATATGTAATGAATTATATGAACAATGAATATATTATGTGAAGTTCATGAAGTTAAGAAAGTTAGGCGAAATATTCTGTTTATGAGGAACATTTGTTATATTGAATAATTGAAGAATTGAATAATAAAAGAAATCAAACCATTTTAAACAAATTATAATGTATTTCTGAACGTTAGAAAAACCAGGTATTTCACTGGTAGCAGTAACCCCATTATAAGGTATTAGTATCAGCTACATAGCTGGGTATTTCACTGGTAGCAAAATAAAAACCGTACTGTGCGAAAGAGCGCACTATATTTTATGCATATGAAATTCGCATATGTGAAAGAATGAAATACAAGATCACACGTACACAAAAGTTTAGGGTACGTTTTTCCCGACGCTCTGCACAAAATAATAGAGAATGTCACCGATATTTCGGTGACAGCTACCAGCAAAATAACTGGTTAAATACTAGGTAGCTGTCTTGCTCGGATGTGTGCAATTTCGCCACACTGCCAGATTTAGGCGTGAGAGCTTCTTCATTCTGGTGAAGGATATAAGAACAATGAAATTGTCATGCCCCAAAACATATATTAAAAATATTTGAAGTAGCAACACTAATATTCCACTAACTAACGGTACTTTAAATGAATGTTCAAGACGAAACAGTCAGCACAGCACACGTTATATCTTACACGTGTTATATTTTTAAAATCAGTTGAAGTTTTATTTGCAATTGTAAGTATTTGCATACTTAATACAACGTTTTATATTTTTATTGAAAGTGTGTTTGGTGAATCAAATATATTCTTTTTAAAGTTTAATTATTTTTCTTTCAAAGTTTTTAAATGGAAGAGCGAAAAAACTTTCTCCTTTCAAAATTCGTGAAATTGAGACACTTTTCAAGCATACAACTCATTCTCAGAAGTAAATTGCTGATATAGCAAATGTTGCGAAGGTAACAGTAAATCGGATAAGGAAAGAACTAAATAGCAACACCTTTCGGACCACCGTTTAAAAAAATGTGGCAGAAAAAAAAGAAATAACACCTCGAGATGAGAGAAAAAATCGGGATATTCTATAAAATAATATTAAAAAACTATTTTTACATATAAAGTTAAACTGCAATGCTTAAAAGCCATTCAGTACGTTGAGTACGGCGATTTGTGGAGATGAGCCATCGGAAATATTTGCACGGAGTCGTTTAAACATATCCGCGGAAATATTAGCGCTGAAGTATTACCGAAAATATTATAGGTATTATTATTGAAAAAGTCCATTGCTCCCATGCAAAATTTAGTTCTGCTATCATTGCAGCCGCAGCTAAAAAAGCGTTTCGTCTCTCTGAAAAGTCGTTGTCTTTCGATTTTGCGCTTTGCAAAGCCTTTTTTGCTAATAATTTATCTGCAGTATGTCTCTTATTAATATCTTTCGCCTGCTTTGCTTATCATTCGAGAATAAGCAATGTCATGCCTTCCGCACGCTGCATCTAAGGAATTAATTCCTTTATTACCTCGTTTGACTTATGACTAAATTTTTTTATAGCATACAACCATTTAATATGTTATCAACTAAACTGTTTTAATTGAAATGAATATAGGTAAGGAAGATATTTCTTTATATATCAATTGCCAAAATGCGTTTCGTTAAGCAAGACAAGGATATTGGTGCTAAAAATTTGGACTTTTCGTTAAGTAAAAAATCACAATTAAGACACAGTTCATTGTTACCGAATTCTATTCTTAATGTTTCCGAAACGTCAACACACATTTTACAAAAAAAAATTTGTAATTCTAACTGATTAGTGATATGCTGCGAAAAGGAGCTACGATGCAGGAGCTATGTATGTCAATTAATATTGGAATACGTAGTTACGCCTTAATCCATTTTCCTCCAGGTTCTCTTCCTGGAGGTTTCCTACGTAATAAATGGAGGGTGTAGAGGACTAGCCATCCTAGAAGTTTCATAGATTCAAATTGGTAGCCCGGAGGGCGAATCCTTTACCAGTTGGGATTATGACGGAAACTGGTGCCACGGGCGCTCACCTGTTCCAAGCCTCAGAGCGATTGAGGTCGGACTCGTGGTGGCTGTGGTTAATAACTTTGAAAGTAACAAAAACTTATTTCTGTTGAGTGGGATCTTGATTTAGATTTAAATCCGAGCATGATGCATCGTAAATAATCGTAAAGAAAGGTGCCCACGTTAAAAATAAAATAGCACTTGTGCTATTTGGACTTACTACTCTAATAACTCCTTATCTTTATTTACATTCAATTGTTTCGCTGTTTCGCGAAAGTAATCGTGTGCAACCACATGGAAATCTGTGATTCTGGAAATTTCCTCGTAATACACCAGTTTAGGTGATACTATTATATTTTTTATATCATATTTACTTCGGCCGCTTGATATACATTGTTTCTCTCGCCCTTCTCTTGTTCTTCCTTATTTTCTCAAAAACCGACACATTGTTTCCATAGTATCTCACAGTCCTTAACAAAACACAACTGTTTTTTCTTAACATCATCTATACTAATATATAAAAGTGATTGTGTGTCTGTCTGTCTGTTCCCTTTTCACGGCTAAACCGCTGGACCGATCTCGACAAAATTTGTTATGGTCATATTTTGAGGCCTGCCGATGGACATAGGCTACCTATTTTTTTTTTAATTCCACCCATAAATGGTCTAAATGGGCGTGGCAAATTGCTCAGACCGTTCAGGGCTAAGCCGCTGGACCGATTTGGACAAAAGTTGGTATGGTCATATTTTGAGGCCTTCCGATGGACATAGGCTACCTATTTTTTTTTTAATTGCACCCATAAATGGGCGTGGCAAATTGCTCAGACTGTTTAGGGCTCAGCCGCTGGACCGATTTGGACAAAATTTGGTATGGTTATATTTTGAAGCCTGCCGATGGACATAGGCTACCTATTTTTTTTTTAATTCCACCCATAAATGGGCGTGGCAAATTTCTCGGACCGTTCAGGGCTAAGCCGCCAAAATTTGGTATGGTCATATTTTGAGGCCTGCATGCGGACGAAGTCGCGGAGTCCAGCTAGTATAATTACAAAACACAATTCGTTGCTACAATCACAATAATTGTAAAACGCAACCCGCTGCTACAATCACAAAAAATCGAAACCGTATGCCTACGTACACGTCCACACACCGTTCTGTCTACCTTTATTCTCTTTTTATGGCTTGCTATTTATGTGCTTCATCCTTTTGTACCCTATTCTTCCAAATTTCCTACTCATTTAAACTCATTGACTTTTCTCTCGTAATTACTTACTATCTTGCTCAATGGATATAGAAATTCAAAACACACTTTTTTCAGTTTTGCAGTTGCCATTTCTCAATTTGGACGCCAATCTGATCCTCATCCTTTAAGTTCTTTAAACCCGCCTGATGCTGAGCTTTTAATAACAGATACTCTTTCCAATTCTAATTTCATACAAGCACTACCCAGACAGAAAACAATAACCATTTTTACAAAAACCACGATACCAATTTCAAACAACAAAACAAAAATAGCATTGATGAGCAATGAATTTTGATGATTGCTAAAAAATGCCATACTCTACGTTTGGTAGAAGAAACAGAATTTAAAAAATTCGTATCTTTCTATCGTACCACAGTTATATATGAAACTTTGAATGACGTTAAAACTAAAATTCCAAACGCCACTGCAGTCTGTGCTCGAATTTCATCGTCGTGAACCAAATCTAATGATAGTTTCGGAGATTCTTTTACAAACCGTTATTTTTAAATATACATTAATTTGTGACACACGTTTATTACCTTGAAAACGACATACTTAATAAAAGGCTCTATAAAAATTCTGGATATTTCTCATAAACATATGCTGCTGATACATCCATAAAACAGATTAGTTGATAATACGCTAAACACATACTATTAGCGATTAAACTTGGAGGATGGCGTTCTATTGGTTTGTTGTAGGTCGGAACGGTCAACCAATCGTTTAAGCTTAAAAACTAAAAACTTAAGCGGAAAGTTTAAACAAAGCTTGATGCAAAGCTTTAAAAATTTGTAAATCAAATAAGCGAATATATTTTTAGGCTTCTCCGTAATAGTGAAGTTTCTAAGCACACGCTTTCAAATTAAAGCACACGCTCCAGATTGAGTGACCAAGTGCTAGATTTAATCAAGTCAAGCTCATGTTCTAGATTTGGTTTCACGATCGCGGAAACTTGCAAATATTCCAAACGACCACACGTGTTTGGGTCAATGCAAAGCTCGCGTTCTAGATTCTAGCAAGAGAATTGGAGACGATGCAAATTAAACTGGGTTACGGTTCCGACTAGGGAGTCAATAAAAAGACAAGTTGTCTTTTATTTAAGAGAGTTGTAAATTATAAACTGGCCAGTGAAGTCAGAAGTAGTGACTTTAAGTAATATTTATATTAAAATAAGTTTTAATAAAGAATAAAGTGAGTGAAAAAATTAAGTGGTGCGTTTTTGAATTCTCACTGTGGGAAAAACAAGAAGATTCCAGGCAACAGGACAACTGTGGAAGGACTCCACAACATTACAGGGTACGAGTCCAGACAGGACAACTGTTGTGGCAGGTAAAATCACAACATTTTTGGCGCAGCCGGTTGCTGTGCTCTTCTCCTACGTTTAGTAGTGCAAGCCGGGAACAAACACATAGCAGAAACCAAAAAGGGAGCAGAAGGCCAAAAAAAAATAAGGAAGACTATATCAAAGCTGTAAAAGTGTACCAGCACCTTCTATGCTGGCTCCGAGACTTCTTCCGTTGACGTCGTTGACGCGAGCGGGATCCGTCGTCGCAATGGACGATCCATGCCGAACATCTTCATGAAGTCGCTCCCAAGGCCACGTAGAATTCTGTTGTTTCCGCTTACTTGAAGCTGTAGACAAATCTTTCCTAATTTTTGAGGTCCCTTCTTCGAGGGCCTCTTTCGTCCGACAGCCTTTCTGCTCTTCTTCTTGGAGCATTTCCTGATGCCGAGCTTCTTTCCTTTCGTCTTGAAGCATCTTGTAACTCTAGGATCCTTCCAAGGCCCTCTCACCTCATTGACTCTAAAGCCTCTGAAATGCATTGGCGGTGCTCCGCCGTACGAAGTACAACGACATTTCGGCTTTCTTACTTTAGTGCTGCTTTTCCAAAGAACTTTCTTGCCGATGCCGCTCTTAACCGCGTTTCCAAGATAACGAGACATTTTCTTATGTAAAGGTGCAGAATTCAGAAAGAAGTGGCGTTACTTTGAAGCCATGAGCTTCCTCTACCAAGTACAAGCCAGCAGAAAGTAAGTTTATTTTATACACTTTATTTCCGAATATTTTTTTATAAGAGTTATACCCTTTAGGACCATTGGGAATGCTGCTGCTGGTGGATCTTGTGAAGAGGAACCAGCTGACTCTCCGGATGAACCGGCACCAGTTGAAGTGGGCGAGGTTGCCGTTCCGTTTTTTATATACATATGTACATGTCTTGTACATATATATATCTATATACATATCTCCATGTCTTTTAATGGACAATATTTACAAAATAAAAAACACAAATTGAAATTATATAAATGGTTGAATTTATTTAGTTGATTAGGCCGTTAATTTCGCCGAAGTGAGTATAAGAAATCCTTCAGAACATTTCTTAGTTCAAAAGCAGCAGCAACGGTTGGTGAATCGATGTTAAGGGTTCGGTTTCTCTCCTCCAAGTGCCATCGACATCGGCTCCATTTTCCGATCTGTCGACCAATTCGGGGTAAAAATACCTATTGTCTCTCTTCAGCATTAAGAATGTTGCGGTTGAAGCGAGGAAAAAAGTAAAAAGAGTAGATACAACGAGACACTAAGCGATTGTGAATTTGTCAATTTAGTGAGAGCGGAGCAGAGTTGAATTTTTATATACAAACTCTCCTTCGTTTTGAGAGTAAACCAACACCGACATATGGGCATATATATATACCATATAGAAGTTGTGAGCATTAAAATGAAACAAGTCTGAGAGAATTCTGCTCATGGTGACATGCTGCTGTACATCATGAACTCCGGATACTCACAGTGTTGTCTGAGGTTAATCATCGCGTAGAAATTTGGGTTATATATGCAAAATTGAAATTGAATTGTTTTAAAATATTAAAATTTTGTCCGTCCGAGTGAAGATTTACTCAAGGTTACGTTGCAGAAATTCACTTAGCAACAACAGTAAATTCCATGGTAAGCAAATATGTAAGAAAGAGGAGTGGAAATGTTCCGTCAATTTTGTTACATACTTGCTTATATACCCGAAGTCAGATCGTTTCCGAATCTTCGAACCTGTAAAAAGTCGTTTGGTTTTGAAGAAAACTAGGTGAGAAAAGAGAGGGATTCGATAAGCAACCAGCAACGAGAGCAGAAGTCTAGCTCCAGCGTCAAATTTTAAAATATTTAAAGTGTACAGTTTTCTTTATCTATATATATATATATATATATATATATGTTTTTATATATATATTGGCATCTATACTTCAATAGCCTACGAAGGAAAAGTTGTTTAATTAAAGCGCACGTGGCTGCATTTTTTATTGCTCCCGACGGCTCACATTGATGCTGGAAGAACCAGGCGGGTAGCTGCAACATCAAGAGGCAAGATGCTGGAATGTTCGCCTTATACCGTCTTCGTCATCCCCGGCAGTCGCAGATGTTGATGGAGGAATCCAGGCAGATAAGTGCATTTGATCACAAAATCTGATTTTCGTACACTTTTATTCACAATTCGATGCTTCAAGCGAAGATTTCATTCCATTTACAATTCCAAATGCACAAATACGTCCAATTAAATTATAAAAGTCCTGAGAAATCAAGAGCTTTACTCTCGAGTGTATTCTGAGTGTTGGTTATATTTGCGGTGATATCTGTCAATTTCGAGATCGTATGTTATCATCACTTATTTCAGTTTAAATTCCAAAAGTGTGATCCTGAATCCAGGGTATTAAAATCCGATTGTTTAAGTTGCGCGTAAAGAAAAAAAGAAGTTTTAGAAATACAGGGTTTCTCGTTAGACAAATTTCACTTCAGAGAGCTCTCTTAAGCAGAAATAGGGGGCGGGGTTCTATAAGGTAATCCACTGGTGTATGGTAAACGCCATCGGCGCCGGATTTTTTATGCCTTGGGGGAGGGAAGTTTTGTTAAATATTTAAATCTGTGGTAAATGATTACTGTTTGTGTTAGCTGTAAATAAATATATGATCTTTAATGAGTAAATAAATGTACTTGCTTGTAAGTTCGAAAATGAATATGCTTGGTTAAACATTTAGAGGGGAAGGAAAGGGGATAAAAATGTGTGTGTGTGGATTCTACAACTTTGTCTAAGATAAAGTCGGTTTTGGTTCTTGTTGTTGTGCGGATTTCATTTTAAAAATTCTGTGAGGAATTTTTTTTATTGTTAACCCCCTGGTTGGCGCGATGGGTTAAGACCCTACCCTGAAGAATATCTGAGTTGCCGGAAATTATCGCGCCAGGGCAGAGATGATGGGGTACGTAACAAAAGATGTCATGATATATGTTTTTTATGGAACATTTCTTACTTCCTTGTATACGTAGTAAATACAAGAAAGTATTGAAATCGCAAAAAATTTCGATATTGAAATTTTAATGGTAACACACATTTTGACCATGCCGGAGTCCATTTTGACTATTTGGACGTGTGTACGTGTGCATGTATGCATGACAGTCGTAGAAATGTTGAATTTTGTATGTATTTGAGACTGTTTTAAAACACAGATATGCACCTTCCCTAAGTCAAACTTCCTTCCCTAAGTTCCATATATTAATACAATTATGGTATATATTTAGTAACACAGAAAGATTTTTCTAATGCAATAAAATTTAGATGAATAAACGATTTAAAAAAATTAATGATTTGTTTTTAAAGTAGATAATATACTTTTCAAGTAATACAAATATCATTGAAAAGGATTTACTTATTTTTATATGGTGTGCATGCAATTGTCAATGTAATACTGCGGGTGAGTTGTAATGCGAATGAAAATGGAATGGAATGGTTTAGCAAAAAAAGTAAGCATGGCATCGCCTTCTTAATGGGTAATATGTTATCAACTAAATTGTTTTAATTGAAATGAATATAGGTAAGGAAGATATTTGTTTATATATCAATTGCCAAAATGCGTTTCGTTAAGCAAGACAAGGATATTGGTGCTAAAAATTTGGACTTTTCGTTAAGTAAAAAATCACAATTAAGACACAGTTCATTGTTACCGAATTCTATTCTTAATGTTTCCGAAACGTCAACACACATTTTACAAAAAAAAATTTGTAATTCTAACTGATTAGTGATATGCTGCGAAAAGGAGCTACGATGCAGGAGCTATGTATGTCAATTAATATTGGAATACGTAGTTACGCCTTAATCCATTTTCCTCCAGGTTCTCTTCCTGGAGGTTTCCTACGTAATAAATGGAGGGTGCAGAGGACTAGCCATCCTAGAAGTTTCATAGATTCAAATTGGTAGCCCGGAGGGCGAATCCTTTACCAGTTGGGATTATGACGGAAACTGGTGCCACGGGCGCTCACCTGTTCCAAGCCTCAGAGCGATTGAGGTCGGACTCGTGGTGGCTGTGGTTAATAACTTTGAAAGTAACAAAAACTGTCGACCAAAGCAGTAACGATGAATGTACTATGAAACGTGATTCGAGTAAAAATTTGGAACCAAAATGCTTTTTCCGTTGTAAAAATTTTTGTTGATTGGGATCTTGATTTAGATTTAAATCCAAGCATGATGCATCCCGTGGGATAAATCGTAAAGATAGGTGATAGGTTAAAAATAGAATAGCACTTGTGCTATTTGGACTTACTGCTCTAATAACTCCTTATCTTTATTTACATTCAATTGTTTCGCTGTTTCGCGAAAGTAATCGTGTGCAACCACATGGAAATCTGTGATTCTGGAAATTTCCTAATAATACACCAGTTTAGGTGATACTATTATATTTTTTATATCATATTTACTTCGGCCGCTTGATATACATTCTTTCTCTCGCCCTTCTCTTGTTCTTCCTTAGGTTCTCAAAAACCGACACATTGTTTCCATAGTATCTCACAGTCCTTAACAAAACACAACTGTTTTTTCTTAACATCATATAATTATAAAACACAATTCGTTGCTACAATCACAATAATTGTAAAACGCAATCCGCTGCTACAATCACAAAAAATCGAAACCGTATGCCTACGTACACGTCCACACACCGTTCTGTCTACCTTTATTCTCTTTTTATGGCTTGCTATTTATGTGCTTTATCCTTTTGTACCCTATTCTCCCAAATTTCCTACTCATTTAAACTCATTGACTTTTCTCTCGTAATTACTTACTATCTTGCTCAATGGATATAGAAATTCAAATTACACTTTTTTCAGTTTTGCAGTTGCCATTTCTCAATTTGGACGCCAATCTGATCCTCAAACTTTAAGTTCTTTAAACCCGCATGATGCTGAGCTTTTAATAACAGATACTCTTTCCAATTCTAATTTCATACAAGCACTACCCAGCCAGAAAACAATAACCATTTTTACAAAAACCACGAGACCAATTTCAAACAACAAAACAAAAACAGCATTGATGAGCAATGAATTTTGATGATTGCTAAAAAATGCCATACTCTACGTTTGGTAGAAGAAACAGAATTTAAAAAATTCGTATCTTTCTATCGTACCACAGTTATATATGAAACTTTGAATGACGTTAAAACTAAAATTCCAAACGCCACTGCAGTCTGTGCTCGAATTTCATCGTCGTGAACCAAATCTAATGATAGTTTCGGAGATTCTTTTACAAACCGTTATTTTTAAATATACATTAATTTGTGACACACGTTTATTACCTTGAAAACGACATACTTAATAAAAGGCTCTATAAAAATTTTGGATATTTCTCATAAACATATGCTGCTGATACATCCATAAAACAGATTAGTTGATAATACGCTAAACACATACTATTAGCGATTAAACTTGGAGGATGGCGTTCTATTGGTTTGTTGTAGGTCGGAACGGTAAACCAATCGTTTAAGCTTAAAAACTAAAAACTTAAGCGGAAAGTTTAAACAAAGCTTGATGCAAAGCTTTAAAAATTTGTAAATCAAATAAGCGAATATATTTTTAGGCTTCTCCGTAATAGTGAAGTTTCTAAGCACACGCTTTCAAATTAAAGCACACGCTCCAGATTGAGTGACCAAGTGCTAGATTTAATCAAGTCAAGCTCATGTTCTAGATTTGGTTTCACGATCGCGGAAACTTGCAAATATTCCAAACGACCACACGTGTTTGGGTCAATGCAAAGCTCGCGTTCTAGATTCTAGCAAGAGAATTGGAGACGATGCAAATTAAACTGGGTTACGGTTCCGACTAGGGAGTCAATAAAAAGACAAGTTGTCTTTTATTTAAGAGAGTTGTAAATTATAAACTGGCCAGTGAAGTCAGAAGTAGTGACTTTAAGTAATATTTATATTAAAATAAGTTTTAATAAAGAATAAAGTGAGTGAAAAAATTAAGTGGTGCGTTTTTGAATTCTCACTGTGGGAAAAACAAGAAGATTCCAGGCAACAGGACAACTGTGGAAGGACTCCACAACATTACAGGGTACGAGTCCAGACAGGACAACTGTTGTGGCAGGTAAAATCACAACATTTTTGGCGCAGCCGGTTGCTGTGCTCTTCTCCTACGTTTAGTAGTGCAAGCCGGGAACAAACACATAGCAGAAACCAAAAAGGGAGCAGAAGGCCAAAAAAAAATAAGGAAGACTATATCAAAGCTGTAAAAGTGTACCAGCACCTTCTATGCTGGCTCCGAGACTTCTTCCGTTGACGTCGTTGACGCGAGCGGGATCCGTCGTCGCAATGGACGATCCATGCCGAACATCTTCATGAAGTCGCTCCCAAGGCCACGTAGAATTCTGTTGTTTCCGCTTACTTGAAGCTGTAGACAAATCTTTCCTAATTTTTGAGGTCCCTTCTTCGAGGGCCTCTTTCGTCCGACAGCCTTTCTGCTCTTCTTCTTGGAGCATTTCCTGATGCCGAGCTTCTTTCCTTTCGTCTTGAAGCATCTTGTAACTCTAGGATCCTTCCAAGGCCCTCTCACCTCATTGACTCTAAAGCCTCTGAAATGCATTGGCGGTGCTCCGCCGTACGAAGTACAACGACATTTCGGCTTTCTTACTTTAGTGCTGCTTTTCCAAAGAACTTTCTTGCCGATGCCGCTCTTAACCGCGTTTCCAAGATAACGAGACATTTTCTTATGTAAAGGTGCAGAATTCAGAAAGAAGTGGCGTTACTTTGAAGCCATGAGCTTCCTCTACCAAGTACAAGCCAGCAGAAAGTAAGTTTATTTTATACACTTTATTTCCGAATATTTTTTTATAAGAGTTATACCCTTTAGGACCATTGGGAATGCTGCTGCTGGTGGATCTTGTGAAGAGGAACCAGCTGACTCTCCGGATGAACCGGCACCAGTTGAAGTGGGCGAGGTTGCCGTTCCGTTTTTTATATACATATCTCCATGTCTTTTTATGGACAATATTTACAAAATAAAAAACACAAATTGAAATTATATAAATGGTTGAATTTATTTAGTTGATTAGGCCGTTAATTTCGCCGAAGTGAGTATAAGAAATCCTTCAGAACATTTCTTAGTTCAAAAGCAGCAGCTATTGAACGGTTTCCGAACGGTTGGTAAATCGATGTTAAGGGTTCGGTTTCTCTCCTCCAAGTGCCATCAACATCGGCTCCATTTTCCGATCTGTCGACCAATTCGGGGTAAAAATACCTATTGTCTCTCTTCAGCATTAAGAATGTTGCGGTTGAAACGAGGAAAAAAGTAAAAAGAGTAGATACAACGAGACACTAAGCGATTGTGAATTTGTCAATTTAGTGAGAGCGGAGCAGAGTTGAATTTTTATATACAAACTCTCCTTCGTTTTGAGAGTAAACCAACACCGACATATGGGCATATATATATACCATATAGAAGTTGTGAGCATTAAAATGAAACAAGTCTGAGAGAATTCTGCTCATGGTGACATGCTGCTGTACATCATGAACTCCGGATACTCACAGTGTTGTCTGAGGTTAATCATCGCGTAGAAATTTGGGTTATATATGCAAAATTGAAATTGAATTGTTTTAAAATATTAAAATTTTGTCCGTCCGAGTGAAGATTTACTCAAGGTTACGTTGCAGAAATTCACTTAGCAACAACAGTAAATTCCATGGTAAGCAAATATGTAAGAAAGAGGAGTGGAAATGTTCCGTCAATTTTGTTACATACTTGCTTATATACCCGAAGTCAGATCGTTTCCGAATCTTCGAACCTGTAAAAAGTCGTTTGGTTTTGAAGAAAACTAGGTGAGAAAAGAGAGGGATTCGATAAGCAACCAGCAACGAGAGCAGAAGTCTAGCTCCAGCGTCAAATTTTAAAATATTTAAAGTGTACAGTTTTCTTTATCTATATATATATATATATATATATATATATATATATATATGTTTTTATATATATATTGGCATCTATACTTCAATAGCCTACGAAGGAAAAGTTGTTTAATTAAAGCGCACGTGGCTGCATTTTTTATTGCTCCCGACGGCTCACATTGATGCTGGAAGAACCAGGCGGGTAGCTGCAACATCAAGAGGCAAGATGCTGGAATGTTCGCCTTATACCGTCTTCGTCATCCCCGGCAGTCGCAGATGTTGATGGAGGAATCCAGGCAGATAAGTGCATTTGATCACAAAATCTGATTTTCGTACACTTTTATTCACAATTCGATGCTTCAAGCGAAGATTTTATTCCATTTACAATTCCAAATGCACAAATACGTGCAATTAAATTATAAAAGTCCTGAGAAATCAAGAGCTTTACTCTCGAGTGTATTTACATATATATATTTTTGTAATTGTTGCTGTTAAAATTTCGAATTACTTCGATTATAGTTTGATGTCTAAGGCTATTTAATATCGAGCGTCTATATAATTGTTGTATGTAATCAGTTATTCTGAGTGTTGGTTATATTTGCGGTGATATCTGTCAATTTCGAGATCGTATGTTATCATCACTTATTTCAGTTTAAATTTCAAAAGTGTGATCCTGAATCCAGGGTATTAAAATCCGATTGTTTAAAATGCGCGTACAGAAAAAAAGAAGTTTTAGAAATACAGTGTTTCTCGTTAGACAAATTTCACTTCAGAGAGCTCTCTTAAGCAGAAATAGGGGGCGGGGTTCTATAAGGTAATCCACTGGTGTATGGTAAACGCCATCGGCGCCGGATTTTTTATGCCTTGGGGGAGGGAAGTTTTGTTAAATATTTAAATCTGTGGTAAATGATTACTGTTTGTGTTAGCTGTAAATAAATATATGATCTTTAATGAGTAAATAAATGTACTTGCTTGTAAGTTCGAAAATGAATATGCTTGGTTAAACATTTAGAGGGGAAGGAAAGGGGATAAAAATGTGTGTGTGTGGATTCTACAACTTTGTCTAAGATAAAGTCGGTTTTGGTTCTTGTTGTTGTGCGGATTTCATTTTAAAAATTCTGTGAGGAATTTTTTTTATTGTTAACCCCCTGGTTGGCGCGATGGGTTAAGACCCTACCCTGAAGAATATCTGAGTTGCCGGAAATTATCGCGCCAGGGCAGAGATGATGGGGTACGTAACAAAAGATGTCATGATATATGTTTTTTATGGAACATTTCTTACTTCCTTGTATACGTAGTAAATACAAGAAAGTATTGAAATCGCAAAAAATTTCGATATTGAAATTTTAATGGTAACACACATTTTGACCATGCCGGAGTCCATTTTGACTATTTGGACGTGTGTACGTGTGCATGTATGCATGACAGTCGTAGAAATGTTGAATTTTGTATGTATTTGAGACTGTTTTAAAACACAGATATGCACCTTCCCTAAGTCAAACTTCCTTCCCTAAGTTCCATATATTAATACAATTATGGTATATATTTAGTAACACAGAAAGATTTTTCTAATGCAATAAAATTTAGATGAATAAACGATTTAAAAAAATTAATGATTTGTTTTTAAAGTAGATAATATACTTTTCAAGTAATACAAATATCATTGAAAAGGATTTACTTATTTTTATATGGTGTGCATGCAATTGTCAATGTAATACTGCGGGTGAGTTGTAATGCGAATGAAAATGGAATGGAATGGTTTAGCAAAAAAAGTAAGCATGGCATCGCCTTCTTAATGGGTAATATGTTATCAACTAAATTGTTTTAATTGAAATGAATATAGGTAAGGAAGATATTTGTTTATATATCAATTGCCAAAATGCGTTTCGTTAAGCAAGACAAGGATATTGGTGCTAAAAATTTGGACTTTTCGTTAAGTAAAAAATCACAATTAAGACACAGTTCATTGTTACCGAATTCTATTCTTAATGTTTCCGAAACGTCAACACACATTTTACAAAAAAAAATTTGTAATTCTAACTGATTAGTGATATGCTGCGAAAAGGAGCTACGATGCAGGAGCTATGTATGTCAATTAATATTGGAATACGTAGTTACGCCTTAATCCATTTTCCTCCAGGTTCTCTTCCTGGAGGTTTCCTACGTAATAAATAGAGGGTGCAGAGGACTAGCCATCCTAGAAGTTTCATAGATTCAAATTGGTAGCCCGGAGGGCGAATCCTTTACCAGTTGGGATTATGACGGAAACTGGTGCCACGGGCGCTCACCTGTTCCAAGCCTCAGAGCGATTGAGGTCGGACTCGTGGTGGCTGTGGTTAATAACTTTGAAAGTAACAAAAACTGTCGACCAAAGCAGTAACGATGAATGTACTATGAAACGTGATTCGAGTAAAAATTTGGAACCAAAATGCTTTTTCCGTTGTAAAAATTTTTGTTGATTGGGATCTTGATTTAGATTTAAATCCAAGCATGATGCATCCCGTGGGATAAATCGTAAAGATAGGTGCCCACGTTAAAAATAGAATAGCACTTGTGCTATTTGGACTTACTGCTCTAATAACTCCTTATCTTTATTTACATTCAATTGTTTCGCTGTTTCGCGAAAGTAATCATGTGCACCAGTAATACACCAGTTTAGGTGATACTATTATATTTTTAATATCATATTTACTTCGGCCGCTTGATATACATTGTTTCTCTCGCCCTTCTCTTGTTCTTCCTTATGTTCTCAAAAACCGACACATTGTTTCCATAGTATCTCACAGTCCTTAACAAAACACAACTGTTTTTTCTTAACATCATCTATACTAATATATAAAAGTGATTGTGTGTCTGTCTGTCTGTTCCCTTTTCACGGCTAAACCGCTGGACCGATCTCGACAAAATTTGTTATGGTCATATTTTGAGGCCTGCCGATGGACATAGGCTACCTATTTTTTTTTTAATTCCACCCATAAATGGTCTAAATGGGCGTGGCAAATTGCTCAGACTGTTTAGGGCTCAGCCGATGGACCGATTTGGACAAAAGTTGGTATGGTCATATTTTGAGGCCTTCCGATGGACATAGGCTACCTATTTCTTTTTAATTGCACCCATAAATGGGCGTGGCAAATTGCTCAGACTGTTTAGGGCTCAGCCGCTGGACCGATTTGGACAAAATTTGGTATGGTTATATTTTGAAGCCTGCCGATGGACATAGGCTACCTATTTTTTTTTTAATTCCACCCATAAATGGGCGTGGCAAATTTCTCGGACCGTTCAGGGCTAAGCCGCCAAAATTTGGTATGGTCATATTTTGAGGCCTGCATGCGGACGAAGTCGCGGAGTCCAGCTAGTATAATTATAAAACACAATTCGTTGCTACAATCACAATAATTGTAAAACGCAACCCGCAGCTACAATCACAAAAAATCGAAACCGTATGCCTACGTACACGTCCACACACCGTTCTGTCTACCTTTATTCTCTTTTTATGGCTTGCTATTTATGTGCTTTATCCTTTTGTACCCTATTCTTCCAAATTTCCTACTCATTTAAACTCATTGACTTTTCTCTCGTAATTACTTACTATCTTGCTCAATGGATATAGAAATTCAAAACACACTTTTTTCAGTTTTGCAGTTGCCATTTCTCAATTTGGACGCCAATCTGATCCTCATCCTTTAAGTTCTTTAAACCCGCCTGATGCTGAGCTTTTAATAACAGATACTCTTTCCAATTCTAATTTCATACAAGCACTACCCAGACAGAAAACAATAACCATTTTTACAAAAACCACGATACCAATTTCAAACAACAAAACAAAAATAGCATTGATGAGCAATGAATTTTGATGATTGCTAAAAAATGCCATACTCTACGTTTGGTAGAAGAAACAGAATTTAAAAAATTCGTATCTTTCTATCGTACCACAGTTATATATGAAACTTTGAATGACGTTAAAACTAAAATTCCAAACGCCACTGCAGTCTGTGCTCGAATTTCATCGTCGTGAACCAAATCTAATGATAGTTTCGGAGATTCTTTTACAAACCGTTATTTTTAAATATACATTAATTTGTGACACACGTTTATTACCTTGAAAACGACATACTTAATAAAAGGCTCTATAAAAATTCTGGATATTTCTCATAAACATATGCTGCTGATACATCCATAAAACAGATTAGTTGATAATACGCTAAACACATACTATTAGCGATTAAACTTGGAGGATGGCGTTCTATTGGTTTGTTGTAGGTCGGAACGGTAAACCAATCGTTTAAGCTTAAAAACTAAAAACTTAAGCGGAAAGTTTAAACAAAGCTTGATGCAAAGCTTTAAAAATTTGTAAATCAAATAAGCGAATATATTTTTAGGCTTCTCCGTAATAGTGAAGTTTCTAAGCACACGCTTTCAAATTAAAGCACACGCTCCAGATTGAGTGACCAAGTGCTAGATTTAATCAAGTCAAGCTCATGTTCTAGATTTGGTTTCACGATCGCGGAAACTTGCAAATATTCCAAACGACCACACGTGTTTGGGTCAATGCAAAGCTCGCGTTCTAGATTCTAGCAAGAGAATTGGAGACGATGCAAATTAAACTGGGTTACGGTTCCGACTAGGGAGTCAATAAAAAGACAAGTTGTCTTTTATTTAAGAGAGTTGTAAATTATAAACTGGCCAGTGAAGTCAGAAGTAGTGACTTTAAGTAATATTTATATTAAAATAAGTTTTAATAAAGAATAAAGTGAGTGAAAAAATTAAGTGGTGCGTTTTTGAATTCTCACTGTGGGAAAAACAAGAAGATTCCAGGCAACAGGACAACTGTGGAAGGACTCCACAACATTACAGGGTACGAGTCCAGACAGGACAACTGTTGTGGCAGGTAAAATCACAACATTTTTGGCGCAGCCGGTTGCTGTGCTCTTCTCCTACGTTTAGTAGTGCAAGCCGGGAACAAACACATAGCAGAAACAATTCAAAAAGCGAAAGCAATTTTAGACTATTTCAAAAAAACTCACAAGCTGTAGTGGCAGAGACCAGCATATTGCAAATAGAAACAAATTACAAAAAACGATTCATAATGGAAATGCTGCATATAATTAAAGTTCCAGCAGAGAGAAGAATAAATTAGAAAATGGACAGCGAGCAATGTGCTCGCATTTATAGACATATAATTGGAAAAATATTTATCAAAAAAACAGTAACAGTAACTATATAACGAAAATAGTAACAGTAACAGTAAACAAGTAACTATGTATATTTTTTTTGCTTTGCTTTTCTTTTCTTGCATACAAACAAAATTTTTGTAAAAACAGCAATCAGTTGTTACCTGAAGACGGACACCGAAGGTGGTTCGAAATATTGCAACCCAAAAATAAATTTAAATAAAAACAGTATCTGTTTAGAGTTTTAATAAAATTTTTTTTTGGTTGACTATGAGCCTGAGAAAACTTAATCTTTTTACATAATATACAAAGGTCGGGAAAAACATAATGAACTTAAAACATTCAAATAAGTTTTTTCGTCGATTTTGTAAGTGCGAAGGAGTTGTTAAGAAAAAAATGCCTTTCTGTTTCTTTCTTAATTGTCAATGCGAAAACTGTATCCCAAAATAAATCTCGTGTGCGTTAAAAATTTTTGAAAGATAATACATATATTGTACATAACAATAAAGTATGAAGAGAAGAAAAAAAGCAATTTATTTTCGCCAAAAGCATAATAGCAGAAATAAACTGATTAAACTGGAAGCAAACTGCGATGACCCATACCAATAGCATAATTGTGATATTTTTATGTCTATACAACGATTAATTTAATTATAACTTCTACTGGTAGCTTTGACCGAGTTGTATGTTAGACCAACCCGGTAATTACCTGGTTAATCTACCGATAGGTTTAACCGAATTGAATGTTAAGGCAACCGGGTAATTACATGGTTAATCTACTGGTAGCTTTAACCTAGTGCTATGACAGAAAGCAATAAGTGCGAAAGAGCGCACTATACATTCCAGTTTATGGAGTTAGATGTATGATAGAAAGGGATACGTGTGTATAATATGTTCATATATACACAAAAGTTTATGGTAATTTTTTCGAAAGGCCCTGCAAAAGTTAATAGAAACTGTTCACGCCAAAAACCACTGGCGCCCTCTAGGAGCGAAGTGTTCTCGGAAAAAATAAAAGACTTCCACAGCTTTAACCATTTGACAAAGTGTATATGGACATTGTAGGAATTTTGCCAGAAACTGTATGCGGCAACAAGTACATCTTAACCATATGTAGGGCCATATGTACTTAAGCAATTTAAATCCTCGATAACTACAGCTGTATTAATAAAGGAAAAAGAAAAGTCCTACACTGAGAAAAAAAGTGCGCTTTAAAATTAAATGTGAACACTTTCAAATTTTATTTAAAGTGCCTCAGTCTATAGGTTCTAATGGAGGGCACAAAAAAAAATATTTTGTAAAAGTGTTAATTTAAATTTTTAAAGTGTTTAGATGCTGGAATAACTTTCCGAAGCTTAAAATTTTTGTCAAAAGAAGACATTGCGGAAGCAGTAAGAAATATTGGTCTTCGAGCGGAGTTTAGAGAAAAGTTGTTTTTCTGGCGCAAGTCAAAGGTAAATATAATATAATTTTAAAGCTTATTTGCGATGTTACGCACATATATAGATACAATTCCCATTTCCATATTACTACGTTTATAATTTAGCAAGCCTATTTTTTCACTTTGGAATAGAAGACGTGACGTTGAGCCAGACTTCGAAGGTTGTTGGTTGGCTAGAAAAAAATCGTCCCAACGATTCACCTTGTTCTTCAAATAATTCCATAAGAAACGCATTTGGATCACAGATAAGAATATACAATACAAAGTTTTGTATTAAATTTAATGATACACTGCATTGCAGCCCCTTTCAACATTTTTAAAGAATAACTCCGCCGGAAAACAACTTATTCAATATTATGAGGAAAGGGCATGTTTTACGAATAAGCAACACGATGACCTCATTAAACTAATTTTAGAAGATGTCACGTTAACAAAGGCAAAGCTTAGACCGGAACACTTTGCTAATATTGTGGAAGAAATAATTGGTTTATTTCCCAAAGAAAAAGAGTCCCAAGTATTATTAAAAACGATATATTAAAAAGAACATATTATAAACTGATTTCTTTCAGGATTATTACTACATTCCTCGTCAAAGAAAAAAAAACCCATCAGGCAAGCTCTATTCCAAATATTTTAACTTAAAGACAAAGATTAGAAAGAGTAGTCCATCTGCGGAAAGATGTCTTTCGAGTGAATTACGTGATGCATTAGTGGAAGAAAATTTTGAAGTTGACGAAACGCTGTCGTTATGTTTAAAAACGACGCTTCAAAAAGATGCCAGTAATTGGGATGAGGTTATTGACAAATGGCAAAAAACATTTATATTTCGGAAGAAGGATTTGGCAAAGCGCTCAAATTCTGATTTTTTGCAGGAGTGGCCAATTTTAAAAGACTCCAGAGCACCATTATTGGTATTTAAAAATAACTTTAACACAAAATTCAAGGATATACAAATTTTTATATATTTTTTAGATTAATATAGATTTCAATTTAATTTGTCCACAAAAAGGTAATCTTTTAAAAACAAAGTGGGATAATTTTAAAACCAAGATAGCGAACTACTACGACGTCAACATACGGAATCAGCAATCAATAGATCAAACCAAGCAAAAACGACGAAAAAAATTGGTGAGTAACAATTATGAGCCTTCTGCCCGACAGCCTTTCTGCCCTTCTTCTTCGAGCATTTCCTGAGGCCCAGCTTCTTTCCTTTCGTCTTGAAGCACCTTGTAACTCTATGATCGTTCCAAGGCCCTCCAACCGCATTGACTCTAAACCCTCTGAAGTGCGTTAAAGGTGCTCCGCCTTTCGAAGTGCGACGACATTTCGGTTTTTTGAATTTAGTGCTACTTTTCCAAATAACTTTCTTGCCGATGCGGCTCTTAACCGCGTTTCCAAGATTACGAGACATTTTCTTATGTAAACTGCCTAAATTTCAATTAACTAATGAATTTTTCTCAGACGACTTCCAAAAACGCGTTTGATTCGAAAGGAAAAAATTTAATATTAATTTTAATTTGAGTGATGTCGGTCACTTTGTTTTTCAGTTTCCCAAAGCTTCCTACAAAATCAATGCAAAGTTGCAATACAGCGACGAGTGGAATTTTAGAAAATTTATTTCAAATATGGAATAATATTTTCACTCAAGTGTTCAAGCTTAGAGAAAGAGTATTATTATTATTCATTCTCTGTGGTTCAAGACGTTTAACATGGAGATTAGAATATATACATATCTATATGTTCGTTTGTACGTTCATAACATGCGAACGTGAAGTCCGATTTGCTTGATTTTTTGGTATGTTTTCATTATTTGCCTGTAGAAGGTTTGTGTGAAATAATAATTTAAAAAAATTTCATTTAAAAAAAATTATTATTTTTGCATAACGGAAAACAGAGGAATCAAAGTAAATTGAAAAATAAATTTGACGTTTTAATTTTGAATTTCAATTTGACAATGGAAGTAAGTAAATTGTAAATGTCTTCCATTATTGCTTTGTTTTGACAAATTATTTTGACACACATAGAATTTTATTTTAAATTTTGAAAAACAATTAAAAATTATAAAAGGCTTAATGCCGATTAATTACTCTGTTTCGGGTGTGTCAAGTCCAAAACAGTGTTACGTATGACAGAAAATATGGAAGCGTTTAAAAGTGATGAGCAGCAAACCGAAGCGAATCAAGAAAAAGACGAAATGTGTTTTATTATAAACACTATAAACACTTATAAACATTATTTGTTTTTTTTTTAGTTATAATTATGCCGCGACCGAGACGTGGCGCCAATATTGGTCGTCGTACTCATAATACAAGACGAGTTGCATCTGTTAGAGCAGGTGAATCTGAAGCGGAACGTGAAGTGAGACTTGAACAGCAAAGAGAGCGTCAATCGAGATCGCGTTCTGCTCAAACAATCGAAGAACGATTCGCGAGTAATTCTTCGGATCGAGCGAGAATGAGTCGCAATCGCGCTGTTAGAAGTCGTGCCAATGACAATATTAATCAGCGAGTAATGCGTGCTGCTTTCAATTATGATAGTGAAGTTGACTATTGTTCTCTTCCATGCCTTTCAATCGGAACTATGACTAATGTCTGCGAACAGTGCAATGCATTGAAATTTCCATCGGAAACTCCTGGAATGTGTTGTGCAAATGGACAAGTAAAATTGCCTGTTTTGAATCCTCCTCCTGAGCCTTTGAGGTCATTAGTTTCTGGTTTGACTCCAGAATCGAATCATTTTTTGTCTAAAATACAGCAGTACAATTCATGTTTCCAAATGACGTCTTTCGGCGCCACAAATATAATCAGAGATGGATTCATGACTTTTAAGGTAATTACTGAACACGACACTAACAATGAGTTCTATCGTGAGATTGAATCAAATGTTTCATGTATGCAGATTCAAGGTCAAATCTATCATCGAATTGGATCGTTATTACCATGTTTGGATTCCAATCATTCCTTTTTGCAAATTTATTTCATGGGAAATTCAGATGTTGAAATTGAACGGCGTTGTGTGGTGGCACAAAATCCAAATGATAGTAATGCAGTGAGAAGAGGAATAATTGAAAGATTGCAGCAGTTTTTTCACGATGAAAATTGTTTGATCAAATTATTTCAAACTGCCCTTGATCAAATGCCTTCGGATTCTCATAGAATTGTTATTCGGGCCGATAAAGCACCTGGTGGAATTCATGCTGGAAGGTTAAACGCACCAACAATTGATGAAGTTGCCGTATTAATTGTGGATGAAGGAGCGAGCAGTCGAGATATTGTACTTCATCGTCGAGATCAAAGTGTTGTGCATGTTTCGGAAACTCATCGTTGTTATGATGCGTTGCAGTACCCAATTTTGTTTTGGCAAGGCGAGGATGGTTACCATTTCAATATTAAGATGAAACATCGTTTAACTGGTTAGTTACAATAAAATGCATCACACATTTTGTGAATTATTGATACTTAATATTCGCATTTATTTCAGGCTTGGAAACAGCAAAAAAAGTTAGTGCGATGAACTATTATTCGTACAGATTAATGGTTCGGCTGAACGAAATTAATCATATATTGAATTGTAGAAGGCTTTGCAACCAATTTATAGTTGATGTTTACGCTAAAATTGAGTCTGAACGATTGAATTTTATTCGATTTAATCAGAAAAAGTTAAAATCCGAACAATATATTCATTTGCGCGATGCAATTCAGAATGATGGGAATATCAACGATATTGGCCAAATGACAATATTACCAGCAACATATACTGGAAGTCCACGACACATGCACGAGTACGCGCAAGACGCAATGACGTACGTTCGGCATTATCATCGACCCGATTTATTTATTACTTTCACCTGTAATCCTCAATGGAATGAAATAAAGCAATATATGTTTCATGGTCAAAGTGCTTCTGATCGCCACGATATTGTTGCGCGTGTGTTCAAGCAAAAATTGAAAACGCTTATGGATTTTATTGTCAAACAACAAGTGTTTGGAAAAGTTCAATGTTGGATGTATTCTGTGGAATGGCAGAAAAGAGGACTTCCGCATGCACATATTTTGGTTTGGTTAGTTGATAAAATTACGCCAAATGAAATTGATAGCGTAATATCAGCCGAAATTCCTAATCCAATCATTGATCCAGGACTGTTTGAATCAGTTACGAAGCACATGATTCATGGACCATGTGGGGCATTAAATGTCAACTCACCGTGCATGGCTGAAGGAAAATGCACAAAACGGTACCCAAGAGCATTAATAGCGGAAACAATTTCTGGTAATGATGGTTATCCGTTATATCGTAGACGTTCACCTGAAGATGATGGCGAAACAGTTATGGTGAAATGCAAAAATCAAGACATTAAAATTGACAATCGTTGGATCGTTCCATATTCGCCGCTATTATCCAAAACTTTTGGTGCTCATATAAATGTTGAGTATTGTAACTCAGTAAAATCCATCAAGTACATATGCAAATATGTTAACAAAGGAAGTGAAGCCATTTGAAATATGGCATAAATTTCGTGATGACATGACGGAAGACATTTTACTTAGAGTGCGACGTTCAGTTTCAAATCCTGAATTAGAAATCACACCGGAAATGCATAACGAAGCTTTGATTTTGATTGAAGACATGTGTATAATGATTGCAAACAAAATATTAGTGCAGTTAGGAATGATAGCGCCTAATCGTGCAGTTCATGATGTTATTAATCAAGAAATGCATCGTGAACAACAATATGATCGTAATCAATTGAGAACATTTGTGCAGTTAAAAGTTCCACAATTGAATAGTCAACAGAAATATGCTTATGACAAAATCATGGAAGGTGTGAACAATGAAGGAGGTGGATTTTACTTTATTGATGCACCAGGAGGCACTGGAAAAACATTTTTGCTGTCATTGATTCTGGCAACCATACGATCGGATAATAAAATTGCTCTTGCAGTTGCTTCATCTGGAATTGCTGCTACCTTATTAGACGGTGGTCGAACTGCGCATTCTGCACTTAAATTGCCTTTGAATATAACAACGATTGAATCTCCTACGTGCAACATTTCCAAAACGTCGTCAATGGCAAAAGTTTTGCAGCAGTGTAAAATAATCGTATGGGACGAATGTACAATGGCTCACAAAAGATCATTAGAAGCATTAAATCGAACCATGCAAGATCTTCGAGGAAATGAAAGACTTTTTGGTGGCGCCTTTATATTGTTATCAGGTGATTTTAGGCAAACTTTACCTGTCATTCCACGATCTACTGCTGCTGATGAGCTAAACGCATGTTTGAAGTCTTCAGTTTTGTGGAAATATGTTAAAACATTGCGTCTTAATCAAAATGTACGTGTACAATTGCAAAATGATCCTTCTGCAGCTGAATTTTCAAAACAACTTTTGGAAATTGGGAATGGTAAAGTTGCAGTCGATAAATCAACCGGATTAATAACATTACCAAGCAATTTTTGTAATATCACTCAATCGAAAAAGGAACTGGTTCAACGTGTGTTTCCAAATATATTGCAGAAGTACAGGAATCATGATTGGTTGAGCGAACGCGCAATATTGGCAGGAAAAAATAAAGACGTGAACGATTTAAATGCAAGTATTTTGCAAGAAATAGATGGCCAATTTTTTGCATACAAATCAGTGGATACGATAATAAATGAAGATGAGGTAGTGAACTATCCTACTGAATTTTTGAATTCACTTGATTTGCCAGGCTTGCCACCACATTATTTGGCATTGAAAGAGGGAGCACCGATAATAATGCTCCGAAATATAAATCAACCACGGCTTTGTAATGGCACCAGACTTTCCGTGAAAAAACTGATGGCCAATTTAATTGAAGCAACTATTCTGAGTGGTAAATATAGAGGCGAAAACGTTCTAATCCCCCGAATTCCAATGATTCCATCAGATATGCCATTTGAATTTAAACGGCTTCAATTTCCTGTCCGTCTTGCCTTCGCTATAACCATTAATAAAGCTCAAGGTCAGACTTTGAATATTTGTGGCTTAGATTTGGAGCAACCTGTTTTCTCGCATGGACAATTGTATGTTGGTTGTTCACGTTGTGGTAAACCCTCTGCATTATTTATAAACACAAAAGATGGAAAAACTAAAAACGTTGTTTATCAAAGAGCATTAAGTTAATTTTTAAAGTATTTTCATTTTCGACCTTTTTATTTGAAAATAAATTATTGTAAGAAATTGATTGTGGATGAGTTTTACTGAAAATTGAAAAGAAATTTCGCAAGTTTCTTTTGTGTATTCGCCCTGTGAAGCGGGCGAAGGTTTCGCTATCTTTTATTATAATTATAAATTTTCATAAATATCTTCTTATTATGTACAGAAAATATCTTATATATAAGAATTAATGTGGATTAATTAATCTATATATACGTTTAGGCGCCAGACAGACAAACAAGAAACATTGTTTATCCACGTGCATTAGAATAATTTTAGCACTATTATCTAGACAATCTTTTATATTTTCTTTTTCTAAACAAGTTAGAAAACAACAAACTTTATCTTTTTTTAACATTTTTAGTGGGGCAGCAAAGCGCACCGGGGCAAAGCTAGTTACATATATATTATAAAAGATATATATATATATCTCTTCAATAATAATACTGTTGACTGTATTATAATAAATTGATAATTGTGGTCGGAGACTATGTGGACGATCTTAAAACCTTTTATATTTACTTTGACGAAACTTTGTACAAACTAAATTCTTTTATTGAAAGCTTGGACATATGCTTTAAAATCTTTCACGTGTTTAATCTTAAATATCCTAAGATCTGCGAAATGCCATGGATGTTTATACAAAAGTATTTTTATGAATTAGATTCAAAATTTGATTTAAAAAGTTCAAATCTTACTTCATTGTTAACACACATGAATGAAAAAAATTAAATTTTGTAATAATGTATAAATGTTTCAGGTGTTTTCAGCTATTTTAGCATATAACATTATGATTTATTTTTTAAATTTAAATTAAATTATTTTATTTTATGAATTTTTAATGAGTTATAAATAAGTTATTTCATAAATATAAAATAGATTTAAATATGTTTGAATAAAAAAAATGTGAATTAAAAACAATTAAAATAATCTGTTTCCTTTAAAGTTTATAGTGAACACTTTTAAATTGCATTTGAAAGTGTTCACTCTTAAAATAAAAGCTAATACTTTTAATTTGAGATTGAATGTGTTAACTTTTAATTTAAATACAAAAATTTTTAAATTGGGTTAAAAGTGTCAACTTTAAAATCAAAAGTGTTTAAATTGTATTCGAGAATGCGCATATTAAAATGTAAAGTTTTCACTTTAATATTTAAAGTGCAAATATTAGTAATTTACATTTTAAAGTGTAAACTTTAAAATTAAATACTTTCCAATACGGCTGGTTTTCATACATGAAAATTTTTAATTCTAAAGTCCCTTGTACTGGATTTAAAGTGAGTTTAAAGTGTTTCTTTTCTGAGTGTACCATAACAACTTGCTAAAAATTTATCAAGATAATGATAATAATAAACATAGACTTCGTTGGAGACGCACTATGTTGGGCGTTCGGAACAATAAGTCATAAAGACGCCAACGAAATTTATTTATTTAGCAACACCAAATTTGACCGATTCTGCCAAAATCGCCGATACGTTTTACGCAAAGTCTGGGTTGCCCAACTGCTTAGGCACAATCGACGGAAAACACATTCAAATTAGACGCCCGAAAAAAGTAGTTCACTTTATTTCAATTACAAGAGGCGTTTTAGCATGGTATTGCTGGCTGCATGCGACGCCAACTATAGCTTTACGTCTGCAGATATTGGAGCCCTGGGCAGCCAAAGCGATGGGAGAGTATTTCTGCGAAGTGTTCTCGGAAAAAATAAAAGACTTCCACAGCACCCCATTAGGAGGACATCAAGGAGCGTTAAGAACTTATCTGCACATTAGGCAACAATATAGGTGGACAGGAATGCAAAAACAAATAAATGAATATGTAAAAACATGTCCAAAGTGTCAAATTAACAAGAATTCAAAATTAACAAAAATGCCAATGGTTTTAACCATTTGACAAAGTGTATATGGACATTGTAGGAATTTTGCCAGTAACTGTATGCGGCAACAAGTACATCTTAACCATATGTAGGGCCATATGTACTTAAGCAATTTAAATCCTCGACAACTACAGCTGTATTAATAAAGGAAAAAGAAAAGTCCTACCATAACAACTTGCTAAAAATTTATCAAGATAATGATAATAATAAACATAGACTTCGTTGGAGACGCATTATGTTGGGCGTTCGGAACAATAAGCCATAAAGACGCCAACGAAATTTATAATCATTTAAACAGTGTGGACGCGGAACAATCAAAAACGTACAAAATTATGGAAAGTCAAGTGACTTTACTATACGCAGTTTATAAAAACACTACAAGAAATTTGAACAACTCACTAAATGAATCAGCAAATATCAATTAACAATAATACCAACAGAAAAATAACGGACTTCGATATTTTATGCAAATAATGGAAATACAGGCGTTCATGCAGGCTAGCATCCTAGCAATGCAAGGGGAGCAGCAGAAGGAGTTACACATAGTAGATGACTTGTTCAAAGGAACGCTAAATCCATCGATATTAAACAAACAAGAGCTATTGGGAATGATACCTAAATTAGATCTAACAAACAAAGCAAGCTGGTTATTGTGTGATATTATTTGGTTCCACCAATTGGCAAAAGTGGACACCTATCCAACAGAACAAAACTTGGTAGTAAAAATAACTATACCACTTCCCGAGACCCTTACATGTAAAGTATCCATGTACCAAACAATAGTATCCATAAACGCAAAGTACGAAGGAATGATTGTAAAAACGGAGTCGCCAAACAGACTAAGAGAGTAACAGACGGAGTCGCCTAAGACGAATTGCGACAAGGACTCAACAACAATTACCTTGAAAGGTATGAGAATTCTAACGGTAACAAAAGCTTGCCGGTTACACAACGAAGACTTGGATCAGAGCAAATTTATAAAACTGCTGAAAAATACGTTGTTAGCAGTTATAGAAGAACGATCGGAACACGCTAATTTGAGGCCTATCATAGTAACAGATCACATAAAATTATGTCAAGATCTAATGATGGGCGAAAAACCATTCGCCATGCTGAAAGATGAACTAACGAAGGCCAGAACTACCCATGAAATGATTCGCAGGCATTATTGCAGGGCATTATTGAAATTACGGGATTGTCCGCAACAAAAGACATAATTATACTAATAATAATTACAATAGCATGCCTCAAGAAAAACAGACCAGTAGCAACCACTACCACCCAGCATGTGATTCAACGACCAAAAATAGAAGTCATTCATGAACCAACACCACGCAAGTAAAGACAAAACAAAACAAAAACACAAACCACAAGGGCGTTTTAAATTTTAATTTTTATTAGTTGCTTGTCGCAAGTAGAGAAAAAAAACAATCCAAAAAGGAAATATCAGAAATAAAAACAAAAGTGAGAATTGAAACTGTTCACGCCAAACCCCCTGGCGCCATCTAGGACCGAATGTGTTTCCCGCACCCGTGGAAATGCATTCGCTCTGCCAGCACTGCCCCTTTCCCGGCCTTCCAATGGCCATTTTTTACCTTTATTCCAGATATTGGACTTCCGGCTACGATTAGCTACATCTTTCATCGCCTTTTTTTGAACATACCACCACGCAAGTCGCAAAACAACCACAAAATCAAAAATTATCACCACCCATTATCGACCGTCCACGATCGCAACCGAATCATCAACAGCTATTCATCCATCCGCACCAACCACCACCATAAACATCACCATCATCAGTGCAACCCGCCATCCCATCGCTCATCCCAACATCACCAGTGAGTTTACTTCTTTTATTTGAGTGCTCAAACTAACCTCAACCAACGAGCATATATTATTCCTATTATCCTTATTTTACTACTTATTACTTACCGAAAGATTAACTTCAATTAAATAATACTTTTTAATATACTAAATAATATTAAAGGTATTAGTACATACTACCTTTTTCTATACCCTCATTAAAATTGTAGTGACATAGTGCGAAAGGGACAAATTGAATGAAGAAACCGAAAATGCTCCGACGCTGAAAATGTATCGTTGGAGATACCACCCAAATTCAAAATAAAAGCAATGACTTTGAGTGGGTCGAATTGGCGTTGGCCTAACAAGGAAGACATAGTAATATAAGATTTTGAAGAGATTAAACTTATTAAACTTAATGCAAATCTTTTAAGGTAACTCGTTTTATATTGCTAATAACACTACTTCAAAGTCAGATTTAGCTTAGTAGCACGGAATTACCTAAATTTACCTTAGCATAAACAATTCCAAAAGCGAAAGCAATTGTAGAGTATTTCAAAAAAAGCTCACAAGGTGTAGTGGCAGGCTACACACTCTCAATAAATTGCTAAAACATTCAAATAAGTTTTTTCGTCGATTTTGTAAGTACGAAAGAGATGTTAAGAAAAACATGCTTTTTTTTCTTTCTTAATTGTCAATGCGAAAACAGTATCACAAAATAAATCTCGTGTGCGTTAAAAATTTGTGAAAGATAATATATTGTACATACACCCCTGGTCAAAATAATAAGTACATCCCCTCAACAAAATTTTCAGTTAATGGGAATTCCCGATTTGACAAGAAATGAATTGTGAATCACCTAAATTAGAAAACTTCCAATGTAAAGAAGCTGTTCAATATTAAAACACATGAAAATAATATTCCTTAATAGTATTAATATCCAAGTTTCATTTTATTTAACAAAATTGGTGTGGACAAAATAATAAGTACATGTGTGATTGTAATTTAAATCAAGTGTGAAAATTTTTGCTAAGTGAGTTTTTTTTAATTAAAAGTAAATCTTACGATTGGGTTTTACATGAAACTGGAGAAATTATTGTTATAATTTTTAATTAGATGGGTAAAGCAATGCATTGTACTGCTGAGGAGAGAAGAATAGTTTTGAGGATGCGCCAGGATGGAAAATCGTTACGAGATATCGCTAAATTACTGCAGCGATCTTTGTGTTTTGTGCAAAACGTTTTTAAGGAAAAACCTGTGAAGGAATGCCGTGGAAGGCCAAAGAAAACGACTCCTACAGCAGACCATCGCATTGTGGCTTTAGCAAAAAAAAGACCCCTTTAAATCTTCTAGAGTCATTTCTGCAGAAATTGGCAACGTTGTTAGTGCCAGAACGATTCGTCGACGTTTACTAGGAGCTAAGCTCCCCGGTCGAATCGCTCGAAAAGTTCCCTTGCTTCGCAAAAAAAATCTACGCATAAGGCTAAACTTTGCAAAGGATCATTCTGATTGGGCAGGAGATGATGGCAGCAAAAAATGGCGAAACATCCTTTGGAGCGACGAAACCAAAATAAATTTGTTTGGTAATGACTGCTGCAGAAATGTACGAAGACCACAGGGAAAAGAGTTTCACGTCCGCTTTACGAAAAAAACAGTTAAGCATGGAGGAGGAAGTGTAATGGTGTGGGGTTCTTTTTCGTGGAGTGGAGTTGGCCCAATACATCTCGTAAAAAGCATTATGAAATCTGCGGACTACAAAGAAATTCTAGAAGAGGTTATGCTACCCTATGCAGAAGAAAATATGCCACTAATATGGACATTTCAGCAGGACAACGATCCGAAGCACACGTCCAAATTAGTGAAAAAATGGTTTAGCGATCACAAAATTACAATTTTAAGCTGGCCAAGTCAATCGCCGGACCTTAACCCTATTGAAAACTTGTGGGGTATTTTAAAAAAACAACTGGCACAGCAAACATTCGCGAATAAAGCAGAATTATGGCAGTGCATTAAAAAGATATGGTATGAAATACCACAGGATACCTGCCGAAAGCTTATTTCGAGTATGCCACATAGAATGGCAAAAGTTATTCAAAATAATGGAGGATATAGTGGTTACTAGGCATTGAAAACAAACTAATGTAAAATTAGCGAAAGATATTCTTTTTTAAAAAAATTTTGTGATGTTAAATGAAGTGTACTTTTTTTTTTGTCCACACATATTTCGCTAATAAGATTTCATAATACTATTTTTTTATTAGTTAAGAGTTTTATTAAAAGTTCCTTATTTTTCTTTGTTGACTTAAGTATAAAGAAGTATTAACCACTCGAATTTTAAATGAATATAAAATAAGTAAGTGTCAATTTACCATCAAAGTTAAAATATGGAGGTGTACTTATTATTTTGACCAGGTGTGTAACAATAAAGTATGAAGAGAAGAAAAAAAGCAATTTATTTTCGCCAAAAGCATAATAGCAGAAATAAACTGATTAAACTGGAAGCAAACTGCGATGACCAATACCAATAGCATAATTGTGATATTTTTATGTCTATACAACGATTAATTTAATTATAACTTCTACTGGTAGCTTTGACCGAGTTGTATGTTAGACCAACCGGATAATTACCTAGTTAATCTACCCGTAGCTTTAACCGAATTGAATGTTAAGGCAACCGGGTAATTACATGGGTAATCTGCTGGTAGCTTTAACCTAGTGCTATGAGAGAAAGCAATAAGTGCGAAAGACTGTCCACGAGATGAAATGACGAGATGAATGCATGTTAAGTTAATCAAGGGAACAAAGAGTCATCGTGGCCACGGACCGAAAGAAGGGACGACGACGAAGAGCACTAGAACACATTTGTTAAAATGATCACAGGCTTAACTGAGGACTTTGGAGACCGTAAATATCTTTCGCAACATCACCACAGCGACGAGCAGGAGAAGACAACGGCAACCGACGTCAGATGAACTCCTTTTTGCCAATTTCGAGAACGTTTCAAGCTGAGGGACGCACGGCAAATTTAAGGAAGTTCCTTTGCCAGAGGTCAACGTGTTGGAATTTATACGTGACTTCGTGAATGACTGAGTGCATGAATAGAAGCTTTTCAATAAAATGTTTTAGAATTTGCAAGGTTTAGTTTAGAATTCCCCTCAGCGTGATTTGTAGGAAATTTGATTCTATGAAAGCAGATAAATTTTGTCCTTGCGAAATATCTTTAAAAGACATACATTTAAGTAGCAAAAAATGCATTTAAAGTACTCTTTGTTAATTTAAATATACATACTATTAAAAAACCGATCTACTAAACTTCTGCAGTCTATTTTAAAATACAGAAGAACTATAATTCTATTTTTATCTATATACTTGCAATTAGATTTTTATTTTTTTACTGCAAATACAAAAATTAAGTTAATAATAAGGTTAACTTCTCGGATACGAAAAAGCTTACGTATTTTTATTCAAATTCAAAATTTATTGAGCCCTTTAATACAAATGTAATTTTTAGTTCACATTAAAACGTTTGTTTTTATCCAAGTTGTGAGCCTCGCAATGAGCCAAAGCGATTGCATACTTTATGAGCCTTTTTAAAACGGTTTATAATGGTTTTGTAATGTATTCAAATGAAAATTGTTTACAAAATTAAAGATTATATTGTCACAATGTTGTTAACAAATTGGATTAATTAAATTGTTAATTGAAAATCCATTTCATATGGTTTCCTTTGCATTTGCAATCCCATATCTACCCTTTATCTCCTAAACGTTGTGGAAGATAATATGCATACATGACTTTACCTTGTATTTGTTAAAAGTTTAGCGAACAACGTGTATTTTAGAAGAAGCCTGTTAACATTTTCAGGACCTCTTGGTGTTATATATAAAATGGGGGTGAAGGTTTTGACGTCTTCAGAATTATGAAGTACTGTCCCAGGGACCAGACGGCTTCTAGCTCAATGGTTCAAGACCGGCTATGCGTGGTGAAGAGCCACACCCTGCACGAGGTGCCCCTGCTCTACGAAACATAGCGGATCTAGAGAGGAAAACTCGAAAAAACCCGTAATCCCAGGTGTCATCCGAACCGTGCCTTTGGGACGAATGGCACTACGTTAGTGTGTTTTTAACGGCGGCCTCCAGATACCTGGCGCCCTCTGGTTGTAATTAGCCTTACCGGGATAGTAGGGGCTATGTCTCGGTGGACATTTTGACCCCTGTACTCGTGGGAATTTTATGGAGACTAAGAATTTGCAATCCCATATCTACCCTTTATCTCCTAAACGTTGTGGAAGATAATATGCATACATGACTTTACCTTGTATTTGTTAAAAGTTTAGCGAACAACGTGTATTTTAGAAGAAGCCTGTTAACATTTTCAGAACCTCTTGGTGTTATATATAAAATGGGGATGAAGATTTTGACGTCTTCAGAATTATGAAGTACTGTCCCAGGGACCAGACGGCTTCTAGCTCAATGGTTCAGGACCGGCTATGCGTGGTGAAGAGCCACACCCTGCACGAGGTGCCCCTACTCTACGAAACATAGCGGATCTAGAGAGGAAAACTCGAAAAAACCCGTAATCCCAGGTGTCATCCGAACCGTGCCTTTGGGACGAATGGCACTACGTTAGTGTGTTTTTTAACGGCGGCCTCCAGATACCTGGCGCCCTCTGGTTGTAATTAGCCTTACCGGGATAGTAGGGGCTATGTCTCGGTGGACATTTTGACCCCTGTACTCGTAGGAATTTTATGGAGACTAAGAATTTGCAATCCCATATCTACCCTTTATCTCCTAAACGTTGTGGAAGATAATATGCATACATGACTTTACCTTGTATTTGTTAAAAGTTTAGCGAACAACGTGTATTTTAGAAGAACCCTGTTAACATTTTCAGAACCTCTTGGTGTTATATATAAAATGGGGATGAAGATTTTGACGTCTTCAGAATTATGAAGTACTGTCCCAGGGACCAGGCGGCTTCTAGCTCAATGGTTCAAGACCGGCTATGCGTGGTGAAGAGCCACACCCTGCACGAGGTGCCCCTGCTCTACGAAACATAGCGGATCTAGAGAGGAAAACTCGAAAAAACCCGTAATCCCAGGTGTCATCCGAACCGTGCCTTTGGGACGAATGGCACTACGTTAGTGTGTTTTTTAACGGCGGCCTCCAGATACCTGGCGCCCTCTGGTTGTAATTAGCCTTACCGGGATAGTAGGGGCTATGTCTCGGTGGACATTTTGACCCCTGTACTCGTAGGAATTTTATGGAGACTAAGAATTTGCAATCCCATATCTACCCTTTATCTCCTAAACGTTGTGGAAGATAATATGCATACATGACTTTACCTTGTATTTGTTAAAAGTTTAGCGAACAACGTGTATTTTAGAAGAAGCCTGTTAACATTTTCAGGACCTCTTGGTGTTATATATAAAATGGGGGTGAAGGTTTTGACGTCTTCAGAATTATGAAGTACTGTCCCAGGGACCAGGCGGCTTCTAGCTCAATGGTTCAAGACCGGCTATGCGTGGTGAAGAGCCACACCCTGCACGAGGTGCCCCTGCTCTACGAAACATAGCGGATCTAGAGAGGAAAACTCGAAAAAACCCGTAATCCCAGGTGTCATCCGAACCGTGCCTTTGGGACGAATGGCACTACGTTAGTGTGTTTTTTAACGGCGGCCTCCAGATACCTGGCGCCCTCTGGTTGTAATTAGCCTTACCGGGATAGTAGGGGCTATGTCTCGGTGGACATTTTGACCCCTGTACTCGTGGGAATTTTATGGAGACTAAGAATTTGCAATCCCATATCTACCCTTTATCTCCTAAACGTTGTGGAAGATAATATGCATACATGACTTTACCTTGTATTTGTTAAAAGTTTAGCGAACAACGTGTATTTTAGAAGAACCCTGTTAACATTTTCAGGACCTCTTGGTGTTATATATAAAATGGGGGTGAAGGTTTTGACGTCTTCAGAATTATGAAGTACTGTCCCAGGGACCAGACGGCTTCTAGCTCAATGGTTCAAGACCGGCTATGCGTGGTGAAGAGCCACACCCTGCACGAGGTGCCCCTGCTCTACGAAACATAGCGGATCTAGAGAGGAAAACTCGAAAAAACCCGTAATCCCAGGTGTCATCCGAACCGTGCCTTTGGGACGAATGGCATTACGTTAGTGTGTTTTTTAACGGCGGCCTCCAGATACCTGGCGCCCTCTGGTTGTAATTAGCCTTACCGGGATAGTAGGGGCTATGTCTCGGTGGACATTTTGACCCCTGTACTCGTGGGAATTTTATGGAGACTAAGAATTTGCAATCCCATATCTACCCTTTATCTCCTAAACGTTGTGGAAGATAATATGCATACATGACTTTACCTTGTATTTGTTAAAAGTTTAGCGAACAACGTGTATTTTAGAAGAAGCCTGTTAACATTTTCAGGACCTCTTGGTGTTATATATAAAATGGGGGTGAAGGTTTTGACGTCTTCAGAATTATGAAGTACTGTCCCAGGGACCAGGCGGCTTCTAGCTCAATGGTTCAAGACCGGCTATGCGTGGTGAAGAGCCACACCCTGCACGAGGTGCCCCTGCTCTACGAAACATAGCGGATCTAGAGAGGAAAACTCGAAAAACCCGTAATCCCAGGTGTCATCCGAACCGTGCCTTTGGGACGAATGGCACTACGTTAGTGTGTTTTTTAACGGCGGCCTCCAGATACCTGGCGCCCTCTGGTTGTAATTAGCCTTACCGGGATAGTAGGGGCTATGTCTCGGTGGACATTTTGACCCCTGTACTCGCAGGAATTTTATGGAGACTAAGAATTTGCAATCCCATATCTACCCTTTATCTCCTAAACGTTGTGGAAGATAATATGCATACATGACTTTACCTTGTATTTGTTAAAAGTTTAGCGAACAACGTGTATTTTAGAAGAAGCCTGTTAACATTTTCAGGACCTCTTGGTGTTATATATAAAATGGGGGTGAAGGTTTTGACGTCTTCAGAATTATGAAGTACTGTCCCAGGGACCAGACGGCTTCTAGCTCAATGGTTCAAGACCGGCTATGCGTGGTGAAGAGCCACACCCTGCACGAGGTGCCCCTGCTCTACGAAACATAGCGGATCTAGAGAGGAAAACTCGAAAAAACCCGTAATCCCAGGTGTCATCCGAACCGTGCCTTTGGGACGAATGGCACTACGTTAGTGTGTTTTTTAACGGCGGCCTCCAGATACCTGGCGCCCTCTGGTTGTAATTAGCCTTACCGGGATAGTAGGGGCTATGTCTCGGTGGACATTTTGACCCCTGTACTCGTAGGAATTTTATGGAGACTAAGAAAAAAAATAATAACTTACAGGCTACTGTGTCTGAATTAAAAAATTTGGTCGCTTGCGTTCTTTCCCCTTCTGGTGTGGCTACTACTGCATCGGAAGGCGAAATCTCAGGAACGTCGGCAATCGGAGGAGCTACTAAGTGCCTTACTGATGCGGCGCCTGCAACTGACGTATGCTCTGCGGATCCAGTGACTGCTATAAGTCCGGACGCAGACATACCAACTGATGAGGAGGACGGGCTTTTGAGCTCGCCACCTTCATCAGTTGGTCCGACTGTTGATAAACGGTCAAATAGAATTAAATTGTCCGGCTCTGCAAGGAGGCGGATGAAGTTCTATTTATCAAAGGGCCATAGCATCGAGGAGGCCAGAAGGCTAGCTGTTGTGCCTATGGCGAGCTTCCCGAAGGGTGCAGATCGACCAACGCAAAAAGAAGTAAGTCGGCTCATACAACTCCGGACGCCAATCCTCCTAAGAAAGGTGCTGGAATCGTAAAAGAGGTTGGCGGGCAGGTGAAGGTTGGGGCTGTTAAAGCCACTCCTGCATCTCCCGACGGCTCTGAAGCGGTTCAAAAGCCCTCTTTTAGTGAGGTAGCCAATAGCGTCAAGCTTGGAGTTATACCGGCGGACTATCCGCATACCGTATGGAGCACGGAACAATTAAAGTCTGTGCAAAGCGGTATCTTAGATGAGGTCCGCAGACTGAAAAGCGGCTCTGTGAAGCCGCAATTCACCAGTTGTGCGTTCCATCCCAGGTGGATGGTCATCACCTGCAGGGATAGATGTGCTGCGGACTGGGTTAGGGCATGGGTGCCCAAACTCAATCCATGGCCCAACGCCTGCATTAAAGTTGTTCGGGAGGATGAAGTCCCTAAGGACCAATTGTATGTCGGCTACTTCCCCGAAGTCGACAGTACATCGACTCCTGACATGTTGGGGCTCCTAGAAGGCCAAAACGAAGGTCTTCGAGTAGGAGATTGGCGAGTTATTCGCAGGTCACAAAAAGGCACAGTGGTAGAGCTGGTGCTGGCGATTGACCCAGACTCGGCGGAGGTGTTGAAGAAACGCCATCACAAGGTAGGATACGGCTTCAGCATGGTCTCCCTAAGGCCCAGGGCAAAGGCTAATGATGTGCCTAGGTTGCCCCCTGTGGCCACAGCGCCTGAGAAGGCTCCTGCTTCTATAGCTCCCACACCAATGGAAGTTGACGTGCCGAGCACCTCCCACGTGACCTTAAAAGCTGCAATCCGCGAGGCGAGTAACGCTCCAGGTACTGCGGAGGCAGGTCAAGCGGTGGTCGCTACTAAGACACCTGACAGCAATATAGCCACCACTGAAGCCATAAAGTGGCGTCCCTCACTTGGTGTAAAGGCTGGTGGTGCTGGAAGGTACAGGAAAGGCGAGAGTAGTTCACCAGAGGAGAAGGCGCTACTAAAAGGCAATCGTGCCAAGAAAGTAGCTTCTAGGAAAAACAGCCGCAAATGAGCGTGCTACCAAGGAGGTTAACTGCCAGGCAAGCCAATTGCCTGCAGATCAATCTCCATCATGCTAGGGCAGCATCGGCAGTGCTTAGCATGATCTTTCAGGCGGAGGCCTTAGACATTGCGTTTATTCAGGAACCTTGGGTGTACCGTGGAGCCATTAAGGGCATCACTACTACGGTTGGTAATGTTATATATTGCACCAACTGTGACCGTCCAAGGGCGGCCCTTATTCTTAACAAAGATTTAACGTTTCTTCCCCTTTCAGATTTCATCAGTGCTGATCTTGTAGCCGTCTGGGCAAAGGTGCCCTCGGCTAAAGGGGAGGTGGAAGCAGTTATTGCATCTGCCTACTTTCCGGGGGACTCTGAGGCTGTACCACCAAGAGAAATTAGTGCTCTGGTTGATTACTGCCAGCACAGACAGCTTCCCTGGATTCTCTGCTGTGACGCGAATGCCCATAATGTTACATGGGGCAGCGGGGACACCAATACTGGGGGTGAGTACCTTCTTGAGTTTATTATTCACAATAATATTAATATCATCAATCGGGGTGATGAACCGACTTTTATCAATTCCATCCGGAGTGAAGTACTTGACTTGACCCTGGCGAATGATAAAATGTCGGCCATCGTCACAAACTGGCATGTGTCACGAGAGACATCTATGTCTGATCATAGACACATACGGTTTTCAATGGGCGGCTTGGCAACTCAGAGACCACTAGGCCGCCCTTACAGAAATCCCAGGAGAACTGACTGGGATAACTATCGCTTTATCTTGGAAGCGAAAGTTAATTGCTCTGAAACACCTATTAGTACTGTTGAATAGCTTGAATTGGAAGCTGCGGGGCTCCATTCAAACATGACAGAGGCATATACCAGGAGTTGTCCACAGACCATGAGAAAGCGTGTTAAGCTGGTACCATGGTGGAATGCTACTCTTAAGGGCCTCAGAGCCGAGACTAGGAGGCTCTTCAATAGGGCAAAAACGACGAGCAATTGGTCGGAATATAAAAGTGCCCTAACTAACTATAATAAAGAGTTGAGAAGGTCCAAGAGGGCTTCTTGGAGGCGTAGCTGTGAGGAAATTAAAAATTTCCCAGAGTTTCTTCGCCTCAGGAAAGCTCTATCCAAGGATCACTCTAACGGCATAAGTACTCTCAAGAAGCCAGATGGGAGTTACACTTTATCTCCTAGTGAGACAGGTTCACTATTGTTGAGCACTCACTTTCCAGATTGTATCCTCATAGACGCTACTACGCAGCGTGCACAGGAGATTGCACCAATCTCTCTTGTGTCTAAGAGAGAGGTAAGTCTATCTGGTTCAATCTTTGACAGGAAGCGAGTCCGTTGGGCTATAAATACTTTTAGCCCCCTTAAGGCTCCAGGGCCCGACGGTATATATCCGTGCCTTTTACAACAAGGTGCTGATATACTACTTCCACTTCTAACAAGATTGTTCAGGGCAAGTTTAGTGCTTGGACATATACCGAATTCTTGGGCTCAAATACGGGTTGTTTTTATACCTAAGGTTAATAATGGCTCAGCCCAATTACCTAAAGCGTATCGACCCATTAGCCTTAGCTCTTTTTTCCTCAAAACCATGGAAAAATTACTGGACTTGTATATCAGGGACACAATATTAGTTGCATCCCCTCTACATGATCTGCAGTTTGCCTATCAAGCTGGCAAATCAACAGAGACTGCTATTCATCGCCTAACTACGGTCATAGAAAAGGCGTTGCAGTCAAGACAGATTGCTCTGTGCACCTTCATGGATATATCGGGAGCTTTCGATAACACATCCTATGATGCGATTCGAGCCTCCATGATAAGGAAGAATACACCCTCCATGATTATTACGTGGACAATCTGCATGCTGAAATCCAGATGCATGCAATTCGAGCTGGGAGGAGCAAAAAGATCAATTAAAGCCACCAGAGGATGCCCCCAAGGAGGGGTACTATCACCTCTGTTGTGGACTGTGGTCATGGATGAGCTCCTCGTAAAGCTTAACGCATTAGGCCTGAGCACGCAGGCCTATGCAGATGATCTCGTGGTTCACATTGTGGGAACTGACCAATCTACCATAACTGAACGAATGCAACGGGCCATCAACATCACAAACACATGGTGTGCGGATAAGGGTCTGAAACTCAATCCTGATAAAACCATCTCAGTACCATTCACGAGAAAACGTAGTGTGGTTTTTAACAACCTATTCGTGGGAGGTATTGTACTCAAATTATTTAATAAGGCGAAATATCTGGGCGTTATCCTCGACAGGTCGCTAAGTTGGAGCTCACATCTCCGGCATGTTATCTGCAAAGCCACTCGGGCATTCCTGTACTGCCTGTACTAGGTTGCCTGTACTAGGTTCTGCGGGAAAACCGGGGGGGTTAGCCCCAAAACAACCTACTGGGCATTTGTGACTATAGTAAGGCCGATTATTACTTACTCGGCCCTGGTCTGGTGGCCCAAGGTTGAACATGTTAGTGCGTCTAACGCACTAAACAAACTTCACCGTTTAGTCTGTGTTGGCATTACTAGGGCAATGAAATCGTGCCCAACTATGGCCCTTGGTGTCCTCTTGCACATTCCTCCCCTACCTTTAACTATAAAAAGGGAGGCTTGTATAGCGGCACTCAGACTTAACAAGATTTCAACCTTGAAGGGTGGGGATCTTAATGGGCATATGAAGATTGCTAAAATCATCATCAAAGAGCCCATTGTCAAATTTAATGATAGGATGCCAAAGAGACTGGCAATCTCTAGGAACTATGCAGTGGTCATATTTGACCGTGCTAACTGGAGAATTAACGATTTTAATTTCGCACCAGGCGCACAAATTTGGTACACTGATGGGTCCAAATTACTTAATGGCGACACTGGTGCGGGCATAGTTGGCCCTAAATTCCAAAAAGGGATACCAATGGGTAAGCTTGCCAATATTTTTCAGGCTGAACTACACGCCATAGAAATATGTGTGAGGGAGTGCCTTCATAGGAGGCTCGCTGGTGCACACATTTACATCCTCTCCGACAGCCAGGCGGCTCTGAAAACCCTTGGATCGGATACGATAACATCCAGATTTGTGGACAACTGCCGGAATATCATAAACCAACTGGGCAGCTGTAATGCCCTTACGTTAGGTTGGATTCCGGGTCATGAAGGGTTCGAAGGGAATGAAAGAGCAGATTGCCTTGCTAAACGCGGAGCACAGAGGCCTTTCATTGGACCTGAACCGTTCTGCGGACTATCAAATGGATATAAACTAGAGGTAGTCCGGAAATGGGAACAGAATGAATTTGCATGTGCCTGGGACAGAGTGTCTGGCCACCGGCAGGCGAAAAGATTTCTCACCCTAGCAGAGGGAGCATCTAAAAGGCTCCTGAGGCTAAGTAGGAACGATTTACGTATCCTTGCGGGTTTCCTTACTGGCCACTGCGGCCTGAATTATCACCGCAAAAAAATCGGACTTTCCGATTCGGACCTTTGCAGATTCTGTGGCGATGATGGAGAAACCTCAGAGCACGTCCTCTGCAACTGTCCGGCCCTCAACAATCGGAGGCTACTGTACTTTGGTGATTCACAGGTGCCTCACTTTAAAATTTGGAACACCAATCCGGGTACGGTGCTCAAATATTTAAGGAGCCTTAACCTGGATTAAATTAGGGCATGCACAATAGATCCCAAGGGTCGCAGTGTGAGAAGGCCCATTAATAATAATAATAATAATATATATAAAATTATTAAATTGTAATGGTACTCGAGTATTAAAGAATTCCGAACTAGATTTCCATTGAGGTTTATCTATTTGCAACAATGAAAAGGGCAGATATGGTTATTATGGAATGATCGGAGCAGATGCCGTATTAATTATTTCTTGACATGCGTTCTCCAACTGAAGAAGCGTCTTTTCAAATTCATTCATCTTATGCTGCAAATTGTTCAGCTGTTCAATCTGTGCGCCAAAATCCACAGTCCCTTTCTGATGCTGTTCGTAAAATTGTAAAGCTTTTTCGTAGACTTCCTCTGGAATCTCTTCCTGTTGTTTTCGTACATTCGCTGCATGCTGTGAATGTGCAGAGCCAGATGCCGACGGCATTGACTCGACCACACTTTCACGTTTCGTTGTTGCTATGTTCAGGTTCGATTCTAACCTTGTCATGCGAATTACGGCTTTTTCTAAATCGTTATATTTGTGTGGCGTGCTCCGCCCATAGCCGAGCGGGCAGTTATTAAATTTTACTTTCTTTTCAATGGATAATTTGTAGTCCAGCCATACCCTATGCCAACTCGTAGGGTCCTTCGTCGGCGGCCCTAGGGTATTCAACTCCTTCCCAACATCTGCCCAAAACTTCCGGACGCTCTCCTTTGGCATCTTTATGGTGCTTTGGGCAATGTCTTCACGTTCTGACAACAAGCTCACCATTTTTTCCAATTGGTTAGGATTCGTTGGCAAGTTAGACCTAATCGCACAATACCAACATTTCATGAATTTATATTTAATATTTATAATTGAACAAATATTTATATATACGCTTATTATTTATATATAGTATAAATACAAATGTTATACTTACATTTTTGCTTTTTTAAACAAATTTTAATTACAAATTAGAATAACGACGCAAGCAGGGAATGCAATTCCTTGAAATTTTAGATATTGTGGACTGCTGTGCGTAGCGAAATTGTATAAAAGTGGAGAGTAGTTTCCCTGCAAGACCTCAATAACCGAGTCGCGCACACAATGATAAATTTTTCGTGGTTCACTAACACTCTCTCATGACATTTTCAGAAGCTTTTACAAGTGCGAAAGGCATATCGACCGTACTGTGAGAAACCAAATACTAAACTCTTTCTAGCTCTTTCTTTCCTATTTTGCTATTATTACTAATAGAAATTTTAAGCGAAACTTCGGTCAATGCTACCGGTGAAATAACCGGTTAATTAACCGGTAGCTTTCTTGCAGAGTTGTCAAGAGGGAGTTTTGATTGGAGCAGTTTTTCGCCCTAAGCTCATTCCAAAGTAACTCCAGTTTTTCACTCCAACTTCACTCCAGTTTTTCTTTTACATCGAAAAGGAAATATTTCCTTTAGATGCTTTGATCTGTTGTTGTTGAAGTTGGCGTGCATCTAATTCAAGTTAACGAGATACATGTGTACTAAAATGTGGTTAAGATCATTGTTTTGAAGCTCAGAGATATCATAAAATTCCAGAACAATTTTCTATAATTAAGTACGATCGTAGTAAATATATTTATTATTCGCTTATATTTTATTGGAAGTACTTTTCTAATCTATACATTCCCTTTTATGGAGTTAGATGTATGATAGAAAGGGATACGTGTGTAAAAAATACTTATAAACAAAAAGCATTCACAACAAATCAGTTACCCGAGTCGCACATAGTCCTATCGCAATAATTTCACACCTAACACACCCTTGCACCCTTTTTTTAGGGTTGCATAAGTGCAAAAGATATGGCAACAATTTCGTGACTTTTCTGTCTCACTTTTATTTGACAGTGTGAAAACGTGACAAAGCCGACAACTCCACACGTGCTACTAAAAACTAAGATAAGTGTTACGCCTCTCTGTTGTCGGAAAAACATCTGTTCCGAAGGCTAAAAAGCGTAAGAAAAATGAATTCACAAGTACGACAATCACACGTTTTGCAGGCGTTAGTCGACGCCTTTAAGGCGACAACTATTCTGGTGTCATCCTAGGTGTCGTCTTCTACAAAACATGCACTATTGCGATTTTATCTAATATTATTATGTGAATATTCACCATTTACATAAAAAAGTCAGCCTGCTTGTATATGCAGGGGAATATATTATAGTAGTTATAGGCCATGTATTTTTTAAATATTTAGATAAATATATTTTCCACTATATGTGAGAAAATCTGTATTTGTTTTTTAAAAAGATATGTGGCTGTGATCGGTACACATAGTAGGCGTGGCGACTTCACAAAGTAAAATGTATGTTAAAAATAATAATCAAGTCTACCACGATTTAAGTTTTGCAACCGATGTTCCGTTATTTTCTAAGAAGTTCGAAAGCACATTAAAAAGTTGTGAGTGTTTATACGCATTAGTTGAATGGATCCGCAAAAGAAAAGGTACAGCGATAAATTTATTAGATGTCATATAAATATTTAGAGTTTTTCAAATAAAGCTATTCTTTCACAACTGCAGCACAGTTTGAAATGCTGGTCAGCGAAATGGAGCGAACGCCTGACCTCGCAAGAGGAACTCCACTGTTCAACAGCAATAAAGCTAAAGTCGAAGAGGAGTGGGAAGATATCGGAAAGATTTTTAAATACAAATTGTCCTCCCATTAGAAGTACTTTTATGTGGAAGAAGGTTAGTTAATAATTAATAATAACTTCTTAAGTGTAAGGTAATTTTTGAAAAAAAACTACTTAACCATATGATAAACTTTAGATATGGCGAGATATGAAAGGAAGAGTAAAGAAGAAGTTGAGCGAAGCTGAGAAGGAACTACGAAGCACTGGCGGTGGACCCAACCGCTGTATTGTGTTGTCTCGGTTGGAGGAGCGAGTGGCAAATTTGATGCGAACGAGGCTAATGTCAAATCCGGCTGGTGCGGTGTTTTCCTTTGGCAATGAGCCAATCCGCGGGACACTTACAGAGGCTCCCTTAAGCTCATCAGCTGCAAAACGATGCGCACCGCAGCAAGCAAATGGTCCATCTCCAAAAAGACGCCCACCTGAATTGTTGCAAACACAGCTAATAAATCGTATGGCATTTGTTTTAGGAAATGTTTCCAGCTATTCTTTTAGATTTCCAATCACGGAAAAATGATGGATGCGCTTGTGCGAATGTCTGCAGATATAAGTGCACTTTCAACCTAGTTGAAAGAAATTGCAACTGTTTCTGCAAGGGGTTTCAAATTACGCCAGAAAGAGACAGAACGACGAGATGAAGCGGCAGAGGCCTTACTTAATTTAAACCGTTTTTAAATCATTAACTTACTCTTAAAATAATAAGATTTTACTGCATTAGTATGTTTTTTTATTTTTTAAAACTACGAAGTTGTTTGCCTTTTTTAATTTTTTAACTTAACCTTAGCTGTATTGTATTGAGTAACAATAAAATTTCATTTCAATATACCTACATATATACATTTCAATTTCATTCAGCAACACTTCGTGCAACAAGTTTGAGGTAATGTATACAGACATGAACATACTTTTCAGAGTTGCACGACAAGAAATCCAAGCAAAATTTTTTAATATATTTTGCTTCAGTAATATCAAAAATTGCATACTAAAAACAAAATTCTTTTGCTTAATATTTTTTTCTCACACTATTTCTTATTATAACTATGTTTTTACAATTTTTTTTTTGTAAAAATAACAACTTTTTTAAGGTGATAAAATTTTGACCAAGAATTTTACTAATGAAACACAGCTCCTAGCAGGAAAAATTTTATTGGCAACACTAAAGAGTACAAGATCTTTCAATAATTGCCGAAGAGCTTACGATTTAGGCAAATGCGACGTAAGATAGAGAGGCGTTTGCCAAAGGTGTACTTGGGAATTCAAGTTTTGCAAAAACGCGTCTCTCAAGGCGTCGCCGCCTTAAGGCGGGTACTTGAGAATTAGCACCTAAGTGTGAAAGGGATATCGAGCGTACTGTGACAAATCAAATACTACTCTTTTTAGCTCTTTCATTCTTATTTTGACATTCTAACTGGACAGCTTCCGATTAGTGCTGTAGCAAATTGTAAAGCATTTCCACGTGTGGTTTAGGTCAGTAAGTGTTGCGGTTGTGGCGATCCTATAAATCAAAGTCAACCAAAATAGCGAGACGGTTTATCATTCGAACGAGTCTAGTTCAAAGTATGATACGACAAGTAAGTAGTTTCTACACAAATTCTCGTTAGGTGTTTGTAGAATCAGTAACGAGGTAATGCCACACCCAAAAATAAGAAATTGTGTATTTAAATAGATGGAAAAATCCCGTACAATGGAGCACATAGTGAGACTGTTCGGCTCAAAGCCAACGGTGAAAGAAAACGGTACGGCTACGAGAAGACGATTGTTTGTGAAAAAGAAGATTCTGGAACTGGCTGAGAACGAGATCAGAAGTGTTTTCTGTCCGTGAAAAAATTAAACCTGAAACGGTAGAAGTAACGCGCATTTTGATTTATATACATATATATATGAGTACAGTCAAGTTAGACTGAAAATTATAATTTGTGTCGTCGATAAACCGAACCATTCGGCAGTACCGAAGGAAGACGTACGCTCCCAAGCTCCGCAGTAAACAGGACCATTGGTGAACACCAACGGGAGGAATTTTCGGTTCCTGAAGTCGTGGAGGAAACAAAGAAAGACGAGCCACGAGTCAGCTAAGTGCCATAAATCGAACACCGCATTTTTGTATTAGTCTATATGATTGAATATACATAGCTGTACTACTAAGTATTAACTATTTCTTTTGTGTTATGTGAACAAAGTTATTTGACGAAATCTGAATGAAGCAGAAATAGAACGATATTTACAAGTAGATATCGACGAGTGAGGAAGACACATTCTCCTCTGGTAGCGAGGACAACTATAACGTTGAAAACGAGGATTATTCATGCAACTCTGAAGAGGATGCACCCGATCATGGTGCTGATTCTGCAATGCGTTCTAAAAACGGTATTGTATGGAGAGAAAGTCCTGAAAGCCTTCAATCACCATATCATCGAACGGCAGAAAACATATTGACATTGAAACCAGGCATAACACGATATGCAATCAGCAGAATAGATTCCATTTTATCTGCCTTCAAAATCTAGACGACACAATCTATTTGTGATATTATTATAAAACATACAAATGAATACGGAGCTCAAAAGGTGCTCGGTCGTCCAATATTTCGTCGAATAATGTCCTTGAGCAAGTACAGACTTATATCGAGGGCTTTAAGATTTGACGATTATTCAAATCGGTGCCAAAAAGTCTCCAGTGATATATTTTCACACATTCGAGATATTTGGAATAAATGGTGCGATGCTCTTTCAAATTTTTACAATCCGAATGAGAATGTAACCATTGACGAGCAGTTACTAGCATTCCGAGGACGCTGCAAATTTCGGCAATACATGCCATCAAAACCTGCTAAATATGGCATTAAATTCTGGATGCTAGTTGACTCAAAGACGGGATATATTTGAAAAATCCAACGCTACCTAGGAAAATCAACATCTGGTGAAATCGAAAGGTAACAGGAGAAACGTGTGGTGCTGGACCTAGTACAGGAATTGAAGGGTCATAATGTTACTACAGATAACTTCTTCACTTCATACGAATTGGCCCAAGATTGATTCGGCAGAAAATAACTATAGTTGGAACCCTGAGAAAAAACAAGACTTGCATTCCGCCGAAACTAAGCGAGTTTGTTTGGGTGCTTTCTAAATATTTTAAAGTTAAAACTCGTATATCAGAAAAATTCCGCTTATAATAGTTTCTAATATATGTCAAATCGTGAAAAATTGAAAATGTAAAAAAAGGATATTTTGATTATATACTTTTTAACAAAACTTCGTTTAAAAACGGCGTATCAATATATGATACATCCATATTGCATTCCCGCAGACACATAGCCAAATTTTTAGCAAATATATCTGCTGAAATACCGGACTTCCTCGCTTTTTCTTTGTCCTGAAAAATGAGTAAAATTAATTTGAAAAATGATTAATATAAAGAAATAAAATAAAAATGGCACTACCTAAACGCCTAAAACACAACCGAGCAGACAAAACTCAAAATACTACTTTTTAAGACTAAATTTTCTTAAAAAGTTTCCGCGAAACTACTGACATGCAGAAAGGTACCACTTTACTCCTCAAATTTTGCATTTACCAAAAACACCGCATTGGTTTCAATACGTTGGTCGAAAAAATGTATGCACAGTACTCCTTACTACTTTTCATCACCAAGCAAATGCAAGCAAAGCAAGCAACGATCGAAGAACCAGGCTTTTTCGGAACAAAATATCGTTCCAACAGTGAAACACGGTGGTGGGTATGTGATGGTGTGGGGGTGTATCGCGGCCAGTGGAACAGGAAATGTTTATAGATGTTTATAGATTCCATGAATGTGTTTATAGATTCCATCATGAAAAAGAAGGATTATTTGAACATCCTTAGGGAAAATTTGCAACCTAGTGTGGAAAAATTGGGTTTAAATACAACACGGATCTTCCAACAGGATAATGATCCGAAGCACACTGCAAAAATTGTCAAGGAATGGTTGCTCTACAGAACGCCAAAGCAGCTTGACCACCCTCCACAGTCGCCAGACTTGAATCCCATAGAGCATTTATGGGAGCATTTGGATAGAAAAAAAAGAAAACGCGTCATAACGAGTGTGGAATCGTTGAAGGCAGCTTCTTCTTGAAGAATGGCAGAATATTTCCGCAGATGTAACCGAAAACTTGGTAAAATCCATGCCAAGTCGACTAAAAGCAGTTATCCAGGTTAAGGGAAAACAAACAAAATATTAGATCATAATTAAGCATAGTATTAACTAAAATTAATATAGTATGTAAGTAAAGTGTATACTTTTTTTTGATGCGTGGAAATATGAGTTTTTTGTTATTTTTGAAAAATTCACTCAAAATTCAATTCAAAATTCAGTAAATAATTATATTTTATTTATATTGTTAACCAAATTTAGTAATAAAATATAGTTTTCAGAAACAAAAATACTTTTTGTTTATTTTCATTATGAACAAAGATATAATGAATCAAATATGTTCTTTTCAGCTGTATACTTTCTTTTGACGCTGACTGTAGATGAAACTAATCCCAAAAAGCTAGCCGAAATCATCAAATGCTACAACCACACAAAAGGTATAGTTTTCTTTCTTCTTCTTGTATTACTATAAACTTGTATGCCAATAACATATCCATATATAATATATTTTTGTATTTCTTCTTTTATTTATTGAATCCTATTAGGTGGAGTGGATGTAGTAGATGCAATGCTGTCTCGTTTTAGCACGAAAAGAAAGACAAACCGTAAAACTACAGGCCTGTGGTTCTATTTTGCAACATGTTGCGACATTTCTACTTCCAATGCGCTATACCTGTATGATGCAATCAATCCAAGATTTCATGAGGAGCACAAGAAAAGGTTCAGAAGAATGTTCCTGGAAAAACTTGGTCTAGATTTGGCAGATAACTTCATAAAATCGAACAAAAAGTCGCTTATTACAAAAAGATGTAAAAAAACAGAGGACACCCCACATTCATCAAAGAGATCAAGAGGACTTTCCACTTCTTGCACAGGCTCGGAAAAACACAAACTTTTCAAAATTTATTTGCAAAGAGCATAGAACAACTCTATGTTTGGAATGTGCTTCCTTTTTTTATCACTTTTTTTTAAGTGGTCTAGGGTTAAGAAGAAATATACAAAATGTGTTGGAATGTGTAATTCCAGAAACATCAACAAATGATTCTTTTAACAAAAGAAGCAATTGTAAGCTTTGTCCGTATAAAACAGGGCTTCTTAAACTGTGGGTCGCGGCCCCCATGGGGGTTCGCAAAGATCTGATACTTTTTAATCATTATAAATAAAATTTTAAAATTAGTATACACACTACGTACAAATATAAATACAAATAAAAATCATACAAAATACTATTGTAGTTTTATTATAACTATTTTTTGAAAAAAAAAAACCGTTGTCTGTAAAGTTGGCGTGCAGTTATATGTTGCGTTCAGAGTACTGAGATATTATACAGCGTGTCGTTGTGTGTTCCTTATGAGAGCGCAATATGATTTGCACGGCGTGCAGTTGTGTATTGCGTATTTATTTCGAGGAATTTTCATGCTGGATTTTTACGATCGTCGTAGCGACAGAACCAGAGACGAACGAACGGCGAAATAGTTATTGCTTCTGCGTATTTGTTGTTGTTTTGAGAACAAATACGGAAATACGTTTTGCTTTTGTTGTATGGAGCGTGACACATGAGTCATTCACTTTTTGGGAATGCTACCAATTTGTACTTCAGTTTGGTCTTCGTAGTGACATGTGTGTATTTACTGTGTAATTTTCAGTTGGTGTTTTTAATTATTACGTTAAAGTTGAACTACATTTTGTTTAATTATTTATTATTATGTAACCATCATGGATAAATGACTAATTAAAATTCCAACTAATAATCCTGCCACGCCGTTACAACCAAGTTGCAGTGCTTCAAATCCGGCTTCTAGCAAAACAAAAAAAATGAAATATGACGAATCATATTTGCAGTATGGCTTCACATGCTCTTCTCACAACAATGAAAAACAACCAGTGTGCTTAATTTGCATAGAAGTTTTGGCTGCAGATAGCATGAAACCGTCAAAACTGCAACGACATTTGAATACTATACATGCAACGTTATCAAAAAAGCCAATAGAATATTTTGAGCGTCTTTTGCAAACATCAAATAAAGAAAAGAACACTTTGGAGAAGTATGTTACTTTGAATGATAAATATCTATTGGCATCGTATGAAGTTACGTATTTGATAGCAAAAACGAAAAAGCCTTTTACTATTGGAAAGCAACTTTTACTACCTGTAGCTATAAGAATGTCTGAAATTGTTCATGGAAAACAGTATGCTGCTGAAATTAGTAAAGTTCCATTATCAAATGACACTGTGTCCAAAAGAATTTCAAACATTAGCAATGATCAATTTCAACAGCTTCTTATGGGACTTAAAGACAGCTCAAAGTTTGCAATACAACTGGACGAGTCGACAGACATTTCAAAAATGGCACAGTTGTTACTTTTTGTAAGATATATTTATGAGGGAAGCATTCATGAAGATATACTGTTTTGTCGTCCTCTGGAAGGTCATACTCGTGGAAAAGATATATATAAAAAAGTAAATGAGTTTTTTGAAAAAGAAGGATTAGATAAAGCTAAAATAGATAAGAGAAAAGAGAGGTAGTCAAAAAGCTAAATAAAAACAAACATTGTATAAGAATGCATAATTTTTAATAATTTTGATGACATTATATTAATTACAGGCATTACAGAAAGAAGCAACACCAATAACAAAAAAATGTTTAGAAAGCAGTTAGGGGTGTTCGCATTGTTTATGACAATGAGTGGTGGTAGGACCTTGGAAACACAATGTTATTCGAACAAATTACGAACGAATTATTCTTCAAAGACAAGTGGACAATAGTTACAATACAACCAAACAATTTTGAGTACAGCATCTCATGTGAATAGAATGAGTAGTGTTGCGAAGAAATAGACACTAATGGATAAATTCAATAGCCTCGATAACACAGCTGGAACAAAATGAAAACACGATCAAACAGTCATATAGAGCTCACATGAGGAAAAGAAGAGCGCTAGAAATTTGAACAACTCACTAAATGAAATAGATAGATTGCGGACAGTTTTTTCTGGTGCGATAAATCAGCAAATATCAATTAACAATGATAACAACAAAAAAAAAAAAACGGAGTACGATATTTTATGCAAATAATGGAAATACAGGCGTTCATGCAGGCTAGCATCCATGCAATGCAAGGGGAGCAGGGGAAGGAGTTACACATAGTAGATGACTTGTTCAAAGGAACGCTAAATCCATCGATATTAAACAAACAAGAGCTATTGCGAACAAGTCCCGCCCCGCCCCCGTTTGGGAGATATGAGCATTTAAAGTTTGACATTTTGATGCCCTATATCTCCCGGCACATATCGGAACGATAAATACATCGTTTAAAAGGTAATTTTAATAATTATAATCCGTATTTAGAAACATTTTACTTTTACAAACTTTTACTTTTCGCGTAAAACAAGTCTAAAGTTTTGCCTACCTATTTTTAACGTTTATTATTTTTTTGAAAATGAAGTTGTTGAGAATGTTATATAATAGTATATAAAAGTTTTAAGAAAATATAGTTAGTAACGCGTGTTTACGTATTTTTTTTATCGAAATCGGTGCAGTACTTTCGGGGGAAACGATCATTAAACCGGAGTTGTTACTCCCCTTTTGAATCTGTAATGTTAGTACATAGTAACATTTTGGGGAAATTATTTTTAAGTACTACTTTTTCAATTCTGTTGTGCAAACCGTTAACCGTTATTCGTGGCAATTTATGTTATTCGAAACGTGGAATCATTTAAGTGAAAGAAAAATGAGTATTTTGAAAGAGATATTTCCCAACGGCGAAGCGGCAATTTTAACACTGGACAGCGTTAGGCAGCTCCAAACATTAGGCCTTCTACCGCCTAATGGGAGCTTAAAGTGTCCAAATGGCCACTTCTACGTTATTTGGAAGAGAAGCAACACGAGTGACGGGTTTTGTTGGGGATGCTCAAAACCATATAAAAACAGCAGAAAAAAAAGGTTTACTGCAAAGTGAGTTGTCCCTCCGGCACGGAACTTTTTTGGAACACTCAAAACTCTCCATGTTCAAAATTATGAGTTTCACACATTTGTGGTTGGAAAATGTGCCTATGGCATTTATAAAAAAAGAGGTTTTTTGTTTTAATAAATTTGCATTTTAAATAAAGTAAGCATTTGCATCCTATTTTTAGGTCGGAATTAGCTCACAGACAGCCGTGGATTGGGGCTCTTTCCATCGGGAAGTAGCGGTATGGGCCACGGACAACGCAGAACCACTGGGTGGGCCCGGAGAGGTGGTAGAAATTGAAGAAAGTCAATTTGGAAAGCCGCCGAAAGAAATACCGCCGGGGCCATAAAGTGAATTACCAGTGGGTATTTGGAGCGGTTGAACGTGGAAGTAACCGCTGCTTCCTGATTCCAGTGGAGGGCCGTTCGAGTAAGGATTTAATTCCGATAATACAAAAGATAATAAAGCCTGGAACGACAATCATGTCCGATTGCTGGCCGGTATTGCTATTTACTATTTTATTGTAAAAGTTTTTATTATTGTTTTGTTTACAATTTACAGCCCTATATGTGTTTATCTTCAATGGGGTACAACCATCTCACGGTTAACCATTCAAAAAATTTTAAAGATCCGCTTAGTGGCGCCCACACGAACACAATTGAAGGGCTATGGCGCCACGTTAAATGTTTTTTGCCAGAGTATTCTCGGAAAAAATCATTTTTTAAGGGTTATATTGGAAAATTTTTATTTTTAAGAAAATGTAAGCAAGGAGGGAAGAATTCGTTATCCGAATTTTTTAAATGTGCTGGCGAAGTATATAGTCCGTTAGCCGAAAAAAAGTCGGTAGAGTTATCTGAGACTGACTCAGAAGATGAATCAATCTCATCTTCTGAGTCGATCTCAGATGTGTAATTATTATTTAAGTAAGTTGTATTATTGGGTTAGATATTGTATAAGTGTATTAGTTTTGTAAATATTATTATTATTAGGTTTATATTACGTAAGTATAAATATTTATATAAAAATGAAAACAATGTTTTATTTTAATTGGAGTATTTAGCGCCGCAGGCGAAAAATTTTTATTCGCACGATTTTTTTTTTCATAAAAATTGTTCACTTCAACAACAAAAAAAATGTTTAAGTGGTTACTTCAGTTGCTTAGGCCTAAAGATATTTGCCCGAGTTGTTATTTCGCTAGCTATTAAATAGTGTTCGCTAAAAAGTAGTGTTGGCATAATTTGATGTCCGTTTTCTTCGGAAATACTGCACCGATTTCGATAAAAAAAATACGTAAACGCGCGTTACTAACTATATTTTCTTAAAATGTAAACTATTATATAACATTCTAAACAACTTCATTTTCAAAAAATAATAAACCTTAAAAAAAAGGTAGGATAAACTTTAAACTTGTTTTATGCGAAAAGTAAAAGTTTCCGATAAAATGGCATCAAAATTTCAAACTTTAAATGCTCATATCTCTTAAACGGGGGCGGGGCGCGACTTGTTGTTGTGGGAAGCTACAACAACAAAAACAACAATGACAACAACAACAACAAAATCGGCTATACCAGGCTGACCTTGAATGTAGCCGACTTAGTAATAGAATTCGTTGAAAATCACGAAAGCGAAATGACTCCGGCAATCACAAAAATAGATCAGAGCAAATTCATAAAACTGCTGAAAAATACTGTTACCAGTTATAGAAGAACGATCGGAAGACGCTCATTTGAGGCCTATCATAGTAACAGATCACACAAAATTATGTCAAGATCTAACGATGGGCGAAAAACCATTCCCCATGCTGAAAGATGAACTAACGAAGGCCAGAACTACCCATAAAATGATTCGCAGGCAGAGCATTATTGAAATTACGGGATTGTCCGCAACAACAGACATAATTATACTAACCCCCTGGCGCCATCTAGGACCGAATGTGTTTCCCGCACCCGTGGAAATGCATTCGCTCTGGCAGCACTGCCCCTTTCCCGGCCTTCCCATGGCCATCTTTTACCTTTAGTCCAGATATTGGACTTCCGGCTACGATTAGCTACATCTTTCATCGCCACCACGCAAGTCGCAAAACAACCACAAAATCAAAAATTATCACCACCCATTATCGACCGTCCACGATCGCAACCGAATCATCAACAGCTATTCATCCATCCGCACCAACCACCTTCATAAACATCACCATCATCAGTGCAACACGCCATCCCATCGCTCACCCAAACATCACCGGTGAGTTTACTTCTTTTATTTGAGTGCACAAACAAACCTCAACCAACGAGCATATATTATTCCTATTATCCTTATTTTACTACTTATTACTTACCGAAAGATTAACTTCAATTAAATAATTCTTTTTAATATACTAAATAATATTAAAGGTATTAGTACATACTACCTTTTTCTATACCCTCATTAAAATTGTAGTGACATAGTGCGAAAGGGACAAATTGACTGAAGAAGCCGAAAATGCTCAGAAGCACAAAAATCATAAACAGAAACAACCCCTTGCTTCTCTTCCCCCTCTGATACACAAAGCACAAAGGCATATTCTAACCATCCAAGAAATAACAACAAACAGTTGTGAGGTGTGGCGGGGCTCACGCTCTGTGTCGGAGCGCAGAGCGTAAGCAACCGAAGAGCCGCTCTTTCCAGTCCGTGTCTGCAATGCAGATATCGGCATCTCCTCTTTCCATCATGCGACGGACTGATGAGTCCCGTATGATGGCGTGGTGGAAGTTTCGAGAAAACAAGTTTTTTTCTATGAACTTCACATCACGCCATCCTACGGGACTAGCAATTAAGAGCTTAACCACAATAGCGCTGTGACTGCGACTGTGTTTTTGGAATGCATGTAAATCTTATGGGTTGGAACGACGCCCGGCGTCGTCATGAAAACAAAAATTTTTGTCGACTGTGAAAGAGGCACGACTGCGTTTAAGAGTTTCTCAGAGTTTCTCTCAAACAATGATGCCTACTTTTGGGTTCAAAATCTCACTTGTTCTACAAAAATGAAACAAAACAAAACATATGATTTTGACATGCTTTGTTTGCATTTCTGAATTGCTGATTTGATAAAAATATTGTGAAATGAGCTTTGAAGAACAACTAATAGCTGAAGTAGGTAAATATGATTGCCTATATAATTTGCAATCTGCAAATTATAAGAACGTGCTGGAGAAGGAGAGGGTTTGGCAAACCATAGCCATCCATCTGGACAAAACAGGTAACAAATGCATGTTATTCTTTGTCTTGCAATGCATGCTAAAGTACGTTCATTTTTTAGCTGAAACCTGTCGAAAACGATGGAAGTCGCTTCGCGACAGGCATAAACGCCAGAAGCACAAAGAACAGCTTCCATCTGGCAGTGGTGCACCAGAAGCAAAACGGTATAAATATTACGAGCAGATGGCCTTTTTGGACGAAGTGCCTGTCAGCAGACCGTAAGTGAATAGATCTTCTTTCTACTTCTCATTAAAATCCATGTTCTCCACAGAACAATAAGCAACTTCGTTCCAAACACCGACGAGGAAGAGGTGGACGATCCAGTGCCTCCTTGCACTTCAGAAGCGAGTTCTTCAGTGCGAGGCAGTAGAACTCCATCAACGCGGTCACAAAGTGCACCGATGCCGGATGAGTTGCAGGGTCTGCTGGCAGCTGCACAAGCCAATATGGTGCATCTCAGTGGAATGCTGAACAACCAGACTTTCCATAAGCAAAGTGGAAGGGCGCAGACATACATCTAACTAAATGGGTAGACAACTCTGTTATATGTATGTTGTCGACGACTTTTGGTGAAAATCCAAAGTCTATGGCTACTCGTTACTCAAGACAACATGGCTCAGAATACAACAAATATACTTATGTGCGGCGTCGATCGATTCGATCAAAATCTTGCTCATTATCGCATTGCGTATAGAGGAAAGAAATGGTGGAGCTGCACATTCACGTGGTTGGTTGACGCATGCATTCAAAATGCATGCCAGCTTCATCGCAATGGTCAATCAAAAACCAATCAACTTGATTTTAGACGACAAATAGCAATATTCTATTGCAAACGATATGGATAAACACCTAAATCGTTGGGCGCATCTACAAAACGCCAACGTTCATATTCGTGAGCGTTACGCACCAACTAAGAAGTCGGCCAATTTTGGTTCCAAAACTCGAAAAAAATAAGTCAGGAGGATTCGAATAAACTCGGTACAAAAAATTTTAATAATATACAAAGCAGATAGTATTGTCGACGAAATAGTTAGCTTTCTAGAAAATAATAATGCGGCAGGTGGAAGTCGAAAAAAAAATTACTAGGTGCACAAGAGGAGGTTTTGCCAGGCACGGCACCTGACAACATGAATGAAGAAATCAATAAGTTCGGGGGTGCACGAAATTACACAACTTGAGACAGAAAACGATTTGTTGAGAAAGCAGATCGCGATTTTGTGAAGCATCGAACAACACTGCAAAGATCCACTCAAAGAGAGGGAAAATACTGCAACAGAGGCAATTACGTTTAAAACTCAAAGAAAGGCAATACAAGTTTAAGCAAAATGGGCATTGATGAAGAAATAGCAAAGACAGTGAATAGGTTAGTATCGTTATTTTCGGGTGCACCATCTATAGACTTTCGAAATGAAGTATGTATATAAATTCATAGAGGGATGCGATCTAGCCCACAGAAACATAAAAAAAACAGAAATACAAGACTTCATAGCATGCATAAAGCATCGCATGCACGAAAACGCATAGAGCCTTCTGCGCTGATTCTGTGAACTGATGTCATTAAAGTCACCTAGGGTGGCATTTAACATGCCGAAGGAAAATAGAAGAGGTCCACTTATTGGTGGCATGGTTTGTCTCCAAAGAACAAGAAGACCAAGTCTGCCCTTTCTGTCTCACTAAATGTGTCGGAAAATGATTTTGAAATGGCAATGGCCGCATCATCCACTAACAATACTGTAATTTCGCTAAACGTTGATGACGTCAACGTGAATACTCATCTTGAGTAAGTGTCTTCAACACCGACCATCGCTGAAGTCTTGAAGGATGCTAATGGAACCAAGAAGAAACGCTTCCCAAGGAGAGTGCTGCGTCGTCCAGACTCTCTAAATATTCTAGCGACCCAAACTGTACTTCTATTTCTAATATTAAGAGTAAATTGATGTCCATTTTAATACAAAATGTCGAGCAAGACACTTGCATGAATATAATCAACCCGCCTGGAAGCTTGATGCTGACAGGTACACTACCGGCCAAAAGTTACCCACCCCAATGATTCGTCATTATTCAAATGCCAGGTATTTTATTGTTAAAAAAAATATTTGTACTATTAAGCACTAATTATGAGGGTAATAATTACCAGCCAACATTTTTGTTCTGTACCGCAAACAGGTAGGTCAAGTGAGTTACCCCTTTCCTATGAAAAATTCAAAATTCTAATTCAGAAATCCGTTTTTTTACAATTTTTTCCAAGGGTCATTATAAAATATGGATGCAGGCAGTTAGGGTCATCTTATTATTCTCAAACTTCAATCTGCATTCGTTCTATATTTAACACTAGTTGAGTGAAGAGGTGATTTTTAAAAAATATCAAGTGTTTTCTTAAATATTCAAAAATTTTTAAAAAAATGTCAGATAAGAAAGAGTTATCTATTGAAACGCGTGCACTAATAGTGACCCACCATAGCACCGGTAAAAGTAACCGCGAAATAGCTAAGCTTTTGAATTTGAACCGAAGAACCGTGGACTACAACATTAAAAAATATGAAGCTACTGGCAGTTTAAGCAACAGAAAGCGACCAGGGCGGCCAAAAAAAAACACACCAGCAGAAGATCGGGCAATCGCAGTGATTAGTAAACGTAGCAGAACGAAAACGGCACCGGAAATTACAGCTGAAATAAATGCAGCTCGCCCTGAGCCCATAAGCTTGACAACAGTCAAAAGGCGCTTAAGAAAAGCAGGTTTACATGGCCGGATTGCTATGCGAAAACCATTCTTCTTCTACGCAAGCAAAATAAAATCAAGCGGTTAGCTTGGGCGAGATTGCATAAGGACTGGACGTTGAACGACTGGAAAAAAGTTCTCTGGACTGACGAGTCCAAGTTTAAGATATTCGGCACAAAGCGGAGGAAATTTGTCCGAAGATCAGCAGGAGAACGAGCCCTTGAATCCTGCATAGTACCCACGGTGAAGCACGGAGGAGGATCGATTATGGTTTGGGGTTGTTTTGGAAGCACATCTGTAGCCGACTTGGTGAAAATAGATGGCATCCTACGGAAAGAAAGTTACAGAGACATCCTGCAAAATAATGCTCTCCCATCTGGAACGCGATTAATTGGAGAAAACTTCATCTTTCAACAAAAACAAAAAAATTATTATAATGACCTGGCCACCCCAAAGCCCCGACCTGAATCTCATAGAGCTTTTGTGGGAAGAACTGGACCGAGAAGTACAAAAAGTGGTCCCATCGTCTTCACAAACCCTTTGGCAGCAACTACAAGATGCCTGACATTACCCTCACAAAATTGCTGAACAGGATGCCAAAACTATGCCAAGCAGTCATTAAAGCGTGTGACGGAGCAAGTCGCCATAGGCTCGTTTGCACCCACACGAACTCCATATACGGCAGATACTCTAAGTCTAAGAAACTTAAATTGTTACCTCAGCGCATTTTTTAGTTTTATATATATACAGAAATATACGATATTTACATCTAGCCATGTATTACTTTCCATTGTTAGTTAATCGCATTGAATTGAATTCAGTAGCTAAAGTCATCATGATAATAAGATTATTATTATTAATTAATATTATTTTCAATCATTTACTACATTGATTCCATAATTAAGTCATCATTCTAAAATATTTATACATAAACCACCCCAATGAAGAATGTAGTAAAATAGTAGTTAGTAAGGTATTAAAATGTATTAAAATATTGAATTGAAACGAACAACGCTGGTCATCGAACAGCTGACTGCCAGCCTATAAAAGCAGCATCAACTCAGAACAAAGGAGAGTTCTACGCCGGCAGCCAACTAGTAAAATCCTCTCTCGACGGTCAATCACAAGTATAAATTTCTGTGAGGCAGAACCCTCGGCATCCGGCGAGCCGATCCGGAGCGTAACGAAGAAAAAGGTCCGTCACAGTGGCGCCCGAGCAGGGACCTGAGAGAGGAAAACACATCGAATTTAACAAAAGTGCAAAAAAAAAAAACCACTATATCAAGTGCATTCTATTCAAGGAAAAAAAAAACTCCCAGTAAACAATAGCTCGAGAACAATTAGTGCTCACATAAACAAGGAAGAAAACTATAATAAGAAAAAACGCAAGTGCTTACTAAGCGGCGGAAAAACGCAAGTGCTTGTGAAACGAGAAAAATAAAAACAAGAACGCGTGTAAACGGACCTAAAACAAAGTTAACTCTGTGCGGAAGAGAACGAAGGAAAGTGAACAAATCAAACTATAAAGTGCGAAATAGGAAAATTCAAGGAAACATTTATGTGCATTTGTTGATTGGAACAAGAAAATTGCAACAAATTCATCAATTTCCAAAGAAAGAAAGGTAAAATTTCAATAAATCGAATACTCATTCGACCAGTGCTTGTGACGGTTTAGCATACAACGAACAAGAAAAAAAAACAATAACATTGGGAACGCGTTGATTTAACTAACGCGTATAACTTATCAAATAACATATTACCGTAAAGGGTAATCTCGAGGTGCAAAGTGGCAAACGGAAAAGTAAGAATTGTGCTAAATATCCGCAGTTAACAAAAAAAAAATCTTCTTGCTGAAGGTGGGCAAGAAGTAACCACAACAGGTACGGCAGAGAGAAAAGGACAACAGATCTAATTCACGTGTTGTCGTACTCCTCCCACAAACTATATACATGTACAAACTTAGAATAAAATAAGATAAAATAAAATCAGCCCCGGAGGAAAAATTCTCCATATAAGTTGTTTCATTCCTTTTGTCATTTTTTAATCTTTATAAAATTAAATCTTAGCTTTTGAAAACAGCACACGCGTCGGTGAAGCAACATGCCTGCAACGAGCTGGGTGTATTACCTGAAAAGGGAAGACTTGGTCGCCCACTGCGAAGAATTCGGTCTCGATACATCCGGTACGGTCCAGGAACTACGGAAGCAACTCGCCACATTCCTCCGCCAAGCTGATCATGACAAAAAGACGCGGGAGCGCATATCCGAGCTAGAGGAAGTCCACGCGCAAGCAGAAACTCCAAAAGTACATGAGCAAAGAGACTTGACACTGTTAATTCCGGCAACAGGTGCGGCAGGAGGCTCCAATAGCCTCTTTACGACGCCTCAGGCAAAGTCACCCACAGGAGGAGAACACACAGAAGATGCCCTCAATAGTCAGACACCGCAGCATGCCGCTCCCACCATGAGGGTAAGATACGCGCAAACCACCGCCTCCCCAGGAGCACATCAGCAACCACACCACAGCGAAGTCACCCCCATACTCATCGAGCAAGTACGGAAATGGGCAGTGAAGTACGACGGAACAAAGGATCCCCTCACCTTTATTGAACGGATTGAAGAACTTGCTGACGCCTACGGAATGAATATCAACGCGCTGCCACGCACTATGCCGGAGTTACTCAAGGACAACCCCCTGACCTGGTTCAGGAACAATAACAAGCGCTGGCCGGACTGGAAAGGCTTCAGGAAAGACTTCCTTAAGTTTTTCCTACCATCACGATTCTGGACGCGGCTCGACGACGACATCCGGAGCAGAATGCAGAAACCAAAGGAGCCATTCAAGACGTATCTGCTCGAAATGCAGAACCTCATGCGGCATGCGAATTACTCAGAAGCACAAAAGCTCGAACGCCTGTATGAGAACTTGCACCCGGACTACCAATGGTACATCCGACGACGAGATTTTGCTACACTCGAAGAACTCGTCGACCTAGCTGAAGACCTCGAGCGAATCAGGGAAAGGTATCCGGAGCCTGCACGGCGCGAACAACACAGGCGTCTCATTCACGAAGAAGTCAATCACATACCAACACCCCAGCCTCGGGAGAGAAGAGCAACCCAGGTCACAAGGAGCATCGATCGAAAAACCGCTTGTCGAAGATGTGGCCGGGAAGGACACATATCACAGGTGTGCCAGAACCCACCGTTCCTATTTTGTTGGGAATGCGGCCGCCACGGCGTCCGTACCATTCAATGCTGCAGGCAACAGGGAAACGAAGCCGGAGGTGGAAAGAGACGCGGATCGACCACCTCCCAATAAAACTATATATGTTAGCAGAGCATCCGCGTCTACATAAGTCGACAAAGCCTCCGCGTCTGTCTACTCCAACAAAGCACCAGCGTCTATCTACGTCAACTGAGCATCAGCGTCTGTCTACGTCAGCAGAGCATCCGCGTCTGTCGTTAACCGTGCAGCCTCGTCTATCTACGTCAGCAGCTGCATTCCGACGGACGGAAGTGGAGCGGGATGCCCCGCCTCGCACAAAGTTCCTACAACACGCATCACCAGGACCATCCGCCAAGAGGGCACGACGCGGCCGCCAACCACAGCTACCGCCTAATAGTATTTCCGGTCGACGGAAAGGAACCGCCATGCTGCGAAGTTGCACCATACCGCCAGTGTGCACGTTGCCAGAGACGCGGGTTATACATAAAGTGACCATACGTCCCGTTTTGAACGGGACTGTCCCTTTTTTCGATCACCTGTCCCGTTGTCCCCAAACAAAGCGCCGGGACGCAAAATAGTCCCGTTTTGTGGAACCACGAGAAAAATTTAGGGCCTTAGTAAGGAAAGCGAAACGTTGCTGCTTTTGCGTTTCTCTCTTGTATTTGCTGCATTTCCCTCTGCTTTGCTAGCTTGTAGACTAGCAAAGCAGAGAGAAATGCAGCAAAAGCAGCAACGTTTCGCTTTCCTTACTAAGGGGGTAAAATTATGAAGCTCACGAAACACGCGCGAGCGGGGAATCACCGACCATTCGCATCGTTGACGATAGGTGATTCCCCTCTTGCGCGCGCTGTCCGTTTTCAGTAAAGCGGTGAGAAGAGGGTGCATTTATTTGGTTATTAGTTTATTAGGCTAGCCACGCGCATGCACACACACTTGTCGCTATTGTTTATTGTGCGTACTGTTCGTGAAGTAGTTTAGTTGTAAATTGGTAACTAATTCAATATTATTATTGTTTTAGAACTTTACCTATAGTTATGCCGAAACGCAAGTGCAAGCAAAATACCCATTTATTAAACAAACGAATTCTTCTTCGGATGTCAGGTGCGAAAAGTGTCGCAAAGAGTTTAGTGTTTCCCATAGTGGTGCTGGTGATATTGAACAGCATTTGAAGTCTGAAAAACATAAAAATGCCGATCGTGCCGCTGCTTCCAGTTCTTCAATGTTGAACTTTTTTAAGAACTCAAACGCACCAACTTCAAAGGATTTGGATATTGCTGCTGCAGAAGGCGTCTGGGCTTATCACACTATACAAGAAAACCACAGTTTTCGCTCCAATGATTGTGCGTCTAAATTAATTCAATCGTGTTTTGATCCGAAATTTACATGCGCGCGTACAAAAACAGAAGCTATTGTAGTAAATGTTTTAGCGCGTACAGCGATCGACAATTTAAAAGATGATCTCAATAAGTCCAATTGTATTGCAATTTTAAACGACGCTTCAAACCACGGTAACAAGAAAATATATCCTTTTGTAGTGCGCTTTTTTCAACCTTACGAAGGTGTGCAAGTAAAAATTTTAGACATCCAAGATCAACCAGGTGAAACTTCTGACATCATTGTCGATTATCTACACCAAGTATTTTCTCACTAGTGAGTTGGTTCATTTTGGCGCCGCAAGGCATATACATTTATTTTTAAGTCGATCATACAGCTAGTGCTGTATGACTCCACGGGATTTAGCTCCTAGAAACTAAACTAACAGAAGGTTCTAGAAGAATTTTTTTTCTATGAACTTTGCACCATGCCATCCTACGGGACTTGCAATGAAAGTTGATCATGATGAGAAAGAGTTAGCTGCAGCTTTTCTGTATACAGCTTCGACACAAAGCGTGGACAAAAATCTGGACAGTCATTCCGGGGAAAATATCCACCAGTGAAGTAAGACTTTTCTTATTAGTGAGTTGGTTCATTTTGGCGCCGCAAGGCATATACATTTATTTTTAAGTCGATCATACAGCTAGTGCTGTATGACTCCACGGGATTTAGCTCCTAGAAACTAAACTAACAGAAGGTTCTAGAAGAATTTTTTTTCTATGAACTTTGCACCATGCCATCCTACGGGACTTGCAATGAAAGTTGATCATGATGAGAAAGAGTTAGCTGCAGCTTTTCTGTATACAGCTTCGACACAAAGCGTGGACAAAAATCTGGACAGTCATACCGGGGAAAATATTCACCAGTGAAGTGAGAATTTTCTCATTAGTGAGTTGGTTCATTTTGGCGCCGCAAGGCATATACATTTATTTTTAAGTCGATCATACAGCTAGTGCTGTATGACTCCACGGGATTTAGCTCCTAGAAACTAAACTAACAGAAGGTTCTAGAAGAATTTTTTTTCTATGAACTTTGCACCATGCCATCCTACGGGACTTGCAATGAAAGTTGATCATGATGAGAAAGAGTTAGCTGCAGCTTTTCTGTATACAGCTTCGACACAAAGCGTGGACAAAAATCTGGACAGTCATTCCGGGGAAAATATCCACCAGTGAAGTAAGACTTTTCTTATTAGTGAGTTGGTTCATTTTGGCGCCGCAAGGCATATACATTTATTTTTAAGTCGATCATACAGCTAGTGCTGTATGACTCCACGGGATTTAGCTCCTAGAAACTAAACTAACAGAAGGTTCTAGAAGAATTTTTTTTCTATGAACTTTGCACCATGCCATCCTACGGGACTTGCAATGAAAGTTGATCATGATGAGAAAGAGTTAGCTGCAGCTTTTCTGTATACAGTTTCGACACAAAGCGTGGACAAAAATCTGGACAGTCATACCGGGGAAAATATTCACCAGTGAAGTGAGAATTTTCTCATTAGTGAGTTGGTTCATTTTGGCGCCACAAGGCATATACATTTATTTTTAAGTCGATCATACAGCTAGTGCTGTATGACTCCACGGGATTTAGAGTTACATATAGCGACCGCACACATAGCAATGTGTACTTGTTACAACCGCCTCCAAACCCTTATCAAGTAACACCTATAGTTTAAATATTGCGACACATAATCCAAGGCATTGAAAGTGTCGCAACATTTAACAACAGATATTAATTTTAAAGTGTCTCAACATTTAACAATAATTCTTTAAATATTGCGCTACCAAAGTGTCGCAACATTAAATGAACCGACCTAAAAAAGGTTCACATCTTTAAAAGTCGGTAAATCAAAATTAATGCAAAACAGATATTGCGACACGCGATCGTCCTAAGTGCCGCAATACCAAAAGAATGCCGACCTAGAAAAAGGTTCACTTACACCTAAAGCACTTAAGTGACCCAGAAAAGGTTCAAAGCTCCTCAGCATGGAAAGCGAAGTGAAATTCTCGCTGACTAAGAGAATTTCACTTTCACGTGCACTTTGACGAGACCTCCAGATTTAGTATAAATAGTAAGAATGAATTACATGTAAATTAGTCTAGAGAGGAAGTCTAACAAGTAACGTTGAAGGTTACTCAAATAAAGTATCAATATAATTTCTAAACATAAACCCAGTGTTTGAATTTCAAAAGTTGAAACTTAAAGTACCAATATAATTTTTAAACATAAACCCAGTGTTTGAATTTCAAAGATAAAACTGGCGCAGTCGGCAGGATCACCGAAGTTATTAAAGAAAGATCTGTAATAAACTTACGTTTTTACGTTTCATCGGTGAAACACGCAACGTTTCTGTCAAAGAGTGCAGAGAAAGAAATTTTTTTTTTAAAATTTAAAAAACATTCCAAAGAAGGAATTGTTAAAAAAAAGAAAAAAAAGGGTGAAGTTCAAATAATTAAACACTCAAGAATTGTTGGAAAAGTGAAACATTCAGAAAGCAGGAATTGTGTGAAAACCCTACAGTCAACCGCGAAGAATTTTTAAACACACCATTTATGCTGCCAGAAGAACCGAAGGAACAGCTAGCGAAAGAAGGAAAAGCAGCGTTTCAACCCCTCTACAGAGAAAGAGCACATCCCATCATCGTAAGACACGATACGGAGACGCTCGACTACTCAGCGGAGATCAAAGAACGGGTCTACAGGTTGAACTTCGAACATTAAATTCCGTATTTTTATAAAAAAGGTATATAATAAAATTTATGATTAAAAGTAACTTCCGATAAGCTTGTATTTGCCCTTCGAGAGAAAGGAAACTTTTTTGTAGCAGTGTGTGCTCTATATAAATTAAGAAGTGTGCCTGATAGAATTTCTCTATCAACCAAATTTCAAATTTTTTTTTTGTTTTTTTTTTTGTCATAAAAAAAACAAAAAGCAACGAATATGGCGAACGCCAACGCGCCACCAGCGGTCCCCGTGGACCCAATTAAATACATAAATAATTTGCCCGGGTTTAACGGTGACAAAAGGGACCTACAAACGTTCATAAACTTAATAGATCGGATGAACCCTCTCTTTATGACTTTCAACAATGTCTCACAAATCTTATTCGGTGATTTGATAAAAGGCAAGTTGAAAGCAGAGCTAGGGAAATTATCGAAATTAATTGCCAGGCTAATTTGTGGACGGAAATCCGTGCCATATTATTAAATAACTTCGGCGAAAGGAGAAGTTGCGAAGAACTCCTCGACGAACTTAGGGCAACAACATTTAAAGTAAACAGCGTGGAATTTTACCACGAAATAAAAAGAAAATTGCGGGATCTGAACTGCAAGGCAGTTATTGTTTTGGGAGGTGGCGCAGCAGCTAACGAATGTTCCCAAAATAACATGCGGGTGGCACTCAATATTTTTAAATCAAAAATCCCTGAGCCAATGAAAACCATATTAACATGCAGAAACCCTGATACTATAGAGCCTGCAATTAGGATATATTATTCAATGCAGGATATGCATACCTAACAGTAAACGCGCCACAGAGAAATATAAAAACTGACCAAAAAATCACTAGGAATTTTAGAACAGAGAACGTTCAACACACAAACAACTATCCCAACACAATTCCCACAAACAATTATCCCAACACAAATCCCAGAAACAATTATCCCAACACTAATCAAAACAGAGATAATTATCCCAACACTAACCAACACAGAAACCATAACTCCAACGTCTACAGAAATAATTACCCCAGCACGAACAGATTCAATGCTGCACATAACCAAAGGTATGTAAATGGTAACCAGTATCAAGTAAATAGAAATCTCGATACAAATCAACAACCTCAACCTGAGCCCATGGACATTAACAACCATGAAGTCTCAGAAAATTTTCGTTTGACAGCCTCGAGAGAAAAATTCCACATATAATAATTAAATCGAAATTAGGCTACTTAAAGTTCATTATAGATACAGGGGCCACTCATTCCATTATTAATCCTGGAATATGTCACCCAAAGTGGAGGATAGAATTCACACCAACTAGGGTCAGAACTTTAAAACATTTTGTAGATGTAAAAGAGAAAGTAAGAATACCTCTATTTACACAATTAGGTATTACATCAGAATCAGTGGATTTCATTGTCATGGATTTCCATAGTTATTACAACGGTCTGATTGGCAATGATATTTTAAAACGATTTTGTGCAGTAATTGATTACAAGAGTAATCAACTACTCATATATAATAAATCGATTGATTTAATATTTTGCCCAAACAAAGTTTATGCACCCACAAGACAGGAAAATGGGTTAGCCTACGTTAAAGAACAGAAGTCTTTCGTTGGCAATATAACAATTTCAGAAGGAATCTATGAAATTGAGAAAAACAAAGTGTGCATAGACTTAAAACCAGCAATTAACAAGGCCATCCCACCAAACATCGGTCCAATTAACTACGAAATAGTAGACGAAAAAAATTTTAATGTAATAACAATAGCACCAGAGACAAGTTTTCTGTCAATAACAGAACAAATACGTTCTGAACACCTGAACGAAGAAGAGAAGGGACTTTTATTTAAATTAATCAAAAATTTTTCAAACATCTTTTACCAACCAGACAGCGACCTTACTTTCGCAAACGCTATAAAACATAGAATACGAACAACAAACGACGTACCTATATTTACGAAAACTTATAGATACCCATACATTCACAAAGAGGAAGTACAATCCCAAATAAACGAAGTGCTAAAAAGTAAAATAATCAGACCAAGCAATTCACTATATTCTGCACCCATTTGGATCGTTCCAAAGAAGGCCGATGCAAGTGGAAAACAGAAGTGGAGATTGGTCATTGATTACCGAAAATTAAACGAAGTTACCATCGATGATAAATATCCTATACCGAATATCGATGAGATCTTAGACAAATTGGGACGATGCCAATATTTCACAACTCTCGATTTGGCAAAGGGTTTCCATCAAATAGAAATTGATGAAAACGACATTCATAAAACCGCTTTCAGCGTTGAAAATGGTCATTATGAATTTTTGCGAATGCCGTTCGGACTAAAGACAGCACCGGCGACATTCCAGAGACTTGTGAACGACAAAATCTGGGCCAGTGAGACAAAAATCTGGACAGTCATACCGGGGAAAATATTCACCAGTGAAGTAAGACTTTTCTCATTAGTGAGTTGGTTCATTTTGGCGCCGCAAGGCATATACATTTATTTTTAAGTCGATCATACAGCTAGTGCTGTATGACTCCACGGGATTTAGCTCCTAGAAACTAAACTAACAGAAGTTTCTAGAAGAATTTTTTTCCTATGAACTTCACATCACGCCATCCTACGGGACTTGCAATAAAAGTCGATCATGGTGAGAGGGAGTGAGATGTCGCTAGCTGCGCAGCGGCGGCGACTGGAATGAGCGAAGAAAACCAGTTTGCTTTCTGTCGCTTCGAAACAGAGCGTGGTTTCAAAAACGGTCAGTGGGAAATGAGTCGTGTTAATAAACAATCAAATAAAATTTTATGGAACATTCGTCGACATTGAAAATGAATTTGTGCATAAATAGGAAAATCGCTGCACAGAAAAACGTGCCAAAAAGCAACTAAAAGTGAATGCGAAAGATTGAAACAGTTACATTTATGTTAATAACATTAAAGTTATCCGCATGAGCAATTTCATCAGGCTTCTGGTGTTGTGAGCATCGTCGGGTTGACTCGTGCAGGCATCGAATTCCACGACTCGGTGACATTGTCGACATCATCGACACAAACACTGCTACCGGAAGTAAATTTAAATGAGATCTGGTGTTGTCTCATCAACGAAGTTCCATCAAGTTGTGCATTCACTTTTGTTTGCATTGAATGTCGCTGGCGAATTTTATTCTTAAATATGTGTTCGCTCACAAGTTGAGGAGACAAGGTCGCAACAAAGAAAACAATGTCACAAAACTGTAGCTATCAGAAGAGTTAAAACAAACAACAACAAAAGTCTTACAATCCACTTGGCAAAGAGAAGTTTTACTGATAAACAGTTATAAGTAAATAGTTCAAAACCTAAAAAGAACAAAGGCATTCGCATTTTCAATATCAAAATTCTTATATAAAAATCACATAGAAATGCAAAATAAACACAAAAAAAAAAAACAAAAAAAAAAAAAAAAAAACAAACAAAAATAATTATAAACATGCAAAATATCTATTCAAATAAACAATAAAAAGTGAGAAATTAAAGAAGAAACAATAAAAATTGTGAAATAAAACCACCTGGCATGCAAAAATAAAACCTTTGACAGCGCAACTATGGTTAATAATAGCTACCGCAGTGACAGCAGCCACAACAGCATGCGCAACCACAACTACAACAGCAACAACAACAACAACAACAACCATAGCACCAGCATTAAAAACCACAAGTAGAATAAACAGATTCGTTGCTGCCGATTGGATGGAAAAACAGAATTCCTTCGATTAAATACCGTTAATGCCTTCTGATTATTCATTTATTTGCTTATCGATTATTTATTTTATTATTAACTTACCTAAATTCATTAAATGTTAAGGATTTATGTTATTTGAACATCGTCACATTTAGCTAAACATTTTTTTTTTCTTGAAGTTCAAAAGATTTTACGTTTAGTTTAATTCAGTATTTATGTCTATATACCGAAACATATGTAATATTTAAAGTTTTTTTTTTGATTGTGATTTAACGGCTGGTATCCCAACCAACCAAATGATTTTTATAGCTGCCGATGTACATTAGTTATATTTTCAGGGTTCCGAGCTACCTTTGTGGGCGCCTTCAACAGGAGTTCGTAACCAGGTATTTGCGTTGGTTATTACAATTTGCTGAATTTTGTTGGGACAGCAGTTTTTTTTCTCTCTTTCCTTCATTGTTATACATAAGATGTTAACGCGCCATAGTAAAATTAACTGTTTGTCAAAATAAAATGAACAAATTTTGAAAATGGTGTAAATATTTTATATTAGGTTAACAGGTGGGTAAGCGGTTTCACTCCGCGCAGCCAGGCGACACTCAAAAAGGGGTTGGCGCACAAATTTCCAACGCGCCAACCATGGAAGGGCGGGTATAGAAAGGGGGAGGGAAATAACATCAACTCCTCCCCCCCCCCTCTACTCCTCTCATCTCTCACCCACCTCTCACTCGGCGTAATATTGCTTTTCTTTTTGTTGATTTTTTTTTGCCGCCCGCTTAGCATCGATCGCGATGTGATTTCGTCGTGTAAATTTTCGGTTATCGGTCTGATCTATGGCTGTAGAGCCACAGTAAGCCTCAGCTCCTTTCTTTTTTTTTTGTAACTGGGGTTTCAAGACGCTGTCGGGGTTGTTGAAGAACCCCCCACTTTCCCTGAGCACGGCCGGACGAGCTGAGCTGCCCTGACAGTGGTCATATCTTCGTTTTTGAATTTTTTTTTTGAATTTTTTTTTTGGTTGTTAATTTAGTTTACCGCGGACCCACACCCCCAAACGTTACAAAGTACAATCCCAAATAAACGAAATGCTAAAAAGTAAAATAATCAGACCAAGCAATTCACCATATTCTGCACCCATTTGGATCGTTCCAAAGAAGGCCGATGCAAGTGGAAAACAGAAGTGGAGATTGGTCATTGATTACCGAAAATTAAACGAAGTTACCATCGATGATAAATATCCTATACCGAATATCGATGAGATCTTAGACAAATTGGGACGATGCCAATATTTCACAACTCTCGATTTGGCAAAGGGTTTCCATCAAATAGAAATTGATGAAAACGACATTCATAAAACCGCTTTCAGCGTTGAAAATGGTCATTATGAATTTTTGCGAATGCCGTTCGGACTAAAGACAGCACCGGCGACATTCCAGAGACTTGTGAACAATGTTCTCCAAGAATACATCAACAAAATATGCTTAGTATACTTGGACGATATAATTGTATTTTCCACATCTCTTCAAGAACATTTGGACTCCCTTCGAAAAATTTTCAATAGACTGAAGGAAGTCAACCCCAAGATACAAATGGACAAATCGGAATTTCTGAAGAACGAAACCGAATTTCTTGGCCATATTGTAACCAAAGACGGCATCAAACCAAACCCAAAAAAAATCGAATGCATTAAAGAGTTTCCAATTCCTAAAACACCAAACCAGATTAAACAATTTCTCGGTTTAACTGGTTACTATCGTAAATTCATGAAGGACTACTCAATGATAGCTAAACCCATGACAAAATATTTAAAAAAGGACGCCAAAATTGACATCTCAAACGCAGACTACAAAAACAGCTTCGAAACACTAAAAACTCTATTAATTAACGACCCCATTCTAATCTAACCCGACTTTAACAAACAGTTTACTCTTACGACGGACGCTTCAAATGTAGCACTAGGAGCAATTCTGAGTCAGGACAACCACCCAGTATGCTATGCTTCAAGAACTTTGAACCAACATGAACAGAACTACAGTACAATCGAAAAAGAATTGTTAGCAGTCGTCTGGGCTACAAAATATTTTAGGCCGTACCTTTTTGGCCGAAAATTCATTATAGAAACCGACCATAAACCACTTCAATGGTTATTCTCCCTTAAGGAACCAAACTCAAAACTAGTAAGATGGAGGTTAAAACTTTCAGAGTTCGATTACACAATCAAATACAAAAAGGGCGCACACAACTGCAACGCAGATGCTCTATCACGTATCCAACACGAAGTAAATATAATAGAATCAACCGATCTGAATGAAACTACATCTAATGAGGATTTCAAGGTATTAAAATGTTCAAAAATAATTATGGATATAGAGAATGAGGACGAACTTACAGACATAATAGAAAAAGAACATAGAAGTAAAAATCATAGGGGAATAGACGAAGTTTTCAGGGAGTTAAAGGACGAAATTTACCACCCGAAACTAAAATCAAGAATAACAGCATTTATCAATAATTGCCAAATTTGCAATCTCGAAAAATGTAATCGAAATCCACCTAAAATACCATTTAAATTGACGGAAACACCAACGGTACCAAACGACCTTCACATAGACGTTTTTTATAGCTTAGACAAGACATTATTTATGACAACAATTGATAAATTCTCGAAATTCGCTCAAGCTTACAAGATCAACGGACGAACATGGATAGAATTCAAAGCAAAACTACTACAACATATAGGCTCACATGGCAAAATGAAGAAAATTATAGTTGACAACGAACTCGGGTTCAAAGCGATCCCAATTCGCGAATTTCTTGAAGAGGAAGAAATAGAAATTCACTACACTTCAAATAGCAACCACACGTCGAATAGCGACATAGAAAGACTTCACAATACTATCAACGATCATATTCGGTTACTAAAACATGATGACAGACACAACGTAGATTCAGTAGAAGAGAAAATACTTAGAATTATTAAATTTTATAATGAAACAATTCACAGCACAACTCTTAGAAAACCCATAGACTTCGTAAACGGTAAAATTCCAAGAGAAGAGTATGAAGAAATTAGAACTAAAATAATAGATGCTAAGGAAAGAAGCATAAATAGAATTAATAAAGGACGAACAGATAATCAAATAGAATCAGGTCCAAATTTTATTAAGGAAATAAGAGGCGGAAAAAACCATTCAAAATATAGGAAAATTACTGCCGAAAAAATAGACGAAGATCACATTAGGGATAAGAAAAATCAACTCAAATATTATAAGACTCACGTAAAACCTAAAAAGAAATTCGAAGACAGAAACAACCCGTCAGTGAAAATTAAAACTAACAAATAAATCTAATCTTACAGGTAAAATGACTCACAAAGCAACTCTATTTATCACGCTTATGCTAACAACAGTAATGACTGCATACAACCAAACTATAGATGTACAGGACTTGACAAACAACAATGGCTTCATACCCATTAAAACGGAAGAAGTTAAAATAATAGCCACTTACTGCAAAGTCTTACACATCATTAACATAACAAACTACGAACAATCCCTTCATCTAATAGAAGAAAATATCAAGGCAATGGAAACATCTACCACGGACACACGAACATTATTAGACAGTATAAATAAGAACTATCTGATGCTAGAAACTAAAGTCAGAAACTTAATTCCTCATTTTAAAACAAAACGTGGCTTAATGAACATTATTGGCAAAGGCCTTAAATACATAACTGGCACAATGGACTCAGACGATGAAATACAAATCAAAGACGCACTAGAAAAATTAGGAAATAAGGACGACACCCTAACAACTAACTTACAAGGACTTACGTATAAAAGCAACAAACTAGCAAACCAAGTACAGACTATTACAGCACACGTAAACACGCAACAACGTAAAATACAGAATTATTTTAATACATACCAAAATAAAATCACAAGATTAGACGACGAAATCACATTTATACTACACCTTCACCAAATAGATAATGACATAACACTACTAAGAAACCATATAGACGACATTGCACAAATAATATTTTCAGGAAGACTAGGAATCGTACCCACAGACATTCTAACAGAGGACGAAATGAATTTAATTGTTGACTACGACAGCTACCTGAATATTAAGATAAGCATTGCGTTTCACGAAAATAGCATAATTATAATCTTTCTGATACCAAATTTTACAAAAAACACATTCTCAAAAATAGTAATAGAACCGCTGCCAAACCGAAACAATAAAAGCCTCAGTCTCGCCGATTACGAAATACTTATCGACGATAAAAACAACGTTTACAAACCAGAAGTTAAAAACAAGCTAAAGAAAAACCTTGTTAAAATCAATAACAGTTGTATAAAAAATATATTAAGTTCAGAAGAAGCCCATTGTGAAATGAAGAACCTCCTTAACGAAGATGTAAAGGAAATTCTACCATGCATACTAATCTTTAAAAATTACTTTCACGAAATTAAACAAAATTGTAGTAACATCCCAATAAAAATAAAGGGAACCTTTATCATAAGATTTGAAAACTGTAACATAAAAGTATACAACACTACATTTAGTAATAGAATTATAACGATCCATGAAAAACTCATACTACCGACTATACTTACAAAAATTAAGGAGAACAAAACAATTGTAGATCTAAAATTAGAAGATTTATATTTAAAACAACTAAGCTACTATGAAAAATTTAGCAATATAACATTTGAAAGTAAGAAAACCGACATAATAGGTTTTGCAATAGATCTAATCATCTTACTATGTATTATAATTTCAATTGTTATAGTAATTAGATATATAGCTAAAAAACTGGATATTTCGTCGGAGCCTCAATCTAACGTTGGGGGAGTTACATATAGCGACCGCACACATAGCAATGTGTACTTGTTACAACCGCCTCCAAACCCTTATCAAGTAACACCTATAGTTTAAATATTGCGACACATAATCCAAGTCATTGAAAGTGTCGCAACATTTAACAACAGATATTAATTTTAAAGTGTCTCAACATTTAACAATAATTCTTTAAACATTGCGCCACCTAAGTGTCGCAACATTAAATGAACCGACCTAAAAAAGGTTCACATTTTTAACAGTCGGTAAATCAAAATTAATGCAAAACAGATATTGCGACACGCAATCGTCCTAAGTGCCGCAATACCAAAAGAATGCCGACCTAGAAAAGGTTCACTTACACCTAAAGCACTTAAGTGACCCAGAAAAGGTTCAAAGCGCCTCAGCATGGAAAGCGAAGTGAAATTCTCGCTGACTAAGAGAATTTCACTTTCACTTGCACTTCGACGAGACCTCCAGATTTAGTATAAATAGTAAGAATGAATTACATGTAAATTAGTCTAGAGAAGAAGTCTAACAAGTAACGTTGAAGGTTACTCAAATAAAGTATCAATATAATTTCTAAACATAAACCCAGTGTTTGAATTTCAAAAGTTGAAACTTAAAGTACCAATATAATTTTTAAACATAAACCCAGTGTTTGAATTTCAAAGATAAAACTATTTAGCTCACACAGAAGGTTCTAGACGAATTTTTTTTCTATGAACTTCGCACCATGCCATCCTACGGGACTTGCAATGAAAGTTGATCATGATGAGAAAGAGTTAGCTGCAGCTTTTCTGTATACAGCTTCGACACAAAGCGTGGACGAAAATCTGGACAGTCATACCGGGGAAAATATTCACCAGTGAAGTAAGACTTTTCTCATTAGTGAGTTGGTTCATTTTGGCGCCGCAAGGCATATACATTTATTTTTAAATTCGATCATACAGCTAGTGCTGTATGACTCCACGGGATTTAGCTCCTAGAAACTAAACTAACAGAAGGTTCTAGAAGAATTTTTTTTCTATGAACTTTGCACCATGCCATCCTACGGGACTTGCAATGAAAGTTGATCATGATGAGAAAGAGTTAGCTGCAGCTTTTCTCTATACAGCTTCGACACAAAGCGTGGACGAAAATCTGGACAGTCATACCGGGGAAAATATTCACCAGTGAAGTAAGACTTTTCTCATTAGTGAGTTGGTTCATTTTGGCGCCGCAAGGCATATACATTTATTTTTAAGTTGATCATACAGCTAGTGCTGTATGACTCCACGGGATTTAGCTCCTAGAAACTAAACTAACAGAAGGTTCTAGAAGAATTTTTTTTCTATGAACTTTGCACCATGCCATCCTACGGGACTTGCAATGAAAGTTGATCATGATGAGAAAGAGTTAGCTGCAGCTTTTCTCTATACAGCTTCGACACAAAGCGTGGACGAAAATCTGGACAGTCATACCGGGGAAAATATTCACCAGTGAAGTAAGACTTTTCTCATTAGTGAGTTGGTTCATTTTGGCGCCGCAAGGCATATACATTTATTTTTAAGTTGATCATACAGCTAGTGCTGTATGACTCCACGGGATTTAGCTCCTAGAAACTAAACTAACAGAAGGTTCTAGAAGAATTTTTTTTCTATGAACTTTGCACCATGCCATCCTACGGGACTTGCAATGAAAGTTGATCATGATGAGAAAGAGTTAGCTGCAGCTTTTCTCTATACAGCTTCGACACAAAGCGTGGACGAAAATCTGGACAGTCATACCGGGGAAAATATTCACCAGTGAAGTAAGACTTTTCTCATTAGTGAGTTGGTTCATTTTGGCGCCGCAAGGCATATACATTTATTTTTAAGTTGATCATACAGCTAGTGCTGTATGACTCCACGGGATTTAGCTCCTAGAAACTAAACTAACAGAAGGTTCTAGAAAAATTTTTTTTCTATGAACTTTGCACCATGCCATCCTACGGGACTTGCAATGAAAGTTGATCATGATGAGAAAGAGTTAGCTGCAGCTTTTCTCTATACAGCTTCGACACAAAGCGTGGACGAAAATCTGGACAGTCATACCGGAGAAAATATTCACCAGTGAAGTAAGACTTTTCTCATTAGTGAGTTGGTTCATTTTGGCGCCGCAAGGCATATACATTTATTTTTAAATTCGATCATACAGCTAGTGCTGTATGACTCCACGGAATTTAGCTCACACAGAAGTTTCTAGAAGAATTTTTTTTCTATGAACTTCGCACCATGCCATCCTACGGGACTTGCAATGAAAGTTGATCATGATGAGAAAGAGTTAGCTGCAGCTTTTCTGTATACAGCTTCGACACAAAGCGTGGACGAAAATCTGGACAGTCATACCGGGGAAAATATTCACCAGTGAAGTAAGAATTTTCTCATTAGTGAGTTGGTTCATTTTGGAGCCGCAAGGCATAAACATTTATTTTTAAGTCGATCATACAGCTAGTGCTGTATGACTCCACGGGATTTAGCTCACACAGAAGTTTCTAGAAGAATTTTTTTTTCTATGAACTTCGCACCATGCCATCCTACGGGACTTGCAATGAAAGTTGATCATGATGAGAAAGAGTTAGCTGCAGCTTTTCTGTATACAGCTTCGACACAAAGCGTGGACGAAAATCTGGACAGTCATACCGGGGAAAATATTCACCAGTGAAGTAAGACTTTTCTCATTAGTGAGTTGGTTCATTTTGACGCCGCAAGGCATATACATTTATTTTTAAATTCGATCATACAGCTAGTGCTGTATGACTCCACGGGATTTAGCTCACACAGAAGTTTCTAGAAGAATTTTTTTTTCTATGAACTTCGCACCATGCCATCCTACGGGACTTGCAATGAAAGTTGATCATGATGAGAAAGAGTTAGCTGCAGCTTTTCTGTATACAGCTTCGACACAAAGCGTGGACGAAAATCTGGACAGTCATACCGGGGAAAATATTCACCAGTGAAGTAAGACTTTTCTCATTAGTGAGTTGGTTCATTTTGACGCCGCAAGGCATATACATTTATTTTTAAATTCGATCATACAGCTAGTGCTGTATGACTCCACGGAATTTAGCTCACACAAAAGTTTCTAGAAGAATTTTTTTTCTATGAACTTCGCACCATGCCATCCTACGGGACTTGCAATGAAAGTTGATCATGATGAGAAAGAGTTAGCTGCAGCTTTTCTGTATACAGCTTCGACACAAAGCGTGGACGAAAATCTGGACAGTCATACCGGGGAAAATATTCACCAGTGAAGTAAGAACTTTCTCATTAGTGAGTTGGTTCATTTTGGCGCCGCAAGGCATATACATTTATTTTTAAGTCGATCATACAGCTAGTGCTGTATGACTCCACGGGATTTAGCTCCTAGAAACTAAACTAACAGAAGGTACTAGAAGAATTTTTTTTCTATGAACTTTGCACCATGCCATCCTACGGGACTTGCAGTGAAAGTTGATCATGATGAGAAAGAGTTAGCTGCAGCTTTTCTATATGCAGCTTCGGAGAAATACCGGGGAAAATATACACCAGTGAAGTAGGACTTTTCTCATTAGTGAGTTGGTTCATTTTGGCGCCGCAAGGCATATACATTTATTTTTAAGTCGATCATACAGCTAGTGCTGTATGACTCCACGGGATTTAGCTCACACAGAAGTTTCTAGAAGAATTTTTTTTTCTATGAACTTCGCACCATGCCATTCTACGGGACTTGCAATGAAAGTTGATCATGATGAGAAAGAGTTAGCTGCAGCTTTTCTGTATACAGCTTCGACACAAATCGTGGACGAAAATCTGGACAGTCATACCGGGGAAAATATTCACCAGTGAAGTAAGACTTTTCTCATTAGTGAGTTGGTTCATTTTGGCGCCGCAAGGCATATACATTTATTTTTAAGTTGATCATACAGCTAGTGCTGTATGACTCCACGGGATTTAGCTCCTAGAAACTAAACTAACAGAAGGTTCTAGAAGAATTTTTTTTCTATGAACTTTGCACCATGCCATCCTACGGGACTTGCAATGAAAGTTGATCATGATGAGAAAGAGTTAGCTGCAGCTTTTCTCTATACAGCTTCGACACAAAGCGTGGACGAAAATCTGGACAGTCATACCGGGGAAAATATTCACCAGTGAAGTAAGACTTTTCTCATTAGTGAGTTGGTTCATTTTGGCGCCGCAAGGCATATACATTTATTTTTAAGTTGATCATACAGCTAGTGCTGTATGACTCCACGGGATTTAGCTCCTAGAAACTAAACTAACAGAAGGTTCTAGAAGAATTTTTTTTCTATGAACTTTGCACCATGCCATCCTACGGGACTTGCAATGAAAGTTGATCATGATGAGAAAGAGTTAGCTGCAGCTTTTCTCTATACAGCTTCGACACAAAGCGTGGACGAAAATCTGGACAGTCATACCGGGGAAAATATTCACCAGTGAAGTAAGACTTTTCTCATTAGTGAGTTGGTTCATTTTGGCGCCGCAAGGCATATACATTTATTTTTAAGTTGATCATACAGCTAGTGCTGTATGACTCCACGGGATTTAGCTCCTAGAAACTAAACTAACAGAAGGTTCTAGAAGAATTTTTTTTCTATGAACTTTGCACCATGCCATCCTACGGGACTTGCAATGAAAGTTGATCATGATGAGAAAGAGTTAGCTGCAGCTTTTCTGTATGCAGCTTCGACACACAGCGTGGACAAAAATCTGGACAGTCATACCGGAGAAAATATTCACCAGTGAAGTAAGACTTTTCTCATTAGTGAGTTGGTTCATTTTGGCGCCGCAAGGCATATACATTTATTTTTAAATTCGATCATACAGCTAGTGCTGTATGACTCCACGGAATTTAGCTCACACAGAAGTTTCTAGAAGAATTTTTTTTTCTATGAACTTCGCACCATGCCATCCTACGGGACTTGCAATGAAAGTTGATCATGATGAGAAAGAGTTAGCTGCAGCTTTTCTGTATACAGCTTCGACACAAAGCGTGGACGAAAATCTGGACAGTCATACCAGTGAAGTAAGACTTTTCTCATTAGTGAGTTGGTTCATTTTGACGCCGCAAGGCATATACATTTATTTTTAAATTCGATCATACAGCTAGTGCTGTATGACTCCACGGAATTTAGCTCACACAAAAGTTTCTAGAAGAATTTTTTTTCTATGAACTTCGCACCATGCCATCCTACGGGACTTGCAATGAAAGTTGATCATGATGAGAAAGAGTTAGCTGCAGCTTTTCTGTATACAGCTTCGACACAAAGCGTGGACGAAAATCTGGACAGTCATACCGGGGAAAATATTCACCAGTGAAGTAAGACTTTTCTCATTAGTGAGTTGGTTCATTTTGACGCCGCAAGGCATATACATTTATTTTTAAATTCGATCATACAGCTAGTGCTGTATGACTCCACGGGATTTAGCTCACACAGAAGTTTCTAGAAGAATTTTTTTTCTATGAACTTCGCACCATGCCATCCTACGGGACTTGCAATGAAAGTTGATCATGATGAGAAAGAGTTAGCTGCAGCTTTTCTGTATACAGCTTCGACACAAAGCGTGGACGAAAATCTGGACAGTCATACCGGGGAAAATATTCACCAGTGAAGTAAGAATTTTCTCATTAGTGAGTTGGTTCATTTTGGCGCCGCAAGGCATATACATTTATTTTTAAGTCGATCATACAGCTAGTGCTGTATGACTCCACGGGATTTAGCTCCTAGAAACTAAACTAACAGAAGGTTCTAGAAGAATTTTTTTTCTATGAACTTCGCACCATGCCATCCTACGGGACTTGCAATGAAAGTTGATCATGATGAGAAAGAGTTAGCTGCAGCTTTTCTGTATGCAGCTTCGGCACAAAGCGTGGACGTGGTCGGTTAATTATATTTGCAAGAGACAGTCGTTGATGAAATTTTATTGGAGGGAGTCAGTGAACGTTTTGTTTATTAACAAATTAATGTTTAATTTGGTTGCGATAAATTAATATTCAAGAATTTTGTAAAGCTTGAAAGATAAAACTTCTAAGTGATTACTAGTGGCTATGAAGATATTTTTGCACATAACATGTTTATACAACATCTTATCTTTTCTGGTATTATAGAATTATGATGACAAAAGTGATGAATATTTAGTCTACGATTCCGCCATCGAGATTCAATCAAAACCCAAATTTAAATCAACCACACCAACCATCACCTATATCAAATAATCCATCACACCATCATGATCATCACAACTCAACCATCGACTACCCGACGTGCGAAACCCCAACCAAACCAACCAATCAACTTCATTACCATCGCAACTCATCCACGAGCATCACTCAACCTATTCAACCACATTCACCAGGCTTTCGTGAACAAAAATACTCTGCAAGTACATTTGACTTACCACCGTTTCCCTAAAACTAACCTTTACCACACATTTCATCTCTTTTCTGCCAATCTAACAACATTGTTTAAATCATTTTCGCTAACCGTGTTCGTTTTTCATAAATTGAGACACTTGCACGTCAACGGACTTCTGTTGCTGGCGCCAGGAATGTGAGTTCGGAAACCAGTTAAATTGCCAGTTAAATTGCAATTTTGATTTTTGCTAAATAAGGATCAATGATATGAACTGTATTATATATATTATATATATAAAATTGGCTTGATTTACAACAAATTAAGCTTTGCAGTTAAACATTTGTAACGATCCAAGCATCGTTTCAAATACTCCCGCTAAACAACCATCTGCTCAAAGACAATAAACAGAGTAAACTAATATCCATACTGACTTACATACATATGTACCGACACCAGAAATTCAATTACATACCGAGATGCACATAAGATCAACCAGTCGATTATACATATACTGCGCAACGAGCAGTCTCATACCGGGAAAATATTCCCCAGTGAAGTAAGACCTTTCTCATTAGTTAGTTGGTTCATTTTGGCGCCGCAAGGCATATACATTTATTTTTAAGTCGATCATACAGCAAGTGCTGTATGACTCCAAGGGATTTAGCTCACACCTGTTTTTTTTACGATTAATCAACATTAGCGTTGATTATCTCCACGGGCTTTTGCTCACATTCCTTTGATACTCTACTCGACCTAAGCGTCGCTCCAGTAGCGAGGCTGTTGCTCCGCTGTCCTTTTCTTGCTCCTACTAAACTTCCCTTAGCATAAGACTCAGGCTAAGTAATTACATTGTATTAGAACAAGTACGCATTATTAGAAATAAGAGAATTAAAGAAGAATAATAATAAAGAAGAAGAATTAAGAATAAGAGAAAATAAAAACGATACCAAATATAACGTCCGAGCTGAACGGTTTCAGTCAGTGCTAAATTGTTGAAACACAATCGTTTGAAATTCGGAAACTTTACGAAGTGAGTGGTTTTCTTCAAGTTCCACCCACAATGAACGCTGGAGCCGCTGAGCCTATCTCAGATGAAACAAAAAACTTGTTCACATTGAAACATTTACACCCCTATTCCAGTTCTCGCTTAATGCGACGACTGTCACTGTGATGCCAAGTTTCCATTCCCGTTGTCGTATTTATGCGACAATTGTCGGGATCCGTGACGTTCCAATGTTTTATGCTATTCCCGTTGTCGATTCGAATCGACAGATTGCGCTAAAATGTGTCACCACCATTTTGCAAGTGACAAAGCGTCACTTGTAAAAAAACCAGCAAGCATCACAATGCATAAAGAAAGAAGGTAAACGTTGAAATATTTGAAATTTTTTAATAATTATAAAAATTTTTTATCTTTTATAAAAACAATTTTATTTTATATTGCAATGTAAAAATAACGACGAGAAATCAATTCGATGAGATGGGTCTTTACATGTGTAATCATCCACATGTGGCGCGGGGTTTAAAATACTCCCAAGGAGACACCAGCGGAGGAAACATCACCTCTAAATGGTTAGAATTGGTAGAAAAACTCAACACTATAGGACCTCCGATTAGGAATGTTGCTGGTTGGCAAAAAGTAAGTACAAACATTTATTATTATTTGTATATAACATACTAATAAATTTAATTTTGAATAGGTTTGGAGTGATTACAAACTTAAACTGAAAAAGAAATTAAGTCACAACAGGAAGGAGCTGGCGTCAACTGGTGGAGGGCCATATAATATGGTCGCGTTAACGCGAATAGAAGAACAATTGGCCAGCGTTCTGTTTTTAGACAGAGTGGTGCCTCATTCTAAGCCGGCTTACGGATTCAATTTAACGCAGGCATGTGAAGAGAACAGCACCGCGACTCAGCAGTCAGCTCCCGACGTGGATGATACCGAAAAAAAATATATTATGATGAAAAAATGGAATTCATAATTTGATTTCTGATTGATGCACCGACAGCGTCTTCGACGGCCTCTTCTCTTTCCAACATATCGGCCAAGCTTATGTTAGTTGCACTTTCGGGTTCATTTCCTAAGTTATATTTTATGCGTAAATTGTGCAAAGCACAGCTATAGTTAATAATCCTCGCCGTTTTCTCAGGTGTATAATGCAGTTGCCTAGCGCCTAGCGTGCAGCGAAATGTGTTTTTGAGAACGCCTATTGTCCTTTCTATTATGTTTCTTAATTTTGAGTGCAGTCCATTAAATCTATGCTCGTTACTATTGTTATCGTCTCGGTGGCCTCTAAAAGGAGTGATTAGATATGGCTTTAGAGGATATCCTGCGTCACCTTTTCCAAATTTTAGAAGTAATGATAATGGATACACTTGGGAAAAAGTGGAATATATATATAAGCCAAGATGGGTGTTACATATAAGCCAGGAGTTAGGTTCTGCGCCATCAGCTGACAGTTCTTCTTCCAATCTGCTATTATTAAAGACAAATGAATCATGTGAAGATCCTGGGTTGTTGGCGTCGACGTATGTTATACGCATTTTGTGATCACAGACTTACGACAGGGCATATTTAGGAGTATAAAATAAATGTGTTTGAAATCCATACTACACATACCAACATAACGTTGAGGCTGTGATACCCCTTTCTGTTGCGATATAAATGCTGGTACCTTTTTGGAGGGCATACGATCTTTATATGTGTGCCGTCTATGCACCCTATAACACCAGGAAACCCAAATTTACGATAAAATGCGGATTTAATTTCGCGTCTCTCTGCTTCATCAGGAAATTTAATAAGACTGTTACATAATTCAGCTTCCGTAGCATTTAAAACTTCAGAAAACACTTTAGAAAACGTTGGTTGTGCTACCGCTACATTGAAGTCATTACCAACGCCCATCTGGTAGCTCCCTCCAGCGAAAAAGCGTAGTACACCGGCCAATTTAGTGGCCGGGCTTACTGCGAAGCTTCTCTCTTCTTAAGCAAACGCCTCTTTGTTGACTCGGAAGAGACTCACAAATCTGTGCATTAAAATGTCACTTACACGGCATTACTGAAAATATATTCAACTTACACTTTATCGCACAAATCCATAGGATTGGAGTTATTTCTGAGTTTTATTCTTTTAATTTTTAATTTGTATTTGTCTACACCACTATCACATTCACTATCCGAATCAGAAAACCATAAAAATAACGAAGACATTTTAAATTTAGCATAAAATTATTCTATTTTTCATTGATAAGTTTCTTCTATTTCACCAAATTAAACTGTCATTTTCCCACATAAGTTTCACTTTCCAGTTTCAGTTCACTCGTTTCTCGCTGTCACGTCACGCGAGAACAGGAATAGTAGTCGTGAGGTGACGTGATACCGACTCCGACAACTGTCACTGTCGTGATGCGACAACTGGAATAGGGGTGTTAAATTTAATCGCGTTTCACTTTATGATGAATATGGTTCGATTTGTTTTTATAGATTAACAGGTGAGTGAGCGGTTTTCGTAGCGCAAGAACCAGGCAACACAAAACGAAACGGGGTTGCGCAACAGCATCCCAACACGCCAACCATGGTAGTATGTGTAAAGAAGGGCAAGAAAATACCATCTACTACCATCTCCTGCGTGAGAACGAATTAGTTTACAAGTGTTATCTTCATATGTTACGCTTAGGTATAAGATAAGAAATAGAATATAAAAGGGGAACTTGGAAAGGGTACAGTTAGTTTCGCATCGGAGCTCATTCGAGGTTTTTCATTTAGAGTGGGAATCTCAAAGTGTATTTGAAGAATGCAGAACCCTCCATCAAATTCTCTGACAAAATGTCAAAGAAATAGCCTTTCTCTAGAAATTATACAGTTGTTATTTTTAGCTGTGAAAATTGTCGCCTCAATAACTTTACCTTCTCAACCGGACCCTAAATTTAGTATGCTCGTGCTCGCATCATAGAGTAAGTAATGGATAATGGCCATTAAAAATAGGCAGAGTTATATGCCATAGAGATATGTATGTGTGAGGGAGTGCCTTCGTAAGAAGCTTCCTAGTGCACACATCTTCATTCGCTCTGGTAGCCAGGCGGAAGCTAGAAGCCCAAAGCTCAGATGCTATTAGGTCCAGATTTTTGGCCATGGAGTCTATGAAAAATGAAAGAGAGCATCGCGAGTCGCGCACCTCAGCTGGCTTTTATATGGGTATGGGATTATCGAATGGATACAAGCAGGAAGTAATCCGGAAATTTAAAAAAACTAAATTTCCACGTGTATGGAATAGAAGCCTGGGACGCCCTTTGTGATTGTCATGCTCAATCAGAGGCTATCACTTTTTGGTGATAACCTTGATTTTATTTGTCTAGATAAATTATAATTTTCAGTATCACTTTGTTTCCACTTCTATAGGCGGATTTAGACTGTGTGAAGCTTTCGTAGAATGCAACTGCTAATATGTTTTTGAAAAAATGTTCAAAACCTGCTATAAGAATTGTACCTAATTTATTCTTATGACGCCGAACAACTTTGATATATATTCATAAAATTATATACTTTATATATTTGCGCAAATAAATAAAGTACATTTATGAATATATTCTAAAACTAGTTTTTTGAGTTTTTGTTTTCCAGATTTTTTTCTGCGATTTTGATTTTAAGATTTGGAGATTTTTAAGTATTAAAAAATAAAAAAAAAAATGCGCCGTGGAAGACTCTTCGTTGTGGATCATGGAAGAATCTACTTGCGCAATCTTCCGTGAAAGAACAACTTTAAAATAAAAGGATAAAAGCATCACGGATGATTACAAAATTACATCGTTTGCAATAATTTCTGATCTTCCTGACAAATCGCATAGTAATCTATCAAAAATAAAAATGTTTGCAGGGCTTGAGATAGAATCTACTACTACTATTCACAAGATTTCAACAGTGTCACTATTTTAAATATTTCAATAGTTCGTTGTTGATTTTAGCTTATCTAGCAAACTTTTTTAAAAAATAATAAGAATTGTTACCGCTGGCCTTTTTAATTTTTGGAAATTTCAATTTGTTGTTGCCAATACCGCTTTCTCGTACACATCCGTATCTTCTTTAACTTCACTCGTCGGACTTTCAGTCTTTTGATATCATCGACTCTGGCAAGAGCTGGCAGCTGACGATGAGGAGAAACCCGACTGCAAACTAGTCATGGAACCTTTATAGTTGGCTGAACTTAAAATTTCGTAGAAATAGTTGAGTTGTGATGGTCCGTCGGTACCAGACGAAGGACTAAACCAATGCATTATATAAGACTCCGAGTGGTTCATGACGTGGGAACCCTGTAAAATGTCCCTGATTTTAAAGTACATTTAAACGAATTTAAAGCGAAACGCACCTGGACGCTTTCTTTGTGACGACAAATAATAGTGGGCTCTTCTCTGAAGAAGTTCTCGCCCTCTTTGAAATCACTGAGATCAAATACAGAGGAAGCATTATCTATAATTATAATAATGTAATAGGCAAAAAAATGTTTGCAAAATCATAAACTCCAAATTTAATGGGCGAACGTCATTCAATTCAACTTACCATTCTTTGGCAGTAATTCTCTGTTCGTGCGGTACAGAGTGAAGTGTATATCGCTTCGCATCACATCAAAATCCCAGGTCAGGACACTTTTCGGGTCATCATTACGAACGATCACTTCATGTGTATACCCCGTGCGTAGCTCAACCGTTTTGTAAAGATTTTTGTGTTCGTCTTTTAATGCATCTCCTCCACTTTCTCGACTACGTGCTAATGCTGCTTCCTCTTCTTCCTCTTCGAGGGAGTTCATTTTGTATAGAGTTTTCGGCACGAGACCGCCTTCATGAATAAGTGTCTATAAAATGTAGCAATGTAAGTAATTAATAATTAATTGTACACACTGATACACTTCAAAAAATGTGTGGATGGATAAATTACCCTTTGGATAGTAGTAATTAAACGCAACATTACATTAGACAAAAAACGATTAACAGCATCCACAAAATCGAGTTCTACTTTCTAGTGATCTAATGCATAGTATAATAAACACAGTAGACCTATCCTAGAGAGGCTCTCCTTCATTCTTCAATTCGTTTATTTCATCTGTCATTCGCAGTATGTACTAGTGCATTCGAGGGGAATTTTTTTATTTACTTTTGTTAATATTGAAATTGACAGCTTTAGTTGATAAATTTATCGCCTCTCTGGGATAATCCTACTGTGTTTATAATACTATGTTCTAACGTTTGTCTGTGCTGTAAATTACTAATGGGACTGTAATGTGATGACAATTTAAGAAAATGTAAGAATAATGATTTTTAAAATTCTCTTATTTACCTCTTTAATTCTATTAGTCTAAATCTGAGATGCCCAACTTAGCAGCATTTTTTAGAAGCGAAGTTGTAGCTCGTAAAAACTTGCTGCGAGGGACGAGTTGAGAAGAAGTGAGTGAAGAACCGTGCTGGCTTAGATAGACACATAACGTAGGCTTAGAGTTTCGCCTCGAAAGTCGACGCCTTTTCAACTATTATAATGATAATGCTTAAAAATTTTTAGTCAAGAGCGGTGCAGAATTTCAGTTCTATGGTCTTGAAAACTCAAAAAAACAGACATTATCGCGATAGCAGCACATGGACCAACTTTTCCCACATTAGAAAAGAGATTTTCAAATATAAATTTGAACACAAAGTTGAATTTTAAAGTGAATTCCAAAATGAACAACAGACAGACTAAAGAAACTAAATAAATTACCTTTTAAAGGTAATCTTTGAATACTGTAATAATGTAAGTGTTAAATACCACAATTAAATTTTAATGTTTTGTGTGAAAAATCTCGTGAAAACCAGGGATCAAATCAAATAATCTTCGCAAAACCGTATCTATACTTGTAAATCTTGTACTATAAAATCATATTTATATAATGGTGATGACGATGATGATGATATTCTTAATGTATGCCAATAAGCTCCTTTTCCTTACAATAAGTTTCTAGTTTCATAAAGATACCAGCAATATTTATGAAAAATAATCCTACTTGAATACAACGCTTTTCAAGGTTTACAAAAACAGGTACCCTAGAGATTATACGTGTAACATATTAATCAAATTCTTTTTATTTGTTGGAAGTTCGCAATGTCTTCTATTGACTACTGACAGCTGCGTTGTACTGTTTCATACAACGGTATTTTAAGGCCAAGCTACGTGGGAGAGTTGCTTGGTGTTTGAAACCACAGTTTTCTTGAAATGCTCTTAATTCAATCACACGGTTGAGACTATATAAAAAGTATTATACACACTGGCAATGCTTCCAATGGAAAATCGAGCATTTTAATCGGATATCGTGTAAACCAATTTGTAAATTCCCAATTTCTCCTTTAAAACAACGCATTTCCCGATTACGCACAGTTAGGAAATTTCACCTGCCATTTCAAATCGTGGAATTCGCCATGGCTTGGCAACCATAACTGAAGCAATAATTCTCCTTTGTGTCTATATTAGGCATGAGCTTTTTATATAAATGGCTATCTAAAAGTGGCACAACTGTTTTCGTTTTTTCTTCTCTAAAATTTCAATCATTCGTCAAAATATTTTCGTAGTACTTAGCTTAAAGCTTATCACCAAAACTCTCCATATTTGTGTATATTTTTTCTTTAATTCAAAGAACTATGTATGCAAGTACTCTTCATACAATTTATAATCTGGTGCACACATTTTTGTGCAATATTTCGCAACCTGTTCATTCATTTAATTTTTAACCCATTTTCTTTATACTGCCTGTATCTGTTATCTTGGTTGTACGCCATTTTCCCATTCAACTATTCAACAGTCAGTCGTATTATCTATTTGCCTATACGAACTGCGTTGTGCATCCCAGGTTTAAATTATTAAATTCTATTTATGTTAAATGGAAGCAATTAAAAGTTAAAATGAGAAGCGCATATGAAAATTGTGAATATCTTTTGCAAAAACAAGGAAAATAACAACTAATCACAGACGGGACAACAGAAAAATTTGCATCTGCTGAGACTTGAAAAATTTCCAATACAAATTTATATAGTGCGACAATTTTTAATCGCAGCTTCTTACACAATCGCATTTAGCTAAAAAGCAATGCGTGAAATATTTTTCGAAAACATGTTCCATATTCGAATTTTTTGCCAGTGTGGGCGGCTGATAAAAGAAAAAATAAAAAATTCTTTGGGCAATTATTTATATCATGACATACCATATCAAACTATCTATATATACCATATCAAGCTAGAATTTCCTCAACAATAGAGTAAGTATTTACATATCTATTTGTAATAAAATGAAACTGTGCTGAAAGCTCACCTTGCAGGGACCACCCAAAAAATCAGGAATGATTTCCGATTCGATATACTGCTCAAGCCCAGCATGCATGTGCAAACAGTCTGAACCACCATAGAATAGGAATTTTGAGCGAGTGTGTTCATCTAGTTCGAGAAGGGAGCAAGAAGGGCAATTTTATTAAGTGTAGATTAGTTTTAAACATAGAGAAAGAACAACAAGTGGGCGAATCTTGAACAAAAATATTTTCTATAGTTGATTCCGTACCAGATCGTTTTTTATATCGTCATTGCTCAGTGTTTCGCGCTCTTCTCTTTTGCTGTTGCCAATGCAATGTATTTCCATTGATGGTCTAAGCATTTCTTTCCGATCCACTACTGAATCGTTGATGGATGACTGAATGCTTCGCTCTCCCGACGATAGCTATTGCATTTGTTTGTGTGTTTGCACTGATGCACTTCGAATTCGGTCATACACAGTTCTGGAGCGTATTCTCTCGTATAGTCTCAGACTTTTTTTCTACCAAATACTGGATCGTTTGCAGTTTGTTGGTGTAATTTCATTTCTTCTTACCTTTTGCCTCTTGGTATTTCAATTTTCTTTCATTATTCATAGCACTACTACAGTTTGTTTCTGTTCTTTGATTGATTCTTTATGGAGCAAATGAGAAATGTACGAACATATATCAGAAGAAAATATACGAATACATATTGATGCTTTCTTAGCTTTGTGATTCGTGGGCATTATATTATTGTTTGTGTGTTTTATCTAGTGGCTTTTTATGGATTTGCATTTCATTGTTTCCCTTCCGGACCGCCGCCTTCTATGTAAAGGATCGAGTAAATTGGTTTGATTCGCACTCTTGTTATTCTTTCTCTATGGCTTAAAACAAAGCTTCTGAAAGCCACTTTTACGTACCTATGAAAGCGCTTACAATGGTCCAGGCAATGGGAAATACTCGCGGAGCGCGTACCACAAGCACACGTCCCAATGTCTCTGGATAATTGCGCTGGACGGTCTCAATTATGTTGTACAACGCTTTTATGCCCGGACGCCACAAATGGCGCATTGAAAGGCCTTCCAAATCCACTAGCATGCACCAGCTGAGCACAGGCCGCCCCAAGTTTTCTGCAGATTCGTTGATTTTCTGTATACCTTCTTCACATATATGCAGTGACTACAATTGCAGAATACTTATATCAATAAAATAATTTATATATATACACACACACACACACACACACACACACATATGTTTATTTGATATTGAATGCACGTAAAATACTTTACCAGCTTTAAAAGACCCTCTGTGCCGATTGACTTCAGTAATCCTTTGACATCCATGTGTCCCAATCGCAGTATGTAAATCGGGCGTCCATCTTTGTCGTGATGATGCCACCCACCGGGGAAGTGGTTAACTACTACCGACGGCATATGGTATTCCTTTAGCAGAGCATCTATGTGATTGTCGTGTCGCCATTTCAGCGAATCGCGCAACATAATGAACGCCTTGTCGACGTGCCAGTCGCGGGCTGTCAAAAAACGCAGGATGGTCTGATAGTTTGGCACTTGCAACAAGCTCTCGACACCATCTAGCATTTTTCGCAGCTCCAGCAATTTCGACTCTTGCATGGGAGTCAGCTGGCCCAAGTGACTGGCTATGAAATCACCGTCCAGCATTATGTCGTGTGATGATTTTCGACGTAGAAAAGCTGTTTCTGCCGAATCGCTACCGTGTTCTACGACCTCATTTGGCGGCAGAGTCGCTTCTGACGGCGAACCGGCAGCGCTTTTAGGCGGTATCCAACGATCGACATGAGTCACGCCCTTCGCTTGCAACTCCTTTATAAAGTATTCAATGATCTCCTTGCCCTTGAGTGTGGTTTGAGTATATTGCTTCATTCCCATTTTCTCCATAGAGTGTTCGAAGCCAAAAAAGTTCTTAATGTCAAGTGTAGCCGTTTGATCGAAGCACGTCCAGTCGGGATTGTCCGGGTGCGTGTAATAGCGACAGCGTTCGAAGATCTCAATGCGCGAAGAGAAACTCTCGTTCACAGCCTCGATGTTGAGCGTTCGACTGGCAAGATCGAGGTAGTTGGTTTGTAGAAAATACACTACGTCGACGCCTATCAGCTTCTTGAAGATGTACGGTGCATCGACAGCAAGTTTGCAGCGCCGCTTTGTGTTGCGTTTGGAGCCATTGTCCAGTTCCTCTTCTGATATCGTTTCGCAATCGAGCACGATTGGCATTTGTGGACATGTGGGAAAACGGCATTCATAAGCCTAAAGAAACGCAAAAGAATAAGTATTTTAAAATTATAATATTTACCTAGTATTTACATATATTTTTTGCAGTATTCTAAAATTAAAATGCTTTTTTTAAACCTTTTTTATTGAGAGCGTTTTTATTGATGCGTTTCAAGATTGAAGATTACTTTTAAGCTTCATATCAGTATTCAGTGGATTGAGGGACAATGTAATATAATCTATAACTAAACTAAAACTTTAAGAATAACTATAATCTTAAACACAATTCAGAACTGGCTGAAGGATTCTTAAAACGTACGAAATTATTAGTAACGTGGAGTCAAGAAACTTGCACAGTTGCAAACTGAAACGGCATTAAAAATTTGCATTGTCTTTTAAAAATATGGAATTATGGAAACGCCGCTTTGGAAATTTCTCTATTTCAATCGTGAAAAGGGTTTTTCTTAATATTAACTAAGGTCATGTATTAAATTAGGCTATGTAACAGTTTAGTACTATATTAGTAATACATTTTTATCCAGCTATGGAGGAAAAGGCAACCTAAATATATAAAAACCTTTGAGATTTTATTTTAACAAAATTCATTTCCAAAAAATAACATAAATTGAATAACGAATCAAAATAACAAAGGCGCCTCTAGCAAATCACAAACATACTTTTAACTTTTCTTTTTGATCCAATATTTTCAATTCGACAAGACAAACAACGACGCCATTTATTTGCAACGGAATTTTTTTACTCAAAACACTGCATTCTATTGTCTAAACTTCTTGATCTTTGCCAAGAAATGTTTCGCAACAAATTTGGACCGAAATATTCAAAATTATTACAAAAATTTCGCATGTGTGGTATAAATGATATATGTACATACCTAAATATGTATAAATTGATGGTATTTATATAAGTAATATTTATTGCTTTTGATTGTATTTTTATAAGTTCGACGAACATTACAAAAATTTAATGAATTTCGAAACATAATTTAATTCACATTTCCGAGAAGTACTATGTACATAAATCGGTAAGATTTTGAAATTGTACACATTATAACAAATTTGCATTATTAAATTATTATTATAAATTAATTAAATTAAATTATTATAAATTATTAAATGAAATGAAAGACAATGCATTATTAAATCATGAGTTAAAGCTATCAATTATGACCCTTTTAAAATATATATTTTTATGAATACATACGTAAACGTAAAATTAATTATGAATGCAATATTTTACATCGACATAAGAAATTTTACTTAAAATGTATTTACAAAAAAATTTATCTGTAAAAAACATTTTTTCCGTTATGACTTGTTTCTTTTTAATTGCAGAAAAAACGAAGGAGGACGAATTCTGCTTATGCCAAAAGATTTCATTTAAAAAAGTGTTGCAAAATACTATATGCACATATATTGTGCAATGTATTGTATATTTGACCAGGCAAACGCTGCTTATTCAACATTTTCATAATATTTTACAAACAAAATAAAGAGAAAACTAGTATTTTTGGTAACCTTTACCAAGGCGCTTTTTATACCCTACACCTTAAGATTGAGGGTGTATATTCACTTTCTACCGGAGTGTGCAACGCATAGAACTAGACAAGATAGGTATGGAAAAGTATATATATTCTTGATCAGCATCACCACCAAAATTGAAATAACGATGTCTGTCCGTCCGTCCGTCTGTCTGTCTGTCTGTCCGTTGAAATCACGATCACAGGAGAACGGATTGAGATTTCAAAATGAAATTTGGCAAAAATATTCGTTGCTATGTTGGGGTGTTTCGTATTGAAAATGGGCAAAATCGCCCAAGGACCACGCCTACTTTTTATATCGAGAGTGCAGGTACCTCTGTTTTGCCTATTAAAAAAGGCCATATCAGCATCACTTTTTGAGAGAAGACAAGAAAATTTTATATGTAGGTTTAGACTAATGGTTCCAGTTAATATGCAAAATATGGGCGTGGTCCGCCCACTTTTAGTTTACATAGGTCATGGAGGGTTTTACATGGATTGTATTGAAAATTATATAAGTTTCCTGAATAATGGTGTACATAATATTGTAGTTTGTGAACCAATAATATTCTGTTGGGAAAAAATGGGCGGGCCACGCCTTCTTTTTACCCATCAACCCCGTATTACAATATATTTTTATACCCTATACCTAAATTTTGAGAGTAAACGCACTTAGTACCGGTGTTTGTAATGCACAGAAATAGTTAAGCAGCTATAATTATAGTTTATCTTATATATCTTATACATATATACGAGTATATATGCAGCTTTAAGGTGTAGGGTATTTCGGCTACAGCCCGGCTGTAGACAACACCTTTACTAGTTTTTAAGTACTACTTTTTCAATTCTGTTGTGCAAGCCGTTAACCGTTATTCGTGGCAATTTATGTGTTATTCGAAACGTGGAAAACATTAAGTTTAAACTAGTAAGGGTACCTTCGGTCAGACCGAAGCTTATATACCCTACATCCCGCCGATTTTCACCATTTTCAATACAGAGTTATCTATGATGGCAGAGAATATTCGTACCGAATTTCAAGTCAATTCTTCCAACCGTTATTCTGGAATTGCGGTTTATATCAATGTCATATGTTCGTGGGCGGACACGCCCATTTTTTTTAAAAATTTAATCTACCTGTACCGATGTATTCGGAAACAAAATTGAAGCTCAAAACTAAGTCTACAAGTTGAAATATTGTTAAAAGAATTAGTATTTGTTAAAAAAGTAGGCGTGGCGCTGCACCGATTTATCCCATTTTCAATCCCACAGAGTTTCGGATGACAAAGAATATACGTGCAAAATTTCATCGCGATAGCTTCATTCGTTCTCCTGTAATCGTGATTTCCACAGACAGACAGACAGACAGACAGACAGACAGACAGACAGACAGACAGACAGACTACGGACATGGCTAAATCGACTCAGGAGGTGACACTGATCAAGAATATATATACTTTTCCATACCTGCCACGCCTCCTTTAATGCGTTACACACGGAAGCACAAAGTGAATATACCCTCATTCCTTCGGATGTAGGGTATAAAAAGAGTATTTTGAAAGAGATATTTCCAAACGGGGAAAAGACGATTTTAACGCTGCACAGTATTAGGCAGCTCCAAACGTTAGGCCTTTTACCGCCTAATGGGAGCTTGAAGTGTCCAAATGGAAGAGCAACAGCAGTGACCGGTTTCGTTGGGGCTGCTCAAAGCCATACAAAAACAAAAGCAAAAAAAGTTTACTGCAAAAGTGAGTTGTCCCTCCGGCACGGAACTTTTTTTGAACAGTCGAAGCTGTCGATGTTCAAAATCATGACTTTCACACATTTGTGGTTGGAAAATGTTGCTATGACATTTATTAAGAAAGAGGTTTTGTGTTTTAATGAATTTGCATTTTAAATAAAGTAAGCATTTGCATCCTATTTTTAGGTCGGAATTAGCTCACAGACAGCCGTGGATTGGGGCTCTTTCCATCGAGAAGTAGCAATATCGGCCACGGACAACACAGAACCACTGAGTGGCCCCTGAGAGTTGGTAGAAATTAACGAAAGTAAATTTGGAAAGCGCAAGTACTGCCGAGTCCATAAAGTGAATTACCAGTGGGTATTCGGAGCGTTTGAAAGTGGAAGTAAGCGCTGCTTCCTGATTCCAGTGGAGGACTTATGATTAAATTCCAATTATAAAAAAGATATTAAAGCCTAGAACTACAATCATGTCTGATTGCTGGCCTGTATTGCTATTCACTATTTTATTGTTTTGTTTAAAATTTACAGCCCTATATGTGTTTATCTTCAATGGGGTACAACTATCTGACGGTGAACCATTCGAAAAACTTTAAAGATCCGTTTAGAGGGGCCCATACTAACACAATTGATGGGCTATGGCGCCACGGAAGAAGTTATTTTTAAGGGTTATAATGCCAAATTTTTATTTTTAAGAAAATGTAAGCAAGGAGGGAAAGATTCGTTATCCGAATTTTTTAAATGTGCTGGCGAACTATATAGTCCGTTAGCCGAAAAAAAGTCGGTAGCGTTATCTGAGACTGACTCAGATGATGAGTCAATCTCATCTTCATGTGTAATTATTAAAGTTAGTTGTATTACTGGGTTAGATATTATATAAGTATATAAGTTCTGTAAATTAATGTAAATATATAAATGTAAATATAATGATGAAAAAATATATATGTATATAAAAATTAAGCATATGTATATAAAAATTAAAACAATGTTTTTTTTTAATTGGGCTATTTAGCGCCCCAAAATTTAATGTAGCCCAAATTTTGTCTATTTAGATTAAAATTAACACATTTTCTTCATAAATTTATACCAAAGTCAGTCGTTTTTCCTTGTCCTATGTTGGAAGATTACATTAATCGCAATTATACGACATTTTATAATATAAACTCCAAAATAAAAAAATAATAAAATAATTCAGGGTCCTCACCCGAAAAAGAAATTGATTCCACAGTTAATGCCACTTCGTCGTCGACGTCAGCCACTAGCATTAAAATTATGAACATGAATGCAACATCATTCATGTTGTATGAATGAAAATAATAAAATATTCCATAAAAAATAATACACAACATATTTTTGATTGCGGTGATGTGCGAGTTAGTAAAAGAATCACAAAGGTTTTCGCTCTTGTTTAAAACGTTTTCCACGGCCTTATTTATTATTAACTGATTTCATAGTTTTTTTACAAGAATTAACCTCTTTTTTATTAGGTTTGGTGAAGCATATGTTCCGGTTTCTGTGAGAACTACAAACTTAACGCACATTGTTTAACTTGTGTGTGCCCGAAAGGATACAACCTCCACTACCACCTACTGTCCGCCCAACCCAGTTTGATACACACCTCGCGTAATCATTCCACTCTTTGAATGTTATGAACCACGACCAAAACCAACGCTCTGCTGAGACTGTTGAAGAACTGGCCTTCAAGCACGTCGTTACGCACAGGAAGCCATTTTATTCATTTTGTTTTTTTTTTTGTTGTAGACGCATTTTCGTTGAGATTCCTACTGGACAATCACGTAGATTCCAACACCATCCGATTAGTTACAAAATTCTGTTTTTGTATTCTTCCAAATTGCTACGAGTAGTATTTATGGAAGATTTTTACCGCTACACAAATTTACATATGTTTTCTATGAAAAATTACTTCACTGACTTCAACGAAAAGTGTTCAAGAGCAAAATCGCCGATAATTCACAAGAATTTTCAACGGATAACGGCACTCGAACCGTTCCAAGTTCCGTACCGCAATCATAGTTGCAATACTACTCCTCTAAAATAACTCGTAAAAAGTGGAGTAGCACACTTGGAAAAAGGGTATGATTAGGGTCAAATTAGTATGTAATGTTAATCTTTCAATGCAATTTCCTATTGGACCAAAAAAGTATTGTACCAATTCTAAAGTGCGTGAAGTTAAATACGTTTCGAACTTTAACAGAGTTTGGAACTCTGTAAAAGATCGAGACGTCGCTAACTTTAACAGAGCTCTGTTAACTCTCCGTTCCTATGAAATTTAGTCCGTAATCGCAACTACTGTTATTGTCAGAAAACAAGTATATCTAACGTTCCCGTTGAGGGATATTTTGCTAAACACAAAATTTATTTACTTGAAGGAAAAAGAAATATACGGCCTTCAGAGTATATACGCAGCTCTGCTAGTTACATATATTAAAGCCAAAATGAACGAATTGGAAGACCTTTATTTTGATAATAATAATACTATCGAAATTAATGACAAGCGAGTGACACCCACCGAAGAAACAGATGATCCATCTAGTCTTGTAGAGGACGTGTGGCACAGAAAGCCACAAAGATCCAAAGAAATAATTAATATGAAATCTATTCAAACGGAAAAATTTTTGAGACAAAGCGAAAAGAGTAATAATTTTTGCAAGAAAAATACAATTAATAGCAACTATTATTCAATTCGAAAGTTACCAAGAAATCTTAGGGACATAAGATTTAATATATGCGATTTTAATTTCATATATAAATTAGTATATAATGACACAATTCTTCTACGTGATGGAACACTCGATTTATTGGAAATTGTTTCCCTGGATGGAAAATCAGAACTTTTTAATAATATTGTTGAGATTTATATACATATATTGTTATATATGTACATTGGAAATAAAAGACACATTTGTCACAAGCTGCGTGCAGGGAGAATACCTTTTCTATAGAACAATGCAGGATATTGATATAAACTCATTCCTTCAATTAAAAGAAAAGACAAAGATTACATTTCCAATACTTCACATCAATTATTACACGCTTGTGTATGCTGATTTAGATCGCCAATCGTTTACCTACATATATTGACCCATTTGGAGAAAAAGATGAAACCAGTTTAAAAATGTTTCATAAATTTTTGACTATTTTAAAAACTATAAGAATGTATTCAAAAAATTGGGAAGTTTCGAATACAGAACACGATATCCAAAGAGATTACTATATTTGCGGCGTGTATATATGCCAATTTGTTGAAGCTGTGCTAATAAGAGAGAAACTAAAAGACATGCTACATCCGGACATATACAGAAAAATAATAAAAACAAGACTGTTGGAAAATATACCATCATCAATTAATACTTGTTTCCACTGTCAAAGACTTTGCACCAACGAATTTTATAAGTGCAATCAGTGTAGAAGATTAATAGACAATTACTGCTTGTTGAAGTATTATCATATAAATTAGCAGAAAATGAAAGAAGAATTTTTATGTTTCCTACTATTATTTTTATGATTTAGCTGTAATAAAAACCGAAAAAATTGACAATTTATTTTACTTATTTCTTCAAAAACTGCTTTGATTTTTATTTAATACACTAATGAAAAATACGTTTTTACTACATTTTTGCTAAACTTCTTCAAAAAATGGTGCACATCCGTCCTGGACCGAGCAGCGCCCACTTCATCATTCGGATTTTTGTACGGCACTTGACCGCAAACAGTGGAATTTTAAAAAAAATTTTTAATAAAAAACGGCTACGCAGAGCTTTTTGTTTCTTAAAATGCAATATTCATATAGTCTTGCAGCGTAGATATGCTATTATTAAATTTACTCTCTTTTTGTAGTTGCGATTACTGACTAAATTTCATAGGAACGTAGAGTTAACAGAGCTCTGTTAAAGTTAGCGACGTCTCGATCTTTTACAGAGTTCCAAACTCTGTTAAAGTTCGAAACGTATTTAACTTCACGCACTTTTGAATTGGTACAATACTTTTTTGGTCCAATAGGAAATTGCATTGAAAAATTAACATTACATACTAATTTGACCCTAATCATACCCTTTTTCCAAGTGTGCTACTCCACTTTTTACGAGTTATTTTAGAGGAGTAGTATTGCAACTATGATTGCAGTACGGAACTTGGAACGGTTCGAGTGCCGTTATCCGTTGAAAATTCTTGTGAATTATCGGCGATTTTGCTCTTGAACACTTTTCGTTGAAGTCAGTGAAGTAATTTTTCATGCTTTTCATGCTTTTTTTACATTTTATATATTTTTATATTATTTTGAAGCTCGATTTTAATCATGTGTGTGTAAGTCTTCTTAAACAACTGCTAAACTTTTCTATACTTTTAAAATGAAAAATTTTTAAGAAAAATCGCGCGATTTCAAATCAGCACTTCATTTAAACCTTCAAACGCCCTCTGCATAACCGCGGAACGCCCCACAATCCAAATGGCGGCCACAACCATCATAGAAACCCCTAATTTCCGTAAAAAAAACGGTAAAAAATAGGCAAAATCCCGTAAAGCACATTTGTTCCCAATAATATATCTAGGAGTATATATAAAAAATATATACACACATATGCATATTCAAAGAGCTGCATCTTCGTAACTAGAGGCCGCAGCAAACAATTTTTCGGTTTTTGGGCTCTACAGCAATACCAAAAGTAGCCCCTAAAACAACAAAAAAGTTACGAGCATTGCTGCAACGATAAAGATGTGCCGCAGATTAACAGATCTTTGGCCATCCAAATTGCATTTTCATGTTCCAATTCATGGAATTGCATGGTCACGCAGAACAGTTATTTTAAGTACAGTACCATAAAACCACAAGCACATTTTGTTTTTTTTTTTTTAAACTTCAAACAAGCGGAACAAAGCTTTGTGTTAGTAATACATTAGTTTTATTAGCCGATGAATGATCTTTACCCATCCAAAATTGTTTCTCCAAATTCTTATTATAAAGTCAAAAAAATATCGGCATTTCAGAGTCCCGTTAAAAAAATACCTACATACATATATATTTATATACAAACATGGCGGTCAACCAAGTACAGTTATTTGAAGCTTTAATACGAAGAAATGGAACACATGCCATAGTTCGGAAACAATTATTTTAAAATTAAAACATAATAGTTACTTACGAGTATAAAAATTTCACTTGAAAACTGGATTTGCCGTTAGTTTTTAATAAAACGTATGTTCAAACTTTTTACACTGTAACTGTGAAAAGAGAACTTTTTTGAGTGACACACGAACAGAGATCTCTGACACGACCTCTCTCATTCGGCATGAAGCTCGCTCTGTACAAGAATCTTTCATGTGCGACTGATGGAAGCTGCTTTTTTCAGGGTGACATATTTACGGGAAAGAGCTATCGTAGAAAATCATCTGTCAAAATTGATTGAGTCAGGTAAAAAAGTAGTAATTTGCGAATATTCGTACTTAAACGCATGTTCGCAAGCTTTTATATTTTAGCAGTGAACTTTCCGAACACTTGCATTCGTCTCGTGACCTCAAAAACTATTGCAATAGTTTAAAAACTATCGTGATGATAACAAACTTAAATTGAAACGGAGGAAAATATGAAATTACTGCCGTACCTAGGGAATTGACATACAAAAGTAAAAAATTAAGGCCCACAAATAAAACTAGGAAGAATAAAATTTATTTATTTTCTTAGGAATATTTTAAAATGATTTTTGAAGGAGACATTTTTCCTCTTCCTTTTGATAGGACTTCCAACGGAGAATGTCCTATGCATTGCTGAGTATGAATAACGAATTAGTACCTAATAAAACCTGTGATCATTTCACATGCGTCGCTAGGGAACCCAAACATAACATCTCCTCTCCATCCCAGTTGCAGAGTTATAGCACTTTGAAATTTACAGTTAAATACTGGAAATTTAAGATAAGTTTTTATCAGAAATCCTACAGCATTTGGGCGACTGTTGCCCAAAGACAATAAATAGGCAATAGTCAAAGTAATAAAGGGGCAATTAGGTATAAAAAAGTTTGTTTTTTTTTTGCTAAGCTTTAAATTCCTCATTAATCAATTGAAAAATTGTTGATTAACTCCCACGAATTAAAGTTACACAGAGATTGTAGATTTGTAAGTAAGAGATATGAATGTGCATACAAATATCAGCGTTAAGACGGAACTAAAAACTTTACCATTGCAATTTGCAAAAGTTCGCGTCATATAATACCCACACACCGATGAATTCGTGCAGTATTTTTAACAAATATTTTAAAAAGTAAATGTTACATTACGCAATCATATTAAATTAAATTGGATAGATGTATTAATACTTTCATTGTGTGTCAGATGTGTCCTACAAGAAATTTTCTCAAACGGATGGAAAATCTATAGACCGGGAAATAAAATAAATTTACATATGCGCACGACAGTCTTAAAAAAATCGTCGTTGTCGTAAATCTTTAATAAATTAACTTAAAACAATAAGAGAATAATAAAAGTTAAATACCCCCCCCCCCCGGGATATAATTAATTGTGAATTTTATTGCAGAAAAGGTTTAGTTTTAAGAAAAGAGCATAAATACTGTAATAAAAATTAATAAGGAAATAACAAAGAGAGCCACTAAAGTGTGTAATAAAAGGTAGAGAAAACGACTGACGACAATAGTTATCATCTATTTATTGCCCTGACGACGATACGTCAATATGAATTAAGAATACGCGACAACCTTTTTCCGAGCTGTTCGCATCGTTTTCTTTTAGAATGCAATAACGTGGGCACTCGGCAACACTTGCCCATACGATACGTTTTTCGTATCGTATTTTTTGTCGTAATGTTTGCTGGGTACTATCATTACAAACCTATGGAAGTAGATCTGGTATTGTGCACATATTTTTGCTGTATCATCGTGCGGTCATTTACTCTTAGCTACGGAAACTGAACGGTATGTACTGCTCACTTAAACAAGATCTTTATACATATGCATAATCTTTGTAGATAGAATCTTAATATTAAAATATAGGAATTGCTTTTGTGTTCATTGTCTTTTTATCTCTCATATTTCTCATATTTCAATCCGCTGCAAAATATAAATATAATTATTGCACATGCATAGATGTATGTACATATATCAACAGTAACTTAATTTACTAACTTTACCGTAACTTTTTTTACTTCCTTGTATACAAGGTAAATAAAAGAAAGTGTTGATATGTAGACTTTAATGGTAATAAACCTTTGACTATACATCGTAATGTGTTATTTTTATTATCTCAAAAACGGAGAGACATGGAAAGTTGCAATTTTGCATTTGAGACTCTTATAAGACAAAATTGTGCACCTCCGAATTTTGATGAAATCTGTGACTCCAAAAAAACACTTCTCTTGCGGGATTTAATGCATAACTCAAAATCTAAAACCGTTAGAAAGTACATACTTGGTATTTCGGGCTGCTCCTATAGCATCCAACTATAATCTACCTTTTTTGTCACAATCGATAGCGCTAAAAAGTGCACTTTTCTCGAAGGATTCTGTCCATAACTATGGATAACTTTTTCAATTGAAATTATTTCACATACTAGGAATTCATGCGTTGGGCACATCAGATAGTTTTTTTTTCAAAAATAGTTTGGGAAATGTCCATGTCTATTGCTTTCGAATTTATAACCCACAAAAAAACACTGGAGCTGCTCCATAAACGTGACGGTTACGCTAAATACTACAAACACTCTCTATGCAGAGTACATGAATCTGTAAGCAAAGAAGTTACCGTCGCACAAACACTCGTTTAAGAATTAAAGTCCCGAAATAGAGTTTTCATTATTTAAAAATATTACATGCCACTCAACGACCTCCAAGCGCTGCGCTAGCAACAACCATAACAATCAGGCTAAATATTATAGCAACAATAATAGCAAAATCTACATTTACACTACACAAGGAAACTAGAATTAATTTCAAGGGAATTGTTATCAAACCTTGAACACGAAAAGCGAAAATTACACAAAACTGCACTAGTAGTTATTCAATTTAAAATTGAATGGAATTTAACATATTTTGCTAAATTGTATAAAATCGAATGTATGTATATAAATTATCGCAATTCAAAATGTACATACGTACATATGTACATAGGCATGAATATCTACACAATACTTTACTGAGACTTATCAAGAAAATTTTCACTCAAAAATTTACGCTAGACAGCGTCTCTTTATGAATAACTATGGTTGTTTAAATAGTAATAAATAAATAATTATAATGTTGAAAGGAAAATTTCTAAAATGAAAGCCATGATTGTTATTCGTGTCTTATTGTTTTTTTTTTTAAGGATTTCTCACTTGTACACACCTTCATCACCAATTCAAATGGATGTTTATAGACCCGCACGGGTGATTGATATTTCTGCACCATTTCTTCACTTCCAAATACTTTATAAATTTTTCCTTTTCTAGATCTAAACTTGGGTTTTGCGCTTTAACTTCAGCTCTTTTTATATAAATCAATTGCTGCCAAAATAGGTCTCCTACAGCGACTTTTGAACAAAAACAATCAATATTTACAATTTAAAATATTGACTCTGGATATTTGACAGACATTTTCCAGCAATTGTGATAATTTCATTCAGTTGACGAAATATGTTGACGAACACTTTGCTTAATTAATTTTTTTATTAGTTCTACAGCAACTTTGCAACCACGTCCGCTCAACGCACGAGCAATTTGTAAACAGATGACTATTTGAATGCATACAATATTTGATAGAATTCAAGATTGCGCAGATCAGGTTTCAGAAAAGTTTCGTTTTGCGCAACTACGTCATCTTTGCTAATGAATATGTCCGAACTACTAAAATAGTATTCATATTGAATGTAAAAGTGTAAACATTACTGCTAAATATTAAATTTAAAATAAAATAAGTCGTATTTAAATGAAATATTTCGAATCATTGCATAAAGGGAGCATAATAACATATGTATATGTAAAGCGAAACTAATTCCTGAAAGCGAAACTGTGTTATCTTCTTTTGGCTTTTCTTTAGCACAGTTCCACAGTTCTTCACTTTGCAATGCATTTTGCTTTTAGTATTTTGTTTATTTCGCGTATTAACACAGAAATTAGTTCTTATTTGTATACACAACACAACAAATTAGCAACTGTTACGTCACGCAATTTTTCAAAACAGTGTTGCGTTTTTTTAATGCTCTATCTCGGTAGTTGCGTTTTTTAAATTTTGGGACATTTTTCAAACTTTCCAATTCTTGTGTTTTTTGTTCATGTTATCATGTTAAAATGTTTGTTAAATAAATAAATATTTGATTATTCGAAAATAGAATTTTAGCAATACACAGTTTTTCTCTTTTATTAATTTCATTTTAGGATAACTATATTGTTAAATAACTGTTCGCAAATAGTCAAATAGAGTAAATTCTATAAACTAAATCAAAAATAATCCCCTAATTGCTTTTTCAGTAATAGTGTAAAAGTAACCAGCATTCAAAATTTCACCTTCATAGTTTTTACATTATGGGCACTTTAAATCTATCCAAGCCCATTTTAAGCACTTAGAAGCGGATGTTTTTAAAATCAATTTATCCAAAATTTCAGTTTCTTATAAATTATATATACTTATTAATTATATATTCCTTTAACAAAATTATATTGAATTCAATTAAGGGTATAAATATTACATAAATTCATATAAATAAGCACAAAAAAATATTAATACAAATATAAATAAATTTCCTGCTTCTAAAAGTACTTATGAGACATTCAAATATATATGTATGTTTGTAGTCCTAATAAAGGGCAATAAATAAATGAAAATAAATGGAAATCATCGCTCAACAAGAATCAATATACAATCCTTAATCCATTCGACCGTAGACGGCGACCCTGAAATTGAACAAGCATTGGTTTATTATATGTATATATCTCTCAGATGTGGCAGCTGTTATATTCGCAAGGATTTACTATTACCTGTAGACACAAGTGTAATACGGGTTTCCATGATTTTGCTCGAATTTGAAACATATATATGCAAATCTCTCTTCTGCTTTGATTGGATATTGCTGCACTTGTTGGGCGGTGGTATACTCAAAACTACCTAACATCTTTCCCAGAGATAGATCTTTGTGGACACCCTTTAAAAAGATGAAATGTTTAAAAAATGTCTGCTTTTCTTCACTTTAACGTATAATGGAAACTTACATAAACGCTAAATAATCTGGGTGCACTGGATATATCTCCTGCTGGGGCCAAATTCTTCGGTATGTGTGCGATTTCTACTGCTTCAATTACAATCTGAAAGCAGAAGCTTTTTTATTCACGAGTTCGATTATTGTCGATAATTGAATAATGCGTTGGTACCTCTTTTGCCAGCTTTATAATAACATCCGCCTGGCTGTCTTTAAAAGCGAAACAACTTCCTGGCTCCATCGACCACATTATCATATTAACAGGTGGATTAGCGCTAAAGTCCAACCGCAATAATTGCTTAATTATATTCGTTCCACCCACGGGTACAGCAATAACCGAGTGTATTTTTGCGCCCAATTTGTCCGAGGCATAATTGACGCGAGTTATGACATTCGGATCATCTGTCGGTGCTTCTCTTTGTTTCATTGCTGACATGCAATCGGTATTCTTGATCTGCTTCTTTACTGAATACAAATCATCCCAGATTCCCGTCAGGCGCTTTTTCACTGCTGTATCCACTGCATCCGATATCTGCTTCGATTCGCCGTTAGGTTCCGGGTTTGTGTTGGAGTTGGTGTTGGCGTTTAAAACAACGTTCTAAATCAACGTTTTACAAAATCATGTTAAAAAAAAAAAAACACAACAATGGGGGCTTTTTTTTTTTGTAAATTATCCTGCAACTCACCGCCAATTCATCGACCTCTTCTCGCAGTCGTTCCAGCGCCTTCATGTTTTTCATATTTATGGAAATGAATGTGTAAATAAAAACGCCAATAAGCACCGCTGAGATTAGATAACATATGCAAATGCGTGTTCGGTAATTATCCATTTTTTTTGTTGAAAAATATTGAGATTTTCCATTAGGAAATTTTACTACAAAATCATCAATTGTCAAATTTAAAAATTTGATTTTGCCTCAGTTGAGTTTTCTAAAGAAAAATGTCATTTTTTACCAATTTTTGTATTTAAAAACATTTTTCCTAATATTAATTTGTAATACACTTCAAAAAAGAGACATTTATTGTTGAGTATTATAAAGGCTATTTATTGTATAATTATAAAACATTATATACATATGTAAACCTTTTGTATGAAATTGTAACTGACATTTATTTGACCATTATTTCTATTGATTCGCAACTTTAAACAATAACAAAATATAATAATAATAATAAGAAAGGATCAAGTATCACAACTCGTGACGTAACGCATTTGCAAAAAGAAATGACTGTAGTTTTTGCTAAAAAAAATATAGAAATCAAAAACCCCATCACACACATCAACACTTTCGCACATTTCGAACTGTTTTTTATTTTACGCCATTTTATGACAAACATTCACAGAATTACGAAGACTTGCCAAATAATTTTTCATCATATTGACGTTTCATTTTGCTTTTTTTGCATACAAAGGTGATTACATTAATTCTTATATTTGTAGTTTCGAAAACTGGGAGCAAAATCCTCATCCACAATATAAAAGACAACACATCACATCCGATTGCTACGAAATTCAAGTGTAGGCATACGAAATACAAAGCATAATTTTATAATACCGTGGACCAGCGCAGAGTGTAGAGAATGGATGCTTCGCATTTACTTGGTCACATGGTGAACCCCTCTTTCAATGCCTCATATCGAAATAAATTTTTGGAACGTGTAAAACACGGGTATGTATGTTCAATATTTCTATATTTTACATTAATTTGATAAAGTAAGTCCGATAAGTCATTCCATGAAAGTCTTAAACGCTGGCAAACATTGAGCGGAATTTCCTAAAACCGTCTTCGAAATTCTTCTAAGGACTACGGTGTATAGCTCTGAAACATATTTCGAGAAATGAATATCAGAATATCAGCTCCGGTCTAGTTCTCATTGGTGTTCACTTCATGTTGTTGCTTTGTCGAACTTCAATTTGTAGGCAGTTCACGCGCATTTTTGGTATACTAACGGACGATGTGACCGATTTTGCCTATTTTCAATAGGAATTTTCCCGCCATAACAAAGAATATTTTTACAAAATTCCATTCGGATATATTTACATAACAGTTTTCCCGTGATCGTGAGTTTAAGGGACAGACAGACAGACATGGCAAAATCAACTATGAAGTTGTCGCTGATCACGAATACATTTTAATATCTATCTTCTTTAGTTCAATGCGTTACACATTTCGGAATAAAGTGAATATATCCTTAACTATTAAAGGGGTTGTAGGGTATAATAAGTCCCAAAAACACTACATTTTCATTTCTTGTAAATCACCAAATTTCGTGAATTTGTTTGATGAACGGGGTGTTTAATGTCACCAGTGCTGCCAGACATCTTTCATATTAACAGAGAAAAACGAACGAAAGGGACAGATATACACCATTTCGATGTTCTAATATCGTAAAATCGCCAATTTCGGAAAAAAATATATTTATACGTGGTAGCTAATGAAAACTTTCTTATATCTCTATAAACGTTAGACGAAAAGTACGCAGAATATCTGTGCCCATGAAGGAACGCCTATATCAGCCAAATAAAGTGATAACCTCGCAGCCAAATATCACAAGGAGGCGCCCTGGAAATATGCCATGCTGGTACTACGACAAGAATCAATTGAGAGACACACCATCGATTCTTGATGGCGTCACATTCGAGACCGAGCGACGATATCGGAAGGAAGGCGCACGCTTTATAATGAGCTGTGGAACCGAAATGGGTCTTGGACATAACACAATAGCGACTGGCGTCGTATATTTTCATCGTTTCTATATGTTTCACTCATTTAAAAGCTTTCCGCGCTATGTAACTGCGTGCTGCTGCCTCTTTCTAGCCGGAAAGGTCGAGGAAACACCGAAGAAATGCAGGGACATTATTAAAACAGCACGCGGCCGTTTAACCGACACCCAATTCTTTTCGTTTGGCGATGATCCCAAAGAAGTGAGTGTTGTGCACTTTTTTTATTCCATACATTATGCATCATAGCTTTTTGCATTTCCATTGATTTGCAGGAGGTGATGACTTTGGAACGAATTCTTCTGCAGACAATTAAATTCGATTTGCAAGTGGAACATCCATACACGTTTCTATTGAAGTATGCTAAATCATTCAGAGGAGACCAACAAAAGTTACAGAAAATGGTACAGATGGCTTGGAACTTTGTTAATGATTCATTGAGCACTGTAGTGTGCCTGCAGTGGGAGCCGGAGATTATTGCCGTGTCTCTTATTCACTTGGCAAGCAAACTAAGCAAATTCATCGTATCAGATTGGGTCGGTCGGCAGCAGCATCACTTACGCTGGTGGGATATGTTTGTTTCGGATGTTACTATGGATATTCTAGAGGATATCTGTCATCAAGTATTGGATCTATATCAAACGCAGCAGCAGACAAATCAGAATGAATCACAGAGTCCGCCGCAGAAACCACCGAGTCGCGTCGAAAGTCCCATACCACTGAAAAGTACTACAGCACCGATAACAACACAAATGGTGATGGAGTCGCCTCCAGCCAAGGCTAAGCCGGTTGCTTCTGCTACTATTGCTCCAATAGTCAACGTACCTCCACAACCTGAACTGAATAACATACAGTCAATCAAATCACTGGGCACAGCAACGTCATCATCGGTGACTGTGCAAGACACGTCGGCAGCGAGCGGTGCTAGCACTGCTGCTGGCTATCACTTGTATGCACCGCATCAATTGCACACCATGTATAGTTCGACGACAGCGCCATTACCGCCACATGTTCCTGCTTATGGAACTGTGGGAGCTGCTGCCCCCGCAGCTGTTCCTACTGCTGCGGTACCGCCACCGCTGCCACCGCCACCACCGATTGCACCACCATACACAGCCGGTTGGCCGCACTCCATCCCGCCTACACGCTATCCTGGAGTGCCAACTATGCCTGCAGTAGCTGGTGCCAGTGTTCCTGTACCGTCTCCTACTCGGCCACCACCACCACCGCCGCCAAGACCAATAGGTAACTACTATCAGGCGCTTCCCTACGGCAGACCCTCTCGTTATTAGCACATCACAAACCGGACCACGGCAACGTTAATATCAACATTTTTATAGGAATTCTTTTTTTAAATTTTTTGTTAACTTTCTCTACTTCAGTTGTAATTTCCGTTTTATTTAGTTTAAGAGATATTATGAAGTATATTTAAATTACGTAAATCGGAATCATGTTAATGGAAATGAAGCATGAGGGAAAAGTAACCCAATGTTACTAAATGTTCAAATAAAATTATATTAATAACAAATCACATACGTCAATTTTGTTGTGAATTCTTGCAAATGTTGCTTTTGTCCTTTTTAAATTTTAAATCTATTACTTTATTGAGTTTGAAAATGGCTGCTGTGCAGTGTTAGGAAAAGTGTTGCAAATTTAACATTTAATAGAATAGTATTTGGTAGATATAATTATAGTTATCAGTAGGAGGACTATACATATGCGTGGCTATAAATTGCAAAACTTCTTCATTTACCCAATGTTCACACAATCATGCTGACAGTAATATCAAATTCTAAACACTATGCGACCGATAATAATTCTAATAACTGATAACTACTGAGTAGTTGTGGGCGTGTGTGTACCGTTGTATGGATCAATGAGTATATATGTAAATATATTGAATAATGGCCTAAAGAGTACATGGAAAGGTAGAGCATTAGTTACATATCGGTTACTTCGCTTAATATATACCTGCACATGCGTATATTTGTGGTTTGCAAAGTGCCGGCAACTGGTTACAATCGCACTTAACACTCTCTTGAAAGCGTAAGGTATCCACTGGGATAATACTGGGGAATCATGATGAATTCCTGCAAGGGTCGTCGCGGTGAGCAACGCTGTTGCTGTGCTTGTCGTATAATGTTGGCAATTTTACCTACAGCATTCGAGAAATGTGTAATTTGTCCGTAAAATGCTTCCAACTTTATTAAAAAATTTCGTCAAACTTACCTAAAACATTACAATCATGAAATCGTTTGTCCAATTGCTTGATTTCGTTTAAATTTTCGTTCAGTTTCCATTGGTGCAATAAATCGATTACTTTAACCGGAACCATTTCAGTTTCCTTAATATTTGGGTCCTAGTGAAACAGAATTGTTTCGGGAAAATAAGGAAATATTAATAGAAACGCTTCACTTCTGTTAAAGTGAAAATCCAATTGTGGCACCTTTTTATATACAGCTGCTACTTGACCGCGTGTTGCCATTTCTATTAAACGCTTCAAACGTGGATAATTGCAACTTTTCTTGGAGGCATGTAGAATGAAATGTCTGATGGACTTGAACTTTTTGTTGCATTCACTTGAACTCGCACAATTTGATCCGAAATGCGACTTGATCAGCTCAATATTATATGCAACATGGAGTTTTTCCTAAAAGCAACGCAAGAGCAAAACAATTAAAAAGTTGTTTTCCATCAAATAACAAAAAAAGACAGTTACCAGAGCCTGCACCATCGTCTCTTCATCTATGTTATTAGTAGAAATTGTTGCAATTTCTTTTTGTTGTTGTTGTGTTTGTAAAGTTTTGAGCAGCTAGACAATTGGCATTGATTAAGTTTTACACGTACATTTCTCACTAGACTTACATTATTTTCACCGACCACCGATCTTCTGCTCCTGTGCTCCGCCAGTGATGGCTTTTCAGTTAAATGCTCGTTGTCACGTTCGCTACTTTTGCTATAAAAGCTCTTCTTTTGCTGCTCCTTTCGATTTAATTGAAGAAATTCCTTTATCGCTGCTGTATTTTGTACTGTCGGATAAAGACAATCACCGGGGGGCAGTTCATTGAAATCATAACTTAACGAGCTGGATTTCATTTGAAGCGACGAACTGTTGCGCGAATTAATGTCACTGCTGTAGATGGCCGAGTGAATTCCTCGCCGTCTGTGACATTTCGGACATTCGGTGAGTTGCATTTCTTTGCCGATTGTGTTAGCGAGGAACTCCTCTTCTAAGCAGTCCAAACATGCTTCATCGTTGAAGGCAGCCGAAGCTGCATTGGAAATGGACGAGGCAACAGCAGCAGCTTTAGCTATTTTCGTGGCCATGTCTTCTGATCGATTACAACGAAAATCTGTGCAACTAGCACTGCGCTCATCGAAACTGCTGCTGCTGCAAAGTCCAGTGGCGGCACCAAAAGAAGAACGCACCGACGTTCGTGACTTTGAGCTGCTATTCTTTGACGACGACGCCGACGACGATGTTGAAAAAGTGTTGAGGCGTTTAGGTTTGGCACCTATAAGAACAAAAATTATAACTACGCAGCGTGATTACAGCATGAAGTACCCGTTATTTTGGATGGACTCGCTGTAGGTATTTCCTTTTTCTCTTGCGGTTCTCGTCCGAAAACGGTCAAAAGTGAGTTTGGCAGTGATTGCGCCAGCGGTTCTACCTGTTCTGAGCTCGATTCCGCTGGCGTTGCGAGAGATGCGCTTTCGCGTCGGCTGCTAACAACAGGTGCCGCTATTTCATCGGACCTAATCTGATCCAAATGCATTGCAATACGTGCGAAGTTGTTTTTGCTCAGCAAGGTTGATTGTGATTGCAATCCGACGTTCTTCTGCAGCGGTGCGACCATCATGTTATCGATTGGAGAACTGCACAGTTGATGCTGCAAATGCGCTTCCACGGCGATGGGTGACAATACGCAGGTATCTCGCTGCAATAGAAAGCTGTTGGTCGTATCGACAGCTCCAACACCTCCGCTGCATTCCACCTCCGACAAAGGGTCCGGCTCAAAGTCCATTTCCAGAAAATCCGTCTCATCATCGACAAAGCGGCTACGATTCTTCATTGCACCCAGCGAATGCTCGTAGTCGGCATCAACGCCACGATAAGCATAGACACAATCGTCCGAGTACAGCGAAATTTTCTCGGCCTCTTCATCGTTTTCTATGTCGTCGGCGGAGAGCGTGCTTTGCAGGACTAAAAGCTCATCGGCGAAGTAATTGTCGCTGCTGTAGCTGAGATTGTCGGTGGAGTTGTTGACTGAAGTGCGATTAGAGCCGGAATTCACTGGCGGTGTCATGGAGGCAGCCGCACCGTCTAGGCCATAATGCGATGCAGCCGTTATGCAGGTGGCAGCAGTAAGCTCTGGTGACAGTGGTGCCACTTGTGCAGTTGGCATGAATAAATTGTGTCGACACGTAGAAGGGAATTCGTCTCTGCGACCTCTACTCTGTTCTAACTTCTAAGAGAACATAGAGACCTTTCGTACCTTTCATTTAAGATATTATTCGGCCAATAAATACTCACCTCTTGTGTGGTTTCACAGCCAGTATAGTTGCCCGCAGATCCTACCGTTAAGTTTTCCAACTCAGTTTCTACGTACTTCATGCTGTCATGAAGTGCTGCTTCGTCAACTGCTACCGCACATTGTTGACAATTCCACGAACCATATCCTTTGACAGTTGGCTCCGTCTGCTGCTGTTTTCCTGCTGTAGCAAGAAACGCCTCCGCATTGCCATCATTGTTGTTATTACTTACGTTCAAAGCATACCAACTGCCATCAGTCGCCACTCCCAAAAGTGTACTGACCGGTAATTGATCTCGTCCAGTGTTTGCCGGAAGTACTGTTTCATTCATGTCTTCCTTTGTACACCCAAGACCATTTTTCAACACGCCTATATGCTTTTCTGCTGCCTCCGTCTCTAAACTGTTTTCCATGTTTTCCGTCTTTTAGGTGTTACCAACTTTTTCGCGTGAACAGGTTTAGTTTCGTTTAGCACGATAATGAGCTTCACTTCTGGATTTGCATGGAAGTTTCATTATACTGCATTATGCTTCGTTTGGACATTAGCAATTTAAAATCCATTATATTCAAGATTTCAATGAAGAAATTCCACTTAAAAGTTTTCCAAATAAGTTTGCTGAGATTTGCCCATTTTGTTGTTTTTTTTTTCGTAATGCCTCATACAGTACTTTTGGACTTGTACTTTGTCAGCTGTGCCTACTTTTAACTGGTGTTTATTAAACCCCCCTCAGAAATGTTAAAGAAGAATAAGCAATAGTAAAAATATATACATCTTAGAATTAATTGTCATATCAACCTGAATAAAAATATCATCATTTTTGATAGTAATTAATATTAATATATTTATTACTTTAATATTTATTATACTGATTGTCCCCAATATTTCCATTTTGATGTTGCTATATGTGCTATTTATAAACCTCTTCTAAATAACGACAAAATCTACCGTCTCGATACACGAAATTCAGGAGTTATAGTCCTTAAAAAATTTTGAACGCAAACGGTAGATAGACGGTTTTTATATGAACTTATCTAAATCTCAATAACTTTAGTAGATATTGGGTTGATACGTTAAAATAGTAATTTCAGCTTGAGCAGAAAAACTTCTGTAATAATGCATACTATTTTTCACCTTATATTATTTTTCTTTCAAATAAAATGTATAATTGCCAAATCTTGTCTTGTTGATTATTTCATCCTTTTTAGAATTATACTCCATTTTGTATGAATTATTAGCTGTGCTCTTTTAAGAAATTTTAAAGGATTTTCCTACTTAGTACGTTAAAAAGCGAAGAGGGAAATTTTAACTTATGTGCAACCATAAAATATTATGGTGAAATATTCAATGAAAAATGAAAATCAAATATTGCAAATTATACCTATAAATTGTACTACAAATCATGTTATAAACAAAAAACACGCAAAAATTAAAAAGTTTAAAATTTGTACTAAAAACCATGTTATAAAAAGAAAATACCCAATAATTAAGAAGTTTAAAAATTTCCCAAATACCAGATTGTATGAAAAAGTATATATTTAATACTTTCTGCAAGGTATGGCACAAATTAATAAAAAATAATGAAAAATTCGCTGTAAAATCATGCATCAATTCACCCTACAATCCAATTTGGTATTTGTGGGCAGACTAGAGACTCTTCTGCTACGATTTTTGATGTTCTTATGAAAGGTGCCGTTTGCTGCCTTTTCATAGCGAGATTAAAAAAAAGTGCAGAGTTTTATTAAATGCGTTTTTTTTATTATCAGAGGATTAGCAATACAGTTGCACTCATTACGACGCAAGACAAAATCACTTTTTTATGAGCAGGAGAACGAGATCAATACAAAACGCATCTCTTGGAATACCTTAATTACAGTCTACCAAATTTCTTCGTTCTTATAAAACGCTTACACAGGATTCTTTATTTTCTAATTCGTATAAAAATGTGCGTCGTTTTGAATAATGTACAACTGCAAAATTAAATTCAACTGCTTCCATCGATGATGTGATTCATGCGCGTTTTATTGCAATGCAACTGCACGTTTTCTTATATCATCTGCTTCGTTATAATTGTTGCGATTGTCGTTGGATTGCCAATCAACATTTCTTTAAAAGAAAAACAGCAGCGTCACTCCTTCACACAAAGTTTTTTCAAAAAAAGAACTCACTCATAGTACATTTTTGCATTTTTTTTTATTTAAGGCCGATTTCCATAGTTAATTTTTAAAATAAACATCATGAACATTCGTAGTATGTAAAGGGGAAAAAATAAAAATTACAAAATAAAAATCGCATTCATAGCTTAGACGAAACTCAAGTTCGTCATCAATCAATGGTTCGGTTCGTTCGTTGTTCATTACACGAATAATTTCCAGATAAACTGTTAATTTTTAAAATTAAGAAAAATACTTGATTGTTGCAGTACTGCTTTAAATTCATTTGGGTTGTGAGATTAAACATATATGTATGAAAAAATGGTCGCTCTGCTAATGAAGAATGTCTAGATTTTAGTGGAAAAATATCGATCTTACATACAAAAAATACCCATGTTTCATTCAACGCGCATACAAAAAAACATGGAAACATGGTCGTTTGTATCAATTCATCTTTTACCATTCACTTGCATTCCCATTCAGCCGTGTCCGTCCCCGCCCGTCTTCAATCGCATCTAACGCTAACGAATCTATATTCTTTTCGCGCGCCGTTTTGTTTTGGTTTATAAAAAATGTTTGAAAATTCCCCCCAAAAATTGAGCTGGTGTCTTTTTTGTTTTGTCTGTTTTCTGTTGTCACACACCACTCAAAAATCAATGCTTCATTCTTTGGTGAAAAATGTTTAGAAGCTCGTGTAGCCGCGTGAATTGGAGCGACGACGAGCACATAAATAAGCGGTGAGAATGATCATAATCATTGCAGCTAAAGCGATGCCTACAGCGATCGGCACGACGTCTGGCGTTTCGGAGCTGTCGCAATCGTGAACAACTGAGAAGACTGTCGAGTTGCTGGGCTTGCGGAAGGCTTCCATCTGAACGTCTTTCATGACCACATAACCGATCACCTGCTTCTGGGTAACTGTTTCGGTCAGATTGAAGCGTTGCGAGCGAGTGCAATGATAGGACATGCCGACAGGAGCCTTAAATTCACTCCCACGATGTAAAAGTTGAACAGTTTGATCGTCTGCGTGTTGGGAGGAGGGAGAAAGTGCAAAATTAAACACGGAAAATAATATTTTGCTTTTTCATTTACCTTGGGCATTCGGGAATCTCTCGCCGACAATGGGAATGGAGAACTTCAGCATGGAAACGTAGGACGTCTTGTTGAGGTCGAATTGCAGATGCATATTGTTGACAGCATCGGCGGGGCCCCAGGTGATGCTGATGAATTGCGTGTTGTTGACGCAATCGGAATCGTTGACAGTGGCATCGACGGGGATGTTGTACAGAGCGGTTGCGTTCTTCTTGTCTGGAAAATGTGATTTTTTCATTAACAAAGTAGGGAAAAAGTCAATGAATAACACACAACTGCCGACGGACGTACCTTTTGTTGCATACGTAATATTCAATTGAGCGGCCATTTTCACCAAAACACAGCTAGAGTTCCATTGGCCAACACTTGGCTGTGGATAAGGAGTGGGTTTCGGAGTCGGGGTGACTGGAGCCGGAGCTGGAGCTGCGGTTGTGGTTGTGATAGGTGCGGAAGTAGTGCTACTGGTAGTTTTTGGTGCAGCTGTGGTGGAAGTGGTAGTAGTGGTGGTGGTGGTGGTTGTGGTAGTGGAGGTGGTGCTGGTGCTGCTGGAAGTGGAGGTGCTGTTGGAAGCGGAGGGAGTGGTTGGTGGCGTTTCAGTGGAATTTGCTGCTGGTCCTTCTGTAATGGTCGGTATTGGTGCTGCAGTTGTATTAGTATTGCCAGAAACGGCTCCAGTTGTGGTGGAATCAATCAGGGCAACAAGTTTTACGCTTACAGGGGCATTATCTATCTTTTCTCCGATCGGAATGTCGCCGTTAGCTGTAACAAAGCATCATATATAAAACATTGGATTTTCAAGTACATTTCTAAAGCAGACAACAAAAATTTCCATCGCTGTTAATTGCAGAAACAGCAGCTTTTTCTTTTTTTTTTTGCTTTGTTTTCCTACAAACCAACAAAAAAAAGTGAAAAAATACAACGGAAATAACAGACAATTAAAGAAAACACTTGCGACAAAAAACGTTGCAAAGACGAGAATCTGTATTTTATCGCATACGAAAATCATGTAAAAACAGATAAGAAATAGGGGGATAAGAGAAAAGCAAAGGAAAGAAAAATAAACAGGACTCTGTGCTTGGTGAATGGATTATAAACGAATTTTGTGTAAACGCCGTAAAAATCTTTGCTCTTTAAAAAAGACCAAATAAAAATAAATCTTGTTTTGCGTTTGAGAGCACAACTTTTGATTATTATTTTAATTTTTTGGTTATATTACCGCCGATATACAAAAAAAAAACCCTTCTGTTTTTGCATTCGATGCTTGAATATGAAAACGATGACGATGAAAATATTCTGAAAACACAAAAATCACAACGCAAAAGAAGACAAACTGCAGCGACAGAACACGTACACACACACAAACACACACACACAACGACAAAGGCAGTTACAATTTCAATTATTTCTTTGTAATCACGATAAATGCAAATATAAACAAACAATAATTCAAATTATGTAGATTCTCGTGGAAGTCGTGTGTGGTTTTGCTCTAACGCGACTTGTGAATGTAAATGATTCTGGAAACCATTTAAAAAAGTATTGGCAAAATATTTACTTTCCATTCATGCTTTAAAAATATTTAAAAGTTAAGTTAAGCTCACACGATGACATGATAACAAATAGCAGAAGAGCATTTAGTGCGTAAAACACTCGTTTTTTGGGTAGAGAGAGACGAGGTACAACGAATAAAGTCTACACTTGCTCACATCTCTCTCTCTCCACACCAATAAACGAGTGTTTCACGCAACAAATGAATACACGTCCATTTGCCATCATCGCCATATTAACGATCAATTTGTTTTGAAAGAAAAGATGAGCTGCTACTGCAATATTATTTATGCACATTTAAAATACTAAAAACTTTAAGAAATATCAAGTGAGTATTATTTGGAATTAAAAGGAAGCACACGCCGCAGCAAATTGTTAAATTGTGTTAAGAAATATGAATAATTACGCAGCGGAAAGAGGGGAGCCGCAAATAAACGACGGCATTGAACAAGTCAATAAACTGCTGTTTTTTCATTTAATAATCACTAGAAATGCAATTAATAAAAGCAAAATCATATGTGCAAGGAGAAAACAGAAGTCTAAAAACTGATTTATTATTATAATACAATTACAAGAATAACTAAAACGCAGTTGCTTTCATGTTGTTGTCGTTGTGGTGGTTGTTGTTGTGGTTGTTGTTAATATGGCCGCTGTTTTTTCAGCTTTCAATAAATCGTCATTTTTCATTTGGTTATCATCAAGCAGCAATTTAACACACACTCAAACACACAATTGTAGCAAAAGCAGATAATTTTTACTAGTAAATTCTACGGCATTTTACATATTCGCTCAAATGACTCAGTCACTATTTATTTTGGAATATTCCAAAGTGTATTTAAATGAAAATGTTAATTAATATATTTAAAGAATACCTTAAAATATTAAATTAATAAACATCCCCATCGTGAATGATTGAGACGTTGGTGGTATTATTTTTAAAAATCGATAAAATCGAAACGCAAGATAATCAAAGATAAGAAAAAGTTATATTTAATATTAAACAAGTTCTCCTCGGGGTGTTTTCATTGTGATATTAAAACATGAAGTGTGATAATAATTTCTACATTTGTCCAACATTTCGCTGCGATTGTCTTTTTCTTCGTCAGTTTCGTGGTTGGCTTCATGAATGTAAAAAATTAGTTCTAGTTCAATGCCGCCGCCGCATAAGAAGGAATTTCTTCTTCTTCGTTACTTCTTTATCTGTTGGAAGAAAAAAAACAAACTGCAATAGGATGACCTTTAAATGCAGCACAGTTAACAAAGAACTTGCGGAGAGGAGCTCGAATGTTATTTGCCTGTTTTGTGATTATTTTTAGCAAATCGAAATGCGTGAGGAAAGCAACAAGTAGCAAGCAAACGCTGCAAAAGGGGGCGGAGGCAAACATTGCTGCTGTAACTCAATCATTCAAATGCGAAGCATTAATTCGCTCTCTCGCTTTAATAAAGAGCAGACGAAAACACATTCATCGATTTATGTATGATTTTCTTTCATTGCACTGAAATGGCAAATCTCTTAAGATTAATTTTAATAAACATGATTATTTAATTGTTTTACTTATGCATTTAATATTTGCATTGTGAATAATGATTTCACAATTGTGCTTCTTCGTCCGATGGCCGAACGACCGAAGTCGATTTTTTTCTCGACTTACGGCGATAAAGAAAGATCTAAAAACGATAATGGAATTAGATTAGATAAGAAGCGAGTCTCGAAATTTACTTGCCTGTACTCGAGTGGATTGTGGAAAAAACGAGGAAATATTTCTCAGTTCTCAACGAAGATTTTTCAGTTTTTTCCGCAGTTAAAATTTAAAAATGAATTCGCAAGAAATTAAAAATGAAATCGTAAGAAATTAAAAATGATTTTACAAATTTACTAGAAATCACATTTTATTAACCCTTTTTTACTTTGGTTTAATTCCCGTTTCATTTTTCAAATTTCATGAATTCCACAGAAACCGACAGCATACACACACACATTCACACTATTGCGGAGCTTTTCTAGACTTCATTTGGCGCGAGTGACTGCATCGCTTTAAGTATGTGTGTGTGTATGTATGTATGCAATTTTATTACCCTTCCCAGGTAGAAGAAAAAATGGCTACTTTACATAGGGTGTCCATTACATTCTATTGCACTGTGTGCGTTTCGTAGGTGTTTGTGCACCTTTTTCCGATTTTTGGAATTCTGATACAGTTGAAATTTTTATATGCCGCTAGAAATGAAGCAACAAATACGCACAATTCTTGTTGCCAACCAATTAGTACCTAGGAATGTAGGCTACCGGGAAATATTAACAGTAAAAAATATGTATATAAATGATGTCGTTGGAAATGTTTGAAGAAATAACGGAACATGCCGTTACACGACTTAAGAAATAACGCAAAAAAGGACTGCAGGCGCATTGATTGTACAGTTTGTTGCGACAACGCGGAATTGTTCATGATTCTTCTTGTGAACTATCGAAAATTCTCCTAATACTTTTGAAATAGCGTGATTTAAATGAACGGTTTAATAATACCGTAGAATACCAATAGAATGAGTCTTTTTGAAATCAAAGTACAGTACGAACAAAAAACTAAAACCAAAAACTGATTGCAAGTTTTTGCATGCACAATTTAAAGGCGTTTTTGAGCCGCAGTACAGCAATTGTAATCTACAGTAAAAATAACAATTAAAACGAATAGAAGAGACGCAAATAATATATGCTAATGAATGGCAGTGAATTTCGTCAGTCTAAGCAATTTTGAATAACATAAAAAAAAATGTTTTAGGTGCAAATTTTTCGATTCGTCATAAAACCATAAAATAATAAGTTTTTAAAGACATTTTTTGTTAATAACATTTTTATATGTTCCTAGATGGGATTTTTCCAAAAGAAAAAGACAATTAGTCACCCAATATGGTGGAAAAACAACTAAAACGCCTGGATATAACGTAACGAAAAAAGAGAGAACGAAATTGGACAGTGTTTTCAATAACAAATCGTCTTCGCAATAACACAATCGTCTGAAATCTGCGAAATGCATTTTTTTGCCCAGCGTCTCTGAGACGCTGACTGTGCAATTCTACGTACCACCCTCGATAAAATACAACAAAAAAAAAGCGCTATAATTTCTATATTTCATTAATACAACAATTTTTACTCACCGCGTATTAAACTGGATGTTGTGAGCAACAATGCAACTACTATTAACTTATTATGAAACATCTTCATAGTTTTTCTTCTCGAAATGCCAACTTTTCTCAAATTTACTTAATTAATTGTACTGAAGCTACTTTATTTGCTTCTCGAGATATTTATTACAGTCTTTTTTTATAGCTTTTTCAAAAATATGTTGCTATATTTCTTTATTTCTGCTAAGTTTAAAATGTATATGTATAAGCGTAATAAGCACTGCGTACTAGATGAATGTTTCACGAGCAACGACGACAAATGAATGAGTAATGAAATGAAGTGAACAGAAAAATCTAGCTGGCCATTCCACATTCTGGAATCATTCCAAATTTTTGGGAATAATTCCAATTTCCAATTTCAATTGGCTGGACTTACGATCCAGGCGGAGTTCACATTGAAGAGATAAATAATATAACATTATTTACAATATAAAAAACCATTAATTCAATTAAATTTGCGTCTGGTTCTTCTTTCGTGTTATATATAAATATCAAATACCATATGCATCTATTGTTATAATTGTGCAGGGTTTTGCTGTAAATGAATAAAATATTTATTTATTTATAATTTATATTAAAATTTTTTATTGCAATAAAATGCAATAATGCATTTATGCCCATGCCCTTCTAACCCAAGAATGAAGAAAACATGATTCATCATTCTTGCTTCTAACCTAACTTAACCTATGGCAATAAATTTATAATTAATTCACTAATATGACTTTTTTAGTTTTATTTATTTTTTCCAACTTGTTAACACAACAACTTTTTCACTTGTAATTTAGAAAGCGTCACTTGTAATTCAGAAATATCACTTGTAAATCAGAAAGCGGAGGTATTAAAAAAAAACCACAAACACTACATTCCAGTTTCGCGCCATTCCCATTTTGGAATGTGGATTTTGCGTCGTGTTCTTCCAATACTGGAAACTAGTATATGTGACAGGCAGATGGCGCAACGCGAAACGCACCTGAAGCGCCATCTACATGTAGTCTGTTACAAGGAAATGCCTGAGTTTATTTGTATAATTTACTATTTAATTATTATATAGTTATCTAGTTATTATTATCTAGTTCTATAGTTATTATATAATTATTTTACTATTTGATTTTTTGCAAACAAAAATTTAGCAATATATAGTTTTTCTCATTCATAATTTCGCTTAATAGTTTGAGATAAGCCATTCAAAGAATGGATTCAAAGAATATTCTTCTCGCTGATTCAAAGTTATATCATTTTCCCAAAAGATATCGGAAGTGAAAACCCTGATTTGATGTATTAAAGTTTAATAATTAAACAATAAAATTAAAATCTCAATTTATAGCTTATGGAAATTTGGAAAACGTTCTTTTCTACAGTAAAAATTCGTTAAAAGAACCCATAAAATAGGTTATACAGTAGTCGCTCGGTTATATGAACTAATTCTAACATAGCCTGCTCACTAAATGGTAATTCAAATGATTTTTATTACATTAAGTTTTTATTTTTAATGAGGTTTGTACATTGTTTCATGTACATGAAAGTAGTCGCTTAAATATTTTTGTACTTTTTTTGCTTCAAGGGATTTCTGTAGTGCCTTGTCCCTGCATTTTCGCAATGCCAAAATATCATTAATATCAGATATGTACATTTTCACTCCAAGCAATAACTTTATTGATTGCTTCGATTGCCTCCGTTGTGCTACTTTCAGCTATTGTTACGATGCACAGCTCTTGATCATCATCTTCAACTTCGCTACCGATGTCTTCATTCCACGTCTGAATCTCTTCCCGTGGAAGCTGTTCATCGTTCATTAGTTCATTACATCTATGACTTCGTTCATAGGTGCTTCATTTCATGACTTCATTTCATTTTTCTTTTAAAATACTGAGTGAAAATACCTAAAAACTGAAAATATTCTTCCAACACTTTTGTATTGTGGATGCATCCACTTTATTCCATGCCAAACTTCGGTTTACAACTGCATCTTTTATGCTCAACTTCTTCAAAATGTTTGAAGCATTTCCAACATTCGTGGGCATTATTGATGCTAGCAAAGCCGATCATAGCAAAGTAACATTTCTCATCCCATCCTCTGAACGCAACAACTCTGCATGTGGATGACTTGGTGCATTGTCCAATAAAAGAATAGCTTTAGCAGGCAAGCCCTTCTTTTTTTAAATATTTAGTCACCTAAAAGGAGGAGCTGTTAGGTTCGTCTTCTCCCTGCGGGGGAGGGACCATGCCAGCCATCTGTTTAAGCATATTATCGGATCTGACCTAAAGTCGTTTTTCCACAGCCGCCTGCTTCTTTTGCTCTTTTGGGTGCGGAGATGTGGAGTGCCGGCGTACCTGAGGGAAAAGCTTGCCTCGTGCGTGTCTGGCCGTACAGGTAATTTCGTAATGCCGCGCTTTCGTACCTTGGTGAGGGAAAGATCAGGCCTGGTGCGTGGAATTAGACTTTGGAATAGTTTGCATACTCGGCTAAAGTCAGTAATGGAACTTAGCCCATTCAAAACTGTCATTTTGGAGTTAGCTGCTCAGTGGAGCATTATTATGTCACCTGCTCTTCCTCGCTTTTGGATGAATCTTTAGCTAAGCACTGAATTACATTTCTCTTCTGCTTACCTTTATTTTCCAATTAAGCTTCTTTTTGTCTTTTATTTCTCTTAGGATGATCATCTTTTCACTTTTTGTGCCCATTCGACGATTCCCTTGATTGCGACTTAAATACAATTATTCTTAAAGTTGTTATATATGTTGCTATTTTTTTAATTATTAATGGTATTGGATATATTAATATCTGTTTCATAGTACTACAGTATGGATTTCTATATTATACTTTTACCCAATGCTGTTATCTTAAGTGGAAATGTACAATATTATAATACCGCGTTTACATAAAATGGTTTTTCCAGAAATTGGAAGTAAAACTTTTTAGAACCTAAAACCACTCGTAAACTTTTTAAATACCATTGAAATTGTTGTTGCAATTCCAGCGCTAAACCGAAATGCTTTTGGGTTTTAGCTTAACATTTTAGTTTGCAACTCAGATTCGAAGTTCGGAATTATAGGAACTTATGCTTCTCCTTGTCTAGGGCCAATGTGTTAGAAAGGGACAATTACAGGCGACAAACTATTAGCACATATGTCCACACACATGGTAAAAGCTCAACTACACCAAACAAAACAAAGCAATAACAAAACACCTACTTTGCTTGACCGGATTATGTATGGAAACACTCAGAAAGCTCATCAGTTTTCGAACAGCTTAATCGGATTAAATATTTTTCTGTAAACAGAGTATAAGGCGAGTAGCCTTTTCTTGTATTTTTATGGATATTTGAATAAATAATTAAATAAAATGGAATAAGAGAATGGCTATAATCCACGGGTGAAGTCAAATTGTTGAAATATCTTAGATTCCCCATCACCAGTGGATTTACTTTGTTGTCCCCAGAAGCATTTGTACAGGGCAGGAATGACGTAAGACGTGCTTTTTCGGGTTTCTTCCACGTGCACCTTTTTCACTTCGTAGGAAGCAGTTTAAACGTGGGTTTTCGTTTCGAATCATCGCTTGAATTTCTGCAGCCAGCAAATAACTTGCATTAAAAGAACTTTTTTCTTTCAATTGCTCGTTAAAATATTTCGCTTTTGCTTTAATTAATTCACTTGTAATGGGTGAATTTTTAAGTCTTTGTTGATTGAACCAATGACAAAGCTTCGCCACCATCAATGACATTTCTCCTTTTCTCAATGTTTTCCTTTTAATTTTGCCTTCACAATTTGCAGTCACTTCCAAAATCGCCTTTTCGAGCGGCTACTGTAATTATAATTAATTTTTTATTCTGATTAGAAATTCAAATATTTTCCGCAGTTAAATGAAGAAATAAGAAAACACGAATCTTCAGGCCAATTGAAAGCGCCTGGAAATTTTAGCTGTTTATTTTTTTATTGATTAATTCTAATTTGTGATAATTGTGGATAAATGAAGCCATATATAAAGACTTACATACACAATATATTTCATATAAATCGCAAATTACAATATTCTTAAATAATAAATTGGTTAAAAACCTCACGGAGGTAGGATTTTTGTTACTAATTGTAACAATTACATTAAAACTTATTTTATTTTAAAGATTAGTGAATTTTTCTTATATTATTTGCTTTGAATTGAATATTGAACTTTTCTTTAACCGCGATTACATTCATTTAGAAAAGGCTTTGTGATTAGTATTACATTTGCATTTGATTATTTCTGTAAAAATGAAGCTGTTTTTAGTTTGTTCTGTCACCAGATTAAATACATACAAGCTGTGGATGTACATTATGTAAATATAACTATCACAATTTTACAGCCAACTGTTGCAGAAGCTACTTCAAGTGTTTGTCTTGTTTTCTTTTTTTGTTCATTTAATTAAAACAAAGCAGAAAATGCTATAAAATTTAAGCAACTCTCAATTAACATGTCGTCCCTTAACACCAAAAATTAATCATCTACATTCTAAATAAGTAAAAACTATGCATAAAAATAGTTGTAATATAAAGCGTTCGATTTTGTGATTCTGTTGCGTGCTTTTCGGGGCTGCCTTACGTTTTCTTACGTCCATGGGAATTCCTCTCCGCCATTAGTTGTTTGCTTTTGTTGCGTTGGTTCGCGTTCTCGCTGAGAGCGACGTCGTGCGAGTCGTTTATTGTTAATGCGGATTCGGTGCTTCTTGAACTGATGAGAGTCTATTTAAATGAGAATAAAAACAAAAAAACTCTTATTAGAAATCTCTAAAATGCTTTAAAGTAAAACAAAAAACAAGCTGACCAACCAATTAAATGCGAATACTACTAAAAGCAAGCGGAGATTTGCAAATTTCTTCTAATCTTTTCTCTTCGAATTCTGGAAAATATAGAAACGCGGAAGTTTATACAATGTCAAAACACCGTTTTTGTCTCCTTTTGTTGATAGTTAAAGCGAAAAAGCAGCGACATAATTCAATTCGTATAAGAATCGATGATCCCATTGAACTTGAACGTTTTTTGTGATAATTACTGATATGTTTACTGTTTAATTAGTTGTTTTTTTGTGATTATGTTGAAGCAGATATCGAAGCAGATGTAATTTCAAACAGACAAACAGACAGCTTGACGTCGATGAAGCAAATGACGAGAGCAAAAAACAAAAAAAACATTAATTTGCCGCAGTTTTATGTGAATCCATTTGTTAATCACAGTTCAAGCGAGGAAGTTTCAATATCTTTGTGATTAGCAGCAGTTTTTATTGTTATTAGCAACAATCAAATGAAAAAAGCTCTTATCTATAAATCAACGTTTATATTTGCTTTTCGATGACGCGACTGCCGTTTTTTTTTTTTAATTGACAAAATCTGTTTTTTTTACGTAAGGAAAAGCGATTCTTTTGCGGAAGGTGTAATAAAGAGCGAATAATTTTCTACTAGCAGCGAATGTTAATGCATTAATTGCGCCAAATCGAACGTTTAATAGAACCGGAATAATTTCCGGTAATTTAATTTTAACCTTTGATTGTTTTTTTCAAATATTCGAACGTCGCCAGCTTTGAACACACTTCGCTTCACTTCACTTCTTCCCGATGATGTTTCTATTCAAAAATTCGCTTACTTTACTTCCATCCTTCATCTGCTGGCAATCTTCAGCGTCGTCATCGCGTTCCTGTCCGTACACTCCACTCGATATCGTCGAATCGTGGCTGCTGGACCCGGCGTCGCTTTCGTTGCCTTCGTCGGTGCTGTCGCAAAACGTTGCCGGCTCCATTTCCAGTGCGTAGTGCCCCGTCTGCGGTCGTTCAGCTGTCAGATCGATTTTTGTATACTTGTGCTTGGAATCGCCTTCGCCTTCGCCAGCTTTCGGTGTAGCGATGTGACGATGGCCGAAGTTGGACTGACCGCGACTCTTCTCATTGGTCGTGATCAGCTTCAGCTCGCACGGCTGGTACACTGCGGAGGCGTTGTATGTCAACAGGTTGGCCTTGGAGTAGAGCAGTCCGTCGGAGAGGGCGGCAGCCGCCGCGTTGGCCGGAAAATTGGACATTCGCAAAGTGGCGCGTGTTACGGCGTAGATCAGCAAGGCGAGACCCAGCAGCAATCCAAGCCAGAAACCAACCGGATCCAAGTAGGGCAGAATATTCAAATAGAAATTGAAGCGTTGGTCAAGAGCGGGCGGCAGCTCGGGCATCATCTGAAAAGCAAGCAGCATTGAAAGTCGTGTAGGATGGAATTTTCGGAAGGTGCACGATATTTCACACGTACGATTTCAAACCAAAGCATCGGCGCCGTCAGGTGACTGAATTGCGCGACTTTACGGATCGGGCTCAAGTCATTGAAATGCATGTTGATCTGCACTTTAACGGAGATCGACAGCGGCAAACCGGATTCCTGAAAACGAGAAGCGGAAAAGCATTAGAGAAGCACAGCAAACAAACACAGCAGCACGCGGCATTTCTCATCAAATTTTAGTGTGTAAAGTAACACGAGAAATTGGCTGTGCCCAAGATCAACCTGCTCAAAACGTTGCAGCCACTCAATGCAACTTTTAATTTGATTTTAATTAAGTGAGATAATTGTGAGTGAGAGGCACAGATGCGTTCTTAGTGACGTTTCAAATAAATACCACAGCTGAAATGCGTCGAAAAGAATGTTTGAAAGGATGTGGATTGAAAATGAATCGAACGGCGGCACTAAATTCCGTAGAAACGCGTAACTTTCTTATAATTTATTTATTACCTTTTTAACTTGTTTTTGTAATACTTTATTTATGCCGTTGGTATGTGTGTAAATAAACAGATATTAAATTATAAAATCGTTTGCTCATTTTACAATTGCATCATTTAATTTGCATTTAAACTGGTTTAGTTTCCTGTAGTTTGTAATTAGTTTTTATTTTCTTATAAATTCAAATTATATCCGCGCTACTAACAGCAATGACATAATAAATTGAAAGTTCTACTATTGTTTCACTAAATTGGAGAAAATTCTGGAAAACTATTAGATAGTAATATTTATAATACTATGAAGTTTCTTTTTAGTTGTTTTCAAATTTTTCTTTCACATAATAAGATTCGTTGTGGGTGCAGTTGGCAACATGCTCACTTTTCGTCTTAAGACCTTGCCGAATAGTTTAGGTAACACTGCATAAATACATCTTTTACATTCTTTCTTGTAAACTTTCCAGTAGTACCTAAACCTCTCGCCAACGTATGAAGATGGCAAGTGAAAAATTCTACGATCCCGTATGCAAAAATTCTTTTAATTTTGACCACATTAGCTGGGTTTTTTTAATGATCTCAGCTGCGTTTTTTTTAGTGATATATCTGGATCTTCGCCATACAACTGACAGATCGCGGATCTTGATCGATTTTTCTATCCAGATATTGGGAAATTTTTCAAACTTTTCAAACATGTTTGTTAAAGATTATTTATATAATTTCCTATATTTAATTATTTGCAAACACAAGTTTAGCAATATACAGTTTTTGTCATTCATAATATCGCTCAAAGCTTTGACATAATATGAAATTGTTATATCGTTATTTTAGTGATCTGGATAACAAGACCATTAAAAAAAGTTCTGGATAACAAGATCACTAACAAAACACTGCTCTTATTATCCTGAGCATAAATTAAATTCATCTCAACATTAGAAAAAAAAATTCTCACTGAAATTGATTTCATTTGAATTATCCTGACCATTAAAAAACGATGAGGGAAATTATGAACGCAATAAATTGTGTATTGAAACATTTCTGCTGGCAAATAATCAAATATAGTAAATTATATAAATAAACTGTAACAAAATTATGTTAGAAACAAAAACAAAAAAACGCAAAAATTAGGAAGTTTGAATATTTTCCCAAGTTTACGATAGATATCTTGTTACGGCTTCTTTTCGGAGGTGGCAATATTTCGGAAAATATCGTAAAAAAGAGTGAGGTTGCATTTTTACAGTTATTCTTCAAATTCTTTTTTGGTCATGTGGTTTTTCTCACCGGTTGAACTACAAAAGCTGAGGAATGAATATCCTTGTTCGGTGTTAAGCCAGTGATGTTGAATTGTAGACCAGGATCACCTTGCATAAAATGTGGGTAACTGAGAGAGATGGGAAAGCCGTAATAGCAGTCAGTAACATCTATAAGGCCGCTCGGTTGGCAGAGACCTGAAATAATAAATGAACGAACGAATGAATGAAAATAACGGACACAGAAGGTAAGAGAAAGTTCCATTCGAGTGGTAGAAGTTGTACATATATCATAATGAAATATTTCCATATTATTAACACAAAAACCCAATTCAACACATTTTTGGAGTTTTTGCTGCATGCGTTGTACATGTCGTTTGCCAAAATGTTCAGTTTTGAAAAGTGAATTTTAATATTCTCAGATACAGATTTGGTTAGTATTTAATACGTACTAATTACTATAAAAACAACGGTCTTTAAAGTAAAGTAACATATTTGAGAAACTTTAAGTGAAATTGTGGAATTGTGTTTGCTTTTTGCGGAATTGTTACAAACATTATAACGCCATATGGCACCTGTGCCACGTGGCATTTGCATTTGCCACGTGTGTGACGTGGCATGAAATAGTTATTGAAGAGTTTAGCTTAGCCACAAGACATGTTTTTATGGAAAAGAACAAATTTAATATTGAGCTTATAGTGGGTTATGCAAAAAATGTAAACCACCATGCAGAATATTATTTGAATTGAAATGAGGTTAGAAAGAGGCGTAAGAAAGGTGAGTTTGCGTTTTCTTGTTTTGTATGCGATGAGTAATTATTTTCTTCTTTTAACTCTAGTACAAATAAATATTAGCAAAACACTTTCAGGGCAAATACTTTTATATGTAAATTGCTACATTTTTTGGAAGGAATTGAATTATATTGTTTGCCGGTCGAGTCAATACTGCATCGTACGCATTTTTGTGTATAAAATTTACATATCCAAGTGCAGAACATTTCGTGTTTATACGTGCATTTCGAGAAACTACGAAACTACGTGTAGCCACGGTGTCAAGGAACGAAACTAGTAAAGGAATTGGTACGTATGTATGGATATTTGACTATAAAAAGTATTTTTATAAGCCTTTCGTCGTCCAGACTTTACATGGCTGACGTTCAATTCTATAACGTTCTTTACGTATCGCCTTATGCTACGTTTACATCGAACACAATATTATTTTCAGTTGTTATATTATATTATTGTTGTACCTCAATATCGACATTTTTCCCGATTAAAATACTTTCTTGTATTTACTACGTAAACAAGGAAGCAACAAGAAAACGCAAGAATAGAGCCTTTTTTAGTTCTTGTTAATCAATGCTACATATAAAGAATAGAGGATAGAAAATAGAGGGAAAAATAACAGACTCTTTCTTTTGGATTTATTTGAGTACTTGAATTTTCTGGCGTTTTTCTTCTAATGAAACTTGATATCGAATTCCGCGAATTGTTGAGTGATTAAAATATAATTAAAATTAATTGTGAGTTGAAATACGTAATGACTTTCAATCGATAATTCTATAGAAATTGTTTATCACGCTAGTGCCACAAATATTTCCGTTACATGCCGAAGAATTGAACCGGTAATTAAATTACTAATAAAAAAAAAAAAAGAAATCGTCATGGAAAAGTAGATAAAAGTTCAGTCGAAGGCAATTGTTAGGTGTTCTTTTTGTTAATTAGTTAATCAATAACTATTTTCAAGCTTTAATTACAATTGAGACGTGCAAAAATACATTAGAGTCATACAATGGATTACAGGGACAATGGAGCAGGCGAAGAGGAGGAAGAGAAGAGAATTAAATTTCGTTGTGTACAGAGGAACTACGCGGTTGGAATTAATCAGCCGCAGCAGTCAGCTTAACGTGAAGGGACGATGATGTGAAGTGGGTTTAACAGATGATGATCGAGTAGGTTCCGCATCATCATCATTAGAATAGAAAACAAATGAGTGGAAAAATATTAGAAAAAAGATGTAGGTTTTTTTTAATTAGTTTAATATTCTAGAAAAAGAGAAATAAGCGAAAACAAGTTGATTGTTTGATTAATAAACAAATTGAATTGGATTATGAATGCGAATATGAAGTTTTAAGGCGATTTTTAATCTAGAAAGTAAATTGAAACATATATAGAAAACTTACCATTTCTGCAGAAACATTTGTTGCGTTCATCATAAACTCCGTTGTCCAAAGCATTCTCCTCAAACACATATTTATAGCCACTCAAACTGCCATAAGTCTCTGCCTCACCTTCGCGAAACTGAAACGAACGAAAGGTTTTCCCCCCCGCGTTAATTGAATAACGACGCTTGAAATAAGCTGATGCATGTCCTGAAACCTACCAGATTCATCGGCCTGCACATGCTTTTCCTAAAGAATTTGATGCTCTCGTTGTGTTGGATGAAGGACTTGAACTTTGTCCCGTCGGATGCACGGTCAATGTTGCTGCAGTAGTCTCCGTGCCATTGAGGCAGGTTCGGGGAACCTCTGTACGTGGCATATAAGCCGGAAATACTTGGATCCGGTATTCCAGAATAAAAGGTTTCATAGTCACTGTCGAAGTCGTACATCTGTTGAATTTATTGCATTTTTTATTGTTAAAATATCTGATCCAAAACGGCGTGTGTTGACTTACACGATCGATTAGCCCAACTTTTTCAAATGATATCCAATTCGGTAGAAAGGTATTGCCCAAGGTCGTTAGCGATGACGGATAACCGAACATGAACTCCTTCGCCGTCATTCGAACGATGGGCAGCGAATTGGAAGTGACGAATAACGTATTTAACGCCATACGGAAGAAGTAGGATTTATCAGCAGCCAAGTGAGAAATAGCCTAGGAATAGGAAGAGATAAAGAAAGAGATGAACATATATTATAACCGTTATTATCTATGTAAGTAATCGAAGTTCTCTGCGATGCATGAACCGATCTTGTTTCTGCAAAGTTCATATGAAAGGTGACGCCTATACCAAGGTTTTTGCGTGTGTGGGTTACAATAAAAACAATTTATCACTGATTTAAATGAATTCCAATTGATTTTGTAGGTTTTTTCCGTAAAAAAACAGCAAATTTCTGTTGTATTTGTCAGTTTTTTCGGTTTAAATGTCAGTTTATCTGTCATCGGTGGAGTTTTATTATCTGTCAGCTGTCAGTTCGATCATCTGTGTCCTCTGTCAGATCTGTCATCTCTGTCAGCTGTTAACTAGAACATTTCTCGGATATTACCTGCACATATTATGTCTGTATCGTCGTCGTCATCGCTTATGTCAATGACTTTAACATTCAGCCGAATTCGCCTTTGACGGCCGGCGTCTTTCTGTTAATAGACGCGTCGTTTTATTACATTAACATTGCTGCCTTCTATCGCTCATTAATCATATTGAAGTTCGGCAAAAACCAGTTGCCCATCGATCATGCATAAAGTGGTTAATTAACGAGCTCATCGAACAGTCGTTCATCATTTCTAAACTACGGAATCTTGATTGATTAGCACTGAATTAGTTACTGAATGAGATTTTAATTAGTACTTGCAGCAGGCTTAATTGCGCTCGGGAAAACACCTTCGAAAAAGTCGCCAGCACAGCACGACTTTGCCTCGAGTTCAATTCGATGCGAGATGGTGTTGTGCTAAGGGCAAACTTAACGATCCCCTTGCGAATATGTTAATGAACAAGTGACTACTGCCACGTCTATTTTTTGAGCGACTTTGTGTCATATTTTAATGACTTTGTTTTCGTATCCTTTAAGTTGTTTGCTGCATCTTAGCGTGTAGTCATCGGCGGCAGAAGGCGCAACCAGAAACTTGACGTTTTCCGTGTAATTGCAATTAATTTTCAGGCTCATTTGACTTTTAAAGTGACTTGTAGACAATCGGCAATCCATAGATCAATTAAATAAAACACTTGGGAAGTGTATTTAATATAATTGAAAAATTGCTTAAGCGAATTAACGTGAAGGTGGAGTGGAAGCTAAGCGATTGACGCTATAAACTTGATGCTGATTGCGATTATATGACACAAATTAGTTCCACGATGATGATTATGACGTGTGCAAATAGTTTAATAATAGTAATAATACAAAGTACATATATGTAGTTCTTTTGCGTTGCAATTATTAATATTGCTTTTTTATTTTGATGTTATTTTTCTATACTCAAGTTTGTGCCTTGAGTCTTTGGTTTGCATTTCTTTGTCTCATTCATTTTGTGTAATTTTATTAAGAAATGCACAAAAAATATATAATATAAAGAAAGTTGTCGCTTGTTATTAAAGGGGAAACATGAAGGCTGTTATTTTTGCTAGTCAGAGTCGAGAAGTTTCCATCCGAGACATGCTTAAAGTCGAGAATATCGGCTGCACTTGTTCAATCGACGACAACGAGTTCGATGAATGGTAAATATAATGAAAACAGTCTTGGATATAAACACAAAAGTACCTCAGCGCAGTTGTTATTGTAAATACTAACGGCAGATCCGGTTTCGGAAGCTGATCGATCAATTAACATTTAAAGAAAATAATAACACGAAACGATTACAAATAAAAATTGCATAATATTAAATGAAACGTTATTTAATGGAAGTAAAAGGAATGAACTAGTTAATATAATTAATAATAGATAAATAAAAGTAAATAAATAATGACAAATAAATAAAGATTTTTTTTAGTTGTTTTTTATTATTTTTATTATTTTTTTAAATTTAAAAAAACATATTTATTACGTTACGCGAATTTATTTTTGTTGTTTGAATATTTTTATTGATTTTCATGTTTGTTTTTTGTGCATAATTTCTTTTCCTTCTTTTTCTGTGTTTATTGCAAGACTTTTGATTAATTTTTTTCTTTTTTTTCTGAACTTTTTTGAGTCGTGTGAAAATGATGAGGAATTTTGAATTGTTTTTGTTAGTTTTTGGTTGGGTTCAGAGGATTTTTTTTGTGTAAATTTCACTGCGCTCTCACTCACCAACATCGCTATGTTGAGCATCACTACTTCATCGTCCTCGCGGTTGCCCTCTGACATGTGCTCCTGCCACACCAACGGATGACTCGGTTTCGTTGAAATGGTGTTGTTCGCATTGAATGAGATATTTTTGTGTGTCATGATTTCTCTGAAAAAAGCAGACCAAAACAACAAAATGAATAAATAAATAAATTAATAAAAAATTCTTAATTGATTATCCTTCAACTTACTTGTATGTATAAGGACCAACTTGCTGGACATTCATTCGTTCACGGCCCGCGAGAAAAGCCTCTGCATTCGTTATATTAAATAAATAGATTTTAATGTATAAATCGACTGGCGGCTTCGCCCACAAATTGAAAATTTCACCGCCCTCGCTCATCACCAGCTTCCACTTGAATATCATGTCGTACGGATGCATTATTTTCACTAGAATTGCAACGACGAGCGCAACAACTCCGGCAGCCAGGAGCACAAAAGCACCTGTAAATAAATTGGAAAAGAAATAAATAAATCTTCGATTAGAATTTTTGTCTTTAATTTCCTTACACTTTAAAAACATTTCTAAGCAACAGCAAAAAAACTAACAAACACACACAAATAAAACAATAATAATTTAAACTTTTCAATTGTTTATTAAATAATAATGATGAAATTTAAAAGCGGAAAGTTTTAAAATTGTTCCAACTTCGAAAGGAAAGACTTGAGCCACGAACTCGTTTGGCAGCGAGCAAACGAACTGTAGGCCGACGATGCACCACTAACTGCAGGAAAAAGGGATTCACTCCTTCTTCTTCTTAATTCCTTTCATCTTCCTTTCGTTGAAATAAAGCTCAGAACGATCTAAAAAACCAGTTCATTCCCCATGGTCCCAACGAAGAAATCGCTGGGGAACAAACTAGAAAAAATTGTAATATCATCAACGGTAGAACAAAGCAAACGACTACAAAAACGTGTTTATAACATTCAGGATTATATTTAAAAACAACAACAACAACAAGAAAAAATTCAAGGAATTGCAGACATAAAAGATCATTACTTTTATTAGCCTGTGGTGTATAAAAGACATTATTAAAAGTAGTCAAGAAGACGTCAGTTGGAGGCAGAACTAAAACCACGACAACGACCACAGAAATTGGAGAAGATCTCAGTTTAAAGAATGACCAAAAACCGAACTTAAGTGGGGGGGAAAAACCCGTCAGTCATAAATTACATATAATAAAAAAAAAGGAATATAAACTCCATTATTTTATTTTTTTAAAGATGATGATGACTAAAAGCGGCTACAGTTTTATTTTTTACATACAAAAAAAAAAAAACAGTTATAGAAACAAGAAACCGTCTTCAATTCGATAAAAAGATGAGGAGATTTTTTAAAATGTGTAGGAAAAAGAATTAAAGAAACTCAAAGAAACCTCTAGCCAAAAGTTATGAGCAATATTACTATAAAATGCTAAAGAAAAAAGCATTTAAAAGAAGCCTTTGAAATGTTGGAATATAAAAAAGCAGTGAAAATACGAAATAAAAAAAGAAAAAGTGAAAGAAAAATAAGAAATGACTGAAGAAATTATCGAAATAGATTATCGAAAGATGATTGTCATTTTTGGAGAAGCATTTGAAAGTCCTTCGAAATACTTTTCCCTTGATTTTACCAACGATCTTCTGCTTAGGAAAGCGTTCGAACTGGAACCGATTTTCGTATTATTCATATTATTCAGGGGTCAAAATATCGATAATAAAAAACTAATCGCTGCATTTCGATTAATGAATCATTGCTAAACCAAAATTAACCAATAATAAACAAAGAAATGAAAAAAAGAAAAGGAAAAGAAAGATTATAAAACAGATAAAAGCAATAAGAAACTTTTTTGATGATCGTCAGAGATTTTAATCGGAGAAACATTAAATAAAACTTTAAATCTTTAACAACAAGAACAAAAACAACAACGGAGACAATAAGAATAAAGTTAATAACAACATGACAACATCAGACAGATCAACGGCGAAAACAACATCAGCAGCAGTCGCTGTCTGTCGCGAAGCTTTGCTTGTCATCGCTCCCAATTCACGTGTCTCTCGTCTCCTTTCCGGCAGTGAGTCAATCAGTCAGTCGGTCATTCAGCCGGGGGTTTTTTTCCTTTTTCAAAATTCCTTTATTGTGCGTGATGTCTTCTAAAAAAAGCCTCAACACATGACAGCAACAGAAGCAGCAGCAGCAGCAAGAGTGAGAAAAGTTACAACGTGACATGGAAAGTTTTGCCCATTTTTCATGATCGCTTTTAGTGCATTTTTAGTGTACGCTGGAGAGGTAATGATGATGACGAACAGGACTTGAATACAAATGTCATTAAAGAAACATCGAATGATGATGAAAATGCGAATGATGAGTATAAAAAGTTGACTAAATTTCGAAGGCTGACGACCACAGATGGAGGCTATAATGATGATGCTTCCATTGGTATCACGGACAATAACAACGGACAATAACAACGTATTCGCTACGGTTGATGTCCAACGGTTCTCTAAGCTGCACTTCGTACCTAAGAAACCGGCTTTAATCAGTTGCTTTATATGCACGCTGATCTTTGCTAAACACAGACGATGTTTGATTATTAATTTTATATATATGCGTGTGTGTGTGTGTGTGAGGCTTTGTAAAACATCAAAAACCATTATCAAACACTTGAAAACGATTTATCGAACCATTTAGCATCTGCGGAGGTGGGGGGGGAGGGGCCCGATCGACGATCATTATAATAGAAATTCAATAAAATCAATAATCAATCGCAGCACGCTTGAAAAGCCAAATGCTGTGCGGCTCCATGTGGGTGGCGATGCGATGGTGATAATGACGCAGCCGACGTCTCGCAACTTGTCGCAAATGCAATGAAACAGTGACTTTTCATAGCGTTAATAGGTTTTTTAATGACTTGTGGAAATACTATAAAAACTGAAAGCAAATTAAAATTTGTTTAAGTGCGTTCATATTTTATTTATCACCGTTTTTCTTTTTTTTTTTTTTATAACCTGGTTCTAATTGTGACTGAATTAATTCGCCGTCAATTAAATAATTACAAAAATTTAGATAATAAAAAAACAAAATTAAAATGAAATTAGAAAAAAGCACGAAAATAATATTTCTTTTTTTTAATGAGTTTTTCATATTTTTTTTAACACTTTGAACTTTGTTTTTGTTGTCTTGTGTTTAACCAAAAAGAAAAAATTTAGAATTTTTCGCAGATATTCAAACTTCATCACGAAACATACAAAAAAAATATTAAAAAAAAAGAAAATTTAATCGCTCCTTTATTAGAAGACATTAAAATTGTTACAGCAGGAAAAAACTTCTTTTATGATTCACTTTTTATGACCCACAGATTCATGATTTTTTTTCCTTTTTACTGGTTTTTTAATCCACTGTCGAGATTTTTCCAGTTGTCAATTAATCATTTAACTTTAATTTAAAAGCAGCAAAATTTTATTCGTTTTCAAATAATTGTTTGGTTTTTTTTTGTTGTCATTTTTTATGGCTTAATTATTGTTTTAATGTAAAAATATTGCATGCGAGAAAAATATCATGATATAGTATTGATTGGCTTAATTATTGTTTTAATGTTGTTGCAAAATTCTAAGCGATGGCTTTAAAAATCTTGAAAAAATGTTTCATGCGAGAAAAATATCATTAAATGGTATTGATTTGTTTAATTATTGTTTTAATGTTGCTCGAATTATTTTTTTTACAATAACAAAATTCTAAGCGATCGCTGTAAAACTAAATCGAAAAATGTTGCATGAGAGAAAAATATCATGATATAGTATTGATTTGTTTAATTATTGTTTTAATGTTGCTCGAATTATTTTTTTTACAATAACAAAATTCTAAGCGATCGCTGTAAAACTAAATCGAAAAATGTTGCATGAGAGAAAAATATCATGATATAGTATTGATTTGTTTAATTATTGTTTTAATGTTGCTCGAATTATTTTTTTTACAATAACAAAATTCTAAGCGATCGCTGTAAAACTAAATCGAAAAATGTTGCATGAGAGAAAAATATCATGATATAGTATTGATTTGTTTAATTATTGTTTTAATGTTGCTCGAATTATTTTTTTTACAATAACAAAATTCTAAGCGATCGCTCGCTTATGTCATGCGAAAAAGTTCAATCAAACTCAAAATTTTCGTTACTTTTTTCACTTGTCGACTGTGGTTTCTCCTCTATGATATCCTGCGAATATCGCCGCCATGCGTAGAAATTCTCGAATTTTCGTGCACCAAAAATGAAAAGTTCCTTCAAAGAATTGCGACGACGGAACCGACGTCTAATCGTCATTTCTTTGTAAAATCTTCTTGTTAAAATTGCGAAAAACTAAATTCAAAAAACGAAACTTTGCAATTTATTTTTCTACGGTCGGAAATTCGCGTGCATCCGCGCTGCTGATGTTTCGACGCTGAAAACGCACTGATCGCTGAGCGTGCTCGCATTCGCCTATTTCATGGAGCTTCGCTGGAGACGAAGCGATTTAATTGAACACTTTGTATGCACAGCAACAGCAGGACTCTTCTCCGCTTTCGGCCTGCGCTGCAATTCTCAGGAAGCGGCGCAGCAATGGCAAAGCAATAACCAACTCGAACGAGATGATAATAAAACATTGCAAAGCGTGATTGGGTATTTTAATATATTAAATCGACTCTGGGTCGCAAGCAAGGGAAAAAAAAACTACGAAATTATAAAATATATAAAAAAAGATATAAGCAAAGAAACAGCCAAATTATTGCAGATAAGACAAGAAAAACAGAGGAACTACGAAGAAAAAGAAGAAGAAAAAGACAATAATTAGGATCGAAAAGAAGAAGAAGAGGAGGAGAAGTAGAACAAGATCAAAATGTTAGAAGAAAGCAGACAGCAAAATCTAATAAATAATGCCAATAAATCACCAAAAAAATAGGAAAAAAGAAGAATATAAAAAAACATCGTTAAAAAGCAACAAATCGAATTAAATAAAAAAGCAATTTCACTGCGAATTAACAGCAATTGCTTTTATTTATATTTTTTATATATTTATTTCTTTTTTTAAAACTTTTTTTCTTTTAAAAAAACTCTGCTTCTCCATCGAAACTAATTTTTTTTAACTGAATTTCGAATTCATTTAATATTGACTTTATTTTTATTCGCTTTTTTTTTTGTTCTTTTTATTGTTCTTCTTCTGATTTTAAGAATTTTTAACACTTTTTGTGATTTGAGGATTTTTATTTGAGAATTCTTTTGTTGATTGCATTATATTTTCTCCGATCCGATTTAAAATCTAAATGACTTGTTTTTTAGCACATATTTTTGAAGGTACCATTAAATTTTTGAGATTTAGCGATGTTTACCTTGTTATTATTCAGATTTCTCGACGTTTCTTCAAACACAATTTAATTGAATCCATGAATTCAACAACAGAATCCAGTATTCGAAGTAAATGTTAATAACAGTGGGCTAAAGAAACAAGACTGTTAGTAGCATTGTTTTTTGATAACAGAGGCTGTTAATATTAACACCACAGGCATTATTGGTAATTACACTAAGAACAGTGAATAATAATAATATAAGAATATAATCAGTTTCGCATCGGAATTCAGACGAAACAATTTTACAGAGACAGTGTTAATAGCACTGACTGGCTGACATAAGAGACTGTTAACAACAGGGACTTTTTACAGAAGTGACTGTTAACAACAGTGACTATTCACAGCAGCGACTGTTAACAACAGTGGCTATTCACAGCAGCGACTGTTATTAACAATGACAATCGAGGTTAGCGACTGTTAACAACTCTATCCCCTTCTTTCACAATGATTCTATACTTCTTTTTTTCTCCTCTACATTTACAACATTTTTCAATAATTTAAATATTTTTTTATTATTCTTTTAGAATAATTCTCTACTTTTTTCCTTCTTTTTAAGTGATTTTTAAATAAATTATTTTTATTAAATAATATTTTTCGATATTTCTCTATATTTTCATAAAAAGAATTTTTCTATTATTCGTTAAATATTTTACTATTTCTTTTTTTTTTTTTTGGGGTATTTTCCTTTGATTATCGGTAAGGTCTTTCCCAAAAAAAAAAAGCGAATCATTTGCGGCATCAACATGTTGACACACATCATAATTTTTTATAAACGAAATGAATAACGAAATAGTTTTGGTTAATTAGCATCGGAGCAGACATCATCAGTATTTTTATGACATAGGAAAACAGACGACTTTTCAAGATTTCATCAGTATACAAAAAAATATTCAAATTCCAATAAAATTCAAACACGCCCAAAAAAATCCAAGTTCTTAAAATTCCAAAATAAAAGAAAAAACGGAACAACACGGAAGAAATAAGATTTTTTTGGAGCGATTCTATGAATAAAATATGGATTATGCATAACAAAAAAAAAAAAAAAAAAATTTGGGTTTTCTGTTTTTTTTTTTCTTACACATTTCGAACGATGTGTAAATAAACAACAACACCTGCTTCCATGAAATAAGAAAAACACATTTAAATTACGCCTAAAAAACCTATTAAAAAGTCAACAAACGAGCACAAAATTCCCACATTTTTTTTTTTTGTTGGTGTTTGCTTTGTTGTTGTTGGTCGTTTATTGTCTCGCTCGATGTGTAAAAAACAACATTTTCACAAAATCCGATTTAAAAACTTGCTTCAAATAACATCTCGCATGTTCGATGAAGCACCAACAGCAACATTCAATCGAAATTAATTCATAACAATTTCTGAAATTTTATATTTTTACACATTTTCTTCATTAACTTTAAACTAATGATTAAATAATAAAGAAATTAAATAGATTAAATGTCGAATTGAATTAAAATATTGAATTCAATAAATAAATAAATTAATTAATATTTAAATAAACGATTAATAAATATTTTTCATGTTTAGAATTCTTCAAAATCTTCAGTCTTTCGTTAGAATTTAATATAAAAATTATTACTAATTAATTTCATTGATTAAAGTTTTTTTTGAATTTAAATTCAAAAATATTTATAAAATAATTAAAAGTTTTCTTTTGTTTCTTTTATAATTTATTGTAATTATTTATTTTGATTTGATTCGATTGCTTCACATTCTGTTGCTGCAACATTCGTTCGCACCAACAGCTATTGCAACATGTTGCAATCGTAAGAAAGCAACTTTTCTTCTGGGTTTTGGTTTTTTTCGAGTGAATTTCGTTGCAATCGAAGAAAAAAAAAACATTAAAAAGTGCAGAAAAACCTACAACAATAACGAAAAAAAAAAACACGTCATGAATTATTTGAGCGTGAATAAAAAAAGGCGCAAACGTCGTCGTCGTCGTCGTTGTTGGCCGCGGTTTCGTTCATTAAACGTGTGATGAATGAAGTAATTTTTTTCCATTTTTACTTCTTAATCATTTAGGAAATTTTTTCATGAGTCTCTGAGGCTGGAAAAAAACCAAATTCCTCCACATGCGCAGTCGCACCGCCGCCGGCTGCTGCTGTGATTCATGCGAATCATTGACGAACTTTGACTCGGGGAAAATGATGATTGACGCTGAGCGTCTCGGACTGAGGTGAATGATGCTTGGACGAATGATTTGTTCAATGGATATGGAGCTAATACCTGTTGTTATTTTTGTTGCTGCTGTTGTGGAATTTTGCAATAAATCGCTTTAATTATTTTTAAGCTAGGAATTTATTGCGGTTTTTCTTAGGCTGTTATTTTTTCTGCAAATCTTTTAACCAATTTTTTGCTTTAGTTTCTTTTCATTTCATTTTTTTTTTTTTGTCTTTCTTCTTTCTATCGATGTTTTCTTAAGTTAATTTATTTTAATTGCCATTTCTTTCTATTATTTTTATTTATTTATTGTTGTTTTTTTTAATATACATTTTTTTTTGAAAATTATTATAATTTTTGTTGTGTGTTTGGAAACTGTCGATGGCGCTTCTTTCCGACCTTGACACACTTTCGATAAAAAGAGAATATATTAAAAAAACAAGTGGGAAAAGAAGAAGATCGGATTATGGGTGATCCATAGTTCGATTAATATTAATTTCAAGCAACAACAACAACAGGAACAAACTTGAAAATATTTAAACCGAAATTATTTCGGTGAAAGAATCACCGGAGGCGATCGAACAGTTGCTGAACTCGATTCAAACTCCGTTGCGTGTGTAGAAAACGAGCGACAACAACAACAACGACAAAATTACATACAACAGCCAAAGCAACAATTAAAACCACGGAGCTATTAATTAATTCCTAAATCGAAATATGAATTAAATAAATGAAAGCTTAATTAATAATAAAGCTTAATTGAAAAGCTTAATTTTTCTTTATTTAATATATATTAAAAAAATTTTTTTTTTTAATTTTTAATTTTTTTTTTTAAATTTTAATTAATTTTTAATTCTTTTGTGACTTAATTAAATTTTTTGGGACTTAATTAACTTTCTTTGGTTTAATGCAATGTTTTGCCTACAAGAAATTTTCTTACGACTTTTATTTTCCCCTTAATTAATTTTAATTTCTTGAATTTTTCCCTTAATTCGTTTTAATTTTTTTTTATTTTCCCCTTAATTAATTTTAATTTTTTTAAATTTTTCCCTCAATTAATTTTTTATAAACGGATTTATTAATTTCCCTTATTAGGAATTATTGTTTTGCGACTTTTTTTTCTTCGGGGATTCTATTAATTTTTTGCACCCATTTTCACTTCTGTGGGACTGCATTAAGTTTTTTGTGGACCCAATTCACATTCAAATAATTACATTTTTGGGACTAATTTTCTTGAGATTTTTTGAAAGTTTTTTTTTCTTGTTTTCTCTTCTCGTGACTCTGGAATTTTTTGGTAGTAAATTAATTTCTTTATTGAAACTTCTTTTATTTTTGGGACCTAATTTTTTTGGGACTTCTTTACATTTTTGGACTTAATTAATTTCTTTCGGGAATTAAAACTTTTTGACATAATTCATATCTTGCTACACAATTTGTTTTTTTTTTTTGGACTTAACTTTTTGTCACAAAAAATTTTTTGAGTAATTTTAATTAATTTTTGTTTGTGTGGAGGTTGATTGGCTTTTCTATGATTTAACACATTCGTTTAGCAGTGAAATTATTTTATTTGGCATTTGAATAATTTGTGTAATTTGTTAGGGCGTCCTTAATTTTTTGGGACATTTTCAAATTTTTTTTTTCTTGCGACCTTCATTTTTTGGTAGTTAATTAATGTTTTTTATTTGATTTAATTAATATTTTTAAGACTTAATTTTTCTTTTGACATTTTTGATTTTGTTGGCCCTTAATTACACGTTTTTGGGACTTGTATTTATAATATTTAAATTAATGTGGTTTCGAGTTATGAAATTCGTTTTTATAGAAGTTTTTAGTTTCTATAAAAACTACGAATTCTTAAAATAAGAAAAAACTCATTAAACGAGAATTGGATTTTTTTGTGTTTTGCCGTTTTGTGTTGGAATGTTTTGAATTTTCAGAATTTCTTTTTATTGCTTTAATTAATCATTGAGAGGCATTTCTTTTCGAAATAAATTTATTAAATACAGCTCAAAACTCGCTTTCGCCAAACAAGGTTAATTTACGAACTTGAAACGAAACAGAAACAGAAACAGAAACGTAAACAAAACATAATATTAATAATAAAAATAACAGCAACAACAACAACAACAACAACAACAAGAAATTGAACGACTTTAACAATCGTTTAATCACGATATAAATAAATATATATGAATATTGGATAGAAATTTATTATATACACCATAAAAAAACTTATAATTGTAGTCGTATGTGTATGTGTATGCATCCATTTGTGTATGTGTACGAAGGTCATTCGATCGTTTAAACAAAAAAAAAAAAAAAATAAAAAAAAAAGTTGCACATCATTTGACGAAAAGCGGAAGAAGAGAATGGAATTTTTTTCAAAAGTGGAAATTTCCCTGAATAAAAATTATTTAACAAAATAAAATCATTAAAGAAGCACTCATTTTTTTGTTAATTTTTTGAATTAAATTTCAAATTTTTCAATATAATTTCGGAATTTCGCTTCAATCGGATTGAGAGGAATTTTCGCTGCGAATGTGAGGAATTTTCTTGAAGGACCTCAACACTTTTTTTCGTCTCGTGTTACTTACATTTCGGCGATCTGCTGGCGCCTCTGCTGCTGGGGGGGCGTTCGTTGAAGAAGGAACTCAGGATGCTCGCCGGGTTCATCGAGCGATTCGCTTTCAAACTCTTGCGGCGCTGCTTCCCCGCCAGCGACGCCTCCGCCTGACGTTGCCCGGCAGCGACTGCAGCAGACTCGTCGTCCCCATCATCGCCGGCGGCGGCGGCGTTCACGCTGCTGTAACGTCGCTGTTGGAAATATTTCGAGATTTCTTTCATTGTCGACGACCACTTTTCGTATTTAATTAACTGAATGTTTATAGTTTTTCTCTTTCTCTTTCTCTCTGTTTTGTATAACAGTTTTCTTAAAATTCTCACTTTTGTGATTTTGAAGTCCTTCGATTTGATTTGCTTTAATTTAATTTCTTCCTTTCGATTTTCTCTGCAATCACTTTTTCTTTTAATATTATTTTAATTGAAAAACTTGGGCAGTTTTCTATTTTAAATTATTTAAACAGTTTTTCTTTTCGATTGAAATTTGAATTTACGTTACGTTTTTCTTCTTTGTTTTTTTCTTTTCTCTTTTCTTTTATTCACATTACGCTTTATTTAATATTTAATTCTTATAGGAAAGAAGAAGTTTCTTCTTCTCTCGACGTTTTTATTTATTTCGATTAATTGACTTTTTACGTTTATACTTAAAGTTTCTGTGTGATGTTCAGAGGAGCTCTCGCAAAAACGTTCGACTGTTCACCAGCGCTGCTCGCTTATGAATGAAGTCCGCACCGGACCGGGCTCGGACCGTACCGCGGCCAGTGACAACACAAGCGTCAACACACAGTTAATCGACAGCCGCAGCAGCATCCGCTGAACAGAACCAGATTCAGAACAGCCGACAGCCGACTTCACAACTTCATTTCGAAGCAGTTTCAGAGCAATACAACGCGGCTTTGAGCGGGCACTGAGCACGCACGACTTTCGCAAGGCTGATGATGGTCACTAGACGCAGAAGTAGCCGAAGCAGTAGCAGCGTTTCTTTCTTTCTTCGACTGCGTCTTCTGTCGCCTTCAAATGCTGGCGGCTTTTCTTCCATTGCGCTGTGCTGTGACTCTGTTCGTCTCACTCGCACCCGTTCGTTTCTCGACTGTGATTTAAATTGCGATTCAATAGACATTTCCTCGTGGTTGTTGGCGATGGATTTCGGCAAAGAATTCCCGATTTGCTCGGCTGCAATTTATTCTAGATTCCAGATTAACCAAATCCAAATCAATCGATCAAGGTGATTGTAGTAGATTACAGCTTGTTTTTTTCTCAATAGCAACATCATTGAAGGTTGTCGGTAAACATGTTGCTGATACAAGTTGCTATCAACATTTTACGCGTACAAACGAAATTCTTTGAATTCGGCATTAAATTCACATGAAATTATTCCCAGTACTTTATTAAAATTCAATTAAAATTTACATTTTTCATCTTCAATATGGAAAAAAAACAACTGAATTTTCTTGCAATTTGCATTCTAATTAAAGACTTTATTTTTTTGTTTAGTTTCGATGCCGCAGAGAACGAAAACTAATGACAACGATTGAAATAGCGAAAAATTCTAAACCTTGAGCGAAATTTAAGCTGTTGGATGACATCGTTTTGCGGTGTTTCGTGTTTTTTTTTTGTTGAGCTGTTGTAATTTAAACTGTCAGCGTGACTCTATTTTTAAATACTTCTTTAAATAAAAAGGAAAAAAATCCAAAAAGAGTGAAACTTTAGAAGCCGTTGGCGGTTTTTTTGTTAATAAAATCGTGATCTCGGTTACTTGAAATTTTTGTAATGGGCAACAATCGAATTGATGCGTTTTTTCAAAAAGTTGAGGGAGTCTTTTAATGAGATGTCTTCTCGTGAAAAGGTTGCAGGCGTAAAAGTTCTTGTATAACAGTTTTGTTATATCAGTTTAATGTGTAATATATAACAGTTTTGTATACTACTACTCTTTACATGCTCTACATTTGAGATGTATGTATACCAGTTTAGGGTGTAACATACATGTATACCAGAGGTTATGTATACCAGTTTTACATATAACGTTATGCATTTTTTATTTACTATTTCGACATCTGTATAACAGTTTGTGTATACCAGTTCAAAGTGGTATATAACATATGCATACATATGTATTAGTTGAGGAATAACAGAAAAATTCATGTAGACCAGTTTACCATACCATATAACAGTTTCAAGAGAACAGTAGTTTTGTATACCAGTTAAAATAAACAAATGTATAACAGATTATGTACATATACATAACTTTATATATGCTAGTGAAGCGCCATATAAAACTATGTATAACAGTTTGGCATATCATATGACAGTTTACGTATACCAATTCGAGTTAACGTATTAAACTTTATTTATAACAGTTCGTGTATGCCAGTTTATGATAAATGGCAACAGCTATTTTATACAAGTACAAGGTAACAAAGGGCACTTTATGTATACCAGTTATTTCCCCCAGTATAACAGTTTCTTATATACGATCGTTTACGCACAAAATTTTTCGAATAGAAATTTTACAATGAATTATAACAGTTTCTCCACCAAACGTATTCTTATTAGAACCAAAGACTCTCAAAAACTTTGACACAAAATTGGAATTTCCCGCTTTAATTCCTCTATTGAGGATTTGTCTTTAGTTTTTTTGGTTTTATGTTAATGCGACTGTTATTATCGAAATCGTCCCCTTTGGAATAATTTGAGCCACTCCATTTCAGCCACTTCAGCTGCGAGTCTTAACAGTCATAAGCATAAATCTAATCTGTTTACACTGTCTGTTGTTGTATTGGGTTTTCCCCGGGTCCTCCTATCGCACTCGCCGTCCGCCAACCTTCCGCCAACGCTTCTTTTTCGATCACATCCATTGCCAAGCGACGGTCGAATTTTCATGCTGCTTTCATGCGGATGGACGCCAGTTGATCTTGAAGCTGTCAAGTGCTAATTTATGCTGTCGGTCCTATTTTATAAGCTTCAGCTATAATTTAAGCGGCTTCTCTGCTTCAGGTGGAAGATCGCAGGTGGAGAAATCGGAATCGATTGCTTTGTCTGTCCACAAATGAACGACTGACCTCAAACGATGCTGAGCTTGTTTGTGTATTTAGACAAATTCAATTAGAAACCGCTGAAGAAAGGCGATATTAATAACGTCTTTCGTGTTAAAGTTAAGAATGTTTTCCTGCTTCGTTCTCAGGTTGTTGTTTTTTTTGGTGGTGGTTAAGATGATGATGCCAATGATTATGTCAACGTTTGCTTAAATAATAATGAACATCTTAGAACATGAATAACGAATGAACCTAATTATGCACATGAGGTCACAAATGAACACGTTTTACTAATTTATAAGCAAATAATTGAATATTTTTGCCAATGTTCAAAGTCCGAAAACAAGAATTTGACGCTGAACAAAAACAGAAAAAAAAACTGGTCTTTCGTGTGTCCTAAACTTTGATTGGAAATTCAATTTGAATGAATAATAAGAAGAAATTTCGAGGTGTTTTTTTTATTTTTTTTTTGAAACGAGTTGAATTTTTTGTGCCAATTCATCGTGATAAATAATATTTTTAACTTTTGTCCTTAGCAAAATTTAGTTTCCTTTCGATTTTCACACGTTTCCATCGGATTAATAAAATAGGCACTTTATTTATTTAAAAAAAGCGACAAAATATTTTTTGTATTTTTTGTCATGAATACTAAATTCCAAAGTCTTCTTTCCGCCGAGATGATTAATTTTTTAAAACATTTTATCCGATAAAAAAATTAATGACGAAAAAATGCAGCATCATCGTTTTTGAAATGAGAATTAAATTTTGCCAATCATCATGATGATTGTCAATCATTGATGTTTATTGAAATATTGATGCCTTTGAAATCTTCCACAGAAAAAACAGTTAATTTCTTATTTAAATATTTATTAAAATTTCCGGTTTCTTTAAACACTTCATCATCTTCCGTAAAGCAATGAAATGCAGTAATAAAATTCTTATATTATATTGTAAATAACAAAAAAAAAAGAACTGAAATGCGTGTAAATTTTTCTCAATATCAAATGTTAAATATAGTAATTGAAGAATTAATATAACCTAAGACTCAAATGGATTAAAATGAAAAGAAGAACTTTAGAGAAATTGCGAAATTTCACGAAACACACGTGAGAATGCAGATTCTTTCGTAAGATCGATTTCCATAGCACGTTATCGGGTCATTGACTGAGAATCATTCAACAGTTCGCCGAATTCCTATCGAAGCCGCATCGTACGATCGCGAAGGAGGGTTTCAACTTTTCTATTTCGATAATTACTTCCCGAATGCAAATTACAGCTTCTCTATTATGAATTTAGTACACTTTTCGGTGCTGTTGTATAGTCAACTGGAGCGAATCTTAAGAACCGTTTAACGAAAGGTGGAATACTGCGAAATTATACGTTATTCCATTGATTAAATGATTCGGAATGATAAAGTCAGCATCTCTTCCATACAAGTGAAATCCTCTCTATTAAAGTAATTTACAATACATCAATAAAAGACTGTTTGATTTATACTATAGTATATATTTTTATACTGTATCGTACACGTCATTTATGAAAGATTATGAATGGTTTCTTTCTATGTTAATTGCTTTGTTTGCCTGAACAACTCCTCGTCTTTTTACCTTTTGCAAAGAGCGTGACTGATGCTCACTGGTTTGAGGCTAATGACCTTGTGAGTTGTTCAATCACAATTAGGTAAAGTGTATCCAAGATCCTTAAAACTATTGTACCTAAGCTCTATTATGTTAATAGTACTTTATGTATAAATCTTTTAAGAGTTTTAAGTTCAATTAAAAACTTTTCAGTTTAAAAAAAATCTTTGCCGAACAAACATCTCAATGTTTCTCACAACTATTAATTTATGGGCACAGAAATCTTCCATTAAGGAAATTAGGATGTTAAAAGGATATTAGAAACGCCTGAAGAGAATATAAAAATAAAAAAAATTAGTTTTACAAGTGTTAAAATTGAACCACTCCGTTAAAATTAAAGTGTTAAAAGTAAAACTCCGAAGCAGCAATGGTGCAATGATAGTCCATAAGAATACACATAAAAATTACAAGAAATTTGGGAAGCCTAAAACTTACAACCTATCAAAGAATCCCTGTCATTCTTGCGGCAAACTTGACCATAAGAAGGCAAGAAAATGCAAGTCAAAATTCTTGACGAAGCAGAAGTTTACAGAAAGCAATTGGTTTTCATGGAAATCTCACCTCAATCTACACGAAGGTGCTTACAGTCGGTCTCATCATCGCATATATACTTCCATAATGGTAGATTTCAAGATTTAAAACCTTCAGAAGTGACCACACTGAATTTAGCTAATGATGAATGCACCAAAATAGACGGAAATGGCACAATCAAATTTCAAACTAAAGAAGGACATATTTCCTGATCTACGATCAAATTTGTTGCCTGCTTGAAAGATGACATAAACTGGATTTGATATAATATTCTACAATTAATGAAGCCAACGTTATAAATGTTAGAAGTGGAAAGCAAGTGATGTCTGCAGAAACGTTGAAAAGTCAGCTCAGAAAGATTGCCCTGAATGATTTAGGCCTGTGAAAGATTTAGGTGACATTGCGAGTTAGGATCAAAGCAAGAAATGTAAGCAAACACAGAAGAAACCTTTTCGAAGACCAAATACGATGTCGTCCAAAATACTAGAGTTGATACATTAAGATATCTTCAGGCCCCTGCCGGTTCCAAATATTTCGTAACTTTCATGATAAGCCAAAGTGGTGCGAAATATATTTTTGAAAAAAGAAAACCGAATTTTCACGAAAGTTCAAGGAGCATAAAAGCATTGCTGAGAGAAAAACAGGCAAGATCTGATAACTAGGCCGATTATACTAGCCATAAGTTTACTAATGATCTTCAGCATGAAAGAATTGAGCACCAACTTAGTGTGGAATATACACCTCAAAAAAATATACTCCAAAATGGAGTGACGGAACGAAGAAATCGTACCGAGAACGAAAGATGACACTGAAGATGGCACATCGCCGAAACCGGTTTGTCTACAAACCTAACTTGACGGTGGATGGCGGGAATTTGTTCCCAATATTCAAAAAACCGTACCCTTGTTGAGATGGCACACTGCAAGCTTATTTATTGAGGACTACTACATACTTTTTCGTGCGCTTCAGGGGTAGTACTATTAATACAAACTTTATTAGTTTGTTTATATTCAGGTCTCTTAACTTATAGATTTTGAAAAATATTTACCCAAGATTATATAGAAGTAAGTGTGTATTCGTGCTTATTGGGAAATATCGAAGGCATATTGCCTTTGGTATCCTGAATCGAAGAAAGTTGTTCGAAGAAGAGATGTTATATTACCAATGAGCTCAGTTATCAAGACAACTTGCCATCATATATGTAACTTTATAATAAATTTAATTTCGAAGAAATCCCAGAGTGAATAAGATAAAGAGGAAACCCATGAAGAACTGAATGAAAAAGTCTGCAGAGGAAATATATAATTGCAGTAAAATGTGCAGAGAATGAGTGCAGATTTTCTAACAAAAGGCTTATGTGTAACCAAACCTAAAAATGACTTATCGAAGCTTGGAATTGGTCCAATTACTACTGTGCAATATGCGTACAGTAAATAAATGAATAAATTGAATAATATTCCATATGAATTAGGAAAAACAAGGGATTATCTTAGAATTTTAAAACTAGGCAACTTTTTTCTTCTTTGTTTATCCAAATTTTCATCTAATATTTGTTTCATTGCCAATTTAAATTGCAGTTATTATTAATTGCGATGAAACTTCGTGTAAAAGTTGCTTGAACTCTTTAATTTAAATTGAAAGCTGATGTTGAAAATATATTTAAAATTTTCACTAAAAGGTTCAAAATCCAAATGAATTCAAACATTAAGTTTACATAAAAAACAATTCTGTTGACAAATTAAATCTAACTTTGAACCCAATTTCAGTGTTTCGAATATTGTTTTAATTGTTGCTAATTAAAATTTTAATTAAGAACTTGATAAGCGTTGTTTAGAGAAGAGTTTTTAAAGAATCTGATGAAAAATATACAAATAAATTTAAAATTAAATTAAAATGGAATTATGATTAAGTTAAAGTTAAATAGAATGAAATAATATTGTAATAAATTAAATTAAAATAAAATAAATAGTAAATAAATAAATATAAAATAAATAAATCATAAATAAAAGTAATAAATTAAAAATAAATTAAAACTAACTTAAAATTAAGATTAAAATTAGATGAATTTCATTTAATTTTAATTTATTTTAATTTAATTAGTTAATAATAATAATAATAATAAATAAAATTTTAAATTAATGAAATTTTGTTCATTTTCGTTTCCCTTTATTAAAATACTACAAAATATGATGTGATAATGAATAAAAATTGTCGCAGCGCATCACTTTAATCGCTAAACTTTGCGTAAATTTCATTGTTAGACGAATCGATTTCGACACGCGTCCCTCGTGTGTGCGGTGTTTATTTTGAATTAATTTTTATAGAAATTAACACGAAAAAGGCGCCTCTTTCCGGCCTCGTTCAAAGGCTATCGAAAGAGCAAGCAGCATCGCAGAGCAATGGGAAAAATCTGTTACACACGTTACATAAAAAATCAAAGCAGTTTCAGTTCAAAAAGTTCAGTGAATTTTTTTTTCTCTAATTGATAAGACACCCTCACGCACACACACACACAAACTTCAAATAAAATGTCCATGAAGTTTTTAGAAGATTAGTTTTTTTGTTGTAGTTGTTGTTGTATTTTAAAAAAAACTCTTCTTAAATATGAAATAATATGAGACAGAGGCGAGAAAAAGTTTCTTGAATTCAGACTATGGTTTTTATTTATTTTTTTTAATAATTGGCATCGTGTTGGATGTAGTTTTATAACTAAATAAATTATAAGAATTCTTCTTGTTGGTTTTTCCTTTATTAGGTAAAGTAAATAAATACATATTTACGGCACGTGTTTTCCTTTTACATATGTTAATCAGAATTTTTGCATTCAGTTTTCTCACTGAACGAATTTCATCTAATTCAAGTTTAGCGCGTTCAAGTTTTCAATAATTTAAATATAGAGAAAAAAACCTGGAAATAACTAAAAGAGTTATTTATTTTTAATTATAATAATCAGCGCAATTATAATTAGATTTTAATGGCAAAATCGAAACGTAAAAAAACACAACGAATATTTACATATATTTCCCTTTAATTTGTTCCCTGATAAATTGTATGCGACGCTTTTACAGGTACATACAAAGAAAAAATCCCTTGGGTACATTTAAGGAAAAGTTTAACGACAACAGCAACCACAAGAACAACAATGAACTCTCTCTCTCGGTCTCTTAATTGGGAAATTGCATTTCTCTCTTGTGCATGATTGAGTTCAGCTAAAACGGGAAGATGCATTTCGTTCGATGTCTCGTCTCCTCGCACTCATACGAATGCACGTAACTTTCTCGGAGTGGTGTTTATGTGCCTTTATCAGCAACTTGAACTCGTTGCAATGTGTGGTCGCATTTTGTAACGCTCCGTTGGGATTTTTTTTCAAATCATCATTCGAAATCGAAAGTCAATCACGTGGATTGAATCGAAGATGATATTTATTAATAGTATATATTGAAAAAGATAATGAAATTTTTATACTAAATAAACACAGAAACTTACTTCGCAATATAATCAACATTATGTTTTTTTTTGTTGTATGTACACAATAAAAAAAAACTTGCGTTGTTTAGAATTTTAAGAAGTTTTTAGCTTTTTTTATTTTTTTTAATTTTTGTTGATATGATGGAATTTTTCACACCCCACTTTTTTTTCTTTTAAATCGTCGTTTATTAATTATTCAAATCACGATTCAAGTTGAAAGGATTTTTTTTTTTTTTTTTTTTTTTTGTAATTTTACATATTTAATTAACAAGTAAATTTTAGTTAAAGTCTTTGTTAAAGTCTTTTTTAATAATAGAAACAATTGAATATTTTAATAATATTAATCACAATTTCTTTTTAATTTTTGATTTTTTTTTTTTTTTTTTTTTTTTTTTAGTTTTTTGTCCAAACTTTGAATTTGAATTTAAGTTTTATTTATTGCAGTAATTTTTGTAACTGACGACAGTTTCGAGCCACGTTTGATGCTCAATTGAAGGCATTTCAATAAAATCAATTCATTTTTAAGCTGACAGATTTAAATGAAAAATCGTTAATGAAAACAAAAAACAGCAGCAACAACAACAACAAATCGCTTGTTGTTGCCCTTAACACGTTGTGGTTGCGGTGGTTGTTGTTGTTGTTGTTGTTTAATTTGTGTTTTTTTTTTTCTCCTTCTTCCTTGCCTCATCTTCTTTAATTATATTCATCATAAACCACAGCAAAGTCTGATCTGCTTCAGAGGTTTAAATAAAAATATTAACTGATAAGGAAACGCAACGAAAAAAAAAAGAAATCGGCATCAAAAGTCGACATTAAGTAAAGAGACACTTTTAACAGATAGAATAAAACAATTAAATAACAATAATAATAATAACAAACAATAAAAAGAAATTTATTAATGCAATGTTATGTATAAAAATATATAAAAACTTTGTAGCATTCAAAAATTATTATAAAAGATCTTTATTTAAAGCCAGTTGAAAATCAGTTGCTCTTAAATCAGGGAAATATTTGTTTTTTAGCGAATGTGACTACGACAGTTGTTATCATTGCCAAACATAATTATCCCACTCTTTCAAATACAACACTTTCGCTCTAATGAGCGAAAAGCTCGTTTCTTCCCGTTCCTATAAGAATTGTGACATTAGTCGTGGAAACGCATTTCAGCGATTGCGTTGTTTCCAAAGGAGCGAAAAAGGAACACATCGCTGGCTGACTCTCTCAACTGTCTATTTGCCGCCTTCTCTCACAGAATTCCCATGAAATTGGCCGGGAACTCTCACATGAATGAATGCAAACCCAATTGGAAATTTAATGTTACCACTGCGTGAATTAGTTGCGTAACTATTTCCAATAGAATGCGATGTCACTACTGCGTAAATTTATACTTCACTAAAATAGAAATCATTATTTACATACATCAAATAATAAAAAAATTAATTGTTTTGAAATATTATCGCATTGATTATGTATTAATAGGAAAATTGTTGGCTTTAGTTTATTTAAAGTTTACATTTAGTAAGCATAAATGAGGATCTAACAAATGATTCCTTCGTCTCAAAATTTGAATGCATCATTCAATGAAAGATTATTAAAAAGTTTCCGGCTTTTTTGAAAATTTATTATCAAAAGTAGTCTTAATTTATAAGTTTATTGATCGAAGGATCTGCAAATGGTCATAAAATTAAAAAATTAAAATAAAAAATTTAAAAATATGATCAAAAATCTGGAAATTTTGGTTGGGTATTAAAAAGTTCCTTAGGTTTTTTGGCCTTTTTAATTTTAATGCTTTTTGCAAAATACGATTAAAATCAATTTACGAAAATAAATCTTTTATTACCTCATGAAATTTATTCCAAATCATATCCTTGGCAAGTTACCCATAAAAACCACAGCCTTAAATAAAAACAATCGTTTTTTTGCTTACTTGAAGCAACATATAATTTTGCATATTGATGGGATTTAAGGAAACCTTGCACACAATTTTTGCAATTCTTTTCCTTCCTGGAAGAACGGCGGCTTTTAACATGGCAATTAAAGTGCTTTAATTGAGAAGCCCAATTCGTATCTTCATCTGTAAATCATTAAAATACAATAACCTGTCTCTCCACTCACACATCACTAGTGTGCAATGACTTCTTCTCATCACTTGACTCGCCTAGGAAGTCGTTCGGAGAGAACTCGTACAGCTGCTCGTACTTCCAATGGTCCACGCTACACCGAGCCTCATGAGGTTGCCTTTACTCGCGATTGTTGAGCAATGGAAATTGACTGCAGCTGATTAAGCTCATGAGTGCGGCGGTCATCATGAGTGCGGCGGACATCATGAGGCTGCGTATGACGTCGATTGCAATGAGTTGTTGTTCTCTTTTACTACTCACTCCCTTCACGTCTGATCATCCGCAAGCAAATCGCCCAGTGAAGGTTAAAGTACGGAAGGTCGACGTGTTGGTCAGTCGGCAGCGTTTAGTTTTTCGTCTGTTCGATCGTGAATTTAACGATCACGTTTGCGATCGGGTCGCTTCCGACGTGTTCCGACTTGTGTGAAGAACGCGCCCGCGGAAATTTATGATTAAGAAATTAATTTTAATCGTCTCATTACGATCAACACTTGCATCGATCGATGATCGACGGGTTTCGATTGAGATATCGAATTCGTTCCGCCTCCTGCCAATAATAACAACGATCAATGCTTTTTTTATTATCCAACAAATAAAACCACAAAGTATCAATATTGCAAAGGAATTATATCATTAAACGAAACCAGATTATCGAGGCCCGTACGATATGAAAATGATCAATGACGTGTTTACAACGATGTAATTCGATCTGTTGCCGCTGTGGCTATTAATTTTTTGTATTTTATTGCTGACTCAAATATTCAGGCGGTCGTTTTTTGTGTGCTTAATTGCTCCAAAAATAGAATAAAATATTTTTCGAATGTGTTTATAGCAGATGCAGAAATCAAATGCAGAATAACAAGCAGCCATTTATGAGTACATAAAAGGAGTTTGGTTGCATTTAAAAATGATTCCTGGATTCAATGCATATTCATGAAATTCATTATTGAAAATTCATTGTTTTCAAATTCATTGTTCATTGTTGAAATGTAATTAGCAGAGCTTTAGAACTTCATTAAAGCAGTTATTTTGCACTTGTTCATTATTGAAAATTCGTTATTAAAAAATGCATTACTTAAAAATTCATTAAGATTCATTGTTCATTATTGAACTTTAAAAAATAACTTAGCAACTCTTTAGTTAATTTTGCATTTAATACTTATTCAAAATTAATTTATTAATTAATAATAAAAAGTCTATAAATTAAATGTAAATAATTATTTAATTGATCAGTGCTTTAAAAACTCTATTAAATAAATTCATTTCCTTAAAAATTAATGAGAATTCATTAGTTAAAATTTATTATTGAAAATTCATTGCTTAAAAATTCATTATTTATTCATTCATTCATTAAAAGAAATAATAAAATAAAATAAAATAATATTTATTCATTTATTCATTGTTGAAAAATCAATTATTAAAAATTCATTATTTTAAAATTCATTATTTAAAAGATCATTATTCATTCATTTATTAAAAAATTCATTGTTGAAAAATTAATTATTAAGAATTCATTTTTGAAAATTCATTATTTAAAAATTCATTATTTATTCATTTATTAAAAAATTCATTGTTGGAAAATCAATTATTAAAAATTCATTACTCATTAATGAAATGTAATAAATATTTTTATTAATCAATGCTTTGAAACTTTATTAAAAGGCTGTTAATTTTGCATTTAATCATAATTAAAAACTGATTCTTGAAAATTCATTATTAAAAATTCATTATTAAAAAATTCATTGCTGAAAATCCTTGAAAAATTCATTAATGAAATGCAAAATCAATGCTTTAAAACTTCATTAAAAGGAGTTAATTTTGCATTTTGAAATCTCATTTCATTATTCGAAAATTCATTATTAAAATTTCATTATTAAAAAATTCATTGTTCATCATCCGACTAATAAATATAATTTAATGAATCAATGCTTTATAATTTCGTTAAAAGAGTTCATAAAGCAGTTAAGCTCATGATTGAAAATTCATTATTAAAAAATTAATTATTCATTATTGAATAAATTTGAATACTTTTGAAATAAATCAATTCTGGCGTTGCTCAATATTGAGAGTAAATAGTTATAGAGCAAATACTAAATATAATTAAATATATATATATAAAAAAAAGGAAAGAACTATTGAACTGAGCCTCGAAGCAGTCGCTGTGACTGTGACGTTGACACGCTGTGAGATGCAAATTTATTATTATTAAAAACGGTTGGAAAAATAAAAGCTATTGATTTAAGGAAGAACAAGCTAAAAAACTTGTTGTGTCAATGATTGATGACGATGACGCCGACGACGACGATTTGTTTGAGAATTCATAGTCAATGTTATTATTTATTATTGCCATTATTTATTTATTTATTATTGGCATTATTATATTCGTTATTGCAGAGCTAATTCCATAGCAAACCGCATGTTTCTGCTGCGATTAGTGAACATTAATCGTTGCGTTTCGCTTTCCAGCAGCTGAAGTGCAAAATAACTGTTCTTCGGCTGCTCGTTGCGTTCGCGGACTTTGCTTCGTCGAAAGCGAACCGAACGACACTCGTCGAACTGTTTCCGCTTTCGGTGTTTCTCCTTTGCAGCGAGCCAATTAAAGCAAAAAACTCTTTGATCGGTGAAGCGTGTTCTTGTCCGTTGTTCTCGTTAAATATTAAAACAAATATTAAAATTCCTAAAAAAAACTCGAAATTATTGTTTAGTTATAAAACGCATTTAAAACATTGTTTAAACTTCATCGATTTTAATTAATTTAATCACTAAATTAATATAGAAATATTAAAAGAAAAGAAAAAAAAAACAGATAAAAGTGACTTTAAAAATTACAAAAAATTAACTATAAAGAAAATATTAATAAATAAATTCCAAGTCAATTGCCATCGGATTAATTCTGATATAATTAATTATTAATCACTGCTTCGTCCGCTGTCCCCTGTTTAACGGTTTCCTTGCCGAGAAAAACTCTTCTCAATATCGACTTTTCCCCCCCCCCCCGAAAAAAAATTCATTAAAAGAAGATTTAATGAAACGCTTTAGTAAAACAATTGCTCAAATTGAAAAAAAAAAACACAGTTTTTATGTTAGCCAACAACAAGTGATTATTTTCTCATAAATAATAAATATTTTAAAATCGACCAGAAAAAATAAAACAAAAATATAAAACAAATTAATAAGAATTGTTTTTTGTTTTCCATAAAAATTTTAAATTTATATAAATTTAATTAAAAATTAAATCAAAAAAAAATCAATAAAAAACTGCGAATTATTGTTAAATAAATTCAGTAAAATTAATAATCGTCTTAGTAACGGAACAAAATCAGTCTTTGAAGCGCGCTTTTTTTATTCTCTGTAAAACAACGAATTTTTCCCGCCACTTTTTGCCAATTTTGGCTTTCGTCATTTTCATCGCTGTGTAAGTATTCGAAATAGCCGCAGAAATTTTACTTCGTCTGTGAGTTTCTCCGTTATTGAAAAGAACTCGAATTAATATGAGCGAAAGTAAAGAGCGCGCGCGTGAGAGAGTTAGGAACATGGCGAGGAGCAGAAGAAGAGAGCGCATTCGACAAAGAACAGTTTTTACAGTGTTCCCTCAGAAAAAGTATTTTGTGTTGTTAAAAGAGATAATTGACATCGCTAAAAAAAATTATTAGAATTAATTATATTTTTTTTTATAGTTTATTAATATTAAATTTAATTTATTAGAATAAGAATAATCATAAAAAAATTAATTTAAAAAATTTCTTTAATTTTTTCAGCCTATAAATCACACCTCTATTTATAAATATATACCACAAAGATCGCCCGATGGCTGAACATTTCTACAGGTTTGTCAATTATCACGAAGCTTGGGGCGAATAATTCTATATATAATCGCGCTTTATTCGAATGACGCGTTATCATTTCGATTTCAGCTTGCATCCGGACGATGCGACGGTGTTTATGAATTTCAATGCCGGCCAGCATCGGCATCAGCTGCCGAATAATCATCCTCATCTGCCTGGGGTGATGGCAGCACCCGAAACGGATTTCTACTCCAATTGTGCGTATGTTCGATCAGCTGATTACGCTGCCATCGACCACAACAACAACAACAACAACAACAACAACAACAACAGCAGCAGCACGAACTGGTCTTCGGCTGCTTTTCATTACTTTGCCAATAACGCCAACCACAACAACACCAACAACAACGTAAGCTTCAATGCATTGCCACCAGGAGTCGCTGTAGCAGCAACGTCAGCGCCTGAGACGACAGCAAACATGATGGTGAAATACACTGGCAGTGGTGAATATACGCAGGCAGCTGTTATGCTGAATGATGGCAATGCTGCCAACGCCAACGTCAATTCTTTTCGTCCTTCATTAATGCCGATGCCTCAGCACACAGCGGCCGCCGCTGTCGCTGCTGCTGCTGCTGCCGCCGCCGGCTGCCATTACGCCATCAGCAATGGCAACAATTCATGCTACACTCGCAACCGTTACGCGCCGTACAGTCACAACCGCGTCTGTGCTGCAGCCGCCGCTGCTGCTGCTGCTGTGTCTGCCGCTCCGAACAATTTGTCAGCTGTTCAAGCAGCCTTCGCAACGGCATCGATGAATTTCAAGTATCAACAGCAGCAGCAACAGAAGCCGCAGCAACAATTGCCTCCGCATCAGCAACAGTTTGCTGCGATTTACAATACTTGTCCCAATGGCGCAGTAAACGTTCCACGCTCCGTTGAAAGTGCGCCCATGGACCTCAGCTACGATCGTGCGCTCGCTTCGAATCTTGACGGCTTCGCTGCAGCTGCTCTGGGCGGGAGTCTGGGCGGGAGTCTGGTCGCGGTCGGCGCTCCTCTCGATCTGTCTGTGGCCAATGCAGCTGAAGCCGCCCGCTCGGATATGTCCAGTAATTCGAGCACCGCAGGAAGCGTCGTCAAAGCCGCCCAGCAGCAGCAGCAGCAGTCGTTCGTTACCGTGGCCGATCCCAGCCAGACTGTCACCCTGCAGATCACCAACCTCGACTACTCCATGGACGAGGCCAGCCTGCGCAACTTCCTCATGAAGCAGCTCAGCCCGATCACGCCCGTCGTTTCGCTCGTCTTCGAAGGCAGCTCCTACGCCAAGGTCACCGTGCCGGATCTCTACGTAAGTGTGCAATCGAATGAGTTGAGTGGGTGGTGGGTGACTTTGACTGATGGTGGTGGCCGTTGTTGTTGTTGTTACAGTTCGCCAAGCAGGTTGTCTCTTTCCTGCACCGGAAGAAGATCGGCCATAAACGGATGTTGGTCTCATACACGCGCGACTCTTCCTTGACCGAGATCAATACGCTGCGTTGCCAAGTCGCCGGCCTGCTCAAGGTAAGCAGCATCCATTTCTCCCATTGATGTGGCTCTATTTATTCTCTCTCTCTTTTTCGCTTGTTTCGTTCCCCTAGGACGTTCCCTTCTATACGCTGCCGATGTACAAATTCCGCGAGCTCTTCCAGTCGCGCTTCAAGACCTCCATCAGCGTGATCGATCTGTACCGGATGCACGACATCTGCGCCATCACCACCGACACCAACGACGAGAAATTCATCCGGCTGCAGCCGGAGCTGATTAACTCGCTGGAGAACTCGCCGCTCATGGAGGGCCTCCAGCACAGCGTCCCCTACTGCACCGTGCACTTTAAGCGCGAGCACCAGAAAGGCTGGGCCGAGCAGGACATTGAGCCGCTGCCGAACGTGTGCATGACCATCGCCGAGATACAGAAAATCGTTTATCCGCTGTTGAAAAGTCATCTCGGCGATATTCCGGTCGCCTCGCTGCTGCACTGCATCGAAGCGGAGCTGAGCATCAAGGTGAAGCCGGACGAGAGGGGCGTCAATCTGGAGCATTTGGTCTGCTGTGTTCCAGGCATTCAAATCCTCACGAATAATTTTGGCATTAAAATTCTGAGTTGTTTGGATATGGATAAAAGCAACGCCGTCACCGGCGCCGGCAGCACCGCTCCGACTGTGATTCACGATCGCAGCATCTACGCCAAGAACAGCAACAGCAACAGCAGCAGCAACAGCAACAACAACAACTCGATGACTGATCCACTGCATCAGATCTCGCGCGAAGTCGTCGAATTGGTGAAGATGTCGCCCAAGGCGACGATGAAGTTCAATCGCTTCATTCCCGCCTACCACAACCACTTCGGCAAGCAGTGCCGCGTGGCCGACTACGGCTACACGAAGCTCATCGAGCTGTTTGAGGCGCTGTCGACGGTGGTGCAAATCATGGGCGACGGCGAGAATCGTCAAATAACTTTAACGCATCGCACGCAAATTCGCCGCTTCAACTCGGACCTGCTGCGCATCCTGCGAACGCACGGCAACAAATCGGTGCTGCTGTCCGAGCTGCCCCTAATTTTCGCCCAGACACAGAATCGCAACTTTGAAGTGACCGACTACGGCGTCTGCGATATTGTCGACATCCTCGACGGCCTCGTCACTTCGAACATTGTCGTCGTCACAACAGTCGCCGGCGGCAAGGACATCATCATCTCCATTCCCAAGCGCAAGCAGACCAACAGCGAACTGGAGAAGACGAGCATCTTCGCCGGCGAAATGGTGGAGCTCTTTCGCAACGCGCCGCAGTACACGATTCTGTTCCAGAAGTTTGTGCGCTCCTATCACTATCATTTCGCGTACCAGTGCCGCTTGAGCGACTACGGCTTCCTGAAGCTGGCCGACCTCATGGAGGCGATACAGGGCGTCGTCCAGCTGGAGCTGACCAACGACGAGGACAAAAAGGTGTCGCTGTCGCCGAGAGTGGCGCAGCGTGTGTTTGCCGAACAGTGCGAAGAATTGATACGCTGCTATTCGGGCTGCTCGCAGACGCCAATGCAGCTGGACGACGTCTTGGAGCTGCATAAGAAAAAGTTTGGCTACCAAATTCAGCCGCAAACGCTGGGCGTGCAGGATTTCGGCGAAGCCGTGCAGCAGCTGCCGTACGTGGAGGTAAGTGTAAATCCATCGTAGCATCGCAGCAGTTTCTCTCATCGTTGTCACTGGGTTTACACTTGCAGACGTTCGAGAAGGAGGACGGCAGCACTGTTATCGTCTGCCACAACGACGACGCCGTCTTCCGCACGCACTGCTACCGCGGCATCAAGTTGCTGCTGGCCCACGGCGTCGCCAATAGCAGCAGCGGCGGCGGTGACGGGGGCGCATTGAAACCAGAGACTAAATCCAGTTCGCCGAAAGCTGAGAAAGCTGAGAAAGCACCGATTTCTATGCCGCTGCAGGCTTTCCTTCAACAATTCAATAAAAAACACAGCGCCAACATCACTGAGCAGACGGTGAAGGCGATGAAGCACGCGCTCGAGGTAAAATTTGCAGCTACGCAACGACTGAAACACTTGTAACTCTTTGCTCTCCCTCCCTCATCGATTGCAGATCGTCGTTGAGAATGAAATTAGCATCGTGCGCATCTCGAAATTCATGACGTTTCTAATGAACATCGTGCGTCTGCTGGAACAGCGCCCGTCCTTGGTGCTGCACGACCTGAAAACCGCCCTCGACTGTGGAGTCTCAACGTGCTTTGAATTCGGTAAAATTCAAACGTTTACTAATAAAAATAATGACAAAATAATGCCAGTTCTCTCCTCTGCTTAGGATATCCCAACCTCTTCAGCGTTCTGTCTGCGTACAACGACGTTTTTACGATGAACGCGGGGGTGGTGCGGGAGCTGTGTGAAGTGTCGCTGCTGCCGACCACCGAATGTAAGCCTCGATTTCATTATTTCAATTGACATTTAATTACTTCAATCTTCATGCAGTGCGCTTGTCTGCCTTCGTCAATCATCAGCATCTGTTTGGATCGCTCAAGTTGCCGTCGCTCAAACAGAAACCGCCGGCGCGTCCATCACGAAACCCGCTGAGCGATTATAATCGATGCCCGAATCAACCAACTGCGCCGAAGAACCACCGAGCGCCTTCGAATGACAGCACTTTTCCGGCTGCTCTTTCGCAGAGCAACAACAACAGCAACAACTATAAAAACGTTTACAACAACAACAACAATTACTACAATCATCAACAAGCAATGAACAAGCAACTTTATGCTGTCCATCAGCAGCAGCAACAGCAGCAGCAATGCTCCCTGAAGGCAGTAGCTTGCGACAATAACTACAACAGCAACAACAACTTCAACAACTCATCGACAACGTATGCAACTTCGAACCTGTTAAATTCCACGTGCCTCAATTTGAGTAGCAACAAAGAGAACTCCTTCAACAGCTCCTTCAACATGTTCAACAACTCGTTGAATTCGTCGTCGTCGAACAGCTCGTTCGGTGAGGTGAACACGAGCTGCGGCAGCAAGTTGGTGCGAACGCCGACGACAGCTGCTGCTGCTGGTGGTGGTGGTTATTCGATGAAATTGTGGGATCGACGGCACCCGAACAGCGGCTACTATCAGCCCGTGATTGGCGTCAGTCCCGAGAGACGTCCTTCGATTATGCAGCAATCAGCGGTCATGTCGTCGGCATTCGTTGGAGCAGCACAGCCGCCGCAGACGCTGAAAGGAGCCGATCAAACGTCGCTTTACGACTTTGTCAACGACATGCAAATGCGTCCGATGTATGGGCCGCCAAAGCCAGATACACCACCGTCGGATGTAAGCAGAATTTAATTGAAAACGCTGCGAAGCTTTTCCCATTTCTGCACACTTTTTTAATGCTTCTTTCTCCTTCTTTCCAGAATGTACCCTTTTGGATTGATCCCATTTGGACGAATACCAACGGATTCAAAGCTTCGAAGAACAATGAAAGTGTATGTTGAAAAAGAAAAGAAAATCTCTTCACTTTTCTTTAGACATTTATTCACAATAAAATTTCTTTCTTTTCTCTCTCCAGCTCAACATAAAACTGCCGGAATTTAAAAGCCTCAACGTTTTTCCAATGCTACTTTCACCGTACACGCTTTCGAAGACCGAAAATATGAAGCAGCCAGTTTTTAATTTCGAAAATCACGATAGAAAAATTGCTTAAAATAAGCTACGTACGACGATTATTATTTTCACATACATAAACATTTGTTTTAACCTTAAACTAAGTATTGTTAAAAAGCGGGTTATTTTAGCAATTTATAAAAAACTAATATAAAATTGTTATGTTTATAAAATTTTCCTTTTAAATATTTTCCTAGTTACAAGTTATAAAAATGCTATTATTAATTTCATTTCTTTAGTTATTAACATTTCTTTATAAGGCTGTTAAAAATTATTTATTTCATTGTGTGATTAAATGGAAAATCGGAATGTTTAAAAATCAAATTGTAAAAGAAATTATTTACTACGCATCCAACGCTCGAGCAAAGTAAAATTAAACTAAAAAGATTAAAGTTTTTACCTAATAATAATAATAATAATAATATAAATTACCTTTTTCAAGCATCTGTGCAAAAAATCATTTTGTAGAGCAAAATGAATGAAAAATTGATCCTTTTTCGTGGAATTTAATTGGAGAGATTGGTAAAAACTTTGCTACATACTTGAAAGCGTTTTAAAATGATTTCTTATCTATCGATACGATTTATGAAAATGTTGTAAATTATTTTTAACTTTAATGATAAATGTATTCAAGCAATTTAAATGATTTCCATATAATAAGCTTTAAAACTTTCCCCAGCATAAATCACATTAATTATTATTATATTGATACTTATCATTAAATATTGTTGTAAATTCAAAATTTGTTAAAAAAATAAACTAAATAAAATGCATGCCAACATTCTAAAAATAACTAAAAGAAATTTATGTGTAATAATAAATATAAATTAAATATAAAGATCTGTTTTTGGTAATCAAGGCGATCTGTTGTAATTTAATCGATATATCAGACGGTTTCGATTGAAGCCAACAGTTTTTACAGTTGTGAGGTGTTTTTCTAGACATCGATTGCAAGTCACATTGAAGCTACACCAACTGCATAATGTTTATATATTGAATAACGATCATCGTACAATCATTTCTCAATATTTGTATAGAAATTTTGATAGTTGCTTAGATGCACTGGGAAAATATTATTCTATGCTAGAAAGTTAACGTGTTGTTAACTATAAGAAGCATTTTTAACTGCTCGACGTTAAGTCGAAGCAACGAACGACTTTTTTGCTGACCTTTCGCCATTTCTTTGTTTAAACGAAATCTCATTCGAAATCGATAAAAATTACTAACGAGCCAATTTGATACAACAAAAGTAATAGAACATTCACAATTTTTACGAATATTTATATAAAAATATTTTTAATTTGTAAAGCATCTGCATGTAAAAGTTTTACATAAAAATCTGCATAAAAATTTAACATTATGTATTGCATTTTAAAACAATTCTAAATTCAAAACAATTCATTTATAAATTCACTTTGTTAACAACTTTACTAAATTCTTAATAAATTTCCCGTTGGTAAAAAGAATTAATTAAAAGTTTGGAGTGACTTTCCTGAAGAAAGTGTTGGCCAATTCAATGCCAAAGAAGCAGGCGGCGTTGGCGGGGAAGGCACGCATCATCACAGGTGTCACACCGCGATACAAGGCCAGTGGTCCGTCCTTCACCATAAGATCCTTGAAAACGCTGCGTACTCCATGTTTGTAGGTGCCTTCAGGAGCTGTTGTTGTTGTTGTTGTTCGTTAATGTTTAATAAGAAATATAAAATCGTTTAATTGTAATTATTTGGAGAATGAGTGAGTACTGAATTTTGACAAACCCGCTTGTAGACGACTCTTGAGGACATCCGGCGGCATGCCTAAGATCCAGTAGCCCATTCCCGACATGCCGCCAGCGAAGAGCGCCGACCACACGCTCACATCACTGCTGCCGGATCGTTTCTTTGCCATATCCTGCAGGAACTCGTAGATCAAGAAGTACAAACCGTTGGCTGGAACATCTGAAGATTGAATAAAAAAGCGACAAATATAAAAAATCCATCCATCAGCTACGAATTATAAATACAATCAACGTACGTAATTTATAAAATAGCAATGGACTAAGCGCCCTTTTTTATATCAGTGCCGTCGCGATATACGAACGAATGTAAATGCGACAGCATTCAAAATGATTTAAAAGAACCACGACAGCAAGAAAATCAACAGCAGCAATAAAACAAAACAAAAAACAGCAGCAGCATTTAAAGCAGATAAGCAACATCCTTTACGTCGTCACTTCCTTCTCGATTTCTTGCATACATATGGATGTACTTTATATATGCATACGCAGTTGTACTTATATACATTTGCTGTACGTACTCACATAACGGACTGTACAGCAATTTTAATCTCATTTAAATATGAAATACGAAATGGATAAAGTAAAAAGTTGTTGTGGCTTTTTTACAGAAATTCTTCTGAGTTTTGATTTTGAATATATTCTGCGACGAGAATCAGTTTTGAAGCGGCTTCCAAAGCGAACGACAAGAAAATCATGGATTAGCTAGATAATAACTCGAATAATATCTGCATATAAAAGAATAAATACTAAAAATAATTATACAAACCGTAAAAAAACATGTACAAATAATAATAATAAAGAAACGAAAAGCAATAAAAACTTGTAACAAAAGGATAAACAACACGAAAAGGAGCGAAAAGGAGAAAGGAGTAGAAAGGGAAAAGTGGATGTGGTGGAATCGTAAAGGACAAATCCAAAAGAAATCAAATCGTTAAAAGTAAAAAGGCACAAAATGAAGGATTTACAGTGTTTCTTGTTGTTCCTGTTGTTGTTGTTGATTTCCTTGCTCGTGAGTAGAAACTGTAATAATAAGCAAATAAATAATAAGTCGATAAGAAGCAGAAAATAAAAATTTATCACAAATTCACAAAATTTTTCTGAAAAAATAAAATGGTTAAAGTGAAAATGTTCAAAAGTTCAAGTATTTTCATTAAAATATTGTGACTGAGTTTATAGAAGTATGAAAAAGACTAAATAAATATTTCAATATTTATTTATATAAATATTTAAATTTTAAAAAACATTTTTGGTGAATTTATTGAAGCGAAATAATATCAGAAAGCATTTAAATTAAATATATAATTTTAAGGTTTCTAATAAAACAATTAAAAATGACTTTTTAGTTGGAAATATTATATAAAGTATACAATTTTAAAATTGCACTTTATTTTATTAAGAATTTTAAAATCTGCATGGACGTGATAAGGAATTTTTAATTATTCACCATACTAAGAAATTTGAGAGCAAAAGACATTTCTATAAAGATAAATGATAGCGGAATATACAATAATTATTAAAATATTTGTTTACGTATAAAAGGTTTTTCACAATAGTTGTAAGATTAAAGGCGAAAAATCTGAAGCACATGAATGAGCATTTGAACTTGTACTTTTATTGAAAAGACTGCATGAAGACCTCTTGTAGGGAGATATTACGTGGTAAATTTCTAGAGAGGTGAACAGCGACGCTGCATTCCAATTTCCACCACTCAAAAGTTGACGGTTGACATTTGCCTTTATACAAATCCATACATATGTATATCGAAAGATATGTTCAGTTTTCCTCGAGTGGGTGTGGGTAGTTAGTTTATGCTTGCAGAATTAATAATTCATTAGTTAATTATTGTCAATAACCGAATAATTGCAGCAAAATGCAGTCGCTCGACGTGCAAAAGTCAACACGAGTCATCGCGATTCATACGACGTCAACTCACCACGTCACCAAACAACATCCACACGACGACAACACAAAGCTGACGGCGAATACCAGCACAAACAGCGAGAATTCAGTTCGGCTCAGGCGCATTCACTCGAACTGGAAGTGGAGGCATTGCCGTGTCCAGTGGGGTGTGTCTGTCAATATGCACACTTCATGGATCTGCCGATAGCGCGCTGGATCAACCACATGGAAGGCCGTCGGCCGGAGAAGGCAGCCGCTCACATTCAGGACGGAGCCAGCGATGAGGAGGAACTCATTAATGACAATGAAACTGCATACGAAGGCGATGATAGCTTCCTTTCCAATCCGTATATTAAACAGGCGACGTGTTTACTGCAGGAGGACAACAACTTCGAGGAGCTGGTGCAGACTTTACCACACGATTTACAAGCTTTAATTTTGCTCTACACAGGACTTGGGCGAAATAAAACTGGTAAGAAACGAAAGTTAAACGACACAGACACAATTGCTGACCACGATGAAAGTGACATTGAATTGAACATTTTATTAATTAGTAACCACGAGCACACTAAAGCCGCTGAATCAGTTGACGACGCTGGAAATTCGCGGTCCTCAAGATCGCTCCTTCCGACTGCTTTTCGACGAACCTTTGAGCTTTGTGCAAAATGCAAATTTCGATTCCATCACTCTTATGGGCAGTGATTCGTTCAAACGGCCCAAAACCACTGCACATCCGCGCGAAAGTTTCGATTATAAGCCGAAAATCGAATTGGATTTCTATGCTACCGAACTACAAAGCGACGATGCGTCTGATGCAACGCGACAGACGACGGACAACAGCAAAAACAAATACAGTAACGTAGAACGGGATGACTTTTGGGAGGATGAAATCGAAATCCTACCCTACGACGTCTACTTGCAGGAGGTGCGCAAAGCGCGCATTCCCACATTTTACGGCTGGCAACACTTGGAAGTGCTGCGCATTCAATCGTGCCATCTGAAGGAATTACATTGGGAAATGTTCGATGGTCTGGATGCTTTGCAGCATTTATCGCTTGAACGCAACGCGATCGAAGTGGTGACGGCGTTGGCGCTGTTCGGCTCGAGCAACATACGAACGCTATCGCTGGCCCACAATGCCATACAAGATTTGCATTATCGCGCTCTTGGCGGCCTGCTGCAACTGGAGCTGCTGGATTTGAGCGATAACAAGTTGACGAAGCTGAGTGAAATGAGCTTTCCGCCGTTTCCGAAATTAGCACGCGCCGACTTTCATAATAATCCGATTAGGTTCATATTTCCAGCCACCTTCGGCGTCATGAACAACACTCGATCGCTACACTTCGGGTCGCGTGAAGCGGCAATGGAATTGTGGCACAACGACCCGTTTGAGTGGCTCGATAAACTGCGAGAGTTGAGTTTGGAAAATGTCAGCATCGCCAATTTGGAACATCACATTTTTCAGGTATGATGAAGACAAGTTGAACGCAACTGATTAAATAATAAAATAATTTACTTCATTTTTACTATTTAATAACATGGAACTTTTCTCTTCTCCAGGGTCTTAATTCCCTGGAAGTGCTACGAGTGAAAGGTTCTATACGAAGAATTGAATTTGATGCCTTCGCTGGCCAAAGCGAACTGCGTGAAGTTGACCTCAGCAATTGTGGAATACAGGAAATATCGATGGATGCATTTATGGGCTGCAAGAAGCTAGAGATAATAAACTTGGCCCACAATAATCTGTCCTATATACCGCCGGGTTTGTTTGACGATCAAAGGAGTTTGGAGGAAATCTACTTGGAGGGAAACAAGCTGCGCACCCTGCCAACTTCGTTCTTTTACCAGCCAAAATTAAAGCTAGCACGCCTCAACGATAACCCGTGGAAGTGCAGTTGCGCCATGAATAATTGGCTGCCGAAAGTTACCAACCAGGTGCGTGCAGGAGCACGCAAGGAGCGCTGCATAACCGACTACATCTCAGGCAAATGCCTCGCCTGGCGCAAAGTGGCCAACTATAAGTACGATCATCTCTATGCGCCGCGTTGCGAAAACTACAACGGACGCAGCGTCTTCTATGTGATGCGGAAAAATGTGCAATGTGGACAGGGCAGGGTAGTGAATATATACAGTAGCCGGCGCAGAGACAAACCTCGCTGGACGAGCGAGCGAGATCAACGAGTGCACAAAATGCGTCAACTACACGAACGAAGACAAGAACGCTACGTAGAGAAACTGGAGCACAAGAAGCAGCGCTCGGCCTCGGAAAGATCAAGTCCTAAGCTAAATAATGCCATGCGGGAAAATCGACATTTTACTGGGCAAACGCACGAGGAAGAGAAAGTCAGACGCAGTCGGGAACGTGAGAATAGCATAGCGCATGTGTTGCGCAAAACCGATGAGAAAAAGCCGTCGGTGCGAAACATTTCCGAGTTCATCCAGCTAAATAAAGAAATTTCAAATGAAATTTAAATAATACAGCGTTCATATGAATCGTATTTAGATAGTTATAGTAATTACATAGTTAAGTGTTTAGTTGATATGTTAAGAAGTTAGACTGAGTTTAAGAAAATATTGAGCAAATAAACGACAAGAAAACGATTTCTAAAAAATAACACATTCACTTACCTCTCAAGGCGGTAGCACAGCTACCTCTGAACACGCTGCGTATACCGCCCTCTTTATATAACTTCGTTGCACAATCAATCATGCCCGTATATTTGCGTTCACCGCCCGACGCTTGCTGCACTTGCAACAGGCACTTGATACGTTCGCCAGGCGCCATGATTAACGTTGAGAAAATGCCCGAAAACGAACCGGCGACAAAGATTTGTGGGTATGTTAGTGGTATGCTGGGATCGGTTTGCTGCAACCGTTTGCCGAGAGCGTAGCCGGCAAAGCAGACGGCAAAAATAGGTGCCACACCAGTCAACGGGGCCGACATCCCCTTATAAAGACCACGCACACCTTCTTTCGACACAGTTTTGCGTGCACAATCAAATGCACCCCTGTACATAGGCTCAGCGCCAGGTGCTGGAGACGGCATTGTTTGAAGACGCACCTGTAATTTATGTATTTGAGTAAAAAAAAACAATTATTTCATATCGATTATCAACTAATATATGTATGTACCTTGATGGTATCTAAGGGATGACCACAGAGAACATTGCAAATGCCGCCAAAGCCACCGGTTAAAAAGGATTTCATAGGATTTACCTTTCTGTGTTCTTGAGGTGGAGTGTCAGACATTTTGGGCCTTTCAAAAGTAACAAAGTGATATGGATAATCTTTGACTCAGCTAAAAATCAGTAGATGCATACCTTTTTTTTATTTTAGGAGTCTCCAAAAAGTTACAAAAGTAAAGATAACAAATAAAAACACAATCTCCAATGGCTTCGTGAACGTTCTGAACCTTTGTGGCAGGTCAAGAAGGTGCCGATTTTTGCTGTTCTCTTTCAGGCTCCCAAATTTTAAACAAAGAATCGGTCTTTTCGCCGATTTGCTTATTTCATTGCCTTGATAGAACTCTATAGGATGGTAAAAAATATATTTTTATGAGCCAGTTTGCGTTTTATTAGTTAACGTAACGTTCTCCCTCGTGTTGATGATTTCCATTTGAGTAGATCTGCACCCAGTTCAAAGTCCAAAATATATTTTTAATTAACTGAATGATGTCTTAATGATAAAACAATTGTTCTAAAGCTGTTGCTTTTTTCCTTTCTTGTACTATCAGTACTTATATATACATATTTATTATTAACTATAAGAAAAAAGTTACAAAAGTCTTAAATATATAAGATAAATTCTAGTAATAACCACAAAAAGTAACAGCTGATTGCCGTTATAGAAGTACTGTAGTAGGAGACGGTTTGAGAATAGTATTTGGAATGATAATCCGGAGAGCGGCTTTTTGAGAATGATGGAGAATGGACAAATTCTTGACTTCAGCCATTTTCTTTACAGTTCTTATTATATTAAAGAAAATTGTATAAACTTATTTTAATTTATAAAAACCTTTAATTTATTTACAATTCTTTAATCTGCCCTAATCTTTAAGTGGCCTAGGGCAGCATGATCTCTGTAAATATTTTGTAGCGGCCCATGTTTAACATAAGGGATTCTAATAAATTTTAGGGCATCCTGGTGTGGGGTCGATACTTTGTTGTAAGGGACGAAGTGATCGCTAAAATGAATTGGCTTTCGTCTGCACATTGCAGGTCATTAGCAGCACATTCCCTGAGGGCTCTTGATGCTCTATACAAATTCTACAAGTGCCTATTTCTAGTAGTTCAACAACGTTTAATAAGCGTACACAATTTTTAATTTAACGGCATTTAGAACAGAAATATTTTATTAAAATTGGCGAAAGTTATAAATAAATCGTATTGTAATACATCATCAGACTTCAAATTTTCACGAAATGAAGGAAAATTAATATTAAAAGAGAAATATGAATTGTGATTGGATTAGTTTTGCGAGAACAGTTTTTCTAAAGGCGCTTCTATGGCTGTGGTGTCTTGCGTAAATAGCCTTTTCCGGATGGTACAGTAATGGTCTCAACACCCAAAGGAAACAATTTCGGAACGTCATTATCCCGAATTGAAGGCAACACCATACAAGCTTGACCATTCTGAAAATATGGTAATATTCGGTATGATGATTGATGAAAGTATCAATGCTTTTTTATGAAACTAACCTGCCAGTCAGCGGGTGTAGCTACCGACTTATTCTCTGTTAATTGTAAGGAATCAATAACGCGTAGGATTTCACTAAAAAGAAGTTCAGAAAACCGTAATGTTAATAAGTCATTATTATTACGGTGTCTCTTATTACTCAAAGTTTCTTCCTGTAGTTGCTGGATATAGAATAGACAAACGTAGCTTCTTTTTGTTGTCGATAACAAAAACAGCACGACAGGTCAAAGGTATGCCTTCCTTATTGACCTCATCCTTGTCCAACATATTTAACATTACAGCCAATTCACGTTTTTCATCCGCAATAATTGGATAATCGAATGAAGCCAATTCTTCAAGCAAAATAAAATTTAGTATCAGCCGCTTTAGCTTAAGTAATATACATAAACTTATATAGACATATGGATATAAGAGATTGCATAGAACTTACTTCCATAGCTTTTAATGTCCTCGATCCAACCTTTATGAGATTCGACACTATCAATTGACAATGCGATAGGCTTCACATTGCGACGAACAAACTCTGGCAAAAGTTTAGCAACACGTGAGAGTTCTGTAGTGCAAACTGGAGTGAAGTCAGCAGGATGGGAAAACAGAACTGCCCAGCTAAATTTGTAAGAATAATAAATGCAAATAGAGAGTAGAATATATATTTTTGAATATTCTATGGTTTCTTACGAGTTTTCCATCCAGTCATAGAAATCTATATTACCCAAATTTGTCTGTGCCTTAAAATTTGGGAATTGATCGCCAATATTTAAAGCAGGCATAATGAAAATGCTAGAAAGAATGGTAACTTTTAGAAATTATTGTTTAATATAATCAAATATTATTTAAATGCAAGAAATAAATTTATGCAATGTATATATGGATGTATGGTTACAGAAATTTGAATTGGAATCTAATAAGCGCAATACTATATACATACTAGTACTACGAGTTATCTGCAAATATGGTGTTGCGAATATTTTAAAGGTGTGACACCATTGATTAATTCCAAAGTAACTATCAAAAAATATATAATATTTTTATCTTACCTTATTTATATGAATCTAATGATATGAAAAAAGCGATATTAATTATATTTTACAAAATGTCAGCACATCAAAGTCCGAAAAAACGTTTGTGTCACCGGCAAAATTTCTTATCTCAAAATATCAGCAGGCAGATTTCACAGAACATTCGATAGAGATAAACATTTGAAAAGAACAGTAATAATGCTATTTTGAGTGCACGATTTCAAAAAGTACTTTCCTAAAATTTACAATACGACCCCGGGCCGCTTCATTTAGAAGTTATGAGCCTTTAAAGTTTGAAGATTTGACGCCGATATCTCTGAAATCTTATCGCACATATCGCGAAGATATTTACACCGTTCGAAAGGTAATTTTTAATTTACAATTTAGACATAGAGACATTGAGAAGGGGTAGATTTATTCCTAAAATGTCTTCATAACAAAACTCCGCATTATAAATTTATTTTTCTAGAAGGTCGGATTTCTAGAATTTCATAACATTGCAATCCATCTGAAAAGTAGTGCTTTTAGAGACCAACGAAGCCGACTTTAGTCTGAAGGCAAATTAAAATGTTTTGCTGTCAGTAACTTAATGATTAGTATAAAACAATATAATAACAAAGCTATGCGAAAACAGAAAACAGTTGATCGTGAACGTGAAACGACGTTATTTTAGAAAGGATTTTTTAACTAGTAGTTAATTTTGCTTATTTTGTATTTGTGTTTTTTGCATTTTTTTTAGTAATAAAATTTGAACTAATTTTTTTATACATACATTCATCATGTCTGCAGTCACCAAAGGTAAAAAAGTTGCATTAAGCTTCCTTGCAATTTCTTAATTTTTTGACTGAACTTTGGACCTAAGAGTAAATCTTACGGTTTTTTTTAAGCTAATGGACTTTGGCTCAATCAAATTAAACAGCAGATAACATAATTTTAAAGATGTGATCTTTAATTTTATTGATATTGCCACACCTTTTCTTTAGATAAACAAAATTCCATGAAATAGTTTTGAATAAAATTGCAAGTGATTATTATACTAGAATTATAATAGAATTGAAGATCACTTTGCATTTAATCACAGTATGTTATTTAATTAGTATATTTTATTATATATAGAATAGTATATTTTTTAGTTACTATTACTATTTATTTAATTAATATTAAATTATTATTATTTAAATTTATGCATATGATATTTAAATATGATACTTCATATTTAATGTTCGAAACCTGCTCGAAATGTTAACATCTATTATCAAATAAATTTCAAGGAATTTACATTGTTGCTGCCAAGCGCACTGCTTTCGGAACTTTCGGCGGATCTTTAAGGAATACGAACCAGACACAGCTGCAAACCGTAGCGGCAAAGGCTGCAATAAGCGCAGCAGGTCTGCGTGGTGACCAAATAGATACCGTTATTATTGGCAATGTGAATGCAGTAAGTTCGATCTCCTCCTTTTTACAGCGAAGGTTTAATAAATTTTAAATGCAGTCGTCATCTGTTGATGGCATCTATCTTCCTCGACACGTTGGGCTGAATTGCGGCATTCCCAATGAAAAACCGGCGCTGGCGGTTAATCGACTGTGCGGTTCCGGCTTCCAATCTATTGTGAACGGCGCTCAGGATATAATTCTTGGATCTGCGAAGGTTGCACTCACCGGCGGTGTAGAGAACATGTCACAATCGCCATTTATTGCGCGTAATATGCGATTTGGCACTAATCTGGGTAATAATTACAATTTAGAGGACAGCCTGTGGGCTGGTCTGACTGATACCTACTGCAAGCTGCCGATGGCCCTTACTGCCGAAAACCTTGCCGATCAATACAAAATCTCTCGTGAACGCGTCGATGAGTTCTCCTTGAGGTCGCAGCAAAACTGGGAGAAGGCTCAAAAGGAGGGTGCCTTCATTGCGGAAACAACACCGATCAAGTTGAAAGTCAAGGGAAAGGAAATTGATTTTGTAGTCGATGAACATCCCAGACCACAGACTACCAAGGACGGTTTAGCAAAACTGCCGACGTTGTTCAAAAAGAACGGCACAGTGACGGCAGGCACTGCCTCTGTATGTTCCGTTATGCTATTTATAGCTCCGAATTATCAGTTATAACTTATAACACAATAATTTTCAGGGCATCAGCGATGGTGCTGCCGCTGTTATTCTCGCTTCCGAAGCGGCGCTAAAGGATTATAGTTTAAAGCCTCTAGCACGTTTAGTTGCGTATTCTTATGTTGGTGTCAGACCGGAAATTATGGGCATTGGACCGGTTTCCGCGATACAGAATGTCCTAAAAGTGTCCGGGAAAAAGTTACAAGATATAGACCTCATCGAAGTGAGTGTTGCTTGTTTATTTTCTTATGTAAACACTTGAGAACAGTTTTCGCACAGATTAATGAAGCTTTTGCTGCGCAAACACTAGCTTGCGTCGATGAACTTGGCTTGGATACAGCCAAGCTGAATATCAACGGCGGCGCTATCGCTTTGGGTCATCCACTTGGTGCCAGTGGCGCACGAATAACCAGTCATTTGGTTCACGAGATGCAGTAAGAACTAAGAATTTATTTCAAATAGTTTCGCTCTTCTAACTCATAATTTTACAGGCGCAAGAAGGTGAAGTACTCAATTGGCTCCGCTTGTATAGGCGGTGGACAGGGCATCGCTCTGCTTTTAGAAAGTTGCTAAACATGTCGATAAATTTGTAAAAGTTATAATATTGCATTTTGCTCTGTTTATTCTGAAGAAGAAAGTTACTCGTATGATATACAAATCTGTTTTTTTTTAATATATAAAAGTGTGTTTTTTTTGGCTTTCACGGCTCGGAAGATATTGCAGAAGTTTGGTACACAAAACATAGGATAGAGTAATATCAAAGTAACCAAAAGCAAGGTTTTTGAGAATAGATTCTGACCGGATCATATATATCATTTGTCGTTTTAACCGAGGAGAGCGATTATACCAACCGAACTGCTTTTCCCACAATGAATCCCGTATTTCATAAAGACATTGTTGAAATTTAATTTTTAATTTGTATTTTTGCAATGCGAAGAATTGTATATTTTTGATTTCTGAATAACAAAAACAGAATGTAAATGAAAGTTCTTTTCTAAAAAATCTTTATAAAAAATGCAATTAGTTAAGAACTATTTCAAAATATAAACGTAATTATCAAAAATCTTAAACATGAGAATTATTACAAGTCAATAACTTAATTCTGCGAGACGGCTGCAGTTTCTAGTTAACTTGAGTACTTGTAGAGAAGAGCGCTAAGGCACCACTAGCCAATCCCATCGAAAAGATGTAATTGATGGAAGGAGTCGAGTTCTTCAGCAAAAAGAAACTTATGATGATAATTATGCTTAGATAGAGAGCATTATTGTAAAATATGGAGAAGGTCGTGGCTTCGTAGTCAGCCACTTCATTCCTCTTCCACAGAACACGTTCGTCTTTATCCTTTCGAGTCATTTTCTTGTCTTCGCCAAATTGACGGTTGACTTCCCTCGTAACAGCATCTTCACGTTTGACTGCAATCTTGTGCTTTATTTGGAACTTGATATTTCTATAGGCCATTGCCATCAAATAAGTGCTAATACTAGTCATCAGCAAGAAAAAAAAGGTACTGGGGAACAATTCCATGTTGTGGATGCGCCAGAAAAGCCCTGTGCCAATTAGAAAATTGAAATCACAAAAGAAACTAAATGCATCGACGTGTCACTTACAAATTGGAATTGACGAGACGATCAAAGCGTTGCCATAAAAGAGAGCCGATGACTTTGTACTCACATTGCGGCTGAAATCCTGTAGCAAAAGCTCTTCCTCCTTAGTAAATCCAGAAGATTGTACTTTAGATTGTTGTTTGCTTGATCCCATCTTTTTTAGCAAAATTTCGTGCGAAGAATCTAATTACTAACACTATTAAAGACCGCCACGTAATAAGGTAACGTCACTAACTAAAAATGTTATCTCTGACATTAACGTGACTTTCTATAAAATTGCACTGCGTTGCACTAAAAGGCATGTACCTACTGTTTTCATTATTTTGTAAAGGCAGATAACTGGAACTTTGTTGTTTTTTGCTTCAAGTTGATTTCAAACAACTCCCAATTATACGAAGTTGAACTATTCAATAACGAGATGGCAGCACAAGCAATAGGTGCCACCAGACCAGTTGTTTAGCAGTGTTGCCGTTACAGCAGACAATTTAATTCAATAATTTTCAATATGTAGTTTTATCATCATTATTATTATCATTTGTAGTGTATCTACATTTTGACGAAAAAGTTTTTGGAGCACAAATTTAAATTCTCTAGACACAGTCCTGAGTTGTCTACCGTTTTCTTTTATATAACCTTTCTCTTTATATAACGCCAAAAACGATGTTTTTATTATATGATATATTTTAATTGAAGAACAGCAACACTGCTGATCATGATCTTTTCTTTTTTTTTTGTTTTTGTAATGATCATACACTAACTGGAATTTAACTGGATTAATCGCTAGATAGAATCAATTTTTTTACAAAACCTTTGGACTTTATATATTTACTTTTGTGTTCTTCTTTTTCTGCCAACCTTTTATAACTGGTTTTAAGGTAAGCGCTCTTGTAATGTTTTAGATTGTATAATTAGTGGATTACCTACGCAAAGAAAATTTAATTTCAGGTATATACAAGATGAGATCGCATTTGTTAATGTTAAAAAAGAACACACGTTCCATTTTGTCGGTTATTCGTGGTTTGAGCACCTCCCAATGTACTAATGCGAAACTAACTACGGTCGAAGTTAATGAAAAAACTGGGATCGCCACACTTACCATGAACCGTCCTCCAGTAAATGGTCTCAATTTGGAATTATTGCGAGACATCCACGAATCCATTGAGGAAATCGAGAGTAATAAAAGCCGTGGCCTAATTTTAACATCGGTTGGTTTGACGAGCAGTGTACATCCCTTAATTACCAAAGTTCTTTTTGAAATAGAGTTCCAATACAATCTTCTCTGCAGGATTAGACATTATGGAGATGTATAAGCCTGATCAGGAACGATTGAAAAACTTCTGGACAAGCCTACAGGACACCTGGCTGGCCCTTTACGGCTCCAGCGTACCTACAGCAGCGGCAATTAATGTTTATTTTACAATTGTATTAAAATATCCGCATGTAACATATTTATTTCCAGGGTCACTCGCCAGCAGGAGGATGTCTCTTGGCAACATCCTGTGAATATCGCGTCATGCTGCCTAACTTCACCATAGGTCTCAACGAAACCCAATTGGGTATAGTTGCTCCTAAATGGTTTATGAACTCATATCTTAACGTCCTGCCACGTCGAATCGCTGAACTGGCTTTGACACAGGGCAAGATGTTTAAAACCAATGAGGCTCTCCATGCAGGCCTCATTGATGAAGTGGCCGACAGCAAGGAGGAAGCACTAGTGAAATGTGTGCAATTTATAGACACCTTTAAAAAGTTGAATCCGTTTGCGCGTGGCATGACGAAGCAGCAGTTCCGTGCAAAAGATTTGCAACAGCTTGAAGAGGAGCGGGAAAAGGATTTGCAAGCCTTTTTGTTTTTTGTCAATCAGCCAAGTGTGCAGAAAGGCTTGGGTCTCTATTTGGAGAGCTTAAAAAAGAAGTCGAAAAAGTAAAAGCAACGTTGGCAACCTTAATTCAATTCATGATTCTCCTCCAGTGTTTCCATTTTCATATTTTTATACTTTATTTTTATCCTATTTTAATAGCAATCGCAACATTATTAGAATTATTAATTAGTTAGTAGAAACATTATTTTTTTTACTTCCGTTTTAGAATAGGGATAAAATAGAAATCATTGAAAAAATCCTTGAAATTCAAGGTAAGAAGTTTGTGGTGTTGCCGTTTAAATATACATACATACAGCTAACATCTTAATCAAGTGTTTTGGACTGATGAGGATATATGTAGATAATGTTTAAGCTTCCTTATTCGCCTAGTAATTTAATATTTCTATTGATACCTTGCTTCTCGTTTTGAGTGTCCAAAATATATTACATAAATAATGAGTCCTGGAGGATAGACAAACCTACGTTTTCGCAATTAACAATCACGAGTTAAAGTCTCTGTTAACTTAACCGACACTCAGGGTTCCGCTTAACTTACGGATTTAATATGATCGGTCATTTGTTGACGTGATTTATTTAATAGAGAACAATTTAACAAGTTAACGATATTGTGTTTTTAATAAAAATTTTAGCATTCGCGAAGAAATATTTTTTTATCATCTTTGATAAATGGAAATCGCAATAACAAATATTGAATGTAAAAGTGTTCATTTTAGAAAACCACAAGCAAAAATAACCATCAAACTAACAACAAATTCAACATCTTTCATTTCCATTTATTTCTTTATTTTCTATATATTATATTATTTCTTTTCTTAGTTATATTTATTTAAAGTTTTTACTTACGTAGTTGCATTTTTTATTCATTCCATTTATAATTAGTTAAACTAATAATTAACATTAAAATAAACTAAATTCTGCTGTCATAGATAACCAAGTGTAATATAACATAATTGACCAGTGTTATACCAAGCAATTTTATAACTTTTTTCTTTTTATCTATTACAAACGAGGCGTGATGAAAAAAATCGAAGTAGCAATGTAAACCAGCTGTTTGGCTTCCTTTCGAAAGTAATAGAACAATTGTTACAATCTCTTACATTTTGTAGTTCGTTAACCGAAGGTTAATAATAGAGAAAATTCTTAACCTGGGAATAAGTTTTTAACTTTCGGCTAACTAATTCTCGATTAACCATCAGTTTAACCGTATATTGTAAAAACGAGCCTTAACCAAAAGTTTTACTGTCGACGACTCTGTTTAAACCACGCATTGCGTTTTTCAGTATAAGTTTAAGCAGCGTTTTTACTAACAAAATTTGTATGTTCAAAACTTTACTCTTTCGCTAATAGTATAAACACATATTATAATACATAAAATGTGTCTTCATATCATCAATTTCAGGTTTAAGCTTTTTAAATTATGATTTGTAATTAGATATTTTTTAAAGCAATTTTCTTATTGGGCGGAACATGTTTGCACAGCTGATCATTTTGTAAAAATATGATAATTGAAAAGTGCTGCCATTTGAATTTTTTAATGTAAGATAAGTTTTTAACATACCAAAGTTAAACGTGCATTGAAAAATTGCTGAAAAATTTCGATTTAAATAGAGTAAACGTTTATTCGACGTTCAGTTGATTGCATTTAGGGCTGCTATAACATCCAAATAGAATCTACTTATTGGCTAGATCGCTAGCACGAAGAGGATACTTCTCTCTAAGAATTCTATATTATTCATAACTAAGCTACAGATTTTTTAATTGAAATTATTTCATACACAAGGAAGTCATGTGTTGGCCACATCAGATATTTTATTTAAGTATGTAGTAAAAGTAAATTCTTTTGGAATTATTCATATCATGGCTCATTGACCACTCCGTAGAAAAGTGGAAGTTTAGTCAAGTCGTGACGTATCAGGAACATGAAAGGTGTGTTGACTCTGAAAGTGGATGTAAACATTTTACTTTGCAATGCCGCTGTCGCCGCAGCTCCCTCTGTTCCTTCCTCGTCAACATCAACTTGAACTTTGTGTACGATTTCATCGACGAAAAGATTCGATTTTCGGTATGACATTTGGACGCGATCCTTTTCTAAGATGCCCAACGTAAAGCGATTTTTGGCATCTCGGCTTAGCTGCAAAGATTCCATATCACAACTGCGATCACTTTCCATCAACGACAAATCACTGACGCCGTCCTTGAAGATATCCTGTATACCCAAACGACTGAGTATGTTTCTCAGATTAAAGCTGCCGCTTAGAGTCATCTTCGGAAAATGAAGATTTATCTCCGAAGGCCACATTTTCGATAGTAATTCCTCAATAATCGTGGAACTTAAAGTCGCCTGGAGTTGTCTGAGCTTTGAAGGCGTCGAATTATGTGGCACAATGACATACATGGTTGTGGCGCCATCCCTATAGGGTAAACCCACGATCGTGCAATTGTAAGCTGCGGATTCGTGATAGGGAAAATACCCGTCTGTTTGCATCATCACCTTCTGCACGGGCGGTTGTTGGTAACCCTGCGGGTAAAAATCATATTGATCAGTCAAGTTTTCATCGAAAGCATTCAGCCACGATCCTTTGTAGTAGAGTGTGTTCGCTATGATTAGTTTAGTATCTGCGGATATTTCTTGCAATAACTCGGGGATTTTCCCCTTCGTTTCATTCCTCGTCCAACTGTTTATAAACTCAAGCGCCTTTTCAGGCTGCGCTGCAAAATTAAGCGGCTGCATTATTGCTGAGAATATCGACTGCACTGGAACACTTTTTCAGCGTCAAGGGAAAAATTTAAAATAAATCTATATATATAAAAATGAATTGTTCGTTTGTACGTTCATAACATGCGAACGTGAAGTCCGATTTGCTTGATTTTTTGGTATGTTTTCATTATTTGCCTGTAGAAGGTTTGTGTGAAATAATAATTTAAAAAAATTTCATTTAAAAAAAATTATTATTTTTGCATAACGGAAAACAGAGGAATCAAAGTAAATTGAAAAATAAATTTGACGTTTTAATTTTGAATTTCAATTTGACAATGGAAGTAAGTAAATTGTAAATGTCTTCCATTATTGCTTTGTTTTGACAAATTATTTTGACACACATAGAATTTTATTTATGTATTTTATTTTTTTTTATTTTTTATTTTTCAAATCAGTGGATACGATAATAAATGAAGATGAGGTAGTGAACTATCCTACTGAATTTTTGAATTCACTTGATTTGCCAGGCTTGCCACCACATTATTTGGCATTGAAAGAGGGAGCACCGATAATAATGCTCCGAAATATAAATCAACCACGGCTTTGTAATGGCACCAGACTTTCCGTGAAAAAACTGATGGCCAATTTAATTGAAGCAACTATTCTGAGTGGTAAATATAGAGGCGAAAACGTTCTAATCCCCCGAATTCCAATGATTCCATCAGATATGCCATTTGAATTTAAACGGCTTCAATTTCCTGTCCGTCTTGCCTTCGCTATAACCATTAATAAAGCTCAAGGTCAGACTTTGAATATTTGTGGCTTAGATTTGGAGCAACCTGTTTTCTCGCATGGACAATTGTATGTTGGTTGTTCACGTTGTGGTAAACCCTCTGCATTATTTATAAACACAAAAGATGGAAAAACTAAAAACGTTGTTTATCAAAGAGCATTAAGTTAATTTTTAAAGTATTTTCATTTTCGACCTTTTTATTTGAAAATAAATTATTGTAAGAAATTGATTGTGGATGAGTTTTACTGAAAATTGAAAAGAAATTTCGCAAGTTTCTTTTGTGTATTCGCCCTGTGAAGCGGGCGAAGGTTTCGCTATCTTTTATTATAATTATAAATTTTCATAAATATCTTCTTATTATGTACAGAAAATATCTTATATATAAGAATTAATGTGGATTAATTAATCTATATATACGTTTAGGCGCCAGACAGACAAACAAGAAACATTGTTTATCCACGTGCATTAGAATAATTTTAGCACTATTATCTAGACAATCTTTTATATTTTCTTTTTCTAAACAAGTTAGAAAACAACAAACTTTATCTTTTTTTAACATTTTTAGTGGGGCAGCAAAGCGCACCGGGGCAAAGCTAGTAATTAATAAAGGCAGAAATTTATATTTGTGGGAAATTAAAATGGAAATGAATTTGCGATTAAATAACAGCTACTTACAGATAATCCGGATTGAGTCTCAGACCGACTTGAGGAAAGATTCCGTTTGCAATTTTAGTTGTGGCAGACAATGGATCGAAATCGTCTGGACGGTATTCTGTAGCGAAATGCCATTTGGAATTCTTGCGTTGACGTTTGAATTCATCAAATTCGTTCTTCCTTTGTAAATCATCCAGTAAATTGCCGAACTCAGTGTAAAAGTATTCCGGCTTTTTGAAAAGTTCGGAATCCTTTTGAAAGACCTGTTGAAGCTGCTGATAGCTTTTTCCCCGTGCACCTAGCATCAACATCGCCAAGACGGACGTTATGCTGAGCGGCGAGAACACTTGACTCTTCGCCAGAGGATTTTCCCTTATGAATTGGTAGCCCATAACCCGAGCCAGATTCAGTACTTTGTCCGCTATTAAGTCGGATACACGGTCATTATATGGCAAGCTGGAACTTGTTCCTGCAGCGTCGATTGATTCCTCGTTTTGCGGCACGCTGACCGAGCTGTGTACAAGGCTAAGTAAGGCCAGGAAAAACTTTACGTAAATTCCGCGATTATTCATATTTTTACTAGCGTTTAAGCAGCAGTATCTTCAAGTCTGCTGACTGTGAATTTATGCTGTTCCTGAACTGGAATCTCATATTTATATATGGCCCAAAGCATTACGACGCAACAACAAATAAAATTTTGTTTTATTTTAGCGTACACTAAGCCAAAAATATATCGTATTGTAGATATTGTTGGCAATTTCTGGCTTAGTTTATCGTTTATTATAGTATAATGTAAAATTAGCAATGGATAAATAATTTCTAAATTTACCTTTTTCCTCTGAGTGTAAGAAGCTAAACACCTTGTACTAAACAAAGATAAGTAAATATTTACCCAAGTAAGTTTCTATGGAATTCAGATTAAAAAAAAACCCAATTAAACTTCCATTGAATCGCAGAATTACATTTATTCTTTGGAAAAAACGCGCTCTACCAAAAATGCTTCGAGGAAGGAACTGAAGAGGAGATTTATTTATACATTAATTTCTAGGCTAAGGTAATCTCAACGGCTCCAGAATATATCTGGAAAGGAATAGGATAATAAAAGACTTCAAGCAATAAAAAACGCCTGGGATTTCCCTTTCTAAATAATCCTGAGGAACTTGTTTGTGTAAATGAACTTCAGTCCTTTGCAACTAATTTCGATGGAACACTGGAGATCTATAACGAAGGCCGTAATTATCGCCATAAATTGTATTATCATATTGATGGAATATTCCATAAAGTAAATGATGACGAGTACTTCAAAATCGTCTCGGGAATACGTACGCGCTCGAACAAAGTTAAAAAAGGTATTTATACAGGTGAACAGATCGGGGTTTTCAACTCAGTATTGGTCGGGTGTTAGTTAGACAAATTACTAACATCAAAATAGCTTATATAAAATAAGGAAATACCAATAAAACTCATAGAATAGTAGCTTCGATTCGTCGCTATAACTACACGATAATTTTTCGCTTCATGTGTTTTTATTATTGCCTAAAATTATGTATATAAATTTATGTAATCGTCCTCAACACCGACTGAAAGATCCGAGGAAGGAACTATCTAGCCTGCCTCCATCAACATCAGCATTTGTATGTTGGCAGCCTAACTCAACACTTCAAAGACGCCGAAATATTATTTAATTGGTTCGGATCTTTTCACCATTCTCCAAAAAGCCAAGACCAAGCAATTCCTTGGTCCTTGGTACTAGAGCGCACCTTGTTCAAACGCAACAAAGACTTTGTACATCAATGTTTAGTATAATACGAAGTCTATCAACTCTTCTCAATAGGAAATTTTTCCTTAATATTGAAATTAAATCGTAGAATTATTGATTTATCGTAGTCTCTAAGGATAAATTATCTCCTTACCTTTCCTCTATACTTTCGCTATCATTCTATAGTCTTTTTTAATGCGGTTTTTATTTTTTCATGAATAATATAGAATCCTTCGAGAGAAGTGTTCTATTCGCGCTTAAAAAGTCAGTTTCTGCGGTTTTTATTTATTTTTACACTTGAAAATGCCATTAAAAATTAAAACGAAATATATTTTTCTTTTATTACCTTTTCGATTTAGTGTATATCTTTACCAGAAAATATTTTATAAAATTGCATTTGAATAGTTTGTTGCTAGTGAAAAATGCTTTCGGCTTTTTATTGCTCTTCACTCATAAGTTCCTCTGCTATTTCGGTGCTAAGATTTTCCAAAGCCATGCTCATCATGTCGAGAAATGAATTTACTTCCAGAATTTTATAACGATTTCGCTCCAGTTCCTCTCTATAAAGACAATAAAGAATGGACATGAATAATGATCTATAAAGAAGCTTCCACTTGAATTAATAAAAGATTTTATTAATTAAATTCATTACAGTTAAAAGAGACAATTTGTTTTTTCGCTTAACTCACTCGGTCAGTTTGGCGATCATATCCTCAATGAACTCCTTGCTGCGGAATATCATGCGATCCTCGCGCTCGTCTATGCGTTGTATGTGAGCGTCCTTCATGCCTGCAATCAGGTTGAGCACGGCATCGCGGTCGTCCATGCAATGCAACAGCTCAGGCGGAACATCGCTGAAGTCTTGCAGCGCCAACTTCTGGGCCACGTAATGCGAAACGACGTCTGTCATTGCCTCGGCAAAGTGCGCGGAAATGTCGCGCAATTGGCTGAAAAATGTATTTATTTGCTCAATGAATTTGGACATCAGTTCCTGAAGGTTGCGTTGGAAGGTGAGCGTGGATTCCTGTGGGTTGGATGATGAAGAACAGCAAGTATTTTAGCAGCTTGATGATTGTCATGATTACTACTCACTTCGGTCACTTCATGAAGGTGCAACTCGTGCCCCATTAACACACTCCACACATAACTAATTGTATCCTCGAAATCGAGTGAAATCCTATCGAATCGATCACGCAAATCGAGACTTTCCGGGGAATCTTCTTCTTCGCCGTTTATGGTGCGTTGTTCTAAAACCTTCAAAATGGCTGTTGCATCCTCGAAAACCTGCTCCTTCTCTTTGAGAAACTCCTCAATAATGCCGTGGCCTATATTTTGCACTTCATTTTGCCCTTCCTCCAAACTTTTGAGGAACTCTTGGATTTCGACTTCGCGCTCTTCATAGGCAACCAGCCCGAATTTGTACACATCTTGCGTTATCACATAAAGATCCTTGGCGTACTCGTCGCGTAGCATCTCAGCTTCCAGGCCGACTTTCATCAAGGCGCGTCCGTCTTCGTCGCCCACCCACAACGATTCGAACAGCTGATGTTCGTTGAGCAGTTCAACGAAGCCCTTGGCCAGGCGATCCGCATCGTATATCTCTTTGGCACGCTGCTCGCGATCAGCATTCTCGATTTCTTGAGTGGTTTCAATCTCGCGTAACTCTCGCCTTAAAGCAAGCAATGAAAAACAACAAAAAAATCCATAAGCATTGAAAAAGAACACATATGCCAACAAGAACCAATTCGATCAATGTAAACCAATTGGATCTGATCTAGATCACTCGGATCGGCTGATGGAAAGACATGATTTAAATTACACTCACACAAATCGTTCTTTTCCTCTGATGCGTGCGTCCTCCGACACAGTTACGTAATCGAGGAACTTCAGATTTGGCAACACTGCTGCGATGTACGGCAAGAGCGGCCAATCATTGTTTTGCGCAATTGGATTTCCCTCCAGAATGAGCACGCTTAGTCTTGGTAAGAAACGAAAACGTTCGATCTAATTGGATTGGAGGACTTAGTTAGTTGGGAATTGCTCCGACTGTTGTACATCAGCTTACGCACTCCTTTCACTGAAGTGATGTCGTTGTGGCCGAGGCTTAGAATAACCAAATTCTCCAAATTGTCCAAGTTTTCAATGATCGAGATGCAGTTATCGAAGAGCGACAACTCCTCGAGATTCACAAGTGCATCCAGGTTCTCGATTTTTTCAATGTAGTTGAAGGACAGATCCAACTTCTTGAGATTGACGAGCATTTCGATGTTTTCGATTACTTCAATTTTGTTGCTGTTCAACGAGAGTTTTGTTAAATTTGGCAGGATCCATAAATGATCGATGCGTATAATATCTGCAAAATATATGTAAACGTGAGTTAATGGACAGAAACGTGAGTTAATGGACAAAAAAAAATGTTGTTGTTGCTCTCTTACTTCTGTATTCCAAACTTAATTCAAAAATGCTGTCATAGATCACTGGCGACAATTGATGCAGGATTGCCTCCTCGCCCTCGTAGCCCGGCTCCAGGTACGCATTGTCAATCATTTCCTGGTTTATGACCGCGGGCTCGACTTCCGGGTAGATTGGATCATCGAAGGGCGTCACGGTCGGCTCTTCCGGCAGCTTCGTTTCTGACACCGACGACATCTCGAACAGGCTCCTTCTAAATCATAATAAAAAAGCTTTTATAATGGGTCTTGTCCCTTGTTAGATTTTCTATGAGAAGTGTAAAATTGCTCAAGTAGAAATTTGCTCGAAATCTAACTGGAGCCCAGGCAAAACCCCAATTTGATTACGGCTAGACAAAGAGATATCTATTCAGATTCCATTCAGTTTATTCCAAATTGGGATAACATCGAGAAATCCACTCAGATTCCATTCAGTTTATTCCAAATTGGGATGACTTCAGATTTTTTCTACTCGTGTTATGCTTCGGCATCGACTAAAGGTGTACCGAATAATTTCTCGATAACGAATTCTTACTATTCGTGTGCTTCTGCGAATGGTTTCTAGGGGTGGCTTTCATTACCAACTTCGATTACTCACAACGAATGTTGACCACGGTCAATTTCAACCATTCGACTGTTTGTGTGACTGATTGGACTTCTGATTCTCTCTAATTTATTGTCCAGTTGGAATTACTAAATACTCACCTCGCAGCTTAACTTGTGAATGCGTTGGTTGGTGCAGGAAGGGAACGACGCTTCCCTTGTTTGTTGGGTGTGCGTTCGGTTCGGTTGATATTCGACTTTTGTTGTTTACGTAAGTTCGTCCTGGTAACGGTTTGTAGTTACCTTTTCTTTCGCGAAGACGAAAACAAGTCTTTTCCTCCCAAGTGTAGTTTCGAGTCTCGCCAAATAAACGAAAATTAATATTTTAATATATATCCAGAAAAATATAGTTTTTTTTGTTAGCTTCAAAAGAATATTATCAAATTGTATTTTTTTGTAATCAGTTTTTTTTTAACACATTTCTCAATGTTTGCTTAAAGTTTCTTCAAAAAAATATTATGAATTCACAAGCGACTACAAATTTTCTTGACGACCAACAAAAGAAAATGTAAAGTGGAAATTTTCTCTAATATTAAATGCATTTAATCGATAAAAGTAACAACTGCTGAAAGCAAGCGTAGAATTTGAAGTACAGTTAATTAATTCGTGGATAATGGGAAGTTTAAAAATAACAAAAAAAAAAATATAAAAAAAAAATGAAATTTCTTTAAGAAGCAATTAATTACATACAAAAGAAACTCATGTATGTATGTAAATTACAAAGTGAAATTAACGATATCAGTGCATTAAAGTGATATGATAAGAAAATCATACAATAACCACATTATTTATTTTTTTATTCGATTTTATTAATAAAAGCTACAGTAATAGTGAAAATAATGTGGGAATTTTTAAAATGGTTATTTAATTAATTTGAGCGTTAAACTTTAACTTGTAATTAAAGCTGTGAAATCAATCACGAAGCTCTCACCACCCAACAGTGAGTTAAGGCGAAAAAGACGAAAATCAAATTAGATTTGTTCGCTAAGATTAACGCCATTAGACATCTTTGTAATCTAATTGGAGTTTTGAACCGTTTTCGATGCATTAATTGCAATTAGAATTTTAGGTTACAATTAGATTAGATTAATCTATGTTGCTAATTAGAAACAAATAAATATTTGTAATTATAAATAAGAATAAGACATATTCTATTTACTCTCTACTAGAAATCCTAAACTAAGCTAGGAAATATTTAGATTTAAATTAAATTAAATTAAAATTAACTATTTACTCACTTTTCTTTAAGATTTTTACCATCTTAACATTTTGTATATTGCAAAATTATAGAAACACATGTACAAATCCGTCATATGAAGAGAATGCACCTTGAAACACGTGGAATCTCTTTAATCTCTCAATACTCAACGAAAGCTCTTCGTCGTAGTTGGTGAATTCGGCATTTGGTAAAAGTCGACATGAATCGCTACGTAATTCTCAGTCAGCTGGGCGATGGAACTTATGGAACAGTGGTTTTGGGCCAACGGAAAGACACCGGCGAAAAGGTTGCCATAAAACGTATGAAGCGAAAATACTATTCGTGGGACGAAGCTATGAACCTGCGAGAGGTTAAGGTAGGCCTCACCGCTCTCATTGGATTTAGTTCTAGTTGAAACTAATTTCTAGAACTGTCTGTCTCTCTGCTAGTCTTTAAAGAAGCTCTCACATCCGAACATTGTCAAGCTGAAGGAAGTTATACGCGAGAATGACACTCTTTACTTCGTTTTCGAATACATGAAGGAGAACCTCTATCAGATGATCAAGGATCGGGACACGCATTTGCCGGAACCCGCATTAAAGAGCATCTTGTTTCAGGTTCTTGGAAATTGACGAATGCCTTTCAAGAAAATTTTTAAAAAGTTAATTGCATATTTTTTTAGGTTTTGACCGGGTTGACTTTTATGCATCGTCATGGCTTCTTTCATCGCGACTTGAAGCCTGAGAATCTGTTGTGCTCTGGGCCGGAACTGATTAAAATCGCCGATTTCGGCTTGGCCCGGGAAATTCGCTCCCGGCCGCCCTACACAGACTACGTTTCAACTCGATGGTAATGTTAACATCGAATAGATTCCAGAATGCAATGAGATCAGATTTTGTTATAGGTATCGGGCGCCTGAGGTACTCCTGCATTCCACTTATTATGGCAGCTCCATAGATTTATGGGCCATGGGCTGCATCATGGCGGAGCTGTACACATTCCGACCCTTGTTTCCTGGCAGCAGTGAGGTCGACCAACTCTTCAAGATCTGTTCTGTGCTGGGAACACCGGACAAGGTAAGAACACTTTTCCAGAAAATATTCTTTTTATTGACTTTTATTAACATACTTCACAGAATGATTGGCCTGATGCCTATCGACTGGGCGCTGCTATTCATTTCCGTTATCCCGATTGTGTGAAAGTACCGCTGAGCACTATAGTCACCCGCTGCAGCCAATCTGGCCTCGAACTGTTAGAGGATATGCTGCGCTATGATCCCAACAAACGGCCAACGGCCCAGCAAAGCTTGAAGTATCCCTATTTTAATGCACTGAAACGAATATCGCCAGCGGCGACGACGAAAACTGTCGTCCAGCTGTCAAAATACGCGCCGATAACTTCGAATTTATCAAATGTCACCGAACAAAATAAACTAATGTTAGCAGAAAATGTAGAGAACAAGCGAAAGATCAATAACAACAACAATCAGATGAAAACTTCGACGATGCAGCCACAGCCAAAAGCCAATCAAATACCAAATATCAGCTTTTTATCTATGAAGCCCACTGAAGTCCCATCGCAAATACCACAACCGCCGGACGACCTCACGGATCACTACGAGGATGGTTCTATTAAAAGCGGCTCCGTTCGGTACAACGCCGTCCTCGGACCAGCTGCCAATGTTTACCTGAGCACTGGAAATCGAACCAAGAGATCGGAAGTCAGTGAAGAAAACCTGGCGCCGAACGAGTCCATCAACGATATCTATCTGAATCGCAGTATATCGCAACTCTTCGGATTGAGTGGTTTGCAACGACAGCGGGCGGCAGTTCCCGCGAATGTCTCCTTCAATTCGGGTGTCCCGCAGGCGGAAGTCTCCTCCATCTACGTTAATAGCAAAATGCTGCCGAACGGCTTGCGGAAAACCATCTTCGAAACAGCTTCGAGAAATGTCAAGAATTCTGGCGATTACTATTTGCAAGCGAGTCCCGCCTCGATAAACCATCTCGCCAATGAAGAGGCGAAAGTCTATAACATGTTCTCGAAAGTGGTAACGAAGCCCGCTGCAGCGGCAGCAAATGCAATACTGCGAAATAACTATGGCCAGAGTCTAATCACTGGAAAAGCCTATTCCAATATTGACTCGTCATCAGCTCGCTCGCAATACACAAGACCAAACAGTATAGTGAAAACGAAAGCATACGAAGTGGATCCGGATGATTTAGATGCAATCTTGGGGTAAGTTTCAAGTAGTGCTACGTTCAAGTAAAACTCTGTGAAAGACCTTCAGATTCATAAACTTTATTTATCCCTTCAATTTTAGTTCAAAAATTAAATCATCAGGCAGAAGAGAGCGATGCTCAAAAGCGAATCAATTATTGGAGGATCTGTTCGGACACCTTTCGGTGGATTCCGACAGCGACACTAAATATCCGAATACAGTGCCACTGGCCCAGCAGCCGCTCTCCGAACGCATCATCTCCAGCTTGCCAAATGCCAACTCAGCGCGCACAAGGAAGTCCTTTCGTAGCAACGAGGCCAACAACGGCAGTCGAACCGACTCCCTATCAACGAATGCGTAAGTGAAGTTTGTCGCAAGAGTCTTTACATAATGTATGCATATTTTCCCCAATGCATTTTGTAATTCTTTAAGCTTAAGAGGGCCTTCATCTTCAATTTCATAAAATTTAGAATTACTAAAGAAAATCATGTTGTATAGTCTTTCTTGTCGTACATTGCATTTTATTTTCATAGTGATTCGTTTTGATTTCATTGCATATTTTAATGCCATTTCCATTTCATCCAAATCTATTAAAAACACACGACTGGGTCAATAGTGAAATGTTGTCGAATGGACAGGCAACTGATGACGAATTTAAATTTTGGCCCATAAGGTAAACGGTTAGAATTATTCAACTTGAAATGAGCAAATATTTTTTATCAAATTAGACACATAATTGGCAGTTATTGGCAGCATTGTTATATTTATTGACATTATTTTGTAGTGAAAAATTGTTTTCGATAAGAAATTCCAGAAAACTACATAAAAGATATAGATATAAAAGATATATACACTTATAAAACTCACTTTACTCATTATTTCAACAAAATCGCAATCAATTTTATCACAAGGGATTTTTTTCGGTCGAAGGAATTTGAAGTTGTTTTTATATTTTATGTATTGAAAACGGTTTAAAATATGTTATAATTTTTATAAAAATCGGTTAAATTCATGCGACACGATTTTGTTCTATACTCCAAACATTTTATTCTATTTTATTCTATGACCAAACAATTTTTAATAAACTTCCTTTTAATTTCCCCACTGAGCTAAAGAGGATTTTTTAGGATTTTACTGACAAAATACACAGAAAAAGGTTTTTCAGAAGAAAACTATAAAAAAAATTATTGAAGAGGTTCCACAATTTCATTACAAATAAATTAATTATTTCATTTCTTAGATATTTAAACAAGAGTATTTTTTAATATGGAATTAAATTGAATTTAATATAAATTAAAACGATTGTTAAGTTATTCTGGCAATTTTTATTTTGTGCACTGTTAAGTATTCGAAATATTCATTAACATTGCAAATGTGTTTTTATCGGAAATATACATTTAATTTTTATATATTTTTGCAGAACTTTAGTACAAGATCAGAAGATTTCTCTTTTTCCATGGGATGAAACAAACAAAACTGAAGATGAAAAGCTTACAGCGTGGATGGTTTCTGAAAATGGTACGAAGAATTTATCAGAAAAATATTAACACATTAAATCATTTGTAATAGAGTCAGAAATTCATAGAAATTTTATATTATTTCAGGCTCATTGTTGGAGGGTAAAAACCTAACCAAATTCAGCGGAGAAAATTCTGTGTGGAGACAAAAGTACCTGAAGAATAATTAGTTGACGGTTTTGAAGTCAGATTTAAGCGGATCTCCTAAAAAAATCGGATAATATGACAGCTCAATGGGGAATGAATTAACACGTTGAAAGCCTTCATGGATTACGATCCGAATTAGATGCAAATTAGAGAGAAAAGTATTGCGATTATATTCTAAACATCATTTGTCTTCTCTGTGATAAACCGAACAACTAAAGCTAAGGCCCAAAGAAGTTCTTTGTTATAAGTAAATAAATAAAGTATTCGTAAAGTAGCCAATAAAAGTCTTTCTGTTTAACTTTTCTCAAGTCTAACTGAAGTCTTTCTGTTTAACTTTTCTCAATAATCTAAATCTTGAATGACACTTTTAACGTTGGCCTATATTAGAACCAGGAGTGGAGGAATCTTTTATAAAATTCATGACATAAATGGCCTCATTTTTTATTATTCATCGATTTGTTGTGACGTTGTTGGCTGGTATTTTTTAGCATTTCGATAAATTATCGTACTCATCGGATAGACTGAAAAATCACAAGCACTTGAACAAATACAAAGCAATTAAATTTTTTTGTGACGTTTATAGAACAATGTAAATAATGTTAATTCTTCTTCTGGTTCAGTGTAGAAAAAAGTCTGTTGTTTCAGCGGAATTTCGTAATTTTTATTCAAACGCGAAATCGAGTAGCGGATGTTTACTCGAGCGTAGTGTTGCCAACCTTCTTTTTCGTTTGACCAACCTTCAAACGAGTTTGTGCAACTATTGCCAGACGAGTTGCACAGTTGACAGAATGATGAAAGTCGACTCGGAAACTAAACCGAGACGTGGGTATTAGTTTGCATTTCCCTTTTCGCATTCGCTTCTTTTCCACTGCACTACATAGGTTCGTGTGTTTACGTAACGAAGTGGTCCACTTGCTGTACCAGCATCAAGTGTCGTCCAAATTCAGCGCGCCAGCCAAGGGCCGGCCACCCGTCTAATGAAAGGGATTGGATTACTTTGAAGTAGTGTCCAAAGTAGAGCTCATCGAGTATAAAAGGAAGTCTCCGTAGCTGATGATTTCAGTCCACTAGGTTACCACCATCGACCAGGGTCCCACGTTACCTACAAAACATCGACAAAAAACATATAAAAATGTTTTTATTTAAGGTTTGTTTTTCAAAGATCGACAGGTTAAATTTTGCAAAGCTTTACCGTTTTATTTCTCCGCTTCAGATGCTGCTTGTAGTGTTCACCATCGTCTTCGCTGCCAACGTCAATGGAGGACTGATTTCCGGACATCGCGGCACCACAATCGGGCATCCTCTGCTCTTGCAGGAGAGCGAACCGGCGCAGTACGAGTTTCAATATTCCGTGCATGATTCGCAGACTGGCGACATCAAGGATCAGTTCGAACATCGTCGCGGCGACTACGTAACAGGACGCTATTCCTTGATCGAACCGGACGGCCAACGGCGCATTGTCGACTACAGCGCCGATCCATTGTTGGGCTTCAATGCTGAGGTGCGGCGCGAGCTGCCCGTCATCCGATCGTACACCATCGCAGAGCGACGATCACCTCTTTCGTCACAGACTGTCGAAGTTTGGCCGGCAGCGACGCAACGCCGTTGAATCTCTTGAGAACCCGGAAACATCTCTGCTGCAGAACATGAAATGCTTTTTTTTTTTTGTAAATAACTTTTCCCCCGTCTGTTGAATGAATTAATGCAAAACTGTTGAATATACGAGTATTTAGTTAATATTAATGTTGATGATGTTTTGCGTTTTATTTCAATTTAAAATGTTGGGACCTCGAAAACAATAAAACTTTTGTATTTTAAATAGTTTCAGGAATGGTGACGAAAATAATTCTAAATCCAAGAATTTTCCTCTTACTGATATTTCTTGGTTTCTTTATTCCTGTGTTCGATTTTAATTCAATTTTATTCAACAAGCTTCTAAATAAAAATATTATTTATTTAAATTATATTAACTACTAAAATTTAACTATTTTTACACTAATAATGAAAGATCTAAAATGCGGTCTAAAGTCCCGAAACTAAAATAAGAAAATATATGGGTGTCTTTTACATCTAAATAGGACAAATTTTTTAGTCTTACTTTCAATTAAAGTTGGAATTGTTCCAATTTAATCACTTCTAATCGTGATTTCCCTCTAAAATCCGTTATGCTATTTACAGAACAAACATTTCGAGAATCACGTATAAATTGTTACTAAATTGTATATAGGAAAAATTGCAATAAAGCCAATTTCAACTTTATCCAATTGTAGCTTCATCAGATACAATGAAATTTGCTCAAAGGCTAAAAAGAGAAAACAGACAGACCAGCTGAAAAAACTAAAGATGTATTTAAATTTTAGAATAAATTTATATATTTCTTGAGTAAATAAAAGTTTGTAAACACTAAACCTGGTTATAATAATACAAAGCATTCATATCACAAGAACTTTGTATCACTCCAATCAACAAAAATAACCTTAACCTCCAAACCCAGCTGTAACAACAATTTTAAGACAATAACGGGAATGTAAACATTTACCAATGTGGGAATATTGGTTATGAATTGAGTAAATGACGCTTTTTGTGCGTTTGCTTTTTATGTATACGTCAATCCTTCATCGTTTTCCAGTTATTTTAGTGGCAATAGGAAGAATAGGCGATAATAGCGAGTCGCCAATAACATGCAGTTCTTGTCTTCAAGACATCCTCAAAAGGCAATCGTCGAAGACGCTTGCAAGACGAGTCGTTGACGATATTTTCACACAAATGTAATTTTCTTCTCTCACGACGAAAGGCAAGACATGTCATTTACGTTGTCTTCTGCTATAATTAAAAATTCTACTCCGAAATTTTTCATTTCTTGAATACAGTTCTGTTTTGAACCACTGTCTTCTGGAGTTGGGAGCAAGAGCACTAGCCTATGCGCCAGTGGCCACCATGGGGCTACGTCGTCAATTTTCGCTTAAGTGTTAAAAGCGATTGACGACAGTCTGCAAGACAAATATCGCTAACATTTCGTTAATGGGAACTTAATTGTAAGACAACATGCAAGACAATGAAGACGATATTTCTGAAGAGGACAATCAGCAAGACGTGTCGTTTAACTTGTCGTCAATAGGAAGTGAAATGAGGAATTGTCTTGCCAGAATCGTTAACGATTGTGTCTGTAGGGACGTCAGGTACGGTAAGGCTTTTATTCACTAAGCGTTTAGGCTTCGAAGATTGTTTAGGCAATCAGAAATCGCCGAATTAGACTCATTATTACCTTGACTGGTCACAAGGTAGTGTTTTGACAAACTTTTAAGCGAGTCACGCTATATTAATTTCTGTTCCTAAGGCCAAACTTTTATGTACGGTCCTTGAGATTTATTGGACTTAATTTTCTAGTGTTCAAAATCACAAATCCTTATTTAAGTCTAATCAATTAATATTTATAACTTTCTATTTTAAATACAAACTAGTAAAGGTGTTGTCTACAGCCGGGCTGTAGCCGAAATACCCTACACCTTAAAGCTGCATATATACTCGTATATATATTTAGAAGTGTTGCGATATAGTATACTCATCACGCCCAAATTCGGAAGATAAACTATAATTATAGCTGCTTAACTATTTCTGTGCGTTACAAACACCGGTACTAAGTGCGTTTACTCTCAAAATTTAGGTGTAGGGTATAAAAATATATTGCAATACTGGGTGGATGGGTAAAAAGGAGGCGTGGCCCTCCCATTTTGTCCCAACAGAATATTATTGGTTCACAAACTACAATATTATGTACACCATTATTCAGGAAACTTATATACTTTTCAATACAATCCATGTAAAACCCTCCATGACCTATGTAAACTAAAAGTGGGCGGATCACGCCCATATTTGGCATATTAACTGGAAGCATTAGTCTAAACCTACATATAAAATTTTCTTGGCTTCTCTCAAAAAGTGATGCTGATATGGCATTTTTTAATAGGCAAAACAGAGGTACCTGCACTCTCGATATAAAAAGTAGGCGTGGTCCTTTGGCGATTTTGCCCATTTTCAATACGAAACACCCCAACATAGCAACGAATATTTTTGCCAAATTTCATTTTGAAATCTTAATCCGTTCTCCTGTGATCGTGATTTCAACGGACAGACAGACAGACAGACAGACGGACAGACATCGTTATTTCAATTTTGGTGTTGATGCTGATCAATAATATACATATATACTTTTCCATACCTATCTTGTCTGGTTCTATGCGTTACACACTCCGAACAATATTTTAAGCTGCGTTTCCGAATTTCGTTCGATTGGTGTTTCAACCAATCTAGCACTGACTCAGAGAGTTCAGCTCGGACGCAATGCTAAATATCGTATTTATTCAAGAATGATAGAAAACAAGATTTGGCCATGCGCAGGTCCGTTATGTTTTTCCAGCACTGCTTTCCAATAGATTGCGTCATTGAGGACTGGAAAGATGGCAGTTGACTAGAATGATGGAAGATGATCAGAAGGTGCAACACAAGAATGATAGAATACAAGATTGCGCATTGAGCAGGTCCGTTATTCGATTTCCAAATTTTTGACAGCTGGCTTTCCAGTGCATGACGTCACACCCGTATAAATTGCTTTAACTCTGGCTATAAACAAGTGAATATTGTGCTTTTTAAGTGAAGAATTTATAACAATTATACCCAAAAATTAAAAATGTAGTGCAAAGTGAAAGGCTGTGATAGTTTTGGTAACCACAAAATAAGTGAAATTAGTTTCTTCAAATTTCCTCGCGAAAATAGCCGTGCGAAATTGTGGAAACATTTTTGCCGGCAAAGAAAAAGTTTCGATTCAAAAAATGGAGTTAATTGCATGAAACATTTTAGCTATAATGACTTCGAAAATGAAATTCAATTTGAAATGGTTAAGCATTTTTTTAAGGAATTTTTCAGTTTTTATTCGGTTTTAATATGTGTCTAAATTAAATGGGATTTGCAAGGAAGAGACTCTTGAAGCTTGAAGCTGTGCCATTAATATTTGATCCACTTGCCGATTTCAATTGCTTTCTTCAAAAGTTGCCGAACGAAACCATAGATGGGAGAATAAGAAAGTAATCGACACATTACTCAAGAGTAAAGATTACGATACTGTAGTATCACACGAAGGTATGCCAACAGAACAAACATATTGTGGAAATATTAACATCAGCTTCTTTACAGAGAATGACGAAAATGATTCCTCCGTGTTCAATGGACATTTGGAGGAGCTCTTAAATATAAACAATTGCAATGTCGAGGAGGAATCTTGCCAAATAAGAGCAGAAGTTTCAAGTCAATATGTTGAGGATATTGAAAACTTAGAAAAAGAAACTTAAGTTGAACTAATAATAATGTAATAATAAAGTTCGTTACATAGTTACATAGTTAGTTAGTACATGACATAATTTACCAATTTATGTTAATATAATTTAAATTATTATGTAATGTAATATAAGTTAAATTGTTATGTAATTTATTTTTTAATCAATAAATTTATTCTAAATCAATAATATTGTATTTGTATAGGTATTCCAATTATTTGGTCGTTAGATATAATTTTTTTCCTTTTCAGAAATTTAATTATAATTCACAAAATTGCTTCGCTTCTTTGGCAGAATTTTCCAATTGTTGTGCGAGATTATTGCATCGTTCGTTGTCTTATTATTATATTTGTTTTAGATTTTTCTGTATAAGAAATGTTCACTTTACACAATTGTTACAATCATTTCATACAAAACCGCACAATTATTATTAATTTCAATAATTTAGCTCAATGTTTACACTTTTACTTCCAGTTTGTATACTAATTTCACAGTGCGGCCATATTTCTATACTGCTGTGACGTAGATGCGCAGAACAAAGCATTTTTTGAAACGCGATCTGCGCAATCTTGTATTCTATCATTCTTGGGTGCAACACACTGCTTTTCTACAATCCACTTGTTGTTTTCACTCTGAACAGGAAAATATGTAATTTAGATTTGTAATTTGTTAACTAAAATTACGTAAACCTTTAATGTTGATTGAAAAGACTCAATACAATGTTAATAAATTTTGTATTTTCAATATACTTTGTTCAATTGCCTCCTCGTAGGTGTTTCCAGTTCATGAACTTGAACCATATGTAGTGACCTTAATGCTCACCGTTTGACTTCCAGAGTCCTCAATGACGTAGCTGCGCAGAACGAAAACACTTTTTGTTGCGGGATGGCCTAATCTTGTTTTCTATCATTCTTGGTATTTATTATATTTCCTTATACCGCGTTTACATAAAATGGTTTTTCCAGAAATTGGAAGTAAAACTTTTTAGGACCTAAAACCGCTCGTAAACTTTTTAAATACTATTGAAATTGTTGTTGCAATTCCAGCGCTAAACCGAAATGCTTTTGGGTTTTAGCTTCACGTTTTAGTTTGCAACTCAGGTTCGAAGTTCGTAATTATAGGAACTTATTCTTCTCCTTGTCTAGTGCCAATGTGTTAGAAAGGGACAATTACAGGCGACAACCTATTAGCACATATGTCCACACACATGGTAAAAGCTCAACTACCCCAAACAAAACAAAGCAATAACAAAACACCTACTTTGCTTGACCGGATTATGTATGGAAACACTTGGAAAGCTCATCAGTTTTCGAACAGCTTAATCGGATTAAATATTTTTATGTAAACAGGGTATTAACAATTCTTATACAATCGTATCTATTTTCCTTAACAATTTTTATAAAATCGTATTCTATTATTTTTCTTTAACAATTTTTATAAAATTAGTACTATAAGAGCCACAATGGGTCGTGTAAAATAAAGAGCCACAATGGGTCGTGTAAAATAAAGAGCCACAGTGGGTCGCGTAAAGTAAAGAGCCACAGTGGGTCGCGTAAAGTAAAGAGCCACAATGGGTCGTGTAAAATAAAGAGCCACAGTGGGTCGCGTAAAGTAAAGAGCCACAATGGGTCGTGTAAAATAAAGAGCCACAGTGGGTCGCGTAAATTAAAGAGCCACAATGGGTCGTGTAAAATAAAGAGCCACAATGGGTCGTGTAAAATAAAGAGCCACAATGGGTCGTGTAAAATAAAGAGCCACAATGGGTCGTGTAAAATAAAGAGCCACAATGGGTCGAGTAAAATAAAGAGCCACAATGGGTCGTGTAAAATAAAGAGCCACAATGGGTCGTGTAAAATAAAGAGCCACAGTGGGTCGCGTAAATTAAAGAGCCGCAATGGGTCGGGTAAAAATAGAGAGCCGTTTGCACGGTCGATATGTATTAAACGAGGCCTTCTTGGGGTCACCAAGATACCTCAAAAATGCGAACCTTTGGTGTCTTCTGCTGCGTGACTAATATTAGTTTGGCGTCAGAACAAAGGCTGATTTGAAATGTTCAAATAAGCTCGTTAAAAGCGGCAAGCGAAATAAACTATCCCCGAATTCTAAGAGATTTCCAATGGAATCGGCCGTGAACGAAGACAAATTCCATTCAAACAACATTTTGTCCGTCGGCTGATTGCTATTCATTCGTATGTCTGTATATCTGTCGGTAGGTGTATGCTTTCTGGTTTTCTCTACTCGATCTGCTAATGTGAATATTTGTGTTTATGTGTAGCTATGTATTCGTAGTGTGTACTTGTTTGCATACGGTCACTTGGAAGAAACAGGTTTTCTGTGTTAATTCCAGTTCTATTCTTCGTAGTCTGTTTGTAATCTTTCTGTTTTGCTTTGCTCTTCATATTTAACTAATATGTATATAAATATGTGTATCTAATTGTCTAATCTAAAACTATTTACATTAAAATCTTATTGTAACGAATTGTGGTCGTTACAAGGTGTAGGGTATAAAAAGGGCCATTATTATTGGTGGTGCTTTTGCGCTACTTCAAAATTCTACGTTCGGTTGATTGTTGATTGTTATTCGTGTACATAAACTCACAGAAAACCATTCATGAATTCTTCTTTTTTTCCTTCTTGATAACTGGAGCTGAAGAGACGGGTAATAACTGGGATCGACGGATATATTAGTCATGGCAATATTATACACGCAAAGTTAAGTTTTATGCACATACATTAGTATGTATATATTGATAAAAGTCAAACGTTATTGTAAAATTACTTGAGAGCCACACTATTTTCGATAATACGGAGCTCTACTTGTGAATTTGAAGATTGCTAAGGAGCCTGAGAGGCTTTCTATCGACCGACAGAAAGTGTACCGTGGCGTATCTGAAGTGTACCGTGGCGTTATTTGATGCAACCAAATTTAATGGCATTGATCCCGTTATGTGGAAAGAAACTTCCAGCGTTTGTGTGTTCAGGTGATGGTTTTTTTTTGCTTTTTTGCAATTTTTTTTAATGTAAAGTATACGATGACGCGGGAATTATATAGTTAGAAAAAATAACACTTCAGATTTTTGTTTTTTGAGAAGGCATTTAGTGTAGAAGAAGAAATAAACTTGGGTAATTGGGTTAAACTTGGGATAAACTTGGAAATGTTTGTAATATGACGGGGTTGTTTACAAACTCCAAACTTTTTTACCAGACATTGTAACTAAACGCGTATGGGAAGCTCTGATTAAAAGTTTACATTAACTTGTATGTATTATTTCTGCCCGGTATAAGTATCCCAGTCGGTAAATATCGGGAATATGAATAAATTCTAGTTATAAAGGCCTCCAAATTCCGTTCTATCAAGGAGCATTTCTGATCAATCATTTAGCATTTCGTAGGTGAAATTTATATACTGTACGGATGTTGCTGGGAGAAGCTCCGATCTGGGACTTTTAGATACAAAGTGCAACCATTCGTTTTTCTCTTCCAGTTCAAATATCTTACTGAATTTCATACAATAACCAAGAGAACTTCGGACTTGATATACCTCCATCACAATATTCAAATATAATGCATTGTATATTCAATGTTGTACTATATTTTTTTAATAAAAATGCATTTGTTGCTGTTTGCTATTTACAGTTATTGTGTGTATGTTGCTAAATGCGAACTCTCTGCGTTGCGTAGCCGCGGTGTCCAGCATCTGTAGAGAAAAAGTGGTTATGGCAGATGAGAAGTGTGTGGTGAAGAGACTCATCGGAAGCTCGTGAAAGAAGAATAATATCGCCGCCATGTTCGTGGACCTTTGTTGTCGATGTGGTGAGAGGCGTGGTCGAATGTGGTGTACGAGTAACAAGAAATGAGTGTTGTGGTCTGGCTTCACGCTCTGCAGAAAGCTCGCAAATGATCCTTATGCCTACACTTCACGACTTTTCTCTGACTTGACATTCCAGGTTAAAACAAAAATAAAACAACTTAAAATATCGACATCCGATGGCGCCCGGCAGGCGCCATCCCTCTTCTTATGTGCTCGCGGTTGCTGTGGTATCTGTGGTTCGATGTTGGTGGGAACCTAGCCCAGTGTCAGAGGGTTGATGGCCAATTTCGGCGCGCCGAGGCCGGCGAGGCCGAGATGGGAAATTGGTGCGATCGGAGAAATGACCTTAGCGACAGGGGCTACAGCTTTCACCACCTTCTGTCCGAGAGGATCACGTCGCACTACAGCGTTGAATCCCGTGACTGGGTCCGCGGTGTAGTCCACCGTGCGCAGGACGCCGTCGGCGTCGATCAGCGAATATTGGCCGTGAACGATGTCACCTTTACGTGACTCGGATTGGCTTTTAACATCTCCGGTGAGTTCATCGCGCACAGAGTACGAGAAGTCGTAGTTTGGTGGCGACTCTACTTCGAGTGTCTTGACGAGCGGTTTGATAAGCGCTGGAGAGTGTGGAAGGAGGCCTGGAATCGGCAACTCAATGGCAGCGGCGGCACCCAAACTGATGATGAACAATCCGAACAACTGCAAGACAAAAAAGATAGTATGTAAGAACTGGACCTCTATATGCATATTAAATTATAACTATTTCTTGCTTTTATGAATTGGTTTGAATCAGAATTCCAGTACCAGTCTATTCAGGGTTCTAGTGTTAGTCCTTTTTCAAGTATAAAGGACTTGAAATGTATTTGAAAGAATTTACTGAAGCACCAAATTGTATTAAATATATTACAGGCTCTGGCTTCAACAGCGAATTTCTTTCATTCTTGACACTTTTTTTTTGGTAAAGTCCTTGTCTAGTTTAGTCACTGATTACTTTATTTATTTCCTTGCTTTGGTTAATTTAGCACCTGCTTCAGTTAGTTTAGTCCTTTGCTCGCAAATAATTGCGCCAACTTATTCCTTTTTTCTTACCGTAAACATTTCTATGGAAGGATTTTGGTTTTCAAATTAAAAGTATATTCGACGATTGATTGCTTGCTGTTGCTGTGACTGCTGCTGCACTAACTGTTGTGCTATTCACTTGAGACTCCTGAGTTGAACTACGGTTCTTGCCAATTAAACAGCCTTCTTTTATACATGAAAATCGCTCGATTTTGGCCAATATTTTTGCTTGAATTTTTTTGCATTTAGGCGAAGCCGGATCGACTACGCCACCCAAAGAAACACACACGCACAGCACAAGCACACGCACGTTTGTGTCACCATGCGTTTGCTTGAATTACACCATGGACCGTGATTACAATTTTTGCCACGCTTTGTGCAATTGATTTTCTGTTTAGATCTTGCTTTATTTTTGTTTTGTTTCGTATGAAATTTTTTTATGCTTAAACACGTATGATTTAGTTTTTATTGAGTGAGTTTTTCAGTCAAGTTCTCGTTGTGCGTTCGTCAAAAACAACAAAAAAGTTCAGTAAATAGTATTATAAAATGATCAATAAATCCTACATTTGCTCCACTTTTCAACCAGCAACAACATATCAAATATGCGATGTTCTTGAATGAGTACGACTATCTGAATTATGTAATATTAAAAGTCTAACTATATATAAATGTGTATGTGTATACAAAATATAATATCTACACACATAAAACGATGAATGGGGATTTTCAGGATTAAATATGTTGTTAAATTTAAATGGAGTAATAAGACGCTACCTCACCTATATCTGGCGCCGTTCTGCTCGTCTGACATGTTCTTTCTTGGATGGGCTGAGATAAATGCTCCGTGGTCATTGTTGAGGTTAAATCGCTCTCGGTCGTAAAGCGGAATGTCAATAAATACTTCAAAATTGGGCCCTATGGACCTCGATAGAAGAAGCCTTTCTTATTTGCTTTTAATTTAAAATTGCAATTTATGACCGGTTTTCGCGCTGCATTCATTCTCTAATTTGCCCTACGCGGCAGGGTTATTGCAAATTTACTTGAGTATCTATGCAAGCATCTATATGTACTTCAGCAGAGCTTCCCAGCGGGCTCGCTTTCCACTGCTTCACGTTTGCATATGAAGAAGTATGCATCTCATTGGTAAGACTCTTTGCTTCTTTTTGTAGAACAAATGTCCGCAAAAAAATTCGCATCCTGCTCGCATCCAAAAGAAGTGAGATGGATGCAGCTATAAGACCAATCAGCGAAAAAACTTCGAAATTTGGAAAGTGCACAATGACGTGGTAAATTGCTATCACGTTCTATCTCTATTCCTTTTCTTTTCGGCATCTATCTCTTGATTTCTATTACAGCATAATTTAAATTATTCAATTTAAGTACGAATTCTGATGATACGGCAATATTAGCTACCCGTGACTCTGAAATTGAAGCATCAATTTTAGTACAAAACCACTTAGACAGAGTGGAAAAATGGCTTAAAAATTGGAACATTAAACATTGTTAATCCTGAAAAATATACTCATGCCACATTTAGCATGAAAAGAGGAAATTGTCCTGGAGTCAACATATATGGCAACGTGATACCTCAAAACAATACAGCTAAATATTTGGGTCTCATTTTGGACAGACAATTGACGTGGAGTAACCATGAAGAAGCTTTGCAAAAGCAACTTAACATCAAGCCAAACAAAAAAAATGCAGTGGTTAATTGGAAACCGTTCTAAGCTTAGCCTCCAAAATAAAATCATTTGGTACAAAACAATACTAATGCCTATTTGGACATACGATATTCAATTGTGGGGCACTGCGTGTGACTCTACTGTTGAAAAAATTCAAAGATACCAATCGAAAACCTTAAGAAGAATTGTGGGTGCACCATGGTATATCACCAATAAAAATATACACGAAGACCTACGAATCCCATATGTGAAGGAAACGATAAGGTATAAGTCCAGCTGTTATTTACTACGCCTTAGTGAACATGTAAATACGTTAGGCATATGTATCTCTTTTAGACACAAGTCATGAGACATTAAGGCTTAAAAGATATCACGTTTTAGATCTGCCATTTAGGAAATAAACTTTATGTAATTTTTATTAACTTCAATTTTAATTGTAATTTTTTCAATGTTAATTCAACTGTAATGTTTCTATGTAATTGTAATTAGTATATGCATTGAAACTAAGCTTCTTTTTGTAAAGTCTGTTCTTATTATGTTATTCTACTCACTGGAGTAGGATCAACGAAGTCAAGAGTACATTTATTTTCCTCATGTACTAGTAAATTTGCTTATTATCATAAGATAGATTGCAAATAAAAATATATTAAAAAAAAAAAGTACGAATTCGTGCTTTAATTTTTTACTGGCTTGTACAAAAAAAATACTTGTATAAAAACAAAAAAAAAAAAACACATGATGATCGATCCTTCTGTGGAGTTGCTTCTAAATATGATGTGTTTTCCTTCAATAATTTTACCTTACTACAAATACAAGAATTAAAATTATTCAATTAAAAGCTGTTTTTAAAATTATTATTTGCGACCGTGTTCTGCCTTGTACCATCGTATCCCACATCACAGTCTAGTATGCTGTCCTATGGCCCACACGCAGAAATAAGTTGCATGCGCCGAAATATGATTTTTTTTTGAAAAATGAATCGTTTCCATTCTCCCTTGCCTTCGCCGACTCTCAGAATGAATTAAAAAAGGGAGAGATTTTAAAACTCAGCCATGCAAACAAATTCGAAACAAATTAGAAAAAAATATGTACTCAGAAATTCTTCTTGCACCTCTGTTCGCTTCCAATCACACATCACTTCCAGCGCTGCAACAGCAGCACTAAATCCCATGAAGAAGAGCCGCATACATGGGTATCAATATATGTAATATATTTTCATACATCCGCACATGCTATTTGTTTTTGATTCAAACCCCTTTAATTGTGTTGCAATTCAAATATTGGCCTTATTACGTTTACAGGTTACTTTTGGCAAGCGTCTACCAGCAATGAAGTTTATGTATCGAAGAATGCATGGTGAAAGTCGTTCTTTCATTAACGACAAGATTGGCGGATGCAAATTATATCCAGTTAAAACTATTCTTGATCTTGACCAGATATCTGGTAAAACACATAGTACGTTGGGATTCATTAAACGCAGCCCTAAGGAATTTAAGGATATATTACAAAATTATTATCTACAGCACTTGCTAGACCAATGTACTGTTCAAAAGCAATCCTTACTCGTCGCTTTACTTCATCTCCATTGGTTTATTTCTTCAACCTTAACGTCTTATAGATCTGGCTGGTGAATGGCTCTCGGTTGAAATTGTTAAACTTACCATCGCTTATTATTCGTCATGAGATGTTACTTTCATCCCAAATATGCTAATGGTACTATTGGTAGCGCTTATCCGCTATATACTCTATATTTATTGTAATGTTCCTTTTATTTAAGTTTCTGTTCAGCTGTTCACCTGTATTGCATTTCCAGCCACCAAATAATAGAAATAATGCAAGAAGCTGATCAACCATATTCCATGTTCTTATGTTTCCTTCTTTAACAAAAACGAAGTTTTTGTTACCAGGGGCAAGCTGGTTTCCATAGCAAATGTTCGCCTCATCTCTTTCCCTAGTAAATCTAGGGTATTTAAAGAGAACGTGGATGGCGTCCTCGATTTCAGTAGGGCAGGAAGGGCATAACGGGGATGCATCGTGCCCTAAGCGATGCCACTTGTCATGTCCAGTTAGGAACTGCGTCAAGTGGAAACACACCTCGCCATGTTGCCGATTAAACCATCTCGCAATGCTTGGAATAAGAGTATAGGTCCACCTTCCATGAGACATCTCGTGTGTTTGGTTGTCAGAGAGGACGTTGCCAATCACTTCTGCTCTGTATCTACTCTTAGCTTCCTCCGCCAGTATATGCACTGGTATCATACCTGTTAATACACATGGCGCTTCGTCGGATAGTGTGCGGTAAACACTAATGACTCGAAGAGCACTTAGTCTGTAAATTCTATCGTAGAACTTCCTTGTTGATTTGGCTTTCAGCGAATCCGCCCAGACTGGCGCCGCATACAGTAATGTCGACGTCAACACTTTTGCTAGCAAACGGCGCTTGCTGCTTTTGGGTCCACCTACGTTAGCAAGCATTCGTGATAAAGATACATGGCATCCAGCTGCTTTTTTACTTGCATACTCGGCATGTTGACGAAAGCTTATTCGATCATCGATCATGACGCCCAAGTATTTGATTACACGTTGAGATTTTAAGTCAGCGCTGCTTACTTTGAGTTTTGCTGTTTCGACCTTCTTGCGGCTACTTATTAATACCGTTTCTGATTTGTGCTCCGCCAAGATCAAGCCTTTCGAATTCAGCCACTGCTGAACTTTCAGTGTTGCTCTGTTAGCGTACTCTTCCAAGCACGAGACATGCTTCGACCGCAATGTCGTCCGCGGATCCAATAATTCGAACGCCAGCTGGAACCTCAAGCCTTAAGACACCGTCATACATGAAGTTCCAAAGGAGCTTCATCATCGGTATGGTAAAGATACTTCCTTTTACTAAGGTAGCTATGTATTATTTCTGCCCTGAAGCGATCGTAAGATTTCATTCGACCTGGCAAATCAGCTTGTCATCAGGTGTTGGTAATTTTCCAAAGCAATACATTAGGATAAGTGGAAATGGAATGGATATTAATAAAAAGACCATATAGGATCAATATAACAGCTTTTGATAAAAGAAATGATAGCAAAGGCGTTTTAAACGTTTTTTAAATGACCCATTTTAAAATCCATTTAGCGTTAGTGTAAACTCTTTATACCATATAAATGTTATAAAAATGCAGACTGTTGAAATACGTGGTAAGTCAATTTGGCACACAACATTTCCAGTTTTTTTTAAGGGTTTTCCGTCCGTGATTAGTTCTCACTATTTTAAGTGCACTATAAGAATAATGGATGTATTGATATTAGTCATGAGTATAGCCCATTAGATTGAAAAATATTATTGATCCATTAGATCCATATTCATAATAGAAGTTCACTATTTAAACAATAATGACGTTCTAGGATTTTAGCTGAATTTTACTCCATTATAAAAATGAAACATAGTGAATTGTATATTTAATGTTGCACTATATTTTTTTAATAAAAATGCATTTGTTGCTGTTTGCTATTTACAGTTATTGTGTGTATGTTGCTAAATGCGAACTCTCTGCGTTGCGTAGCCGCGGTGTCCAGCATCTGTAGAGAAAAAGTGGTTATGGCAGATGAGAAGTGTGTGGTGAAGAGACTCATCGGAAGCTCGTGAAAGAAGAATAATATCGCCGCCATGTTCGTGGACCTTTGTTGTCGATGTGGTGAGAGGCGTGGTCGAATGTGGTGTACGAGTAACAAGAAATGAGTGTGTGGTCTGGCTTCACGCTCTGCAGAAAGCTCGCAAATGATCCTTATGCCTACACTTCACGACTTTTCTCTGACTTGACATTCCAGGTTAAAACAAAAATAAAACAACTTAAAATATCGACATCCGATGGCGCCCGGCAGGCGCCATCCCTCTTCTTATGTGCTCGCGGTTGCTGTGGTATCTGTGGTTCGATGTTGGTGGGAACCTAGCCCAGTGTCAGAGGGTTGATGGCCAATTTCGGCGCGCCGAGGCCAGCGAGGCCAGCGAGGCCGAGATGGGAAATTGGTGCGATCGGAGAAATGACCTTAGCGACAGGGGCTACAGCTTTCACCACCTTCTGTCCGAGAGGATCACGTCGCACTACAGCGTTGAATCCCGTGACTGGGTCTGCGGTGTAGTCCACCGTGCGCAGGACGCCGTCGGAGTCGATCAGCGAATATTGGCCGTGGACGACGTCACCTTTACGTGACTCGGATTGGCTTTTGACATCCCCAGTAGCGTCATCGCGCACAGAGTACGAGAAGTCGTAGTTTGGTGGCGACTCTACTTCGAGAGTCTTGACGAGCGGCTTGATGAGCGCTGGAGAGTGTGGAAGGAGGCCTGGAATCGGCAACTCAATGGCAGCGGCGGCACCCAAACTGATGATGAACAATCCGAACAACTGCAGGACAAAAAAGATAGTATGTAAGAACTGGACCTCTATATGCATAATACATTAAAATTATATTCGTCCCATCGAGTTCAAATAAGGTTTTCGGCCACTTAATGTTTTCTTGCTTTTTGAATTGGTTTGGATCAGAATTCCAGTACAAGTCTATTCAGGGTTCAAGTATTAGTCCTTTTTCAAGTATAAAGGACTTGAAATGTATTTGAAAGAATTTACTGAAGCACCAAATTGTATTAAATATATCAGGCTCTGGTTTCAACAGCGAATTTCTTTCATTCTTGACACTTTTCTTGGTAAAGTCCTTGTCTAGTTTAGTCACTGATTACTTTATTTATTTCCTTGCTTTGGTTAATTTAGCCTCTGCTTCAGTTAGTTTAGTCCTTTGCTCGCAAATAATTGCGCCAACTTATTCCTTTTTTTCTTACCGTAAACATTTCTATGGAAGGATTTTGGTTTTCAAATTAAAAGTATATTCGGCGATTGATTGCTTGCTGTTGCTGTGACTGCTGCTGCACTAACTGTTGTGCTATTCACTTGAGACTCCTGAGTTGAACTACGGTTCTTGCCAATTAAACAGCCTTCTTTTATACATGAAAATCGCTCGATTTTGGCAATATTTTTGCTTGAATTTTTTTGCATTTAGGCGAAGCCGGATCGACTACGCCACCCAAAGAAACACACACGCACAGCACAAACGCACGCACGTTTGTGTCACCATGCGTTTGCTTGAATTACACCATGGACCATGATTAAACGTACAAAATTTGCCATGCTTTGTGCAATTGATTTTCTGAATAGATTCTTGCTTTACTTTTTTTTATTTAAACTTTTATGATTTAGTTTTTATTGAGTATGTTTTTCATTTCACGTTGTGCTCGCCGAAAGCTAAAAATTCAGCAAATAGTAAAAAAACTCGATAAATACTATTTTTGCTCCACTTTCGAGGCACCAAAAATTTAGCAGAACAAATATGGATCTATAATAGCACTTGGCAAATTATTCATTATCACTATTTTCCTGAATGAATACTGGAGTTGTAAGTATTTAAGAATGTAAATATGAATGTATGTAGATGGACACAATTGTGTAACTTAAGTTATGATAACTTAATAATAACTTAAGTTATTCTTATGAGTAAATACAATACACAGAATAAGAATAATGATTGCCCTGTTTCCAGGCAGATGAAGTGGCACATTTAAAAGATCCAATTTCAAAACAAAGCGATTAGTTTCTCTCAAACTTTTTTTATTTTGTCTTTAATAACATCAACATAAGAACAGTTTTCTCTTAATGTGCAAAGTGTGCGAATACTACATAATTAACGGTCACTAAGTCAAATAAGTTTAAATAAGAAGGAAGATTATTTAAGTGAAGTATAGATAAAATGGAGAAACTATTCTGTAGACGAACGAAGCAAAGTCGAAGAGTTCGACAAATGTATAGCATTAACAAAGAAGAATCTTGAGCAGTTTAAGGTTCGAAAAATCGGTATTATTAGGAAGGTGCTCTCTGCTGATTGAGCGAAGTTAATTTTTTAATATAAGCAATATAAAAAAAAAGAAAAAGTTTAGTTAGTAGAGCTTTTCATCTCTGCCTTAATTCCTAACCATTACCAATTTACTTTAGCCGGCCAAAATTGGCGATAAAATCTTGCTGATATACCACATTGTGACATTACTAAAAAAAAATACTTAATCTTGACTTTTTTCATAGAAACTTTAAAAAATTATACACACTGTAATTCCTTTTAGTAACTAACTATGAAGTTTCTGCAAAATTTCAGTTCTTTGCTTTTGCGTAGTCAGCGTTATCCCAACCAATATAATGTCTTTATTAAATCAGATGTAATCATAAACCAAATACATATCTTGTTACACAATTAAATAAATAATCCTCAAATTCTAAGTCAGAGAGTGTCACTTATCCCGATTCTTAGTTAAATATATTTATATTTAAAACAAAAATAAGAAATTAGTACCGGAACATTTGCTAGTCATAAATTTAACTAAAAGTGCTGCCAGTGAGAAACTCTAAAAAAAAGTGTTTTTCAAATAACAGCTAATTACAACACAAAACTGTTTTTAGTCGAATTGGTTCGGAGTAAAATCAGTGGCGCTTGGAATGAAACAACAACAATTGGCATCATTTTTCGAAAAACTGTGTAGAAGCGCAGATGTTTTCACGATTTTACGGTAAAGTAAACTTTTACTATGGATTCTTGGATAAACGACATACGAGTAACGCAATAAATACACGATGAAATATTATACCTGCAAATATTATAAAACCATATTTTTTCCATAATTGCAATTATGATATTTTTGATTTGTTAAAATGTTAGTTTTTCTGTGGAAATAAATCACCTGTTTAAAGTGTATTGAGTTTAATTTTCGTTTAAAATTGATACCTGAAACCGTAACATTTGTAATCCATATAAAAATTGAATATCAAGTGCACCGAGTATATTTTATTGTGGGCTGTTTTTGTTGTTCCATTTCAAAGAAGCACTAATATTTTAATTTTTAATCTTTTTCTTATATTTGAGTCTAAAGGACATTTATATAATAGTTTCATTCATCAAATTATGTCATTGTTTAAATTCTGTGGATTGTTAATATAATATAATGGAATCTATAATGTAATAACGTAAAATCCTTTCGACCCAATAAACTAGATTAGTTCAAATCGAAAATGATAACAGCCACAAGTGTTGTTGTTGTTTTTAACTCGCTTGATTGGAGAGACTCGTTCATGTGATTGCCTCTGGCAAAACTTTAAAGCGCCAACTTATCCCAACAGCCGAAATCGCCGCCGCACGCATAGAAACGTGTTTCTGCAGTCGCTGGTGTCATAAATTAAAAATGCATGTATTTTTTAATTCAGACCATTTCGAGAAGGCAGACAAACTTTAAATGCGTACGATAGAAACTCAGGCGACAGACGGTAACAACTCCCACCTCCCGCTAATAGACGGAATCGTGTCTCGCTTCAGATACTCGATTATGTCGTTGGACTGCTCTTAAGCGAAGCGGAATGAAGTTATAAAAAGCCAGAGCAAGACGAAGAAGCAGGGAACAATTCAGAAGTCACGAGAGTGTGTTGCTGCGTTTATGATTTGATGATTATGCTTGAAATTGTTTGAGGGGAAGAAAAACCACACCTAAATTTGGGGATAATTTTCATAGATTCATGAAATGATTCTTAGCTGCGGCGCGGTTTTTGTGCCAAGCTACGCATGCGTGCGGCTTAGTACAAACCTGTTTCTGACGACCTCCGCCCCTGCGTGCCGGGGAGTAATTTATTTGTCAACAACGGCGAAAATTCGCGTCTGTGATACGAATTCGAACTGTGTAACTTAATCGCAGCAACGTGGCCCACGCCCCATGGGCTGCATGCCACCCCGAAGTGCACGCTTCTGCTGCATGTGCGTCGCATGGCCTCAGATACCGTAATCATTGTAATTGTAAAATGCAAAATTGAAAAAGTGTGTAAAGTGTTTCGTACACAATGCAATAAATGCACCTAAAGTAGTAACGTGGACAAACGCAGTCACGCACACACCTTTTTATATCTCGTCGAACAGGATTGGGTTGGGTTCGGTCGCTGCTTTCTGCGTTCGAGTCTCCTTCGCACATCGGCCATCGCACGACGTGTGTCACGCATGTTCCACAAAAACCTAATCTTGTTCTAATTTAAATTGATTGTCTTTTTCTGCAAATTGTCTGCTGAATAAACATGATATATCAGCAATGGTTTTGTGATACCGTCGACGTCTTGCGGTTGGTTTTGGTTGTCTGGCTGCAAACCGGACTTCGCCAACTAAGAAAAATGCAATTAAGTGATTTTCATTTGAAGCCGCTAATCAATTCACTCCAACTTAATCTAAATTAGAGATAGTGTAATAGAATTTAAATATTAATCAATATTTTTTTTAGGTATGAAAAATTAAAAAATGCGCAGTTAATTTAGTTTTTCAGAATTTTTATTAGGTTCTTAAATGAACCAAAACAAATACAAAATTTAATAGGTTTATTGATTAAAAGATCAAACGATCGTCAAAAGTTTGGTATTAAAGACCATTAACTGTTTATTATATTTAATAATGATGAATGAATTATATAATTTTTCAGTTTTTTGATTGAATGAATTAATTTTATACTCGTTGCTGTTGTTGCTAGCCTTAATTTGTGTTATTATTGTTAATTTTGATTTGTTGATTTTATATCTCATTTTAAAATTGTTAAAAAAATGCATCACTTCTTTTTACATAATCGAGTAAAATTTGCCAAAAAAAAAACAGGAATTCCACAGCTCCATTTCAACTGAAAAATTGACCTTTAACTTAACGATTAAAAATCCTCGTTAAAAATTTAAACTTTTCTGAATTACATATAAAATAAAGTATTACGTAAAGCTAAGAAGAAATTTTTGTTTCAAATTTAATTAATTTGCAAAGTATAAAAACATTTATAAATATTTTTGGTTTACAATTTAATTTGTTTTTAAAATTGGAAATGGAAATAGTATTAACAAAATAGTATCAAAACATTTTCTCATATTCTCGATTTTATATAAAAAATTGATTAATGAAAATTACTACAATTAACAAATTGAGTAAAATTCAAGACAGTAAAGTAATATCTGGATCGATTTTATATTAATTCATAATTAATTTTTAGAATCTTTAAAAAATTTACATAATACTTTTTTTGCTATTTATTTCAATGAAGTTCAAATCGAAGTTTTACTTAATTTCTTCAATTAATTATTGTAAAATTTAAACTAAAGAAGCAAGTAAAAATTCTAAAAATTGCAATAATAGTTATTCTAAAACCTATTTAAATTTATACCAAAAAAATACCAAAGAATTTGGATAATATTTTTCTGTATTTAAATTTAAAGAAATATTTTTAGTGACTATCTTTGCTCTAGTCTAGACAGACTTTGAGCTGTCTATATGTGCGGAATCAGTACCAAGTTTGACTACACTTGAATGCCGAACTTGATTTGGATAATGCTCTGTCGGTCTGGGGACCAACAATAATTGCCGCATGGTTGACGTTGAAAATTAAGAATAAAAATGAAGAATATAAGGAAATGAAGAATATAAGGAAATGCAAAATATAAATGAAAATATAGGGGAAATGAAGAATATAACAGAAACTCCGTTTTTTTGAGTTTACAAAACTTTTTTATTTCCGGCTTTAAAATTCAAAAGCGTTTAATTTGACTGCACGAATTAAGATAAGATAAGTGAATGATGTCTCCATTTATCATATATTTTCTGCTTTTATGAGTTTTATTCTTCTATATAAAGAACAAAGACAACTTCCAGATAAGCCACACTTTTGATGGCAATGTAAATTTTGTATTTTATTTCATTTTGTAAAGCATTTACAGGTATTAAGTATTCATTTAAAATTTAGTAATTATGTTGTCCCTTCATTTAAACCATTAACACTTGCTTTTAAATTCGATCATTTCATCCTGTGTAAACTGTCGACGATCCAGGTAACGTAAATGGTTCACTGGCTCATTTCACCTCCAGCAAAGCTTTGTATTATTCTCTACATTATAACATATATAGTATTATTTGGTCTAGTGCATTTGTCAAGAACCCTTTGAAAGCGCAGTGGAAACGCTTTTATGGTATATGATTTAAAAAAGCAGCTGTTAGATTCGTCACGATGTGCCTGAAACTACAAGCATAATTTAACAATAAATTGATTTTAAATTCCATTTCAATCATTAGGTCCTTACTTATGGCTGGATATCGCTCCATGTGTGTTCTTTTGTAAATCTCCCGCCGCTGGAGCAGATTTTGAATCGTTCCACAACGATTGATGCACCTTATGGCAAAGATTTTCATACATACTGCTGATCGTAGTTGTTTTTTGCTTCTCTTTATCGTTTCCTGGCTTCTGCATAGCTTTAGAATCTTCCATTTTACGAAGTTCTACAATGAGCTGGTTCAATTTTTCAGGTTTCTGCCATTCGAGAAATTTGCGAAAGACTTCGTCATCTGCGGTGATTATCTGTGCATCTTCATCTGGATTTAGTATTATGTACTGTGGCTCACCCAACTCATAGGTCAGCCCATCGTTTTGTTCCATTACATTGTAAATATTTCGATTATGAAGATTCGGGATAGATTTTTGAATCTCTTCTTCATCACTTATTTTGATTAATTTCCTTGAAGCAATAATTCGAGAAGACGCAGAGTGGCATCCAAAAATTACTATGACCATAAATGCTTTCAACATCGTCGAATGCAATTTAATAACTAACAATTCAAATTAAAAAACACGTTCACTAAAAATTTAAATGTTTTGTGTAGATTGTAGTTAATGTGATTACTTTGCTTTGTTAAACTTTTAACATTTGTTTGCTCTTTCGCACCAAATTCGTAATGTCACAGCGACCTTAACCATTTAAAATTTGCGATAAAGCAAACGCATTTCACTCGTCGTCTTCCGCATTATCCACTTTTCTTCCGTTGCCAATTGCCAAGATGAGAGTCGTACTGTTAATCAACTGAGAAAAACTTCACTCATTTGGAACATGTTTAGGATTTATTGAATCTAATTCAAATTCTCTGTTGCAGTTCCAAACAAAACGACAACCATCGCTAGTGTAGCATCCAATAAGATAAACAAGAAAAATGTTTCTTTATTTGCAATTGCCATTTTCTAAAAGTTTATCAAATCGTAATATAGCGAAATTCAGAACAATCTCAAAGAAACTTCAATATCTAAGCAGTCAATAAAGTGCGCAGTTTTCGTTTTAGGACTTTAAAATTTCGTTAAGTATTTTGTAATTATATTTTAAGGTGCAACCATAAAAAAACTATTTAAATTAGGGACTTCTCATATGCGATATGTGTATATAAATTTAAATAATTTTCAAATTAATTAAAGAAAGAAATAAAAAAATTAGTCTTCACAAAAATAAGACCAAGTTTACTGAAAACTGAAAATCGCCTACGTTTTTCTAGTTTCAAAGTACATATTAAAACATGTGTATTTCGTTATGGGTTGAGTTTTTATTAAAGTCGCTTGTTATTTTCTGACTGCGTACGCAACTCCTTGTCTGCCGCACGCATAAACCGTTTAGTTGCGGACTCGTAGTTAGTGGATTTTCTTGTTCTACACAACTCGTTGCTCGAAACTGGGTTACTTTAAAAAAACAACGCATAAAACCAATATTTTACGCCCAAAATTTAATTAGTTGTTCAGTCGCCAGCAACCGAAAGGACACAAAAGTAAAATTACTAGTATTTTTCTGCACCAATTGAACTGGATTTTTAACACACCAACCAACTAGTTATTTCTTATCAAAAGCGTAGTTTCTGCAAACCTCTACGAAAACCTTGTTTGCTGTAACGCAGAAATGTGCTGATACAGATCCAGTATTGATTGGAATGCAATGATTATGTATGTTAGTTGTCAGAAAACAAGATATAAAATTTATGCAGAATACAGCAATCTATAAATTCTGATTGGAACAATCTTGGACGCCGCAGATTGTGAAGAGCCGATAATTATTACTCCATTTTGTATAAATGCTGTAAAACACTAATTGCCCATACTTGCATTCATAAAGTCTTCTCAACAAATTATTCCTTTTGTTAGCCTTTTGTTATTTGGCCTTTATCGAAATGGACAAAGCTGCGATACACATTAAAGCCAAAGCATTTCATTTTCTGTAAATTATTATGTTTCATAGTTTATTTAATTTGGGTAATTATAATCCTTTGTTCGCTGTAAGTAGACAATTTAAAACTAATCTATTACTTTCACCATTATTAGTATACATTTCACAACAAGAGTGCTTTGTAATTGTATTTTAGTGCAGTTTCAATGGTGTTTATGGATCTAGATTTGCTGGTCTTGTAGTGTTGTTTGGTAGACATCGACGGTACTGTTGCCGCAATGCATGATTTTCAGCTTCCACTGTACGTATCAACTGAAAAGATTTAATGAAATTACAAAATAGAGTGTAACTCCAAGGATTTCATATATGCGATTTCTTACGCTGGCTGTAAGAGGGTCCATTTCAAGGGATTCAGAGCTGTTTAAATTAGCATTGCCGTCATCATGTTGCCTTTCGCCTTGAGCAGCGGCCTCTGCGTTGTCGTGACCAGCAGCATTTAGAAATGATGCCACGTCATTATTCGGTCGTGCTTTCAATGCTACCAGTTCTTTCTTAAGACGCTGGTTCTCCATTTCAAAGTATTCCATCTAGTGGAGGAACGAGAAAATAAATGAAAAGCTTTTCAACTGATTGTAGTTTAAAACTTAGCATTTAGTAAAATAACCATGAAATTTCCTAGAAAAACTTTAATATTTTTATTTCCCCTTAACTCACACTCTCGAGCTCAAATTCCAGATCGGCAATAGTGTCGTTTGCCTTATCCAGTGCTTTTTCCAATCTAATCACTTCGCTTCCTACGCCGTTATCCGCTGCTCTGCGACTGCTAGCGGCCTTCAATTGCGCTGTTTATATACGCATAGCGATCGATAATAAACGAGAAATGGTTCTTTTTTTTTGTGTTTTGAATGGAACTCTTACCGTTTGGATTCTGATCGATGTAGGACTCCACCACCCTAGTCAGTGTCTTCTGTTTATTGACCACAGCTTCGAGGGCCACGCAACTATTCACTTTCTCCAGGTAGGCTTCATGTAGTTCGTTGTACTTCTTTTTGACTCGTTCCAGGTTATCAAACAAGCGATCACGTTCGTCCTCCAAATCGAAAGCTTTCATTTTGGCCTCGAGATTAAGGGCTGCCGTGGAGCGACTATCGCTTTTCAAACTTTGCAACTTTTCACGAAGCGAAGCGTTTTCCTCATTCAGTCGTACGTTCTCAGCATTAGCTACAAGTCAACACAACAGATGACACGACTTTGGAAGATGTTTGGAAAATTCATAAGTGACGCACTGACCAACTTCTAGTTTCGCCTCCAACAGTTTAGCCCTATTTTCCGCAGATCCATTCATTTTCAGTCGCAGGTGCATTTGTGCCATCAACTTTACTAACTCGTTTGCTATCAGCTAAATACCTTATCTCACAGGAAAACGATAGCATTTTTCGAAAATTGATATATCTTTCGTAAAAGGTGTTTTGTAATAAACTGAAATAACAGAAACAGAAAAAAACAACATCTCGCAGTGCTGCCAAGAATCAAAACTTGTGTCCGAATTGAATGACCCAGGCTACACTGAGTACCTGGACGATATTTCGCTAACTGCGATTGCGACATTTCTCACAGATGGATAAAAAGCACAGTTGCTTCCAAACTGTTAAACACTTTGCTTCTATGTAGAACAGATATGGTCTCGAACAGTTATGGTCTAGCCAGATCAATGCAGTAGCAAATTTTGTGGATCTTATATTTTCAAAATGCTGTAATCTATGAATAAAACCAATTGAAATTGTTCACACAGTACAGTGGTGCCATTTAAGCCGTAGCGTTCCCGTGGCTATTTCGATCCAGATCCTTCTATAAGTTTATATTATTTATTTGTTTATCATTTGTTGCTATTTAAAGTAAAATTATAAGTTAATTTTAATAGTTATGAGTATATTATATATCGTATAGTATTAAGGGAGAGATCTCTTATCGCCATTAACTAAAATTAAGGCCAGTTTTTGCAGCGGTCAATTTTAACTTGGGTGTAAATCAGAAGCGATCAATAGGCCAAAGAAAGATAAATAAAGAAATAAAAGTTTAGGAAGTCTTATATTATATAAAAGTAATCAAATATAAATCTTTTCAATAAAATAATTTGGATATGGAGTATTCACAAATAGACTCATTGAATATATGTATGTCAAATTTACCACCTTATTTATAATTAAGTTTATTTAAAGTATTTTTCGACGTTTGCATTTGGTCGCATTTGCGCTTTTATTTGAAGACGGTTTGCATTATCATTATCATCGTTATTCTGATGCTATTTAAGTTTGTTGTGAATAGCTTGTTTTACTTACCATTTCACACTTTGTTCACACTGCATTTCTTGTAAGTGTGAATTTGCATAAATTTATTGGCTAAGCCAAAAGGTAAACAGTTGTAATTACAAAAGTTTAACTTTTAAACATTTGTTTACTCATGACATTTCTTGCAAAAAGGGCAAAGAACATAATACAACAAACAAAAAACCCACAACAAGGAGTAAAGACACACTTTTAAATTATGTTTGTGTTGTGTGACTTGGTAAATTAAGGAAAATGCAAAAGTTAAGAAATTAAGAAACAGTTTTGAAGTTTTGAAAATTACCTATTTTTTACTTTCATTACTTTAACAGTAATTTTAAGTACTTTGTAATGGTTAACTGATTATTTATCATAAAAAAGTTCGTAAACAAAAAATTACAACTGCAAAATATTTACTTACCAAAATTGAAATCGCAAAAAAAAACAAACAGTTTTATCGATGATATTTTTAAGAAGGTTTCTTTTATATTTATAATATTGTTTTTATTTAAGTACAATCTATTTATATATATATATATATATATCAAGTTAAAGTGCATTGAATAAATAATTTGTTTTGATAAAGATTTTTTGTTGTATACATATCATTGTAAATGGTTTTTTTCTTTCTTGAGAGTTGTTGTTGTTTACATACACACACACACATTTATAAATTTGATTTCTACTAAATTGAAATATTTTTTGTTTTGCTTCATTTCCATAAATTTGCTTTTATTTACATAAAGTTGAAAAATGATGATGGCGATGTTTGTATTTTGTGGCTGCTCTGTTTTTTTTTTGTTTTGCTAAAAGACTTCTTGTTCTTTTTTTCCCCATCCTCTTATCAATTTTTTTTCTTTCGTGTTTTTGTTTTGAGCATTTTTGAATTTCATTTCTCTATTTTAAAAGATTTTGGTTCTCTGTGTTTATGATTATATTTTTTATGTGTCTATTACATTTTTTTCTGCTTTTAATTTCTAGGTTTTTGTATATGTATAGGTTTTGAAAAATGTTTTATATATGTATGTATATAGGATACAGTTCAATATAGGATATATTTAAATTATTTATTTAAATTCTTTTTATTTTTTTATATATATTTTTGAATTCAGCCAAAAAGTTTTGTTTAACAAATTGGAAATAAATATCCAATAAATATTTACTCATAACATCAGATATTTATATATTTTTATATTTCAAACAAAAAATAACAACACGTTATTTTATTTTTATCTGTTTTTTTTAGATATTGAAATACATTTTTAATAATAGTTTTATTTTTAATACTTTGTTTTTTATTATTATTTCATGTTTTATAAAACAACTCAAACATTTTTTATTTTATAATAATCATTTTTCGATGGTGTAAATTAAAAAAAGCTTTCTAATAATCTATATAGCATAATTATTAAAACTAATATTTGACATAAAAAGATATATTTAATTTATTGCATGCGCAGTTATAAATATTTGTTTCTATTTTAAAAACTTTCGAAAAGTACAAATCAAGAATCTACCAAAAACCAGTAAAAACAAGCATTCATTTTTATTCGTGCCTTCTCGTCGCTTCGCAAAATTAAGTATAGTAAAAACGCGTGTAAATTTGCACGTTTTTTTGCCGTTAAAGTAGCAAACACAGCTAAAGCGAACGAAGAAAAAATTTCGTGTTAACTTAAGAATAATATTTATAATAATCGTTGCCTCGATAAAACAAGTTTAAATTTGTTTTTTTAAAGTGCTCTAAATTTTCAAAAGCAAACTAATTTTTGTCTATGATTTAAAATATAGATAAGTATTGGCTACGCTGATGCATTTCTTTTATACTAAAACAATAATATTTTATTTTTCTACGTGTACATAATCATTTTGCATGAGTAGTTTTAGATTAACTAATATGTTGCTTTGGATTCCCGTATTATTTTCTCTTGTCTACTGTTTTATGCTGTTGTTGTCGTTTGTGTCTGTTGCAACTTTCGTCCTACATTTAAGCATTGTTATCAACTCTTTTCAAGTTCAACTGTTTCTATTATTTCGAAATAATTATTTAAAACACAAAAAACAAATCATTAATTAATAAAATAGTTTTTAATAATAAACAAATGTTTGAGCTGTACGCACCTTTGTTTCTTCGTTATTATCGTTAGCGTTGCCGGATGTTGCTGCAGAGCGTTCAGCGGAGGTGCTGCGTCCGAATCGTAAACGCAGCGGTGCAGGCTTTCGTGTTTCACGTTGAAATTCGGCGGTTTCGTCGTCAACATCGTCATCGTAACTTCGGAGGGCCAACAACATGCTACGTAACCTTTCAGCGTTCAACAGATCAGATAAAAGAGTATCGTAACCCTGCTGCTCTTCGGTCTGCAAAATGAAACTCTTCTTCGTCTTGATAATTGGCAATAAAATATTTTGTTTTATATATATAAGAAATATATCGCAAAAAGAAAAGAAAAATCAGAAAGAAAAAACTACCTCATCGTCCGGTTGATTGTCAACTTGATTGTCAATCCAGAACTTGGCTGGCTCGCTATGACGTAACATGCGTCGAACGAAGTCGTAACGATTGACATTCATTTCGGGTGACGTCTTTAAAAAGTAACCGTTATCCAGTAACAAATTCGGCCGTGGCGAAGGTTTCGCTGCCAGCCGCTGATCGGTGGCACGTCCGAAACGCAAACGAAGCGACGGCGATCGAATTGGCTTTTGGTGCACGTCGCCGAACCAACGCTTCGTGATGCTGTGCGTCATCGGCGGCGTCAGCATGTCGGAGACGCTGCGACCAAAGCGCAGACGCAACGACGGAGTGCTGCGTTGAGATTTTCCTGTTGAAAAGAAGTGTTCATAATGTTTAAGAAGAATTATCTCTTGCCCATAATTAAAGGAGATTTTTATGGTTTCTATTATTCACCATTGCGTCGCTGCAGTTCCGCCTGCGTCATATCAAAAAGTAAAGCTGCGGTGAAAAATACCGACAGAACCAACATAAATTGACCGTGCATCGACATAATTGAAGTGGTTTTTGTAATAATTGAGCTGAAAATAAGAAAAACAAATAAATGTATTTAAAGATTATTAAAGGATATATTTTTAAAATATAAATAAATGTTGGATTTTCTTTTCTCCACAAAAATAAACGAAAAACAACAACGAACAAATTTCTTTTGCCTTTTGAAGGGCAGATCACGTCCATTTTTAAGATATTAAAAGATAATTTTATTCTATAAACGCAAATGCAATCTTGTCCCCATAGTTAAAAAATTACTCTAATACAAAATTTTTATAAGATGAAAACCGAGGTAATTTTGTTAACGCTATAAAAAGTAGGCGTGTTTGCTGACCGATTTTGCCCATTTTCAATAGGAAAAATTCCGCCATAACAAGGAATATTTCTGCCAAATTCCATTCCGATATCTTTATTTGTTCTCCTCTGATCGTGATTTCAAGGGACAGACGGATGCACACACAAACCAATGGACAAACAGACAGACGGACTGCGTCTAAACAGACGACAATGTATATATAATTAGTATTATTAATAAAAATGAACTTGAATTTTTAGCAAATGATTGCCTTTATTTATACACGTGGACCAAAGCTTAGCTTTTGAGGTAAAAGTTGTGAAGAATTGAGTTAAAAATTCATTGTGTTGAATTGGTTTGATTAAAATGCGCTGAGTTTGGTTCAACAATTTCTTCGCTTCAGCGTGTAACTTAAACCTCAATACATTTTTTATTGTAGAAAGTAGGAACTGCTTGGAGTTCTGTGCGTGTCGTAACTGTGCTGCAAAGAAATGGCCAACATTAAAATTGCATTAACAATGTTAAACAACGTTAATTTTTGCAAAAAGTTCGCAATATAAAACGACCAAGGAATCTCGTGTCTTCATGAATTTGTTTTTTTTACTCCTAAAAGTTAAATAAAAATTGGTTTTTAAATACTTGAAGAGTTCTTTAAAACTGATTTCTTCTAGACATCTCCCTATGTATACACTGCAAAGTGTTTTGCGATGTGGGTTTCTGTTTTCCACGCCACTTCCGCACGTTCTTCGAATACCAAGCAAACGCTAATCATTTATTCATAGAGGCTTTTAAATTTGAATCCATATAAAAGCTGTTTAAATAAATTCCGTGTCGTTTGGGATTTGTTCTTTGTAATATTTTATCCAATGTCATGTTTTTTGATGCGTTTATAAAGGCTCCTGTAAATAGATGTTGTTTATAAAGGCTTTGTTTAAGGCATCGACCTGAGATTTTTTAACGTGTTTCTTAAAAAGTTATTCCTCGAAATATAACAGAGAAATATTAAGAAAATCTTCAAGCAATATATGTTTATATAGCCTAAAAATATATAAATTCATATAATCTTTAATAGAGTTCATTGATCAGGAAATATTCAATTTTAATGAGGCGATTAACTTTAGATAAATCAATTTTAACGTTGGTAGATAATAGAAATAGAATAGAATCTATTGTCATGGGATAAACGAAGAAAGAAAACGAATAGAATTTAAATTAATTAATTTGTTAATTTTGCAAAACCATTTTGCTGTGACCATTGTCTCAATATCGTCTCAATTGAGACAATTGCGCCTCGCAATCGTCAAAAGCGATTGCATACTTTTAGACTGGGCTGATAATGAATTTAGAATGCGTTGATGGCCACAACTTTGTGATGTGAGCCAGAATCGGGCTGTAAACTACAACAAAAAATTATTTATTATTATTAATTATTAATTTATTTACACAAATATGTTCACTGCTACTAATTCTTACTAATTTCTTATTGGAAACATTCGCGTATTTTGTGTTAACTTCTCTTCATAATGCTGTCAAAATTGCTTCGTTAAGAATTTCGTTTAATAGCCGCTAGCGTCTTAAAAACACCTGCAATGCAGCTGTACTCATGAATAACGCATTTCAGTTTAGTGTTACAGATAAATTGAAAGTTGCAATTGAAAGGATATAAAAAAGAATCGAGCAGCGAATGAATTAAATGCAATGTGAATGCAATAAAGAAGCTTGCTTGCATTATGAGAGAAAGAATAGAAAAGAGAAACGCAGAAGAGGGGAAAAAGTAAATAGTTATCAAGAGAAGTTAAATTTATAGGTTAAAAAGTGATTAAGAAAGTTCGATGGGAGCTTATGCTTGCTGCTTCTTCTTTAATTGTTTCTTCTTTAATTTCCTTTCCTTGGCAGATTTGTTTTTTGTCTCTTCTCTCGTTTTCTGCTTAAGAAAAAAAGCCATTAAGTAACAGAGTAAAAAAGAAGTGAATTTAAAAGAGGAAACTTTAAAAACAAAAACATTGAGAAAATTTTATTAAATTGAAAATTATATTTTCAATAAAAACGATTTTGTTTGGCAAAAGAGAAAAGTCTGACTCAAAGAATTTTGTTTTTTGGATAATGTGAAAAAATGTATGAAAAATGTTGGAAAAAAAATCAAATTTAAAATAAGAATTGAAAATTAAAGAAAGAAAGAAAGAATTTTTATTAAAATAAAATTTATTAATATTTAAAATTTTATTGATGAATGCGAAAAATTGAATTTCAATTTCGAATTTAACAATTCACAGCAATTTTTTAATCGTTTTACATCTCTTCTTTTCCGCAATTTTCCCTACTTTTTTGTAATTTGATAGAAAGCTGACGCCATTCAAGAAATTCGTACTTAATTCCGTATTTTTTAAGTGTATTTTCTTTGCAATGTGCTTAAATTTGGTGCAACACTGGTTGATGTACATATGAACATACAAAACGGATGCATGTCAAGAGGGAGAAACCCAGTGTTGCCATTTATTCGTAATTCCGTTGAAGTTGAAATGCTTTGAGATCGTTTAAATATGCTTGACACACAAACACACCCCACACACGCACACACACTTGCATAATTATATTTGCACTATTTTATTATTTACTATTTTTCTTTATTTTTCTACTATTTTTACGATTACCTTTTTAAATTCTAAACTGAAATACTCACAATGAAATGATAACAAGTCTTTTCTGCCTTTTCTATTATTAAATTTTTTCAGTTGCATTTCTCGATCGACTTCCTCGAAACAAGCAACTTTAATTTGTTCGTATTCTTATTCTTTTTTTATTTTTCTTACATTTCTTTTTCCTATTTCCCTATTTGCTTTTATTAAGTACTTTTTCCCAGCCACCTTTCGGATATTTTGTTGTTCGGAATGTAAACGAAAAATGATATAAATATTACTCTACAAGACTAGGAGAATTACTCAAAAGACGATCCACAACGCGGCTTCCGCATCAGCCACCAAAAACCAACTTAAGCAAATTTTGATGTCTGATGCGGCTTCAAGAATTTCCCATCAAAGGTGCACCTCTACCGCTTTCGGATAAAGTCCATGACCGCTTTTTTTCATCAAACAAAAGTTGAAATTTGCACTAGTTTCTTTCAAAATAATCTTGTCTTAATCGGCGTTAAGGAAAAAATTGCCTTTGAATCCGCAGATTATTTTTAATTTAGAAATAGACAAATATAATTTTTAAAAACTTTTTAGGATTATTCTTATAAATGTTGAAGGGCAAAGAAATTTTCGTTTATCGTATAGTAAAATTAAAAGTAACTTTAGCACAAAAATTAATGAAAATAAAACATTTTTAAAGCAATAGAATCCATAATTGCAGGGGTCACCATAGCTTAGCCTTATTCGTTGATTTTAGCAAGGCATTTGACACGTTGTCTCATAACAAACTTTTGGAAACATTGCAGCGTGCGGGTGTTCGCGGCGATTGCATTAAATGGTTTGAAAACTATCTGAGTGTAAGGAGGTACTTTGTTAAAGTGGACGATAAAAAGAGCCAGGATGTAAGGATATCTTATGGGGTACCGCAGGGTTCGAAACTAGGTCCATTACTCTATATAATCTATGCGAACGATATGCTTAAAGCTATAAAGAATAGTTCATGCTTTGCGTATGCTGACGATACAGCGATAGTAGTATCGAGTCCAGAGTTGAGTGTAGCGATGGAAAAGATGCAAAAAGACTTCGATCTAATAGTAAGACGGTCTCACGATAATGGTCTATCACTCAATACGTCAAAGTCGAAGATAATGCATATTAAGCCGCCTCACTTTCTCTACAGCGAAATACGGATTAAATATCACGACGTCAATTGCATACACATTAATTGTGACACTGGAATTGAGAATGATTCCTGTAATACGTATATTGACCTAGTAGATACATACAAATATCTTGGAATAGTGGTAGATCAAGCGCTGAGCTGGAAACCGCATGTGGAATCGTTGCAAAATAAATTTCGGAAAACGGCGTATTTTATGTACCATCTCAGTAACTGTACTAACTACAGTGTATGAAAACAGGCCTACTTAGCGCTATGTGAATCAAACTTACTGCACGGAATAACTGCGTGGGGCTCATCGCCAATAGCCAGAATCGTATGCTCAAAATAGTGGCAAAATGCTGAAGGCAACAAAACGATAACCTGCTAAATATCGGCAATATATTCAAAAATTGCGTTTTAACGGAATTCTATGATGACAGTCGATTTAGAGTCTGTCTAGATCATCCTAAAGAAACGAGGCGAAAAGCTGAAGAAAGGTACAAGGTGCCACAATTTCACAACAACTACGGAAAAAACACTCTAAATGTTCTTGTGCCGACCTTACTATATGAGTTATCGCCGGACTTAACTAGGCTAACAAATGTAGAAAGAAGGAAGAAGCTCATCAAAGTGCAATTCATACAGAGTCAAAATTCATCTTGCTGTGGCAGTGCACGAAGATAGAAACGTCCTAATACCATTTAAATTTTCATTAAATACTGAATCAGTAATACTTCAAATCATGTATAAATAGGCAGTACTTTCAGCTAAAATTTTTGAACATATTTTCCATATTGAATAATATGACGTCCATATTTGTGAAATATAATTTGTATATTGAAGATACGATTTAGCAACCAACTTAACTGTAATGTTATGAATTGTTGTACACTTATGCAATCCTGCAGAGAAGCTCGTTGGAGCTTTGCGGGGGTGCCAATGTTAATCTATGTGTAACTCAACTGAATTGAATTTAATAAAATTGAATTAATAAATAATAAATAATAATAATAATAATAAATAATAATAATTATTGAATGCATGAATGTTTGTGGTGAAAAAGAAGATTGATACTGAGCAACTATCAGTTGTCAATTGTCATATTGTTACGTTACCAGTTAGCAAAATATTGTAAAATGTTCATAGAATTTAGGAATAGTATTTATAATATACAAATATTATTTTAGTAGTATTTAATATTGTCTGCGAGATATTAACATATCTTCAAAATTCTGTCTCTTAAATATTATACCATTTGAGAGATTTCTTCTTTTTCGAATTTAAATACAATAATTTAATAAAAAGGCGTTGGTTTCACTTGTAATTTTTTGCATAATTTGCATAAGTGAAAAGTAAAAAGGCCGCAAAAGCAACAGATGTTGCATAGATGTTGCATGTTTCTTGGAAACAAAAGCAATGGACCAACAGAAAATAAGGGAAAAAAGGTAACATTGCTAAAAAAGGGTCTTTACATTTTTATTTTGCCCGATTTATAAAAGATAATGCAAAAGATGAGATGAGATGCAAATGAAGGAAAAAAGGAAAAAACCTGCAACAAGAAAATATGTTTTCTATTAACAAATATGGAAATGAATGTGAAATCATCAATAAAAGAATAATTAACAGAGGAAGCACAAAACATTATTACTTATATCAAATCACTCCCTTAAAGTAGGCAATTGTTTCTTTTAACATAACTTATCAATAAATTTATTAAATTTTACAACAATTCCAAAATTGCAAAATAAAAATAAAATATCAGAAAGAAATATTGATTTATTTCTAAAATTGAATAATTTTTCCATAATTTTTTCATCTTAATTTGATTTATTTCTATAGCTCGTTTAAATTTGCCAATGTTTTAATTTAATATCTATAATTTCAAGGAGAAGTTTGATTATTCGAGTTCAAATCAACCTTTTTCGAGTGTGTTAAATTTATAAATTTATTTTTATCGATGACGTAGATCGGACTGGCTTCGAAACACACCGAAAGGACATCTGTTTAGGTCAACACATGTCTGTGTAGCGGAGAATTTGTCTACAGATTTATAAACATTCCGAAGCATCATCTAAATCACACATATACAAATGTCCGTATATAAATGGTCGCAGCCAAGCTTCATGCTTTAATCTAAGCGATAATTTTGTCGGGTTACGGAATAAAGAGCTTCCTTTGACGCTTCTCGGGATTTATTATGAACGCCACACGTTAAGCGATAGTTTATGGTTTATTTTAAATGTCTGTGTGTGTGTATGTGTGTGGTTATTTGTGTGTCTGTAGGATGTTTAGAAATTTTACCGCTTTCCCGTTGTGCGGAAGTGAAACAAATTTATGCAGTGGTTATTGCTTGGCTGCTTCTGTTTCCAAACCGAAACCATTTCCGCAATCAGTTGCATGCAAAGAATGTCCGCTAAATAGATGAAGAAGTAAAGGCCAGAAAATCCCGGACATCAACTTTTAAATAACTTAAAAATTTATACTAAAAAATGCACCAAATTTAAATGGAAACAGACAGTTTCATTTCCAATTCATTATCAATTTTCACGATGTCATCGTTCAATTGTTGGGTTGTTATTCACTGTGGACATGTGCAAGATTCAACACTCGACCCACTTGGACCACTTTTCCGCAGGAACATCATCGACGCCATGAGTTGGCTTTAATCTCAGCTGCTTCCAAGGATCCACTTGACTTGTTTTAACCGCATCGTCATCGTCATCATTAGCGTCAATATCTCTCCCTCTCTCTCTGTGTTATTTCCTATTGTGCCCCTCTCTTCCATCGCCTATTTCTGTCTATTTCCTAATTTATTTATCACAGGAAGCAGGTCAAACGAACCTCCTTAAGGCTTAAAGTGACGGAGTTACGTTTTCGTGTAGTTGAACACATAATAATTACATTTTATAATCGAATTGACAGACTTGGAAAATGTGTGGACCACAAACTGAAAATGGAGAACACAAATTTCGATACCGAACTCGATAATGTAATGAGAAACTTCCATTGATTGAAGTCTTTGAGCTCGAAAGTCCTTCATTTACTGGAGAATGCAATCCTGACCTGCGTCGGATCATGAAAACTAGAAATGCTTTTATTAAAGTTATTATAATCCGACATAATTAAGGTGATTTATGGTAATATCGGAAAAAATAGAAAATATGAAGACTAAGTAAGGCTCTACAATATTCCTGGATATTTCATCCAGATCTAACAAGGAACTTCTGTCTCTATTTGACGTACGATGGCCAAGGAACTGTGGATATTCGTCAGTTGGGAAGATTACTCCATCTCGAGGTGTTTATCTGGGCTGAGGTAAAGCCTTAAAAAGAAGTTCCTGAAGTTGAGATGGTGAATCAGTAGCCTAGGTAATCATAGATGCCCAATAGATTCCCTGGGTTTTGGTAATCAGCGTAGCGAGACTTCTTAGTTCCTGGCAAGACAGTTTTTTCCCGGCGGAACTTCCGTAACCCTTTACTAATAATATAGCTGCTTGTCTATCGGTCGCTTAGGCGAATTCCTCATTGATATTGGCATTGATATAGGCCTTGTATCTGTATTCCTTAAAGCCGGAGATTTCGACTTGGAAACCGCTTGGAAAATTGTTGTTTTCCATGGAATTTCCGGGAATAGCCTCCAGCCAACCGACCTATAAAATTTGTCAAGAAAAATTACACATCGTTCGGCTTCGACTCGGTTTATTTTGTTTTTGTTTTTCTGGGTTCTGCAGTTTCCATCCTGTCAATTTCGTTGTCGATTACAATTTGATATATAAAATATAAAAGGCTTTTGACAAGCAACCAGCAGAAAATAAAACCAAAAAAAAAAGGATTGAAAATATAGAACTATGTTAATAATAAATTGATTCAGTTCAATAAACAACAACGAATTCACCAACAACAAGTCGCTAACGGCAGCAGTTTTCTGCTCCAGCAAATCCACTGTGGCACCGTTTTAACCGTTATACCGTCAAAATAGATTATCATATTTAATTCGTTGTTGTGAAGCTAGTTTGTTGCTGGTTTATGATGTGGTTGGCGGTTGTCTGTTGTCTGCTGTTGCCTGCAGTTAACTTTTCCGGGGTTAAACTAATGCTGACTAATGTAATATAAGCTGCACTATAGAAAGCTTTTATTAATACAACAAAAACAAACATACAAAAAGCAAATACTTAGAACAACAATAAAAAAGGAAATATAAAAAGGTTCACAACAACAACAACCACAGAAGTAGCAAGTGAAAACATGATTAAAAGCAACAACCACATCATCATCATCATAATTATCGTTATCCCTCTGTTGACAATGACAATTATTACTCAATATCCTAGGAAGTTTAATTACATTATAGTTAAATGCTCACTCAGCAGATAAAGTAGTTTTTTTTTTCTATTATTTTTGTTGTCGTCGTTGTTGTTGCTTTTAATTATACGTACAAAAAGTGTTTGGCAATTTGTGTTGTTGTTTATTGACAACATTTTTGAAAACAAGACTGAACATTTTAATGGAAATGTCCTGTTTTTTCGGTTTTCTTCTTTTGTGCAACGAATGATTTTGTAGTGGTTTTTATTTATTTTAATTTGTGTTTTTTTTTATTGTAGGCCTTTTGGTTGTTACAGATTCTGTGACGAATGGACTTCGTATAGAGCATCGTATATTTTTTTCTACGCGTCGCTAAGTGTAGTTTTAGAGAGGTATTATAATGCATTATAGACTTTTAAATGTGGGGTAGAAAGCCTTGTATCTTCGCCACCATTTTTTGTATAAATGGCGCTATATATTCCTGGTAATATGTACATTTCCAAAGGGCGATTTGATTGATTTCTTCTCCCCTGACTGAGTATTTGAATATATGATATTTATAGGACTCGAACAAGCTCCAAAGCTCAATGAAAAACACATTTTGTGGTCTGAGGAGGAGGAGGTTGATATCTCGTGATTATGTTTAAACGATCTACAGTTGAAAAATCCGAAGTAGTTGGCAAATTTGGTCTGGCAAAGTACAAACAAAATCAAGGCTTGTATTGCCTAATCTAAAATAAATAAAATTGCTTATATAAACAACTGAAACCAATGAAAACAAATATAAACTTACCCAAAAATAAATGTAGATAATTAGAAATTACTTACTAATTCTTAGCCTTTAAATTTTTACTGAAATTTACAAAGCTCTTAAATAAGATATGTCTAAGTTCCAAAGTTTATAATTATATATGTCAAATCGGCTGAAGTAAATTGGTTAAAATGAAATGAAATATTTTCTTGAGATCCATTTTCCGGCAGTCAAAAGGTTAATAAATAATTTAAAGAATTAAAGGTGAACGGAAGAAGCATCAGCCTACTGAAGGTACGTCATCGTATAACACACACACACACATGCAAACACACACACACAACCACTTCTACGGGGAACTCTTTCACTCGTTACGCTCATCATGCACTGAATTAAACAGCACTCATACGACAAGTAGAACCGGAATTAAAACTTAGTATTCAGCATGTAACAGGAAAGTTACTTGAAATAAGTTGTGAATAAGGAATCAGTTTAACAAGCACACGTACGACAAGAGGAAGAAGGAGAGCTTCACGGAGGAGGGGCGTGGCCGGAGGAGGCAACATAGAACGGGGAAAAAGCAGAAAAAGAAACGGTTATTTACATGCGTTTCGTGCATTATAAACGCTTACACGTTTGTGTTACAGGCGACGTAAAAAGCTAACCAACGAAACACGTTTTCTATTCAAAGAAGCACGAAGAAGCCGAAGAAGAAGACGAAGTGCAAAACAACAAAAAAAAAAGTAATAGGAAACAAACAAAATCTTTGTAAACTTTGAAGTGAACTCAGCTCAAGGAGTTTATGATGATAACAATAATAACAACGACAGAAACAGAACAAGAATAACAATAAAAATAATAAATTTAATAATAATAATAATAACAGGAAGAAGAAAACGCCGATGAGGATGTGGAAGAGTCGCAAAAGGAGCACAACGCCAACATCAAGAGGAAAGAAGACGATGACGATTGACTCTCGGCATCGCCTCTAAGAAATGATAGTAAAGACAGCGCCAACAACAACGACACGTACTCAAAGTAATGAATGAAGACGACACGCTGACGATACACGATACATTGCGGCTGTCTGTCTGTCTGCCTGGCACACAAAGGAAAATAAATAAAAACGGCAACCATAAAAGTGCAGCAGACTTGTCAAAATGTATCACGTGGAGTGCTCATCATTTCCATACAGAAAAGCATTTCAAATGCAGCGAGAGCTGATGAACGTTGCATTATTAATCACTCACTCGCACGCCTACTCAGAGGCAAGTGCTGCCCATCCATCGACTCATTTCTCCCCGAACTAAATTTGCTTTATAATATTTTCCTGTTATATATAATAAATAAAGCACCATGGCGCAGATAATTCGTAGATACTTAGAAAAACCCTAAAAAAAAGGGGTAAAATACTTCAATTTGTAGCTTGGAACCGAATGCAATTGCATACTTTTGTGCTTCGCTGATAATACGAAAGGTTCAGGGCTGAACCTTTGTTAATGATATCTTTAATACTATGCGTAACTTCAAATAAACTAATTATAACATTTATAAATGGCTTAAATGAAATAGAAACCACTCAAGACCCGGCACGAAAAGCACTCTTCTTTTCTTTTTCATTCTAAACACACACATTTCGTCGTCTGTTGGGGATTTTATTTTGTAGCTTATTCCGATTTCGCTCTCACTTCGCGTCATCATTTGCAACACGATCCAACAACGACAATTGGAAATTAATTCTTTTGAGACAGACAAACAATTGCTCGAAGAAAACGAATGAAAAAACGAATAAATAAAACGAATAAATAAAAGAAAAGAAAAAAGAAATAAAAGCTCAATGAATTCTTTCATTATGGAAGGTACACAAAGGCTTACATTGTCATAGAAAAATAAAAAAAAAAAAATTCATTTCATCGCTTGTTGAAATTATTTAATTTTAATTATTGAAATAATTTACATTAATTGTTATGCAAAATGTTTAAAAAGGTTGTTGTTGTTGATTTAATCGGCTGAACGCACGAAGGTGTTTAAAGGGAAAAATGCAAAAGAAGAAAAATACCATCGCACCACGCACACAGCCACCACTCATAATCACATTGATTAATTTTTTCAGCTTGTTTTCAGACTCATGCGTGGAGTCATTCATTAAGGTGGGCACGTATGTATATGTGAGTGTGTGTGTGTGTGGTTGATTTTTTACTATTTTTTCTCCTTTTTGTAGTTCATTGAGAAGAACGCATGAGAAGCTTTAGTATGGGACTTTAACCCACGTTGTTTATGTGTGTGTGTTTTCGTGTGCGTGTGTGTGTGTCGACGCTTGAACGCGTGCTTGCATATTAATAAGAAATTCGCTTATTCATTGATATGCTGTTGTTTTCGGCGTGAGAAAAATCCGAAACAGGACTTAATTCTCCATCCTCCTTTCCCTTTAAAATCTTCTAATTTTCTGTACATTAAAGACATCGACAGTCATCTCTCCGTTACTCTGTAATGTCCTCTAAAGCGACTATATTTCTACACTTTTTTTTACTGTAAAATTCTTCTGCTTTGCACTCGCCTTCTTCTGAAGAGGAGATTTTTCTACTTCTTCACTCGAGGCTACGCTGCTCAGCTTCTCTACTTCACTTCTTTACTTCTGGTTACTTTGATTCTACACACGTCTTCTCTACATTCCTTCACTTTACCCTATATGGTACTGCTCGACTTTCTTCCTGTATTTCCGGTCACTGAAAACCCTTCTACTTCTCGTAGTGACTCTACTTGGGTTCATTGAGCAAAATACGAACCGTTTTTTAATTGTTTTATGTTTTGTTTTTCATTTCTAAATTCCGATGATCGGCGATTGGCTGGGAAAGAGAGAGGGAGAGAGAGAGAGAGAGAGAGAGAGAGAGAGAGAAAGACGGAGGCCTACAATGGGTCCCCATGTAAAATACACATTTTGAAGTTGAAAAACTCAGTACGTGGATTCGTTTCGATTCTGATTGTATGTATGTCGGGTTATGTATTTCTTTTGAATGTGTGTAAATGTGTTTTTTTAGCAGGTCTTCATCTGTCATGCTTTCATGCACGTCATGCAAATCATGGGCGACTCTCAGCACAGTGTAAAGTGGACTGTTTAAGGGTTTCTTTTCACTTCACGCAATCGGACGTATCTCGATGCACTTCGGCACGTAAACGATTAGGTAAGCGAATACTTTAACGGAAGGGGAGAGCAGAGCAGAAGAGGAAAGGGAAGAAGTCGTTGGAGAAGAAGCAGGAGCAATAGAAAAAAAATACCGGAAGCCAGAAGAAGTTCCAATGGAAATGTTCTAAAAAGTCAGCAGAATTTAAAAGAGACTAAAAAAACGCTTGATTAAATTTTAAATAAAAACGAAAAATTACCTATTAATTATAATTATATTATTAATTTTAATTTTAAGATTATATTGTAATAATTTTCTTTATAATGTGCTTAAATAATTATTCAATGGAATTTTTTTGGCGACATAATTTTTCGTTATTCTTTTTCAATTTTTCTTTTTTTTTTTGGTTTTGTCAATGTTGTTTCTGTTGCATTAATTATAAGCATGTGTTTTATGCTAATTGCAAAAATAATGTTTTAGGCTCTGATGTAATTAAATTCAATAGTTTTCCATATTTTCCCATCATCACTCAACGAATTCTCCGTGAGCCCATCGTTCATCCTTCTTTCGCTCCCTTTCATTCTGTCTGCCTGACTTGCTTCGGATGTGGTGTAGTTTATCATGTGCACACACACACACACACACACACGCATTTGTACCGTGTCTGTGTTTCGTAGTTTGTAAAAAACCTTTGGGGCTTTGAGTATCCTAATAAAAATCTCTCAAGCACAAAATAATGAAATTCTTTAGCGCTAAAGGAAGCAAAATCCAAATTTGGTGCGAAACATTGGACGACGTTCGAATGAAACGTAGAGTAAAATCAAAAATGTTGCATCTTTTAGGCGGTTTTAGCATTTGCTGCTTTCGATTAATTCTTATTTTGTAAGGCGAAAAGAAAATCCTATGTTGAAAGTTAATCTCAATTTTTTGAATTTTAAGTTTTGTTATTTTTATTATTTTTATTTTTTATCGTTGTAGTTTTCGAAAATGCCAGCAACAAGCTATTAGCGCCGGATGCCTAAAAGTATACCACGATCAAATGAAATTGTGCAAGGTGAAATGAAAGGCGGCGAACATAATTGTGAAATGATTTGCATTTAATTTGAAATTCTTTCAGGCATACTTTTTGCTCATTTTAGTTGCCTACTTTTGGGGAAATTACACTAGTTGCTGAGTGAGAGGGGGCGGGGGGGGGCGGAAGAGTGAAGAAAAAGACAATGATTCGCAGGATGTAACAGAGAACGAAACAAATTGGATCGGAACCAAGTGAGTAGCCAACAGAGGAAACTAATTACAAAGCAGAAAAGTCATTTCGACGGAGGAAGACGACGGAATTGAAGCAGTGGGGCAAAGTCGAGAGAGCAGCCGATTTTAATTAATCTGCTTTCGTATTGAAACAAAAAGTGTTTTGTTTAGTTAAATTTTAGTTGGCGTAATTGTTGCAATTTACGAAAATCAACAACGTAAATTAAAAAATTAAATAAATTTTACGAGTAGTCTACACTTTTTCTACACCCTTTTGAGATAGACACCTTTTCGATTAAGTCAAATGGACTTCAGAATAACGGCTGGGATTTGAGAAAACTGTAATTAAATTGTAGAATTCAATGCAAGAAAAGTTCTATTGGAATTCAGACTTTGATAAATTGATAAACTGATAAATTCTAAAATTTAATTATAATTTTCTTAAGTCCAAATTGTAATTCTGAAGTCTATCTGAAATAATATGCATTTCTCGGTAATAATGCTAAACAAAAGTCTATATATTATTTGTCTGTGCTACAACAAATACTTCAGGCCAACATAAATCGAAGTCATAAAAGGAAAGTAAACAAAAAAGCATCACGAAAACAGAAAATAAGTAAGGAATAATTTTATACACTTTTAAACGGAAACCTCCATTGAGAACCAGCAACTGAATTTTCACAAAAATTATGAGAAAGTGAGACATTTAAATCAGTGTTTTCGCCAATAGCAGAAAAATACTCCGCCAGCTGAAAACTCTTTGTTGCTTGCAAAAATCAAGAATGCAATTGTTTCCGTTGCACGAGATTCTAGTGACAAATGCAACGGCTAATTAGGAATAGATTAGCTACTGAATATACGAAGTGATTCCAGTAGTTGATTCAAAATACTTCCACACTACATAAACTTTGCCTATTGCTCACATTGTTATTTATCACTATATTTTTGTCATTAATATTGTTACCGTTGCATTATTAAATAATAAATTTTTGTTATTTCATCGTTTATATAAAAACCAATCGTTTTCAATTATAAAATATCATTATTGTTAATATATTTTTTTTAATGTACTTAAATTACCACGGAGATATATTTTGGATAGAGTAGGACTACCAACGAAGGCCATCGACATTTGAGTAAGATAAAGAGCCAAATTAGAAAGAGATTAAAGACAGAAAGAAACGATCACAACCTCCAATTTGCAACATATAAAATTCGTTATTCTGAAGTTCATTTGTAATCATCTGAATTTCAATTGAATTTTTCTGAATTGCAATTCTAGTCTGTTCCAAATCTGAAGTCTAATTGCGAAAATCTGAAATACAATTGACAATTTTGTTGAATTCAATTTTATTTTATTATCAAAAACGTAGGTTTCTTCCGGGAAACATTTAATTTATAATAAATAGAATAACTTTTGTATATATACAAATTGAAAAGATGATTCTAAGGCATACTTTCAGGTCGATCAGAAATTTCAATTAAAACAAATATTCATAAAACCTCGTAAACAATCGTTCGCAGCGCATTGAACTTGATTTGTCGCTGTTTACAAAATGCAAATAAAACGATTGCTGTTGAGGCTGTCGTTTCATGACAAATACTTTCCGTCGAATTTATTTTATTTACTGTTTATTGCTGGTCGCTATGCAGACAGATAATAATAAACAAATATTGACTTTTATATCAATTTTTATTCTTGCTTTTTCTGCTTTTCGCATCAAATTCATTGAAGCTTTTGTTGTTGCGTGCTGCGTGTGCTTTTAACGCTTTCACGATTTTATAAATTATCCAAAATGCGAATAATTTGAAGATGATTTATTATATTTATAGACAGCAGAAAAGAAAAGATTTAATTTTCAGTAGGAGTTTTTTTTTGCTATTTGCATTACAATTGCATTTAAGCCAATTTATTTAAATGTCTTTTCAACTGTGATTAATGACAAATTGAGGAAAAGTCGCTTAACTACTTTTGACCTATGCACGCGCGTTTATTTTGTGAATTGCTGCGAAATTAAGTCAACCACAAACACACAATTTTCATTACAATACTTTTCCATTATCAAATTTACGATTTTTAATTTTCGTCGAATTTTTAGAGAATCATTAATAACTACAAATTGAATAAACTGAATTTAAAAGCTTTTTAATGCTCAATTTTTGCGTCTAACATTGAATTTGGACATTTTATTTGTTTTATTTCTGTTCAATGTGCATCATTAATTAGCAAATAATTGACTTAGCGACTTAATAATCAACATATATTTAATAATAAGTAAACTATTTGAGCTTTAGCGTGAGTGTTAAATATATTTAAATTTTTAATTTCGAATTTTTAATTTTCCTCATTATCATTTCTATAACAACTTTTATCACAGGTTCCTTAAATATTAAATTAACAGATTTCATTTATTTATTTTTTATTTATTTATTTTTTATTTATTTCATTTCTGGTTTTATAAATTATTTTAATTTCATTTTGTTATCCAAAAATTTGTATTACTCTTCTACATTTATTTTTTTTTTAGATATAGTCTTTTATTGTAGCAAAATGATAATTGAATTACTGTCAATTGAACTGAGCAACAAGTTAAATAAAATTTTCACGCTTAATTTTCATGTGAAGTGACTTAAAAAGTCCTTTAAAAGAGCGTTTATTTTGCGAGCAGTTAAAAGATTTTCTGTTGCTTCTGCTATTAATATTTTTATTGTTATTATTGTCGCTGTTATTGAAGTTGTTCATACATTTTCAAGCTTCATTATACAAAGCTGGCAATAAAATTAAATACAAGTTAGAAAATTGAAGGACCATTAAAAACTGAGCAGCAAAAAGTTAAATCATTAGGAAATACATTAATAACAGCCATAAAAGATAAACGCTTGTTATACAATGTTTTTATTTCGCCACATAATAACAATTACGATTGTGGAAATCACAGAGTGAAAAAGGAGCAGTGAATAGGGAAATTAGGAAAAAGACAATATCCCAGAGCAATTAAAAATAACATCGAATGCAAATATTTAAATTTTTTTATATGATATTCATTTAAACCTTCGATTAGCGATTGTTTTATGTTATTTTTTAGCATTTCTTTCACTATTTTACAGTTATTATACGCCTTGATATTTTGCGTAGGAGGATCAACGGATTTTTATTCTATTCTATTCTATTTTTTTTTTTTGGGTTTTTGAATTAATTTGTTATTCTATATTCATTAATGTTTTCTGTAATTTCTTGCCTTCTTCTTTTGTTACTAATTACTGCATCATTACTAAGCTTCTTCTTTTCATTGTTTTATTTGTGCTGTCATGTAACTCGATCCTTTAATTATTATCCTTTGTTTGACTGCCTCCGAAGACGCTGCAATCGATTTCATACTTTCGACGAGCCGCTGCTTTGTTACGTCTTTCAGCTTTCAAAAATTCCTACACAAAATCTGCTTTAATTAAATAAGTTGCGATAAGTACGCCACTGAGCAGCTTAAAATGGGGAAAAAAATTGATAAAACATCTTCATCATTGACCTTTAAGGACCTTTAATACGACGCAAAGCTGCCAAAAAGTAGCTTTTCTTTCGTAGGTGGCTCTTTAAAAAGCAATTTCATGCACACGACATCCCAAGACGAGCAACAAAAGGAACCTCATCATCAACTTTATTCACCTTCTCCTCAGCAACAGAAGCAGTGAAAATTGTTATCTCTTTTGTGGAAAATATGCTTCATCTACCTTCAAATGTTATGTAACCAACTGCAAGAAATGTAAAGCAGGGAAGGGAGAAGAGCAAAAAAAGGAGGCGACCAGAGAAAACCAAAGTCCATGAAATGGTGGAAAATCAGCAGGGAGAAAGAAGGAAAATTAAAGAATTCATAATAGAAAATTGACTTAATTGCTACTATTTTCAATATTTAAATTATCTTTTTAATTTGTTTAGTTTTCGAAATATAATTCTAAGATCTAAAAATATCATGATCGATTTTTACATTAGTCTTTCATCAGCAAATTTATTGTAATGTACGATCAGCATATTTATTATACACTAGCTTTGCCCCGGTGCGCTTTGCTGCCCCACTAAAAATGTTAAAAAAAGATAAAGTTTGTTGTTTTCTAACTTGTTTAGAAAAAGAAAATATAAAAGATTGTCTAGATAATAGTGCTAAAATTATTCTAATGCACGTGGATAAACAATGTTTCTTGTTTGTCTGTCTGGCGCCTAAACGTATATATAGATTAATTAATCCACATTAATTCTTATATATAAGATATTTTCTGTACATAATAAGAAGATATTTATGAAAATTTATAATTATAATAAAAGATAGCGAAACCTTCGCCCGCTTCACAGGGCGAATACACAAAAGAAACTTGCGAAATTTCTTTTCAATTTTCAGTAAAACTCATCCACAATCAATTTCTTACAATAATTTATTTTCAAATAAAAAGGTCGAAAATGAAAATACTTTAAAAATTAACTTAATGCTCTTTGATAAACAACGTTTTTAGTTTTTCCATCTTTTGTGTTTATAAATAATGCAGAGGGTTTACCACAACGTGAACAACCAACATACAATTGTCCATGCGAGAAAACAGGTTGCTCCAAATCTAAGCCACAAATATTCAAAGTCTGACCTTGAGCTTTATTAATGGTTATAGCGAAGGCAAGACGGACAGGAAATTGAAGCCGTTTAAATTCAAATGGCATATCTGATGGAATCATTGGAATTCGGGGGATTAGAACGTTTTCGCCTCTATATTTACCACTCAGAATAGTTGCTTCAATTAAATTGGCCATCAGTTTTTTCACGGAAAGTCTGGTGCCATTACAAAGCCGTGGTTGATTTATATTTCGGAGCATTATTATCGGTGCTCCCTCTTTCAATGCCAAATAATGTGGTGGCAAGCCTGGCAAATCAAGTGAATTCAAAAATTCAGTAGGATAGTTCACTACCTCATCTTCATTTATTATCGTATCCACTGATTTGTATGCAAAAAATTGGCCATCTATTTCTTGCAAAATACTTGCATTTAAATCGTTCACGTCTTTATTTTTTCCTGCCAATATTGCGCGTTCGCTCAACCAATCATGATTCCTGTACTTCTGCAATATATTTGGAAACACACGTTGAACCAGTTCCTTTTTCGATTGAGTGATATTACAAAAATTGCTTGGTAATGTTATTAATCCGGTTGATTTATCGACTGCAACTTTACCATTCCCAATTTCCAAAAGTTGTTTTGAAAATTCAGCTGCAGAAGGATCATTTTGCAATTGTACACGTACATTTTGATTAAGACGCAATGTTTTAACATATTTCCACAAAACTGAAGACTTCAAACATGCGTTTAGCTCATCAGCAGCAGTAGATCGTGGAATGACAGGTAAAGTTTGCCTAAAATCACCTGATAACAATATAAAGGCGCCACCAAAAAGTCTTTCATTTCCTCGAAGATCTTGCATGGTTCGATTTAATGCTTCTAATGATCTTTTGTGAGCCATTGTACATTCGTCCCATACGATTATTTTACACTGCTGCAAAACTTTTGCCATTGCCGACGTTTTGGAAATGTTGCACGTAGGAGATTCAATCGTTGTTATATTCAAAGGCAATTTAAGTGCAGAATGCGCAGTTCGACCACCGTCTAATAAGGTAGCAGCAATTCCAGATGAAGCAACTGCAAGAGCAATTTTATTATCCGATCGTATGGTTGCCAGAATCAATGACAGCAAAAATGTTTTTCCAGTGCCTCCTGGTGCATCAATAAAGTAAAATCCACCTCCTTCATTGTTCACACCTTCCATGATTTTGTCATAAGCATATTTCTGTTGACTATTCAATTGTGGAACTTTTAACTGCACAAATGTTCTCAATTGATTACGATCATATTGTTGTTCACGATGCATTTCTTGATTAATAACATCATGAACTGCACGATTAGGCGCTATCATTCCTAACTGCACTAATATTTTGTTTGCAATCATTATACACATGTCTTCAATCAAAATCAAAGCTTCGTTATGCATTTCCGGTGTGATTTCTAATTCAGGATTTGAAACTGAACGTCGCACTCTAAGTAAAATGTCTTCCGTCATGTCATCACGAAATTTATGCCATATTTCAAATGGATTTGATGGACTGCATGTAGATATTATAATTGCAAATAATGTTCGTATTTGATGTGGAGATGATGAAATTACGGAATCAGCAAGTGTAGCTTCCCAATGCATATCATCTTCAAGTAGATTCAAACGCTGGCATGCTTGCCGATAAGTCGCACACAATTCACCATCGACTGTTCTTAAATCTTCAAATGACGTAGGACCACGAACGTTAATCAATAATAAACGCAAATAAAAACATTCATAATGATTTGGATGAACGGTATACACACGACCCAATGCTTCTGTAGAAAATACATTTGGATGGCCTCGTACTGGTTGCCCTTGTTTCCGTCTTTGAAAAACTTTCGCAGATTCATTCCATGTGAAATATCGTGGCACTTCAGAATACAATAACATTTTAGCAAATTCGTCATTTCTGCACATATCAAAAAATGAAGTCAACGTTGTTTTCGGTGGCTGTTCTGCTCGTTGCGCCGCATTCTCAGGTGTGAAGTACACACGTTGACCATTCTGAAGATGAACTGCCAAGTGCAGTACATTTGGATACCTTTCGTGTATTGCAAATGAAAAAATTCGCCATATTGCTTCATTTGTACTAATATAACGGCCTAATTGATATGAAGTGATTTCATCACTTTTATCCCCAGCAATTCCAAAATAGGCCAAATCACTTCCTTTGTTAACATATTTGCATATGTACTTGATGGATTTTACTGAGTTACAATACTCAACATTTATATGAGCACCAAAAGTTTTGGATAATAGCGGCGAATATGGAACGATCCAACGATTGTCAATTTTAATGTCTTGATTTTTGCATTTCACCATAACTGTTTCGCCATCATCTTCAGGTGAACGTCTACGATATAACGGATAACCATCATTACCAGAAATTGTTTCCGCTATTAATGCTCTTGGGTACCGTTTTGTGCATTTTCCTTCAGCCATGCACGGTGAGTTGACATTTAATGCCCCACATGGTCCATGAATCATGTGCTTCGTAACTGATTCAAACAGTCCTGGATCAATGATTGGATTAGGAATTTCGGCTGATATTACGCTATCAATTTCATTTGGCGTAATTTTATCAACTAACCAAACCAAAATATGTGCATGCGGAAGTCCTCTTTTCTGCCATTCCACAGAATACATCCAACATTGAACTTTTCCAAACACTTGTTGTTTGACAATAAAATCCATAAGCGTTTTCAATTTTTGCTTGAACACACGCGCAACAATATCGTGGCGATCAGAAGCACTTTGACCATGAAACATATATTGCTTTATTTCATTCCATTGAGGATTACAGGTGAAAGTAATAAATAAATCGGGTCGATGATAATGCCGAACGTACGTCATTGCGTCTTGCGCGTACTCGTGCATGTGTCGTGGACTTCCAGTATATGTTGCTGGTAATATTGTCATTTGGCCAATATCGTTGATATTCCCATCATTCTGAATTGCATCGCGCAAATGAATATATTGTTCGGATTTTAACTTTTTCTGATTAAATCGAATAAAATTCAATCGTTCAGACTCAATTTTAGCGTAAACATCAACTATAAATTGGTTGCAAAGCCTTCTACAATTCAATATATGATTAATTTCGTTCAGCCGAACCATTAATCTGTACGAATAATAGTTCATCGCACTAACTTTTTTTGCTGTTTCCAAGCCTGAAATAAATGCGAATATTAAGTATCAATAATTCACAAAATGTGTGATGCATTTTATTGTAACTAACCAGTTAAACGATGTTTCATCTTAATATTGAAATGGTAACCATCCTCGCCTTGCCAAAACAAAATTGGGTACTGCAACGCATCATAACAACGATGAGTTTCCGAAACATGCACAACACTTTGATCTCGACGATGAAGTACAATATCTCGACTGCTCGCTCCTTCATCCACAATTAATACGGCAACTTCATCAATTGTTGGTGCGTTTAACCTTCCAGCATGAATTCCACCAGGTGCTTTATCGGCCCGAATAACAATTCTATGAGAATCCGAAGGCATTTGATCAAGGGCAGTTTGAAATAATTTGATCAAACAATTTTCATCGTGAAAAAACTGCTGCAATCTTTCAATTATTCCTCTTCTCACTGCATTACTATCATTTGGATTTTGTGCCACCACACAACGCCGTTCAATTTCAACATCTGAATTTCCCATGAAATAAATTTGCAAAAAGGAATGATTGGAATCCAAACATGGTAATAACGATCCAATTCGATGATAGATTTGACCTTGAATCTGCATACATGAAACATTTGATTCAATCTCACGATAGAACTCATTGTTAGTGTCGTGTTCAGTAATTACCTTAAAAGTCATGAATCCATCTCTGATTATATTTGTGGCGCCGAAAGACGTCATTTGGAAACATGAATTGTACTGCTGTATTTTAGACAAAAAATGATTCGATTCTGGAGTCAAACCAGAAACTAATGACCTCAAAGGCTCAGGAGGAGGATTCAAAACAGGCAATTTTACTTGTCCATTTGCACAACACATTCCAGGAGTTTCCGATGGAAATTTCAATGCATTGCACTGTTCGCAGACATTAGTCATAGTTCCGATTGAAAGGCATGGAAGAGAACAATAGTCAACTTCACTATCATAATTGAAAGCAGCACGCATTACTCGCTGATTAATATTGTCATTGGCACGACTTCTAACAGCGCGATTGCGACTCATTCTCGCTCGATCCGAAGAATTACTCGCGAATCGTTCTTCGATTGTTTGAGCAGAACGCGATCTCGATTGACGCTCTCTTTGCTGTTCAAGTCTCACTTCACGTTCCGCTTCAGATTCACCTGCTCTAACAGATGCAACTCGTCTTGTATTATGAGTACGACGACCAATATTGGCGCCACGTCTCGGTCGCGGCATAATTATAACTAAAAAAAAAACAAATAATGTTTATAAGTGTTTATAGTGTTTATAATAAAACACATTTCGTCTTTTTCTTGATTCGCTTCGGTTTGCTGCTCATCACTTTTAAACGCTTCCATATTTTCTGTCATACGTAACACTGTTTTGGACTTGACACACCCGAAACAGAGTAATTAATCGGCATTAAGCCTTTTATAATTTTTAAAATAAAATTCTATGTGTGTCAAAATAATTTGTCAAAACAAAGCAATAATGGAAGACATTTACAATTTACTTACTTCCATTGTCAAATTGAAATTCAAAATTAAAACGTCAAATTTATTTTTCAATTTACTTTGATTCCTCTGTTTTCCGTTATGCAAAAATAATAATTTTTTTTAAATGAAATTTTTTTAAATTATTATTTCACACAAACCTTCTACAGGCAAATAATGAAAACATACCAAAAAATCAAGCAAATCGGACTTCACGTTCGCATGTTATGAACGTACAAACGAACAATTCATTTTTATATATATAGATTAAAAAGTATTTTTCCACTTTAAGCAATCATTCACTTTTTCAAAATCATCACATTAATAATAATTGCAGCATTCTGCACGAAAATAAAACCCAAAAATCAATAAATAAATCAAGAATAAAAATAATATCAATACTCAATGGATAACGCAAAGACAATGATCAATGGTTTCATATTCATTCAGTTTAGCAAATTCATCATAGAATTCAATAAAAGCATTCATTAATTGCAAATATAAGTAAATAAACGTGTATAAATTAATTATTTACACTCCTTCACAATTCAATTCTATTCAATTACGTTGTTTATTAAATTGTTCATTAAATTCTTCATTAAATTGTTTATCAAATTATTCATTAAATTGTTCATTAAATTGTTCTTTAAATTCTTTATTAAATTGTTCATTAAATTGTTCACCAAATTGTTCATTAAATTGTGCATTAAATTGTTCAATAAATTGTTCATTTAATTGTTCGTTAAATTATTCATTAAATTGTTCATTAAATTGTTCATTTCATTGTTTAATACATTGCTCATTAAATTGTTTATTAAATTGTTCATTAAATTCTTCATTAAATTGTTTATAAAATTGTTCACTAAATTTTTCATTAAATTGTTCATTAATTGTTCATTTTTCTTTATCTAAATTTTTCATTATATGGCTTCATGGTAGATGTAAATAAAAGCTTCACGATTCGTCATTTAAATTGAGGATTCATTTACTTTTTATTTATTTATTTATTTATTTTTATTGTTCAGTTATGTTTGCTGTAAATTTAATTATTTTTTTCTTTTTGAGGAAATTAAAAATATAATAATTTTTGAGAAAAACAAAAGAAGCAAGAATGAAAGAGGGAGAGACAAGAATCAAACCTTGAAAATGGGTTAAAAAGTGTTGCCTTGTTCCTGTTTTTATAGAAAATGTTACAAGAACAAGAAAGGTTTTTTTTGGAGTATTGAAAGTAGAGCAACAACAAAGGAAACACCCGCGAGTGATAACAACAAACACTCGTCAACAGCGCCACCTGCACCATGATAATTACATAATTATCACCGTCGCCGTCGCCGTTCACCTTTACACTTATCCATTAAGCGAAACAATGAAATCTCGGTTGTTTGGAAGGAATGAACAAAGGCACGGATGAATGATGAACAGATGCAGGTCGGCGATGTTGGCGAATGAGGACTCCGACGATGGCGGTGACATTTTATTCGCCTCGTTGTCATAACGCTGCTTACAAACCGCAAACAAAAGATTAGTCAAAAACATGAACATCACATGAAATGAGCAACATTTTGTTTAGTGCAAAACAAAAACAGCAGCATCCGAACAAGAACAAGAAAAAGGATATGAAGAGAAGCAGAAGTAGAGAAAGCTTTAATATTAAAAACAGCAAGAGAACCTCAGCTTCATCGGAATAAAAGTGTCTTTTGTTGTTGTTTTTGTTTCCATGTTATTCCCGGTTTTATGGCAAAAATATTGCGTCACTAGAGCTTCATTTAAACAACGTGAATTGGCGTTTCAAATGCGGATTAACATCAGCAGGCAGCGTATTTTCATCACTCCTCCGCGAACGTTCAAAAAGTTCAAAATCACCCACAGATCAGCAGTGGATTAGCTGCGTTCCAAGTTTTTTTGATTTGGTTGTGGTTTTCTAGAAGTAAATGTTTCTGCTTTTCTATTAAATGATGCGTCTGCAAAATCTTGAGAGCTTAACGGGAACTTCTATGAGCAGCAACCATTTTGAGAGAAAGAATTCTTTGGAAAAATAACAATTTAAAAAAAAAGAAGAAATCAACAAACGTAAAACACGACGGAGCAACTGCTTAGGACAGCGATTTAAACAAAAATCTCAACTTATAAATTGAAATTGTAATTTTATTGACCTTCTCTAAACAACAATTTAAATAAAATTTATTCTAGAAAACATATTTTTTTATCTCAAATTCGAAATCAAAATCGAAAACTAAGGCGCTGATTTGAAGGAAGTTGTTCTTTTCTCGACATTCTCTTATTTTCCCTCACCTTCCACCATCTTCAGGCACCGACATTGACAAAGTTTGTTCAAAATATTTATTTATTGCTCTAATTTATTTATTATTTACTTTATTCTGTGCCTTGTAACATAACGCAGCAGTCAAATTCATTTAGACAGAATCAATTATTAAATTCTTATAATTTTTTTTTTTGTTTAATTTCACCTTTTCAAAAAACTTGTGAAAAAGGAATAATTTCAAAAACGTTGACTTTTCAACGTTTCCTGGGAATTTCGTTTTTTTTCTACAAGTTTTACACAACTTTTGATTGCATTTGAATGATCTGCTTCTGATTTGAGGACAGAATCACTTCAGTGGCATTCGTTCTACTTTCGCCGTAGGAGTAAAAAAGTCCTTCGGCAACTTTTGATTGTTTCCAAAGTTTTGTTAATTTGTTATCGTTTACTTAACAAGATGATGACGATGTGAATAAAGTAACGAGTGGCGAGTAACACGGTTAATAGAAGAGAGGCTCTGAGTGGCGAGTGAAGAGTAACGAGTAAAGTGTAAAAAGTAACAAGTGAGAAATAAACCCTGGAAAAGTAGGAAAAAGTATCAGCAAAGAGCAAAGAGAAACGGAATAGAGCACAAAGTAACGAGTACAGAACAGTAAAGAGTGTAGTTCTACAGTAACGAGTGATGATTAACGAGTGAAGTACAAATGCAAAAAGTAAATAGTAATTGAAAAAGCGAACGGAAAACTTAAAAGAAAACTGAGTAAATGTAAACGTAGAAAACAGAAAACTAACGAGTGAGGTGTGAAGAATAAAGACGGAGAAGAAACGAGTAAGGAGTAACGAATAAATATTTTATTTATTTAAATTATAAAATTAAAAAAAGGAAACTTGCAAAGTGAAGGAAAGCCATAAAAATTACAGGGCATAAAAATTGTATTTCTCTTTTCCAATTAATTTTTTTTTAAATAATACATTTTAATTCTCCAAATTATTATTTACAGTCTGCTTTTTGAATTATTTCAATTTATATTTTAAAAAAATAACGTCCAATAAAATGTTTACTATTTATTTATTATTTATTATAATTTTGTTGTTTTTATGCCGTTTTTATTCGTTCTTGCATTCGATTTACGAATTTATATCGTTTTGCGATAGAAAAAAATATGATAAAATAAAATAAATAAAAATTAGATAAATATATCTAAAAAATTTCAATATTATACATATGTATATGTATATATAGAACAGAGAGAAATATTATCTGTTTATTACTTATCTTGCGTAGATAAAGCAACACAAAAGCTAATAAAATATCGCCAAATTATCGAATTTCAGACCTTTTTTATTGCTCTTTCTATTTTTAGTTTTTTTTTTTTGCATTAATATTGTCATTTGTTGTAGCACAAAAAAAAACCTGAATTAATTACGTAAACAAAACGCACCTTTCAACGACAATAATAATACGAAAGATATGTATATTTTCTGATAATACATGTGCCCCAAGTCACTATAATAACATGAGTTAATAAAAAAAAGAGACGAAATCTATTGCTGTTGTGGTTGTTGTTTTGTTTTTCTCACCTTGCTTTGTATTTTTTCCCTCAAGATAAAGAAATTCCCATTCATTTGTTTTCGGAAGTAATTATTTTGTGTCCCAACCATTAACTCGCCCCTAAAACTATACCCAAGCGAGCTGTTAACCATGTAAACGACGACTTGAACAAAATCAGTGCATGGTAGAAATTCAACACGGCAACAAAAATGACGCATTCAAATGAGGCGTGAGGCGAGAAGAAGGTAAAAGTGAACTCAAAGAAATAATAATCACAAAGAACAAATAGAGTGACAAAGTTTTCATCACAGTCACAAGTTCCAAGAAGAATATTTCTTGTACGCGTGGTTGTTGTTGTTGCTGCTGTTGTTGTCGTTGTTCTTTATGATATTGCTCTTTTTTTCCCCTATATTCAGTCGTATATTCACTTAACGCTGTTAATTTGTTTGCCGTGGCTTCACTAATTGTCCGTTTATTTAACAAATATCAGCGATAACTTTGTCAATAAACCAGAGATTAAAGGTAATGGATATGGAAATATATTGAAATTTTTTGTTATACATTTCGGTATGAATGTGTTGCACTATAATCTATAAATCGAAAGAACAGCGAACGATGGAAAATCATCCAAAAATAAATATATAAATAGTAATAAATTATTCTTTAGATTAGAATGAAAATCTTTGCTCTAGAAAACGAGAAATCTTCGCTCTTCATTTGACTGATTGTGGTTAATTTGATACTAAAAAATTCTTCATTAATTTATGCTTTTATAGTAAATTTCATTATGAAACTTTAACGATAATTTCTCAGTAAAGTGGCTACAGCGGAGTCTACGAAATGCAGATTCATGTATGGGCAAATGTTGAATAAAAGCGAATATTTCAAACTCATTCTGGTTTTTCTCAGCAAAATTACACGCGAACATCCGCTGCTAATACACGAATCCATTAACAAAAGAAACCATCGCAAGAGGAACCTTTAATAGAATTTTATTCCATGGAAAGTTGCAGCATAAATCTTAGAATTTCCGCAGCATTTGTGTGAAAGGATGTCGTCAAGTTTCTTATACTTTAAATTAAATATTCAAAGGCAAATGTTTTAAAATAAATTCTTTCTACTTTTTGTATTATTATTGATTCATAAATTTTGTGGTAAGAATTTGATTAAATTTTATATTATTTTTGCAGAAGAAAAAGAAGATTTCTTTCCTGAAAATACAAAAAAAATACACTTAAAATTTTTTCACTTTTCATAAAATTATTTGAATTACAAACATTGTTGGAAAGTTAATGATTTTAATGAATATTTAAAACGGTGGCAATAGGAGAAAACAAAAAACATTCACACGTGCTCTAAATTTACATTATTCACGTTTTTCCTTCACGTGACGCTAACGAGCGAAGTTCGTCGAAGTCAGCCGCAGACGGCGTAAAAACAGATGACAACCGAAGGACCCATTGAGTTCTTCGCATTGAAATTCCCGTGCAAATGTCACGCTGCGATGTGAGTGGCGTCTGATTGATATACAAAGACGACGGGGATGCCGACGGAGCAGAAGGGGAAAGAGTGCTGCTGTGTGTGCGTTTGCTGATTTTCGTTGGTTTTCAAAGGCTGTTTGAGCGTTTTAAATACAGCAAACGTCCCGCCCCGACCAAAGAATTGCAAAAACTTTTCACTCTTTTGTGTTCATATTTGTTTTCAACGCATCGCTTCGCCGTGGCGAACGAGAACGGAAACAAAAAACGTGCTTCACGTGTTCAATACACTCACAATTAAAGGAATTTAATTTCTACTTTTTTGTGTTTTTTTTCCCGTTGGCGGATGCTTCATGCAAAAATTTCCTTCAAAATTCTTTTGGAAACTTTTTCATAATTGATTGGTAAATGATATTTGAAATATTTTTTATGTTCTTTTACTTTCTTTTTTTACTGAAATTTAAAAGTATTTTGTAATAAAAATTTCCAATAAGCAATAAATTAATAAATTTAATTTATCTTTTCAGTTTTCTCTATTTTCCTGAACAATTCTGAACCTTTAAAAAAAGAATTTCGCAACTAATAAAAACGTAAAAATTTCGATGCTAATAAAAACGCAGAAAATAGCCTTAAAATTAGACTTTTTATTAATTGATTGATTAAATATTGATTATTTATTTATTGTGTAAATTAAATTATTACTGAAATTATTTTAAAAAATCAATAAATCAAATTTTAATAATTTAACAATTTCTTTTCCGATATAATTTTTTGTTTTATATATTTTGTGATTCATTGCGATTTAATTGGAAATAATTACTTTAACCTTTTATGGAGGAGTCAAACGCATCGTATTATCGAAGTTTATCGCTTCAGTTTCGTTCTCGTATGTTCTTTATTAACCTCGTGAATATTTAATGCAAACAGTGTAAAGAATACCAACTGAAGACCGACGGACTGCGATTTAGTTATTCGTCGTCTTCCTTCCTTCGCTTGAAGAGCTGGAAACTTTTATCGAGTATAAAATGATTATTGATTTTTTTAAATAATTCAATAGACTTTTTGTAAGTTGAAGCGACCGTTTAAAAAACAAAGCGACCGCGTAATTAGAAAGGAAAGAAACGAAATGTAGCGATGAATTAAATACATCCTGAATAAAAGCTGAGAAAGGCGAAATAAAATAGACTTTCAAGGAGAAGAACGTTGAAAAAGTAGTCGCTGAATAAAGCAGAATTGAAGCAGTTGCTGAATAATGAGCAGCTGCTGAATAAATCCGTTTTCAGTAGTTGCAAAACGGAAATCGCGCTAAATAAATGCGCAATGTAAACGCAAAGGTGATTAAAACTGCGTGAGCGGCTTCTTAAGCAGTTCTCTAAAACAATTCATGTTTTTAAATTGTTTTAAAAATGGTTTCCAAAATGGTTTCTAAAGTAAATAAAATTCTGCAACTTTCAGATCCTTTTCAACCTACAAATTTTTTCAGCTGCTGTCCATCATCACCGTCATCACCGTCATCATCATCATCACTATTCTGATGATGTTTACATTTTCGTGGATGCAGCCAATTTTTCCAATTTTTATTGACTTCCGCGTCGTTTGATTGATATTTCCTTGCATGAAAATCGCATGCGATAAAATATGCATTTGTTGCCCTTTTCTCCCCCTCAGTTTGCATTTTTTTATTTGCTTAGTTTTATTTATATGCGCTTCACTCGAAACGGAAGTTTAGCAATCAGACGAAGAAGATATTTGCATTTGATTGACCTTCGGTTCGACTTTTGGCCAGCCGAGCCGAAAGGACCGAGCAATCATGCGTGAATCTGATGCAGTCATCGTCGCAGTCGCAACGGAAACGTCGTCGGAAGCTGCAGCGACGTTTGGCGCTGCTGGCGAATGACCAACGCGAAGATTGACGGATGCGAAACGGAGTCGTTGCGCTTTCGGCTTTTTTGTCGTGTTGCCGAACTTTGACTATTTGCACGTTGATGATTTATGAGCTTCGATGAGGGTTAATTATTTTTTGGCTTCTCTCTCGTTTTGTTTATTTGATTTTTAATATATCTGAAATGCGATATATTAAATAAATATCACATGAGCTAATCTATTCCCCAATTTTCCTTTTAAAATATGTTGAAATATGTTTTCAATTATTGCGAATCAATTTGTTTTAGCTTAAAAAAAGGAGTTTCTTCCAAAAACAAGCATGAAATAGGATGAATCAAAGACAAAAAAATCATTTATATTCGTTAAACTGTAAAAAGAAGCAGAAAATGATGACGCAGAATAACATAAAAAAGAAAGCAAATCAGGACTAGGAATAACGAATGATCGACGCCCACAGAAGCCGCAAATTGAAGCAAAACCACACCGAGAACTTTTGATATTGTTGAGCTGCCGATTCTTCTCCTGTTCCTTCGTCTACACGTGGAGCTAATGATGTTTTATGCTTAAATATGTGTCCGTTTGGTTGTGTGTGAACCTGATTAAATGATTGATTTCAAATTCTTAAAATATAGACATCATTAAAAGAATCTCTTCCTATTTTTAAAAGAAGCAATTTCATTAATAAATAAAATAAAAGTCAAATTAAATTTTCCCATCGTTTGGCATGAAATTAAATTAGAAAAAAATGTGCAATGCGTAAAAAGAAGTTAATTAATTTTATTAATATTCACTTATTATTAAATTCACTTCAATTATTTTACATAATGTTTTTTCTATTAATTAATTATAATTATTTTAAATTAATTTTGCATTTTATCTTCGTTCATTAATTTTTTTTATTCAATTAATTATAGATTTTTTAGAATAAAACATTTTAACAGTTTCCTTCTGGTAAATTAACAATATTTTTTACGACAAAAAATTAATTATTATGTGACAGCCTAAAAGTAAGCAATTATATTATGGTCAACGAAAGTCCATTGCAACGAATGTCAGCAATTGACGACGTCGCCGAGTGTCAAGTGCCGCCTTCAACGAGTGTCTACGTTAGCGAGTGTCACATAATATGATTGATTAATGCGACGAGTATCAATTTCAACGAGGGTCCACTTCATTATGTAGCGACTTCAGCGAGTGTCTACTTAAAGAAGTGTGCAAATAAATGAATGAATGCCAATTTCAACGATTCTCGCAGTGCAACGAATGGCGGAATTCAGCAAGTGGCGACTTTAACGATTGTCAAAATTGGCGAGTATCGAATTAAATGAGTGTCAACTGTAGAGAATGTTTCTTTATGTTCATATTTATATAGACTCCATATCGAGCCGCTGTTTATCTTCTGTCGTTCATCAAATTCACTCGACTCAGTGAGTCATCCACTGGCAGTCATTGCGTCATTTATCCTTCATACCCTTATTCGTCCTTTCCAGAACGCTTTCAACTTCAGTTGCAATCATTGCGACTGTTGTAGTTAAGCGTTTCGAATGCTAATCGAGCAGTTATCATAAAAGCAACAACAATAATGTCAACTGTACAACAACAATGACAAAAGCAACGATGATAATAACAACAAAAGCGTCAACTACATTACAATCAACAATAAAGTCACTGAGAGGACCTTCATTCAGACGACGGAAGCCATCACTTGACGTCTCAGCGCGACTCGAACGCCGCTCGAATTGATTCGAGTCGTTTGGATGCGGTTGCGTTTATGCGGCGTTACGTTACGTTGCGAAGGACGCCATTAATTAACATGAATTTATGGCATCTACAGCAGCAGATCGAAATTTTCGTTAGCTAATTAAAACGTGTCGTGATGCAATGGCAGGAAAATTCTTCGCTTTAACTAACATCAGCAAAGACAGCAGCAATAATAATAAAAATAATAATAATGAAGGGAAAAAAAGTTCATCAAATGGCTGACGATTGATATAAAAGTCGAAACGGACTTGGACATTGAGAAACAAAGAAATAAAAACGCTTGTTGAGGAGGATGAGGAAAAGAGACATCAACGTGTGTTTTCTCTCATTCAACACGCTGCGAATTAACAAAAAAAATTCCAACCAAGGTTACGTAACGCAACGTAATGAGACGTTAACTAACAGCATGAATAAACACAGAATATAACAAAATAAAAATAAAATCCTTTAAACGTTTAAATGTGGAAAAACTGTTGCAATGGCAAAAGGACGATGAATAAAAAGACCGAAAACGGAGACGATAAACAACGTAAATGTACTCGTAATAAAAGAGAAAAACAAGCGAAAACAATAACAAATATGAGTCAAATGAGGATGAATGGAAACCTCAATAAGCAAGAGAAAAACCACAATAAGAAGCAGCAGACAACAACGAAAACGTTAGCATTACAATAAAAGAAAATGTTTCATAATAAAAACAATTATATTCAGGGTTTTGTGAGAGCTGCGAGTTGCGAATAAATGCAGCATAATCAACGCAGAGAATGAAGACGACTTCTGAAATTAACACACCCACTCGTGATATCAACGAATTTGCTTGCTGCTGTCGTCGTGTTTTTAGTAGTTTATTCACTTCTCCGTAACCAAGAAAAACAGAGAACGCAATACTAACTCCACAAATAGAACAAAATCAGTTCTTCTATCACTAAAAAACATCAACTTTAAAGAAGCAAAATTCCGTTGATGTTGTTATTCGGTGTCTCTCGAATCCCTGCTTTCGAGTTCGATGCTTTTGCCATCCCAGCAGGAAAATCTATTCGTAATCGATGTTGAGACGTAATGTAAAAAGCAGAACCTGAAAATAACTCTTATTTAAATGACCTTCTTCAAAAAGTTAAACTTTCAACATTTTAAAAAAAAGTTAGTTAAATAGCTAAATTAGTTACTTTTTATTGAAAACATATTCACTTTATCCATGATAATGCATATTTTCCTGATAGACTCTACACACTTCTCAAATTCACGTCAATAATTCGAAATTATTAAAATACAAAGAATTATATTCAACATTTTTGTCATGAATAATAATTTATATTATATTTTATATATAGTTAGCTTTATAATATTATTGCATTAATAATAACAAATGAAAGAAGTGAGGATTTGAAGGAAGTAAAGTTGTAAGTGAAGAAAAAACTGCGTTTTCTATATTCGTTATGCGAATAAAGAAAGGAAGCCTCTTCGATCGAAAATAGAATCTATTATATCATCATTTATTGTAGAGTGTAAGTAGTAATGTATTAATTCTTCCTGTACAATACCAATTCACGTACGCTATAAGCAAAGTAGTTCTGTAATACATTACCACTTACTTTACGATACATTCATTTTTCCTGCTGGGATCGTGTTCGCTGCTTCTGCAATCGTCCTCGCTACCACGATTTCGTCTTCTGTCGCTTGTGTTGCACTTGTTGCCGCTACAGTTGGTGATTGCACGTTACTTATTGCGGTGAATATTATGTAAACTGACCCTGCTTAAACATTATTTCGGATGTGCAAATATTCACCACGGAAAAGTGCAAGAAAGTCGACGCCGTCCGTGACTTTTGGTGGCAATGAATTGAAATGTGGAGCATGTTTTTGTGCGTTGTAATGCGTTATTGTGGTTTTTTTTTGCTAATGCTTCCTTCGCTTCATCTGTTTTCTTGTTGTTTGTTTGGTTTAATTTAGAAAGTTAACGAAGCGATTTAAATAATAAATATAAATAATAACAATAAATAAATAATAACAACAAATAAATAATAGAAATAAAAAAACAAATACAAAAAATCCAAATAATAAAATTAAATAAATAATGAAAATATATATGTAAAACTGAATAAATAATATGAAAAGCCTATTTTTAAATATATAAAAATGAATGTATATATAAATCAAAATTCATAAATCCCTTCGATAGTTAAAAAAAAGTAAGAAAATATTCCTTTAACCTTGAGAAGTGAGAATTTCACGCCGAATAATAACACACGATTTCTACAGCTAAATCACACTCAGTCATTTTCTACTAGGCAATCATCCAACACACACACACCAACACACATCCACCTTCACTCCCCCAACTACATAGGAATTTATGTTGGGTTTAATGATGTACTCATGGGGGCCATACGTAAATTCGTCACCTGAGCAGAGCTCCCTTCCACCGCAAAACTCGCTGCAATTCGTTGTTTCCCTCGCTCCACGCTGGCTTAACACACACTTGCCAAAAGCAACCTGAACACACACACACACGCCGCTGCTCAGTAGTTGGTCTCCAGTCATCTGCAAGAAATTGAAAACAACAACAACAACAAGAAACTAGATTCGCAACAGGTGTTGATTGCCGCATTCTCCTCCTCTTCTTCTGCTGCTGTTTGTGTTCATCGTGTGTGTTTGTGGATATGTTTTAACAACCAATTGATGTACTGAAACATACATAACGCCATAGTGCAAACGTACAAAGTGTTCCCCACACCAGACAGATTTAATATTTTACCGAACCGAACAGGATCCATCAAACGATGAGTTTCCAAAAGTTTATCCCGAGCGAAAATCTGGGAATGGATCTCTGGCACAAAGCTTAGGCATAGACTGTACTCAAGGGAACGTCCTCGGGTGGCTCCCTCCCGGAACTGAAGAACAGAGAATCTAGGAGCAGAAATTGAACCATGTAATCTTAAGCCTATCACTTCAACTTACAACACCTACGAAAGGTTCGAAGGTTTCATGGAATCGTGGCTATAATTCTGTAAAGATGATGCTCACTAAAATATTAATATCGAGGAAGAGTATAGTGCAGTTAACACTTTCTCAACTAGAACTGATTATTCTGAATTACAAGTGAGGCTTTCTAATTTCTCAGGACTATTCTCATTTACAAGTGAAACATGTGAAAACATTTTTGATTACCTCTTCTTTCCAATTATGTCCAGTTATGCTCTATAACTAATTTATTGACATATAGTTTCTTGAAGAGGTTCTGTATTGTCCAAATAGACAAAATAAAGATGTATGATCAATTTGTTTGTCTACATCTATTACGAATTTTAGAACCTGGAAATAGAGGAATTTTAGGTTGTCCAAGATAGAAATCTAAACAGATTATAGGCCCCAGATATGGATTACCGGGTGCTGGTAATTTCCAGATTAAAACCTGAAGAATAATGCCTGATAATGTTAACAAAAATTACAGTAAATGCTTAAAGTAATAACTGACTGAGCACTAGAGTTTATAGAATGCTGTGATTTTGGTAAATTTGGTCTTGATGAATGTGGAATTAAATAAAAATAAGAATTCATTTAATAATGGTAATTTATTTATTATATAGTGCACAAGATAATGTATGTACATTAATAATAATAATAATAATTATAATATTACACATCAATTCTAATAATAATTTTGATATAAAATATATAATTATAAACACAATCAGGCCAATTTATTTTCATTTGGCTTGGATAGGAAATTTCCAGCTGTGATATGTCCCATATAATAATAGTAATTATAATTATCAGAATTGATCAAAACATAACTTCTGTGCACGTGAAGTGATTGTAGATAAAATAGTTGTATTTAGTTATGCATAATGTTATGTTATAGCATCCTGAAATCTCTCCTTGGCTTTGAGTTCTCCATCAAATTTCCTTCACAGAAGAAAAAATAATCCTTCACATTTCTTCTTATAAAACTGTTTCTTTAATATTTACTTACATCTTTTTTAGCTTAATTTTTTTCTGTCGAATTTCATCCCTTTTTCCTTGAAAGAGTTATGTCCTTGTGTCAGACATTTTACCAGAAGTCTTTTCAGAAATTTTTTTTGTTTTTTTTTTTGTCATGTTCACATGTATTTCTCGCAACCGCTTATTTATTTATCCTTTTATCTGTTTGTGATTTGAGATTTGGAGCATTTCATTGTGGCTTCCTTCAGTTATTTTCCTTACTCTTCCTTCCTTGCTTCTTCTGCAGCTCCTGATGAGTACTTGTGCGCCAATCAACTCAAATTGGTTTATTTGTCAGTAGCAACTGCGTGTAAATTATCAGCGCAGGGGCAAGATTCCGAGAGACCTCGACGACTGGTCAATAACAATTGACCCAAAATTGCGCAAACAAACTTCTTCTTATTGAATTCTCTAATTTAAAAATTCAACATTCTCCTTAAATTTTTTCAGTGTTTGAAGAAGCATTTGATAATTTTTTAATAGTTGTGTTTTTAGATAGTTTTTTTAATTTCCCTAGAATTAATTTCCCTTTAACTCTTTTCGTAAAGTTTTTTCTCAATTTTAACAATTTCTTTGATTACAATTTAAATTTATTAGGGTTTTTAGTTGCAGTTAATCGCTAAAAGCTTGGCAGCATTTAATTTCTAATATTAATTTAAAATATTAGTTTTGAGAATGAACTGTATAGAATAAATTGTAAAGAATTAAAAAATTGGTAGAGGATATTGAATGAAATTATTGCAGTAAATAATAATAATAATAGTGAATGCTAATAAAATAATAAAGAATATATTAAATAAAGAATGTTTAATTCAAATAATAAAAAAATAATTTGAAACATTTTGAAATAATTAAACAAATTTAAAAGGAATGTAAATTTGTAGATATAAAAGAATTGAAATAAATAAAGAATAATAATAAATCATTTATTACTATAAAATAATGAAGAATTATATAAAGAATTAAACAACAACAAAAAAATAAAATAACAAAGAATTTAAACAGTTGTAAAAATGAGTGATTAAACTAAATGAATGAAATAAAATCTATTATTAACTATTATTATTAACCCAATATTATAGATCAAATATATAGTAAATAAACTAAATAAAGAATTTAAACATTTGTAGAAATTACTGATTGTGGAAAAAATTAAATTAAATTATAATAATAAAACTAATTAAATAAATAATAATAAGATAATAGCGAATATTGCTAAAATAATAAAAAATAAATTCAAGAAATAATAATTAAGTGAATTAATTAAATAAATAATAGATTAAATAATGAATCCTTCATAAATATGAATAATTAAATACCAAAATGATAATAATTATAAATATTTAATTCCTAGCACTTTTTTAGACGCAAATAAATTAAGTTTCGTTGCAAATGTTGCATCATAATAATGCAAGTAATAATTAAATAATTGACTATGTTATCCATCTTTCAACAAATAGCAATTATAACTATTATTATTAGTGTAGTTACTATTATTATTATTATAAAAATTCAATTGCTTTTATTCTTTCTTTAGAACTTAGCTTTGATAGATTATTTAAGAATGTTTTTAGATAATTTATTTGTTTAAAGTAAAATTCATATCAAAGAATTCTTGAAGAAATGTAGAATAACTATATAAAATATAGAATAAATATGAAATACAGACAACACTTTAATTAATAATTAAACTATTCTTTTAAATAAAGAAGAGAATTAAAATGACGTATAAAAGTAAATGAGTCAAATGTGAAAAATAGTTTGTTTTGTAGAATATTATTAATAAGTGTTTTAATAAGAGATTTTCTGCTTCATTCTACTTTTTTCTTATATTTCATTAAATCATAAAAATAATAATAATAATTCATAATTCAAAAATTTCACGAATTGCACTGAAATTCATCCAAATTGTGAATTGAATTCGAAATTTTCGTGTAACAGAAATTTGAATCTTGCTGAATTCTGTCTTTAGTTGATTGTTTTCTTGGTTGCTATTAAAGACAGTGGATAATAGAATGTGTCGGCAATATTGTTTATTAGGAGATAAAAGAGTTATAATTTAATACACTTAAATTGATAATATAATGAAGTGATCGCTTTCAAATGCGGAAGGAGTAAGAAACCACTCATCAAAATCACTCTGAAAATTAAATTAAAAAGCGAAAATAACTGAAGTTCATGTTTATTTATCGGTATTTTTCCGTAAAACAGTGAAGCATCAAAATATGAGTGGTTTTTTGGTCTATATTTAATTTTTTAACTTCTTTTTCATTCCAAAATTTGATATTTTGGTTATTTTACTAAGTTTTTAACTCTAAAGAGGCTTTAAGGAGCCTTTTTAATACAATTTCAAGTTTTAGTTGAACACGAAAGAATGAAATGTAAAATCTTTAAAACTCTTCTTTTACTAATTATATTAAAAGAATCGCCTCTTAGTATGCAATGGTTTTTCGTCTTGTTTTAGATCTTTTATTAAATATTAAATCAGTTTTTAAAAATCCTAATTGAATATTAATTGAATTGCTTATATCGTTTTTTCGGAATGACTTAATAAAATCTCAATTTCAATTTTTGAAATCACTTTTTAAACACTTTCAAAATTGAAGAAACCACACAAAAAACTCATGTGTTCATTTTATTTAAAATTTTATTCTTTAATTATTTTTAATTAAAATAAAACTTGTTTAAAAATAAACAAGGATGAACGAAGGATAAAGCATATGATTAGCGATGAGTTAATAATGTGAACAGCAGCAGCAGCAACAACAACGAAAGCAATAGAACAACAACAACAACAACCGTAAAAAATACCTTCAATGAATAAATGAAAAGCAGCTCGAAGGATTCGGAATATTATTAATAATAACGGTTGCGTTGTAATTATTAATATTGTGAGTATTATTATAATTATTTAAATTAATAAAATTATTAAACGTGATAAATTTTTAGATTTCTTTTAATAGCATGTTTTATAAACTATTTTCTGAAAGTTAATAGTTTCTTTCAACTTTTAAAATTGGTAATAAATAATAAATCTTATTCCATTTTTTCCCTTTTTTCTTTTAACTGCAAAATATGATTATTAAAAATCATTTTTTCAAAAAGGAAAACTTTAGAAAAGCTCTACTTTTGTTTCGCTGAGAATTATTAACATTTTCTCGAACATTTTCACGGCAATTAAATAAAATTATTACTATGTAAATGTACTAAATATTCACTTACCTCGGTCTATAAATAATTGGTTTTCGCCAGTAATTTTTTAACACTTCTTCTTCAACAATAAATTTTTGGATTTAATTATTTCTGTGAAATTTTTATTTTTAATAAGTTTCAATAAGTTTTTTAAAAGTTTTCAATAGTTTTGTTAGTTATTGGTTTTTCTGTTCGTTTAAATATTTAAATATAAATTTATTTCACAATAATTGTCCTTAGTTTTTTGTGTCTATTTATTTTTGAATTTCTGTTGAAGTTGATTTAAAAATTTCTTCAAAAAGTTCCATTCGCAAAAAATGCCTTTTATTTGTTTCTGTTTAATTATAAATCAGTAATTTTTTTAAACCTTTCAAATGAATGCTGAAAACGCGCTGTCTTTTAAAATGTTTTGCGGTGTTGTTGGAGCTGTTGTTGCAACCTCCAAACGCTTTGAATAGACAAGGCTTAATGCGGCCACAAGGCTTAAATCCGTATGAAAAACTGATTCGTGTTTCATATTTCGAATTTGAACCAAAAGTGCTGCCAACTTTAACCGATGAATAAAAGCATTTTCCCAAGATTCCAGATTTTAGCAAAATTTCAGTGGTGTTGCGATAATTGCAATACGCAATTCGACGTTATTCGGAAAAAGGGATAAAAAAATCAAAATTGGTTCATTGTAAATCCAATTAATTCAAGTCCATTTTGGAATTATATGGTGACAAGTCCATTTTGTAACAAAAGCATAATAATGTTGAGGAATTTTTCATGTTTTAGAACTCTTACATTATACCAATGCCTACAAAAAGGGGAAATATTTGTCCCTTTTTTCAAATTCCAACCAATAGAAAAAGCTTCAACTGACATCACTGATAACTTGTTGGTCTCGTGACGTCATCGCCGGTGAATCGAATTTATCGCAATCAACTGATTATTCTTATAAGATAAAAAAATGTTTAATAATCCTTGAAAATATAATAAAAATTAAAAAGCGAAATTTCTTTATTATTTTTACTGTTCTATGGATTTTGTTTTTATATGTTGACATTGAATTAAGAATAATTATTTTTTAAATTTATATTTGGTTTAATGACACAAAAGATATTTTCAAGTGTTTTTTGTTAGTTGCGAAGCATATAAAAAGTTCTGATAAGTTTACTACAAAAAACAAATAATCGACAGTCATTATTCAAAGTTTATATAAAGAAGGGGAAGCTTTCCCTAAAAGCGCGAGCGGTTCGCGTCCGTGGTAAAATATTTCATTGCCGATAAAATCTGTTGGAGAAACAAGCTAAGTGTTGTTTTTAACCTGTTAATTTTGCTACTCAACACCGGAGCAAAGTGATGGCGCTGCGAAAGAAAGCTTCCAGAATTTATTTGTCCATTTAACAGTAGATGGCGCAACGAATTTTTTTGTACACAAAAACTTTTCCTGTTTTATGGAAAATGCAGTTTTTCCAATTTTCTCATTTGCAAATTGTGGACTAAAATTTGAAAATGTGAATGATGGAGTTTGTTATTCAAAATTAGAAGCTTTGAAATAAGTAAAAGTAGTAAATAAGTCAGTAATAGGATATAACAACCCTTCACAAGTGAAAACAACAACAAGTTTGTCAAAAAACAGATCAAAATGAGGTTATATATAAATATTCAGAATAAGAAATAATGTAAAAAATAATAAACATACTTAACCTTTTGCTGAAATTGAAAGTCCGGAGCTTTTGTACAAGCAAACATAAAAAGCGCCGCAGTTGGAAATAATATCCAAAATCCATGATTTGTGAGAATCACAGGGAGAGCAATTTTAAATTGCACAACGCATACCTAAATTAAAAAGTGTATTGTCCAATGGACGGTATTTAATTTAATTTATTTTAAAATTATATCAATTTAAAAAGGCCAGAATTTAGCAATTCAATGCCAAACGGTATTTAGTTATTATTGTTTATCTATTTCTTTAATCAAGTTATAATTGCATTTCGGTTTTTTAAACAAATAACTAGAAATTGAAAACCAGTGTTGCCGTGGAATAAATTACACGTTCGCAAAGAATGAATATCTGCTCACAAAAATATAAGATAACACAAAAATAGTTTTTACCCATAGAAAAACACCATGACAAATGCAAATAAATCGCTTGATTGTGTAGATTTCTTTTATTCGATTCTGTTATATTTCAAAATTAACTGGGTTTTAAGATTCAGTTCTTTCCATTGTTAAGCTTTTTATTTCCTTGTGTACGTAGTAAATATATGGTTACAAATACAAATATAGGTATGTCCATATCCTCGATAACTAAAATACGGTTAGTTATTAAGTACTCTTTTTTTAAATCTCTCTCTTTTGGATGAAATCTGTGGCTCCAAAAGGACACTTCTCTTGCAGGTTTTTTCAAATTTAATGCATAACTCAAAACCAAACACTGGTAGAGAGTATACATTTTGAATTTATGGCTTCTACCTTCTTGGTTACACTCGCTAGTTTTGAAAAGGACACTTCTCTGGAAGGATTCTATAAATAACTAAATATATTTCTTTTTAATTGAATTTATTTCATATACCCTTTGGGCTGATGGCAACACTAAATGGATTCCCACAGAATCTGAAAAGTGTTTTTTGATACTGTTTTGGGAAGACTTGGAAATCTTCCACGAAAGCTTGAAGGAAATTCCCTGTTAAGATTTCTGAAATTCCCACAAATAACATCAGTACGATTTGACAAGTCGTCGCGTGAGTTGTGAATGTGTTTTATTGTTGATTGCGTGTCGTGGCCGGTGCATTGTTTCGTTTGTTTATCGCAATGTGGCTAATTAAATGTATAATATTAATTCTTAAAGCCGAACATTAATAATATCAAATAGTCCAAAGAAAATAGTAATGAATAAAATATCCATTAGACTAAATTATGTTTAAATTCCCAATGAAATCGACAGGCGTAACAAATGAATTGCTGTGGTGAAAAATAGAAAGTAGCAAAAGCCTCAAATATTTTTCAGTAAATATCTGCTGTGTGTAAACGAAAAGGACTGTGGACAATTACTTAAAATACTGATTATTGAAGTAATAATAAATTAGCCAACAGCTGAGTTTCCCTCAAGCAATTGCAGCAGTGGACTGAATTTTTGACAGTTTCCTTTTTCTGTTTTCTTTCGCTGGCATTGCTGCACATTATATTTCGGTTGCACAATCCAACACACGTACAAGTGTCTTTTTAAAAAGAGAAATTTGCATCAAATTTCACAAAATTCATTTAATTTAATTTTTAGTTAAATTTTCTTATCGTTAAATTGCTTGCTTTTTAAGTTTTTAATAAAATTTAATTAATAAATTAAAAATTTTAAAAATCGCTGTTATTTTAGTTTTTATGAAGTGTTAGTAAATTTTGTTAAGTAAATTTAAAAAAAATGCTCTTTCAAGTAAATAAAGCAGTCAAATGTTAAATTGGCAATTTTTTAATAATAATTGAATTTTAAGTTTTGCTTTTTATTTATAATTTTAAAAGAAAAATAAAAAAATAATATATTTAAATTTGCTTTTAATCCATACAAATAAATATAAATCCAAAGGAATACGTCAAAGTTTTAATGAAAACCAAGGAGAAATAATTAAAAAATCAACCATGAACAATCATCAAAATCAAAACAACCAACAATCGACGCCGCCTGCGTTGCGTCCTCCCATGCAGCTGCCACCGCAAGCACAGGCGCAGCAGCATCATCAGCATCAGATGCAGCATCAGCTTCACCATCAGTCGTCGTCGTCATTATCATCACAGCTGCACCACCAGCATCATCATCATCACCACAGCCATCAGAAAGTTCAAGCGCAGCAGCCGCTGATTAGCAACTCACTCGCGATACGACAGGAGATTCAACGCTTCGAAAGCGTTCATCCGTCGATATACGCCATCTACGATTTGATCGATTTGCTGCCGCTGCCGGATGCGCAGATCGCGCAACAGATTCGCGATCACGTGGTGTGCATTGAAGGTGAGTCGAATCAATCAGTCAGTCAATCAGGCGCTCAGCCGTCAGTCAGAGTTGATTACTTTGTTTTTTTGAGGTGATAACTTAAGGATTTATGTTTAAAATTACATTAAAATTATTATTTACATTATATTTTCAATTCTTGGTGAAAGTTTACGTCTTGTAGCATAACTTTTTACGTCTTAAAGTCTCCAGCGTCGCAATCATCTTTCTTCATAGCTCCATACTTCAGCCCAAATCTATTTCTTGCATTTCTCCCCTTTTTATGTCTCACAAACCTTCATATATTTTTGTCGTATTTCTTTCTATTATTTTTCCCACAATCGTTTATTTTCTAAAATATCAGAATTTCATAATTTAATGCAAACAGAGGAACTTTTTACAATTTCCAAATTCTCTTATAAATCAACTGGTCATTAATTTTGAATACCACCTCGAAATGCTTTTAACTTTTTGCAATCGAAAAATTAAGAAAAACCAGAAATAAACTCGACAATGAAAAAGTTGACTCCTAAAAACGTGAAGGAAAAATATTTATCATAAATTCTAAACGAGCGAATGCAATCTTTTACTAAAAACAAGAAGAAAAGAGAAGCCGATTAAAGAATTACTCGCAGTGGTAATAAAAAGAAGTGCACTGAATTAAACTACCGACGAACTACTTAAAGCACATTTAAAATTCTACATTAAAACTATTTAATGATGGAATCAACGATTAAAAAAGCTATTACATTTTAATGCAGCATCGCAAGAGGTGGTGGGTTCTTCTCTAGATCTTTTAGATTACTTTATTATTTGCATAAATTTTTATATTCCGTAAGAAGACATTTTAAAGAAATCTACAAATTGTTCATAAGTGAATTTCAATAAAGAATCCACTTGTTGATGTTTTCGCTTTTAATTCTTTACATTCTGTCATTTCTCTAAAGTTTTTTCAGCAAACTGATGTCTAAAAGAATGTCTAAATTGTATCTCTGCAATTGACAACAGAAAATTTGATTTCTCTATCGGAAATCATAGAGAAATCCTTTGAAAGTATGTAATCGAAATATTTTTGGGAGATGGAAAGAAAATTGGTGATGGACGTGGATTCAGTGAAGAATTCTTTGAACAAACAGACAGAAGAATAAATGAATTCAGATAGAAATATCTTGGGAACGTACTAAAGTTAAATAATATTGTAAATATTGTGAAATTATTTTAACATTTTTATTATTATTTTTCCTACACCATCCATAACATACCTCAAAACATAAATAACCTTCTGCAAGTATTTGGAGTTATCTACAACTGTTAGTAACCTTCCTACAACCAGCTGCCATTATCTTTATGTCTCTATTACCATCGATATGACTCTACAGTCAATGGCAGTGGTGTATAGTGTGTAAGAATAGCTTCTTAACCTTCTTCTAATCTTTCTTAAATTCTCCTAACCTTTACCATTCTCATTTACAAGAACTTGACCTCCTTTGCAACACTGAAGCATTGAAGCAGCTTTCTCAAGAGCTACTGTCTTGTGGTTATGGAGCAATGATCTAAGGTCACAGTGCATTTCAGTGCAATATACATTAACAGCCGTTTAACTGACAGTTTGACGGCCTGTCAAAGTCAAATCTGTTGGTGTTAATGCCAATTGTAATAAAGCAACCGTCTGAACTTTCTAATAGATTACGTTTGCCTTGTGTTGCAAATGGAGTGTTGTTTCCAGATTTCTTTTCAATTGCTTTTGTTTTTATACTATTGCAGTTATCGTTGTTATTTCCTTGTACTTGAAACAAAGCAAGAAGCAGCTTAATTAATTAGTTAATGAAATTTTTATAAACAAGTTCTTTAGTTTTATTTCTTTACTGATAAAAGTCTCAGCTGTTCTTATCAGCGATGCACATGGATGTCGTTGTTTGTTGTTTCTTGCACAAATCTCAACAATTCTGTGGTGGTTTTTCCGGTTTCTGATTAGAAAAGCAATCAACAGGGTGTAGAAAAGCTGGAAACAGTTTGTTGCATTTCGATGATTTTTAAAAGAAAATTGAAATAACAAAAGAAAAAAAAAAGCTGATTAAGATTATTATTGGGATTTTATAGAAAAACCTTCTTATGAATTTTAATTTAATAGTAAATTAAAACTTTGTTCTACATCTGAAATTTTAAATAAATAAATTACAATAAAAATTGCAAAAAATTCTACAATTCGTAATAATAAAAATATAATTATTTTTCCAATGAAAAGTCTTCACTCGCCATAAACATCGATTAAGCAAAATTATTGCCGATATATATTTAAAAATTCTTGTTTATTTATTAACGTAATTTGATTGCAATTTACAAATGGAAACAGAATTCTCGACGACTGTAAAAAATGCAATCGACGCGTATTTTGATGTTGCCACATCATAAATTTTGCAAATTGCCATCACAGCCCCAAATACGTTGGTTTCGTTGGTGTTGTTTTCAATTTATTTATTAACCGTGTCTGGTATTGGTTCGCTTGCTCGTTGCTCCGTTGATTCATCGCTTGCTTCGCTGTTAAACGCTGTGTGCAAAAACGTAGGCCTCCTCTGAATTGTTTACCCCAGCGACTAACTAAGATTTTTTAAGTGCTATTTTTTTAGTGTTTTATTTGCTTATTTGTTGTCGCCTTTTATGTTTTATTTGTAAATACTTTTTCTCCTTGGTTTTTATTGAATTTCACCATTAAAATTTTTGTTAGTCGCCGTCGTCGTCGTTGTTGCTGTTATTTTTCTTCTGTTTTGCAATCGGCTTGAAATTGTAATTTTCAACAATTTTTTTTTACTTATATGAAAAGTTATGATGGAGAAGGGTGTGAAGAGGGAAATGAGTATAGAAATTTAACGCGGTTTGTTCTGAATATAAATTTACAAGTGCAATAAAAAAATGCCAAATTTTGCACAGCAACATCAGAAAAGATGTAGAAGCAACAGCAACATTTGGAGGCATCAGACAGATCAGCAGCAGATGAAGTGTTAATGTTGCGAGTGTTGGAATTGTTGCTGTTATCCTTGCTGGTGTCTGTCTGTCTGTCTGTCTGCTTGACTTTGTTACTTTTCACCTTTCATTTCACCTTCCGCCTCGCATTCTGCTTCCCTCCGCCTCTTCACCGAGGAGGAGTCGTGGGGTTGCTGTTCGAAAATGGAAATATCCTTCCTCTAAAAACTGATACGGTTCGTGTCTGTGACTGTGTGTGTGTGCAAGTCACAAGCCTAGAGGCAATTAAACGTGATTTATTACGTTATCTTGTGTTGTTGTTGGTGATGCTGACTGCTTTAAATATTCCACGACGTTTGGGGTTATTTTTTCCTTAAATCGTTGCTTAAAGGACAAAACAAAGACCGAATATTTTAATTGATTTATTTCAATGATTTTAAATTGTTTTTCAAGAACTTTTGCAAATAATATTCTTGTTAAAAAGCCTTTTTTTACGGTGACTAAAATTCAGGCGAAAATAAATAAATATATTCAACGCATGCTTGACCAAAGCTCGGCTTGTGTTCCGCATCGTGGTGCGTTCGCTTCGTTCCACACACGAACAGATGCGATGGGCTCTCACATTACGAATTCTCGTGAAAGCAGTTATGCTGTGGTGGAAGTAAAAGAGCATGAAAGGAAGAAGAAGAGATGAAGGGAAATAAAAGATGTGGCTGCTTTTTTTCGGGTGTATTTCTTGCTGTTGGTGATGCCATCTTTTGCCACCCTCGCACTTTTTTAAAGTCTACAACTACAATAAATTTTTGTACTTGTTTTGAAAGTATTTATGACGCATCACCTCCGTTTTTTTTTGTGGTTCGGTCCTTTTATATTCTCCGTAACTTTAAAACGATGATGAAACGCAAAACTTCCCCAAACAATATTTTCTTAAAGTGTACTTTAAAATTGAAGGAATAATTTTTGGAATAATGGAAGTTACCTAAAGTTACTTTTTCCCTATAAAAACTTCATTGGAATTTATGAAAAAATTATTTTTATTTCTTATTATAATGACATATTTAATATAAAATGTAAATTTAATTTCTATTGTTGTTTATTTTATTGAAATTGCATAATTTTTTCTGCATTCGTTACATTTTATCCTATCTACTCGTTGATCTATTCTACAAAAAAAATTACTTTCTCTTGAGGCTCTTTATTTATGTATTAATTGATTTTAAAAGCTTTTCCGATTTATTACTTTTAATCCAATTAAATCAGTATCAAATGAATTCAATCTGAAAATGCTTTGGCTTTTTGCATGGGCAAAAACGGCAGAAGAATAGGCAGACGAAAAAAGAGCGATTATTATCCATGGATTTGTTTTCAATTTTTGTTGTTTTTTTTTTTTTTGGATTGATTCAAATGATTTCCATGACTTTTTCCCTACAGCTTCTAACTAAATTAATGAAATCCATCGAAAAGTACTCGATTGAAAAAAGGCCCATTAATGCAAAACCAAAAAACTCTTCCAAACGCCCGCAAATAGGCAACACATTTCGCGTTTCTCTTTTTCCCCACTCTATCCCGGCTGGACATTGGCCACTGGCCACAGACCACTGCTCAAATTACGCAGAAAACATCGAATTCTACGAACACGTACTCTGTGGTCATTGTTGTTGCAGTTGTTGGTGGTTGTTGTTGACTACAACAGCGCCAAAAATGCCACGTAAAAATGCAACAAAAAAAAACGAAGCAACACTTCATGGAACAGAGTTATACAGATGTATAAAGGAAGGAAGGAAGGAACGCAACACTTTCAACAAGCTCCCATAAGCTGCTGCAGCAGCAACACGGCTCAGTCAATCGCTCCGTCGATTCATCGGTCAATCGTTGCTTCGGAGCACCTCGCCCCCTCGCAGTCATTCTCATCGGTATTGCGTGAAATTGGCGAAGGTGCGATGGCTCGAGGCGATCATAGGTGGTCATTGCTTCGATGCGCATTGGCATTGGTGCTGCCGGCGTCCATGCAACCGAGTCTCCCTACCGTAACGTCCATCCATTCGAGCCACCAACCCAAACCTTCCTCATTTAGCGCTACCAATTTCCATTTTTTCCCAATATTATTCAATCTTTGCGTAAATAAAACAAACGAACAATTTTCTCCCCGTCATCGGTCGCCCCGCTTGGCTTGGCCTATCCCAGCCCCTTTACTGGTCTTTATATCTCCCCTCTCGCCTTTCCTCTCCTTATCAGCTTGTTTTATCCATTGCTTGTTTTTTATTTTCAATACTTCCGTCGATTTATATTCAAAACGTGTTCATATTTAGCGATTTTTTGTTTACTTTTTCAACACTACGATTTTTTATTCGTACTTTTACTTCGAGCATTTATTCTCTGACTTTTCTCTGATTTGTTCTTTGGCTTTTTTGCTGAATATTTCTCTGACTTTTCTCTGATTTTTTCTCCGACTTTTTTTTTTTTTTTTTTTGTTGTATTTCTACAAATCTGTCATTTCATTGCATGGTCCCTGTCATTATTTCTCTTCCTCTTTAACTAACTTAGTACCTAGCGATTATTTATCTCACTCTACAGAATTGGTGGATGCTTTGATATGTGAAATGCCTGTATATGTCCCTTCTCTCGTAATATCTCTATCCACATAGTCTATCATTTTAGGTGCATCGATAAAGAGCAAGTCCCCCTTTTTGGATTGTTTTCCCTTCTGTCTATTCTACTCGTCGTTCACCATCGTACGTCTGTCAGCTACTTCACCTACTTGTTATTCAATACAAAATTCTTTATATGTACATATTTTAGCTTTTTGTTAATTTGAATTGGTGAAAAATTAAAATATAAAAAAAAATCGTACTTATTTTTGTCAAAGTCACCGGAAATGCGTGTTGACCGTTTCCGTGCGTTCGTAAGTCATTGGATATTCTATAAATAGATCATTATAGAGATTCCAGGAACATTACTAAGTAGTTAATTAAAGCGCTTTGATCCTCGTTACGTAGAGGATTAAAAATACTCCGTCATGTCGATGGCTGATGCAAATTAAAACTTAAAGCTATAAACCTACTAAAATGGTATATACTTGTATTCTCTTATATTGTCATATTATTATATATTTATTAATATAAAATAATTACCTGGATATGATTAGAAAAGCTTACATTATGATGGATTAATAAAAGACGTAGAGTTTTATTAAAAGTTTTACTGAAAACGAATGGAGAATTATTACAATTCTAATAAAATCACCTATTTTTCGATAAAACACTTGCAAAATATCTACAAACATATTAAAAGAAATTAGCATGTATTTAAAAATTAATAATAAGTAATTTGTCTTTCGCTTTAAGTAAGATTTACCATTTCTAAGACTTAAAGGCTTACGTTCAAGTTAAAAAAGTTATTTCGAAAATGAGCAATTCTTTAAAAAAAATTTGTCAGAAGTGGGATTCGAACCCACGCCCTCAGAGAGGACCAGAACGCTCCGAGGCTCACGTTTAATGAGCAAGTTTCTACACTTGAGTCTGGCGCCTTAGACCGCTCGGCCATCCTGACTATGATTCCTCATGACGTATATGAAATAATACCGATTGAGATAGAGTAGCTCCCTGAAGTCTCTGAGAAAACTAGAGAGGTATTTCAACTCGATCAGAGAAGAAAGAAATCTAAGCTACACTTTAGTTCAATTCCCTAAACATTTAAAATTTTATATAAAATGTTTGTTATTTATTAAATGTTTCTATATTATTATTTAAGTATAGGAAATATTATCACATCATATTATTTTATTTATTATTCACTATCATATAATAAATAAAATGATTGCTCCTTCTAAAATTAGACTAACTTCACAAATTTAGACATTTCCAAATTTAAAATCTTGATTAGATAAGATGCTCGGGGCTTTGAAAAGCTTCGTAGATTAGAACTTTCGTTTATTTAATGCCTTGTAGATTGGCAATTTAATATGCAATTAAAGGTGAGATTTTGACACTCGGATAAAGTTATATTGAGACAATTAATGTGTTTAATTTGGAGGCAATGATGCTGATAATGATGACAGCGGTTTATTTATTATAAGCAAATCATTGATTAAAATTGCGAAAGTTGATATGTTTATTTACATGCAAGGAAGATACACTGAAGAAAATAAAATTAAATGATATTTTCTTAATGATTATTTTTGAGTTTCTTTCGTTTTCCGAGCTTCTTGTTGTACCTTTTTATATTAATTTCAATATGAAATATTTTCTCGTTTATTACTTACCTTCATTCTACTTTTTCGTCCCCTTCTTATTCCATCGTTTCTTCTTCTCTAATATTTCCCTGGCCATCGTTGTTTCCTTAAATAATTTTGTCCTTCGTTTTCTTCGTCTGCATAACCTTCAAAATAAAAGGATCGACCCAATAAATTCGAACTAAAGGCTGCCTCAAAATTCTATCTTTTATTTTATTTACATTCTCAGTTTTCGTACCTTTTTTATTTTTTTATTGTGCGATTATTGTATTGTGTTATACGCACTTGGTAAACCAAAAAAAAAAAAAAACAAAAAAAAAAGAAACGAAGAAGATTTAAACTGGTTCCTTTTTGTTGAAAGCATCTCAAATTACGGAACCGGTTCTTTTGTCAATTATTATTTCGTGTTGTGCCCTTTTGGTTCGTTGCCTCATACGTTTTTATTCTGGAATTTACTTTTATTTCTTGTTTTCGTTGTGATTCTTTTATATGCAAACGCATCGTTGCCTTTTCGGTCACTAAACATTTCATTTCGTTTAACATTCTTCCATTTATTTATTTATTTATTTATTTATTAGCAGACAGAAACACCAGATTCGCGACCAGGTTCCAGTTGCCAGACTTCATTGTTATTCGTTATTGAGACGAGCGAAGCACGAAGAAGGATCGTCGTATTTGTCGTTGCATTTTGGCAAATTTTTATGTGCAACATTCTTTGTGATGGACACTCAATAATGCTACAAATAATGGCGATCATGATAATAACCTTAAAATTAATATAAACACGTTTTCTTTAGGGTGTTAAAATTCCATCAAAGATTTTTTTTTTCTTTTTTTTTTTTTTGTATTCTTATTGGGTCGTTTCTTTGTTGAGCCGGTCACAAGATCGTCATAAATTTATATTTATATAGAAACAAAAGAACGTTGAGTAACACTTCAACATAACAAACGATTCTATTGTAATAATGAAGACGAGAATAAAAATGGAAATCAGTTAGATAATAAAAATGATGATGATAATATAAAAAAGCAGAAAAAAAAGAGATTAATTAATTTATATAATTATAAAAATATAGAAATAACAAACAAAAACAACAAAAGAAATACTTGAATTGGGAATCGAACATACGTTAGAGCAATATAAGTACTCATAGAGTAACTCACACTTTATTAAAACCACTTTTACTCTGTCTCCATTGCAGATTAGCAGCCCTAAAGGTAATCTAGTTAATCTACTATCACTTAATCTGTAATGGAGACATACACATTGCAACCAATTTGAAATTTTTCTTCATAAAACGATGACGATGTTACGCGTAACTATCTTAAGCTAATTAATTGCTACTCTAATCAATTTTAACATTACCATAAATTCAAAAAAAATCTTATTATAAATAAAAAATGGATAAGAAGAAAAAATTCGACTTAAGTAATATCTAAAACTACAACGACACCAGATATTCACAGAACTATAACAATGATATATTTATTAACATGGGAACAGTCATGGCAAGAGACAAAAAAAGTGATTATTTCATCGTTGGATGATTGAATTGTGGGCGTATTTAATTGGCTGAGATGAGTTGACAAAAGCAGCCACCAGCAGCCATAAAAAAACTGCTCTGCATTGAAAATATGCTAATCTAAAGAGTCATTTAGTTGATCTTTGGACATAGTGGGCAGGAGAATTAAACGACGGGGAATAAAAACGATAAAGAAATCCAAAAAAAAAAAACCTATATTCATTTTAAAATTATGTGGATAAGTACTCTAAATAAGAGTAAAGAGCAGAATAATTGAAAATGACATAGAAAAACAAATGACGTCGGATTGACTCGATCCGTTGAGCTGCTTAATTAAGAAATTACACTTTAAATTAAATAATTAAACAAGAAAAACCACTAAACGATCATCGAGAAATTCGCTTATATATAATTGAGATATAATGCTTTAATTCCCTCACATTGTTAATCTTAATTAGCTTCAATTTTAAAAATATAAAACGCTTTGCCAAAAGTAAAAATAGGTTTTTTGTGAAGAAGCTTTGTATTGTTATGTGTATAGGGAAATGTTTCGTTCTTTTAAATAGATAATGCGGCACTTCCAACGAACGGACAGAGGAGAATCTGTTACGTTTTCGTTTATATAAAAAAAAATTATATAAAGCTTGAAAGATATTTAAAGTTCGAAGAGTTCTTTATTGTTCGAGGAGTTCTGTAGTGTATATAAGACGCAGAATATTCGGATATGATGTCCAAATGTCCCACTATTCACGAGTATAATAAAAACCTATTCTGCTTCGTCTTGTTCTTTCTTAGAATGGGAAATATTATTACTATCATATTTTAGAATATCAACTACTATAACCCGAATTATTGACGATTCTAAACTATAGAAAAATCGATATGTTTCAATTGGATGTTAGCGCGTATTCCTCAGATATATATTGGGAAATAATAATTTGTATTATAGCTGTTAATATTGCTGAGAATAGGATTTAGTATTCTATGATTTGTTGAGAGACTTCGTACTGTACAATCTTTAACCTCGGAATCTTAAAAGTCTTTATATTTCGATCTCTACTAGAGTATTTTCGTCTTCATTGAGTTCTTCTTACTTAGTCTTCATTGCTGTGTTATTTTAACCAGTATTTTCAATGGTTTTGTTTTAATCTAATGTGCAATACATACTTAGATTTTATAGTACTTAAAATCAAAGTCCATCTCTAATCTTTCGAGATCTCATTTAATTTAAAATATAAAAAACAGCTATAGATAAAAAACTTCATTTATTCCCTCTACGGTTTTGTGATTTTTACACTAATTTATTTTCCATTTGTTTGTCTATTAATAAAGGTAACAATTGTTCTGGTCCAATTAGTTACGTAACCACGACTACATATATGTTTAGTTGTTCACGGTACGCCGATCTTTCATTCTTCGAGTTGATGGATTGAAGGGAATTACTGGCTTTATTTGGTGTTGAAAATATTGTTATTTCTATCACCATCACCATAATTATTATCACCATTTCCAAGATCACTATAATAAGCAAATTTTGCTGTGTCTTCTTCAATTCCAATTCTTCTATAAGAAAACCGTTTGATGTAGTTATTAACCATTGTAATTTTGCAGCTACAAGAAAAAGGCGGACTTTTGCTTAATTCCACTCAAATGAACAAAGAGAGAAAAGTAAAGAAATCAATTTGAAAACTAAAGTTGAAATTTAAAAGAAATCATTATATTCATTAGAGTATATTAGAAACTATAATTAAATTGTTTTCTCTATCATTTATTATTGCGAAAAGTTGATTGCATCTGTTGAACTTGGAGCTTTCGAAAAACTACTTTTATTATTTAGGATTTGGTTACTGTATTCTGCTGATGATTATTCAATTCAATTTATGGTGATTGCAACGAAATTATTGTTAATATTTTTTATTGTATTTTATTTTATTTATTGCTGTTATTTATTATTTCTTATAACGATTAGAATTTTTGCAGCACATCTTAAACCGAGCGCAACAAAGTGAATAGAAATGAACAGAAAAATATTAACTGTATTGTAAAAAGTAACCTCAATCTGTCTATCATAATCTCTACATAGGATCTCTCAATCATTTTCTCAGCTCTTCTGCATTTAAACTTCACTCCATTTTTTTATTTTCTGCTTAAGCCGCGGTTTATCCGTGGAATTTCAAATAACTAAACGTTTGCTGGACTCAATTGACTATCGTTATGATGAAGGAACGAACGAATGAATCGACTAACGAACGCTTAAGCAGACTAGAATTTTATGGTTTCATCTGAAAAGAATGAGGACCATCGGTCACTGTGAGCAAAGCGTTCGTGGTTGGTTGATTTTCGATGTTTCCGCACCGACGAGGGTAGCGAAGATATTAGAAAAATTCATTTGTTATTAATGTCTACGGGAGAGAAATGTTGCCAAAGCGTAATTAGTGTTGATTGATGATTGATATAATTTAATGGAATTGAAATTGTTTCCAATATAAGCAATACCACTTTTTTATCAATTGTATTTCATTGAGCTTTATAATTCTATACTTAATTAAATATTTATTATGAAGTATGTTCTAAGTTTTAAAATACATCGTGGACTACAGCTTTTTCATTTGTAAATTCATTTCATTTCATTCCCGGAATCACGATTTCATATACTAAAATAGATCGGCCATAATTTTATCTTTTTCAAAGAAAAACTAATAAAACAGCCGCTTAAGATAAATTTTACTTTCTCAATTTTTAATCTAAATAAAGTGGAATTATAATGTCTCAAAATATACATGATATGTACATGCATACATATTTGTATATATATCGGTTTTATCATCACTCCTCTTGTTGATTTTCATGCTACGAATACGTACACAACTCTTTTGACCTATTAAAAAAGTAAAAACTAAACGAACCAGTTTCAGGTACTCATATCTCTTCAGTATCATCATGATCATGCTTCTTCAGCAGTAACAACAACAACAACAGCCACGGCATCTAGTCTGAACTTGTCTCATGTTGCAGCGATGCTTGTGGCGACTTGACTTAACTTCGTTAGTGGCTGGCGATGCGCACATTTATCCATGAAATTAAAATTCAACGCGCAACTGGATTATCAACCGAATCTAAGAAAATAAAAGTCAACAAAACACAAGAGAAAATAAAACCAATATCACTAAAATCATCACTTAAACAAAGTCAGATTTAAGGTACTTTTTGGAGAGGTGAAGGGAACTATTATGACCAAAAAAATAAACCAGAGAAAAAGATCAATTTGGATGGAGAGAGCAATGAAAAAATTAAAATTTACTTAAAGATATTAAAAAAAAAAAGAAAGATGAGTCTAATTGAAAATTGAACTCTCGTGAAATTATGTGGGTTGTGCGATACTGAAGAATGACATCTCCACTTCCGGCTTTAAATACCTTCGTCACACCCTCCACCGCAGCGTTTTCATTCCTCTTCGATTTTTCCACATGTCATTATAATTTGACAGCTGTGTTAATGATTGATTTTCTTATTGCTATTTCTGTCTGTTCGCTTTACCTGCTTTCAATTCTCTTGAAGGATTTGGATTTGTATGTACTTTCTTCACACACATTCTTGGCCATTTTTTTTCCTCTAAGACTAAGTTTTTTTTGTAAGCATAATTTTCTTTCTTGTCAATTTTTCTTAGTTTACTTTTGACCTTTAAAAATATCAGACCTCTTTAAATCATTTTCACCTTTATATTCATAGAAAGAAATCACAGTCACCTTCTATAATATTATTTGTTAGATTATATATAGTATATTTAAACTTGAGTATTTATTAATAATGAGCGCTTAGGTGCTTTTTTTTCTTACTTAATTGAAAATGCTTCATTATTTATTATTTACTGTATAAAGACCTATCGAAACAACACACAAAGTAAAAAATTTGGTACAGAAACCTTCGTGTACCCAAATGTGGTTCTGTAATTACTAAAATAGGTTCAGAAAGCATCGTCTATATTTTGGAAATCATTAAAAAAAACATTTCATAATAATAACACCCAACACAATCATAAAAATATAAAAATTTTATTATAATAAAATTGTTTTAATAGAAATGACCGTTTCTATAATAGAAATATCATTTTCAATGAAATGTTATAGCATTAGTAGGATTATATATAGCATTAATAGGACTCCAATAGGTCTAGCATATATATAGACTATAAATAATCTCTATCGTTGTAGTAATATAATAACATACACTTATTATCTCTCATCTTTATTATTATTAACTTCTACAGTATTACCTTATTAATAACGAAATTTTTTCTTTTTTTTTCTTTACAGGTGCGTGATATAATTGCAAAACGATTTCAAACGAAATTATTTAGAAAGAAGCTCAACACTTTTCACAATCGAAGAAAAATTTATATTCTTTTCCTAATTTTATTTGTTCTTGAGACGAATTCTGGCTGTCAACGATTTTAAATGAGGTTTTCTTGGTTTAAGATATTCTTATTTTTTAAGACTCATTTGAACTTCATTTCATAAATGAGAAGCCAAAGGAGAATGGTTTCATTGGAAAGAAATGAGGCTGGAATATGGAAAATATCATTCGATGAATTATGCATTCATATTTCTAAAGAAAATATGGAATTATGGATTAGATATGAGAATTTCCAGTAAATTCAACAGATTAATTTCAAGTGAGACTTGAATTCAATTAAAGTTAATCCGATAAAACTCGTTAAAGTTAGGTAAACTAACCTTAAAGTAAATTAAATTACCTTTTCACCAGTTGGAAATTAATTAATACGTTTGGAATTCCTCTGTAATGCAGTCTAATTCGGTATTAAGCAAGTGTAGCTGATGTAATGCACACTCAATTCAAGTGGATTCGGGCACAAGACTTTTTTTTTTTTCTATGCACAATTCGATAGAGAACATGTACATACCATTTAATATATATTCGAAAAAGTCAAATATACGATTATATGTATTAAAAGTTTTAGGAAATTGTGAAACAACACATGTTCCACATGTTTGTCCGTTTGTGTCACATTCCTCTAATGATTTGTTATGCTTTTTTCTTGTTGTTTAAATATTTGATATTGTATAACAAAGACTTTCGCTACCGAAAGCATTCTCCATGCTTTGCGCGCCCCCCTCATCATCTTCATTTCTCATGTGTGGCAGCAGCAACCAACATCTTTTGTAAAAAACCCCAACGAAGCAAAAAAGTAGGTACATTCACATGTAATTTTAACATAGAGATGCTGGCAGTGCTTCCATTCGGTCCATGGGAAGAAGAGGAGACGATTTCGCCTAATAAGTAGTGCGAAAAGTTTTGCGAATAGCTGCGTAGTCGTTTCTTTGTGCTGCTCCCATGCAACCGTCAGCACGAAGAGGTATTTAAGTAATTTGCTGGCCACGTACAGGTCGTTGGTTCACTGCGATATCGAAGCGAGTGAGAGCCGAAGTTGTGTTGAGCGGTTGCTGAGATGTTTACAAGTGGTGGCGAATTTGCGAAAAGTTTCAAAAGAGCTGCACACAAAATTACATTATAAAAGTTTTCAGCTCAAGTGTTTAACGTGGGTGGAATTTTAATTGTATTTAAGGTCAGATCGATTTTTAGTTCAATAAAAATCAATAAGTTTACATGTAAAAAAACAAGAGAAAAATCTTCGAGATTTACTTTGCTATATTTTCCTTATTTACGTATGTATGAATTTCTGAATGATGACTCACGAAGACATATCGCTAAAATATCACACAAAAGCCCAACAAAAACAAGTGCACGCATATAAAATTTTTACAGACATCCGGGTTATAAAATTCTTTCCATTTCATGCAAAAATTATTGCAATTTTTACACCAATCGAAAAATGCTAATGTAATAAAAATTCTTTAACATTTAAGAAAATAACTTGTCTTCATTTCGAATTCGAGTTCATAAAAACTATGAATAAAAACTATAACGAAAAAAGTGGCATTAAAAGAAAAGTTGTTGGATATAAGGATATACAGAGCGATAAACAAGGATGTAGTATAGTGAAGAGTATATTTTTATGTCCTGTGTTGTCTCCATTTTGATTTATCTTCTGATTGGTCGACACGTTATTTGCGTTTTGTTACTGTCCACTTTAAGTAGTTAGCTCCACCCAAACTCGGTCTGGTCTCTGGTATTCGTAAGTTCTTTATTAAAATCCTCAATTCTCTATGGAAATACTTCTGTTTAATAAAAGTTTAGATCTAAAATCTTATGACTAACTCGTTATTTCCCCATTGATTTGCTCCAATTCTTTAATCGGCGCTTCAATGAAAAAACAGAGGACAATTCAAATTCAAAACAAGAAACAGATTACCATAAATTCAATGACGTCCTCCTTGCAACAGGGTGATTTATCCACTTATGCTGCCTCGTAGCTTTTTGAGTCTCTTCGTGATTTTTCCCAAGTTATTGCTGCTTTTTATGCTGTCCTTGTGGGATGAGCTATGACACGCGTGTATCGTTGTTGTTGCCGTCGTCTGTCGCAGAGCTTACAAAATGGATGCTTGGCAGACATCACACTCGACGCGGCATGAAGCATGACCCAAGGGTGACTCTTTTGTGGCTGATTGTTAACTTGACTGAGTACACTTTGCGATTTTTTCTTGTGTTTCTTCTGTTGAATTCAACTCTTGTCCAGGCACGTGATGGGCCTTTTTGTTGAAGGTGTTTGTAAAGGCTTTTTGTCATTAATAATACTCTCTTGAAATAGAATTGAATTTGCCTAAATTATGTTTAGAAACATAATCAATCATTCATCATGATGTCATTTTTTAATTTTACCCCTGGTAATTTATCCATTGGATATGGATGTGTTTATCAAAAATCTTTCATCCATGGATGAATTTTATTTTACATAAAACTTTTTCATATTTCATCTTTGATCTTCGGCTCCCATCTCTGCCACTTCGATTCCTTTGTCCTTCTCAAACTAATTTTTCGCTTAACGAGGGGTTGTTTATAGCTTTCGGAATGATGAAGAAGTTATTGTCGTCTATAGCTTTGTTACTCTGAAGCTTAGGGTACAATAAGATGATGTCATCACTTACCAAACACTGTCATTTCATTTATTTATCGTTCAGAGACTTACAACGGATGTAATAAATTTTATCCGCGTCTTGTGCGTAATGGCAACGTGTATTGTAGAAAAAAACTTAACCGTTATTGAGATTTGAAGCAAGTCCAAGTGAATATTTAATGCTTAGCAGACTAAAGAAATTCTTTAAATCAAGTGATTTTTTGTTAAATTAATATAAAACACAAACAAATATCTATTAAGTTTTCTAATTGAAGTTTAACAGAGTCTCAATCTGAGTATAGCAAAGCCAAATTAAAGCTTAGCAAGGACAAAATCCTTTCATAGTTTTTAATCGTTTTTTCCATTAGTTCACAAATTTTTTTATAAATTAGTAAATTTATTATTTAATCTTGGATTAGTAAATTTCTTATTTAATGTTGGATTAAAAAGAAAAGATTTTAACTCAAGTGATTTTTATTAAATTAAATTTAAATCAATAGAAATATTTATGAAGTTTTTTAGTCTGAGTTTACCAAAGCCACCATCTGACTTTAACAAAGACAAAATCCTTTCAAAAGCAGTTTCTGTGATCTATTGGCAGTATGTTTGTATGTTAATTAATCTAATATAATTCAAAAATTTTTAATTAAGATAAGATTGATTGATTTAATTTTGGATTAAGTTCGTTATTTAATTTTTCATTTTTTAACTTTGTATTATTTAATTTATTTATTAATTTTAGATTAAAGAGGAAAGTCTTCAATTCAATTCCATAGTTAATATTAATTAATTTAATTTTAGATGATTACATTTATAATTTTAGATTATTTAAATTATTATTTAGTTTTAGATTATAAAATTTATTATTAAATTTTAGATTATTAATATTATTATTTAATTTTAAATTATTAAATTTATAATTTAATTTTGGATTATTTCTATTTAATTTTAGACTAATAAGAAAAGACAAATAGCAATAGAAATGCAAGTGATTTTTATGAAATTAAAATAAAAGTGAAATATATGAAGTTCTCAAATTTCAGTTTAGCAAACCCGCAATCTTAGCTTAGCAAAGACACAATCCATTCATAGTTTATTGATTTAAGAGAACACATTCTATTATGAGGGCTATTTAAGCCTTTTTTCCTATACTTATGTAACTAGGAATGTAAAAAAAACAAACTACATATTTATTATTGTATGTAATATAATAATTCAGAATTTTTAAGTACGGGTTTAAGTACATTCAGAGCCTTCTCTTGTCCAGAAGTAAGAACTAGAAACGTAAAAGTTATTTTTACTGTTTGGAAATACTTCAGTTGCTTTTCGTTCGGTTTTGAATAATTTGAATGATGATTATGATGACCTGATTGTGTGAATATCTTATAAATAAAGCAACCCAAACAGATTCCCATCCTCCACGCATCTTAATAATATCCTTTTGTAAGTCATCATCTTCGCTCAATGTGCTGTTTCTCCCCCCTTGACATGCATAAATTTAATGCAGTCACAACATGTCACATCCACTAGAGAGCCATAAATATGCACACTCATATTTTATGCTCATCCACACTCATGCAATTCAATTTTAAATGCTTCACTGGAATTTTTCACCAGCAGCTCCGAGAGTGAACAACTTTCTTTTCATCATCGTTTTGGTCGATGTTTTGCTTGTTGCCGCCGTTTGCCTTTCCTTCGTTTGCCTCTTGACACACTCCGTATGTAGTGTAAATGTATTTGGCCATGATGTGTGACATTTAATGTCTTCCTTTCTTGGCGCTTCTGATGTCACTCGATGACACTGACAGCTGCAAATGTTGCTGTCGCAAAAGAGCTTTTAAAGAATCAAAAGGTCAAAAATGGAAATGAAATAAAAACCAATCAAGAACATAATTAAATGCTTATTAAGTATTTTATTTTTAAATTCTTTATGCAAGTAAAGTTTTAATATTTAATAATGTAATAAATATGCAACGAAATATAAATTCAACGTTATTCTTCATCCATGATCTGAAGCAGCGAAGTTTATTTAATTTCTATTAGGATTCGAGATGTTGGGAATTCGAGATTTTGGGAAATTTTTAAAAATAATTTAATACCTCTTTGAAGCGTCTGTGAAGTAGTAATTTCTCTGAGGACATCAAAAAAGGAGTCATATTTTATGTGAAACCCAAAAGTTAAGTCACATTTTTTTTGACGCTCAGGAGCTCGGTTAAATTTTGAGAAATCAGTGAAATTTTCAAAGCTTGTTTGTTATAAATGCAAATAATTCATTTGTGTTAATTTTTTTTTTTTTTGGTTTTTGTTTTTTTTTCTGTGTTTATTATCATTTAAAAGAAGCTTTCACTTGGACTTTGTTGAGTTGTTGACTCCACACAAAGTCGAAGATGTAAAAACAGCTTCAATAAACGTTTCCAGCAAATTGCTTTAATAAACCTGACTTAACGAAAGTTATTTTGGTATTTTCTGTAAAAAAACAGTGGTTACCGTCGCTGAAAACGTAGCTACACAATAAATGTCGGTGGTAATTCTTGGTAAAGAATTCCATTCGATGGGGAATCGGCGTTTCAGGCGTCGGTGAAGAGCAAAGTCGCCAAACATCGTAGAGGAATACGGCGCCAAAGAGACAGGTAAATACAATAAAAACAATAGAATGCAGCGGAAAGAAGGAGGCCTTCAAAACGAAATAAAAACAGTGACGCCGGATGATTTTCTCGAACCACCTTCGATAATTCAAACAACGTCTGTGGTCTGTCGCCGCCCACTCACACTCACACAGCAACACACACACATAGAACCACATCCAGAGGATTTTAAACAGCAATGTACAAGCCTCGAGAGAGGACAGAAGCAATGGAGAAGAACGTGGAGCAGGACAGAGGATCGACCTGGACGAACGGACAACTGGACTGGACTTGACTGTACTTGACGGACTAAACGCGCAAGTGGCTCGTCAGTCACCAGCGGCATGACACGTGACACAAACATATACACAATGGGCGACACGTTGAACTACACAACGAACAAACGTTGGCCAGCATTTAAAAAATACACGCTAAAAAACACAAACAAAATAAACAAAACCCAAACTCAATCCTCGGCTCACGTTTTTCATTGCTGTTGTTGTAGGAGTTGTTGTTGTTGTTGTTGGCCTTACATGGCATGTATTTAAGTTAATTAATCAAATACATTCAAAGCGCCTGCATTTGTTGGACTTGTTGTATTGTTTTTGCTACTGATTTTGCAATAAAGTTCATTTATGTCGTTGGATATTGTACGACTTTTCCTCCTCCAGCTTATTAATTAATAAAATTTAATTAAACGTTGGATATTTGTTGTATTTATTATTTTTTCATCATTTTCATTTATGTGTCTTTTTCTTCTATTCTTTGCTTTGTTTGTTCTTCTGTTGCAAAATATGGTTATCGATCGTTTGATTGATGTGCTTGAAATTTTAATGAGTCTCCTTCAGTCTGATGAACCCTAGAAGTATGCAATGCTTTTGAATGGCCTCTATATGCAGCTGGCGCCAGACTCAATGTCGAACCGTCGAATTGACCCTTCCAATAATTGGCTATGGCAACCGGTTAAATAGTTGCGAATTAAAGCCGCGTAGTGATTTGACGATGTTCATTGGTCCCTTCAATCGTTCGATTGAATAAGGACATTGCTTCGATTTGGATAAGGACATTTTTTTTCTAATCTTAAAATCCTTTCCTTTCAATGGCGAATAATCACTCGACGATGGATTAAATCTGGAAGAACAAAAGCGTGCTAACAACGAAAGGAAAAGAATAAAAATAATAAAAGATGAGACCTAAAAAAACTCCTTTAAAGGGACTTTATTTTTTTGTTTTACGGTTGACCACTTGAGTAGAAGAGTGATTGAAAAGCAAGAAACGACAATGAATGTGCTTATTTCTGTTCCATCGTCGTCCTTTTCTTCACCTGTTTTTGGTGTTCCATTGTTCGGAAAAGTCGACGCGAAAATATCCTCATTATTATTATTATTATTATTATTATTATGGTCTTTACTTACACAGCAAACATTAGTTTGGGTAAACAGGATGTGCTTTTTGGGGACTTCTTACTGGGATTGTATTTTTTTTTTTTTTTTTTTTTTGACCTGACCTGACCTTTCTGACTTTTCGCTCTTTTCATCTGCACCAGTAGATATAATTAAATACGAATAGTTTTTCTCTTGTGTAATATTTATTGTTTCATTCCTGGTATTTGATTCCATGTTCACGGAATCGAAGGAACCACGGTACTGTCCAGGTTTTGGTTCGTTTCTGCCTTGTCTTCCATTATTCTCGCTTCTTCCTGTTCTATACGTGCTTGTGAGTGACAAGTATTTGCATTACCGTCAGCGTATACGTAATTAAGTTGCGGTTACGTCTTCTGCGGCTGTCGTATCTGCTGAGTTCAACAAGAAAACCGCACAAAAGCAGAATTTGAAATGTCAAGAGACCCTTTCGAATGTTGAAACAGCCGCCTGCAGATGCAAGCTTGCACCGAACGGTCCCAAGCGGAGTTGATTATGTTTTTTGAGCTTGAACTAAGAACTTTCTAGGAGCTTTTCATTTACCACAGTCAAGGAAATTATTACTTTGCTCGTCCTTTTGCATTTGTTGAAATCTCTATTTAAATTAATTATTCATCAACTCTGAGCGCTATCTGCTGAGAAATTGAACCCTGGTTGGTTTGATTGCAATTAATTGCGGACAGAAAACGATGATAGCAACAGTTCGTAATCAGTATTATTAATAACTCAATCAATACTGTTGCTGTTCATTATTTAATCAATTCTCTTCTAATCAACCGAAACTTAATGGTTCTCTATTCGTCGCTTTGAAACTGGAAATTTTCTTCATTCACTACAATTTAAATGTCAAAAAGTCACTAATAATAATAATAAAATTCAATGTGATTTCTCTATAAATTTTACCATTGAATAAAAGAACAAAATCAAAACAAAAACGGCACAAAAACTGAGCATCGGAATTCAGTTCAATTATGTAAAAATTATTTGCCATTTAAATTCGATTTCGTTCGCTTCTTAATTCTACGATTTGTTAAATTTAGAATATTGCTCGCTCCGTTCGAAATTATTATGGTTTTTGGTCTTTTCGCTTGCTTCTTCGAAGTGTTTTTTTTTGTTTTCTTAGAAGACGTTCTTTCTTCTAGAAGATCGCTTTTTCTCTTTGCCGCTTTGTTAACAGAGTGACGATAAAATGCAGACACGGATGCTTTTTTGACACATTTATTGCGACGAAAAAGACACAGCGACATCTGTATTTGATGCATGAATGGAAATCTGCTTCAACATGTGCTCCGATGTCTTTTTAATGCTGATTGTTAAGGACGTCCTCTCCTCCTCCTCCTCCATCACAGGAAAGCTATTCAAGAATCATTATAAAATTGAGTCGATTAAAAGAACAAAGCAAAAAGTCGGCACACATTGAGAATTTTTTTCTTTTTTTATTACGTAGACGAGATTAAGAAAAATACAAAATGCTGAATTGAAAAAAATTTGTTTTTTTTCAATTAATTTTCTTTATATTCTCTATCAAACGAATTCTGTTGGGGTTTCGCTACATCTTGATTCCTATTCTAATCAAATAAATTAAGAAAAAAAGCATTTCTTTGAATACGTATCTCCACGTTTGAGCTGTATTCTGCTTGCCAGACCTTTCAATCAGCTTTCAATGTTTCATTTCTTTTCCAATAAATAGCCCCACACGTACACGATTCAATCCCACGTTGACAATAATTTAAGCATTGGACATTCCTTGATAAAATATTCGAAATTCGATTGCAGCTGCTGCTGTCCCCATCTTTCTACACACGAACGAACGATTGTCCAGAATGAAGAGTTTCTTACACAAGAAGAAAGAAAGAAAATCGCACGCTGAACTACTTTATACAGCAGTCAGCTGTCCCTTGTGAGTTGTCTGGCTCGTTGTAACTTCGATTCAATATAATATATTTTATTGGAGCGAATATATTTAAGTTCGGATATGCAAATTCATTGAATAGCATTAAACCCTTAGTTCTACTCCAAGCAATGGATCAAGTAGTTCAAGCAGCAGACTTCAAACCCACTTTAGAAATATTCACGATTCTTTACAAGGTCTTCATCAGCATTCAGCATTTTGTAAAATACGTAATCATTAACATTTTGTTTTTTAATAAATACTTTAAAACATTTGGTCGAAAAAAATTTCAGTTTATATAATCAAAACTATCTTTGAATTTGTCTCCGGTTTTATCAAAATTATTTCATTTTGAATATAGTAGAACACAATAAATGAACTTGTATGTAGTAAAAAAAGGTATATTTTCATCTATTCTTTTAGAACTTGAAGATTTTTTTACATTAATCATAAAATACACGGATCTACCCTTAATTCCGGCGTCCCAATAGAATCTCTCCCTCGCCTTTACAATCCTTCACGGTTTTTACTGAACATCTTAAAGCCAAAGAAGTGAAGACAAGAAAAAGAAAATAAAATCCCAGAATCAGCATGTCTCTGACAAGGAACACGTATGAAGGTGTTATTCCCAGCGGTCGGCCGTGTTGTGGTTCTTGTAGATCTGCTATTGACAAGAGTATTTCTTGGTACATGCTGCAGCAGATGCAGTGGAGTAGGTAACTTACGACGCTGACGTAGAAAGGTAAGTGGGTAACCATCAGGTGAACACGTACACAATTCTATAATGAAATTTCGTTTTTCCATTTCACATTCACTTCTCTATTTCACCCTTCCCCTATTTCCACTCCAGAAACAAGATGTCATTCGATGTGTTTCTCTTTTATACGAGTACCGTGTGGTTTATTTCTTCAAGTATATTTCATTGGTTTATGTTTTGTCTGCTACACGTTGTTCCGTGACCAGCAGCATCACTTCGTTATCCTTGGAAGGATGTTTTTCGTGCTGGCTTACCTGCTTCTATACTTATGCTCTTTTTTCGGCAGTTTATGAACATATGTTAATTCCGCTACCTTAGGTTTTCGAAGTGGAGTTGTGAAATACACTCATGTACGTTTATTATTCTATTCTCTATTCTATATACATACGTGCATATAGACCCCTATACATGCATATATAATGAGAAATATTCTCGCAAAGTAAAAATAATGGCACAATCAAATAAATGACTTAATGAATGAATGAGTTAATGTGGAGTTTGTGGTTGTGGTACCGAAAGTACCTACAATATTTTTGACTTTGTGGCCGGATAAAACTTTTTTAATATAAGACGAACAGTTTCCCGCAGACATTCTTAATCTCACTTTAACGTTAGGAGAGAAGAGGCAAACTTTGTGGCAATACCGTTAATTGGATGAGATAAGAGAAGAAAGTGAAGGAGTAATAGAAGGAGAAGAATATCGTATAAGAAAGGAAGGAGTTGCATAACTTTAAATCGAAAAGAAATGATGGCGGAAAGATTAAAAGTGTGGTAGACCAGAAAAAAGGAAAAAAGACAGGAAGACCTTAAAATTGAAAATTGAAGAAAGAGGAGTTAATTAAAGGAACGATTATAAAACGAAAGTAGAAAGTAAAATAAAAAATGAGGTATGCTTACCTGGAATTTTTGAAAGTGATTCAGCAATAGAACGAATGATTGAACACAGAGTCGAAATATTATTTATCATTTTCTAATCACGCTTCATGCTTTAAGTCTCTCACTGAATTCATACGTAAATGCCTATGCGGGCCTTCAACTTTCAACAATTCCAAAGTGACAAGTGAACAAACAACAGAGCAGCAAAGAGTAAAACAAAAAATAAACATATAAACATAGCAGTTCGGAAGTGTTTTATTCCAGCATATGTACACGTGGCAGCTCTGCTCCGGATTTCCGAGCCGCCATGACACCGACTGCTGTGGTCCATGGCTACGCCATGAGGTGAATGCGAATTGTTTTGTTTTTTACCCTCCTTGTTGCTGCATCTTCATTGTTTTCAATGGACACCATTTTATTCACGGTGACTATTTTGTGGTAAAGCTCGGGTTGGGGCCCGTCAACGAACGGCAATAATAAAAGGATAACACGAAATGAAATGCTGAATAAATAAAGGACTCTTAAACAGGGAAGGAAACATACAAATGGACAATAGAAGAAAAGAATTTTCCAAAATAGGGACGAAAATAAACGAAAAATAAATATGAAAACTATGAAAACAAATTCATTGAATTGGCGCTTTTCAAATGGCAGCGCTTTCGGTCACTTTCTCTGGATTTTCAACTCGGTTACATTTCTTTTTTTTGTTTGTTATTTTTTGTTGTTTTCTTTTTCAGCAAATTTCCAAACAAACAAATGAAATATTTAGCTTTATCGTTTTCTTTTTTTCACTATTTTATTCAACGAACTGAAAAAAGGTATCACAAAAAACCTTAAAATAACAAGCAAAAAACTCAAAGTTCAACTGGTCTTTTATGCTATATATGTGAAAATTGCATTTCCCATGCAAGCTTTATATTATTTTAACACTTGACTTCATGGAAAAGAGCAACTGAAGTTCCAGAAAAACGAAACTGAAAACGGATCCTCGAACGACTTCAATAAAATAAACAGACAGGAAAAATAAAAGCACACAAAAATAAACTTGGCATCATATGAATTGTATATATAGTTATAGCATATACAGTACATTATACATATATATTACATGGCCCGTTTGTATAAGACTTTCGTTCACTTGAGTTGCTTTAGTTTTATTTATTATTTTTGCGATCCGTTTTTTTTTTTCTGAGAAAGCTGAAAAATATAAATTCGCTTTCCCAATTGCCTGGGATGCTCTATTTAACGTCCCACTTTAAAAACACTATTTTTAGAACACATGCTTTTAAATTTGTGTGCAAAATTTTTATCGTATTTTGGATTTTTTTATGGGACATTCACATTTTTGTGAACACAAGTGTTTTTTGTGTATTTAATGTCTTGCATTTTTTCCCCGAAAAACTATCGCGTATTTTGCATATTTTTCCCCCATTTCCAAATAAAAATATTTTGATAAAAAGTTAAAATGAATGGAAATATTTTACTATCCGCTCCAAGGCATTTAGTTTTATTTACGTAATAATTTATTATCCTTTCAAAATAATAGAAACAGTAATAATAATAATAGAATCGGCGCCCTACGATATGCTACAAGAGATTTTTATTTTTACATTAATTTATTTTTTAATAACAATTATTTATATATTTTCTTTATTTTTATTGTGTTGAAAAACCGTGAAGTATGCAATTTTTTCTGAATTTATTTTTTAGTTTAGGCTTTAGCAATATTCTTCGTCTGCTGGAATTGAAGTTGAATAGAACGTAGTATCGACACCAACACAGATCCTTTATAGTAATCTTTAAATCTCTGTACACTCCTTACACCTCACCCTAAATGTATAAAAATATATACATAATAAATATATAATATATAATTTCTATATATATAAAAATGAATTGTTCGTTTGTACGTTCATAACATGCGAACGTGAAGTCCGATTTGCTTGATTTTTTGGTATGTTTTCATTATTTGCCTGTAGAAGGTTTGTGTGAAATAATAATTTAAAAAAATTTCATTTAAAAAAAATTATTATTTTTGCATAACGGAAAACAGAGGAATCAAAGTAAATTGAAAAATAAATTTGACGTTTTAATTTTGAATTTCAATTTGACAATGGAAGTAAGTAAATTGTAAATGTCTTCCATTATTGCTTTGTTTTGACAAATTATTTTGACACACATAGAATTTTATTTTAAATTTTGAAAAACAATTAAAAATTATAAAAGGCTTAATGCCGATTAATTACTCTGTTTCGGGTGTGTCAAGTCCAAAACAGTGTTACGTATGACAGAAAATATGGAAGCGTTTAAAAGTGATGAGCAGCAAACCGAAGCGAATCAAGAAAAAGACGAAATGTGTTTTATTATAAACACTATAAACACTTATAAACATTATTTGTTTTTTTTTTAGTTATAATTATGCCGCGACCGAGACGTGGCGCCAATATTGGTCGTCGTACTCATAATACAAGACGAGTTGCATCTGTTAGAGCAGGTGAATCTGAAGCGGAACGTGAAGTGAGACTTGAACAGCAAAGAGAGCGTCAATCGAGATCGCGTTCTGCTCAAACAATCGAAGAACGATTCGCGAGTAATTCTTCGGATCGAGCGAGAATGAGTCGCAATCGCGCTGTTAGAAGTCGTGCCAATGACAATATTAATCAGCGAGTAATGCGTGCTGCTTTCAATTATGATAGTGAAGTTGACTATTGTTCTCTTCCATGCCTTTCAATCGGAACTATGACTAATGTCTGCGAACAGTGCAATGCATTGAAATTTCCATCGGAAACTCCTGGAATGTGTTGTGCAAATGGACAAGTAAAATTGCCTGTTTTGAATCCTCCTCCTGAGCCTTTGAGGTCATTAGTTTCTGGTTTGACTCCAGAATCGAATCATTTTTTGTCTAAAATACAGCAGTACAATTCATGTTTCCAAATGACGTCTTTCGGCGCCACAAATATAATCAGAGATGGATTCATGACTTTTAAGGTAATTACTGAACACGACACTAACAATGAGTTCTATCGTGAGATTGAATCAAATGTTTCATGTATGCAGATTCAAGGTCAAATCTATCATCGAATTGGATCGTTATTACCATGTTTGGATTCCAATCATTCCTTTTTGCAAATTTATTTCATGGGAAATTCAGATGTTGAAATTGAACGGCGTTGTGTGGTGGCACAAAATCCAAATGATAGTAATGCAGTGAGAAGAGGAATAATTGAAAGATTGCAGCAGTTTTTTCACGATGAAAATTGTTTGATCAAATTATTTCAAACTGCCCTTGATCAAATGCCTTCGGATTCTCATAGAATTGTTATTCGGGCCGATAAAGCACCTGGTGGAATTCATGCTGGAAGGTTAAACGCACCAACAATTGATGAAGTTGCCGTATTAATTGTGGATGAAGGAGCGAGCAGTCGAGATATTGTACTTCATCGTCGAGATCAAAGTGTTGTGCATGTTTCGGAAACTCATCGTTGTTATGATGCGTTGCAGTACCCAATTTTGTTTTGGCAAGGCGAGGATGGTTACCATTTCAATATTAAGATGAAACATCGTTTAACTGGTTAGTTACAATAAAATGCATCACACATTTTGTGAATTATTGATACTTAATATTCGCATTTATTTCAGGCTTGGAAACAGCAAAAAAAGTTAGTGCGATGAACTATTATTCGTACAGATTAATGGTTCGGCTGAACGAAATTAATCATATATTGAATTGTAGAAGGCTTTGCAACCAATTTATAGTTGATGTTTACGCTAAAATTGAGTCTGAACGATTGAATTTTATTCGATTTAATCAGAAAAAGTTAAAATCCGAACAATATATTCATTTGCGCGATGCAATTCAGAATGATGGGAATATCAACGATATTGGCCAAATGACAATATTACCAGCAACATATACTGGAAGTCCACGACACATGCACGAGTACGCGCAAGACGCAATGACGTACGTTCGGCATTATCATCGACCCGATTTATTTATTACTTTCACCTGTAATCCTCAATGGAATGAAATAAAGCAATATATGTTTCATGGTCAAAGTGCTTCTGATCGCCACGATATTGTTGCGCGTGTGTTCAAGCAAAAATTGAAAACGCTTATGGATTTTATTGTCAAACAACAAGTGTTTGGAAAAGTTCAATGTTGGATGTATTCTGTGGAATGGCAGAAAAGAGGACTTCCGCATGCACATATTTTGGTTTGGTTAGTTGATAAAATTACGCCAAATGAAATTGATAGCGTAATATCAGCCGAAATTCCTAATCCAATCATTGATCCAGGACTGTTTGAATCAGTTACGAAGCACATGATTCATGGACCATGTGGGGCATTAAATGTCAACTCACCGTGCATGGCTGAAGGAAAATGCACAAAACGGTACCCAAGAGCATTAATAGCGGAAACAATTTCTGGTAATGATGGTTATCCGTTATATCGTAGACGTTCACCTGAAGATGATGGCGAAACAGTTATGGTGAAATGCAAAAATCAAGACATTAAAATTGACAATCGTTGGATCGTTCCATATTCGCCGCTATTATCCAAAACTTTTGGTGCTCATATAAATGTTGAGTATTGTAACTCAGTAAAATCCATCAAGTACATATGCAAATATGTTAACAAAGGAAGTGATTTGGCCTATTTTGGAATTGCTGGGGATAAAAGTGATGAAATCACTTCATATCAATTAGGCCGTTATATTAGTACAAATGAAGCAATATGGCGAATTTTTTCATTTGCAATACACGAAAGGTATCCAAATGTACTGCACTTGGCAGTTCATCTTCAGAATGGTCAACGTGTGTACTTCACACCTGAGAATGCGGCGCAACGAGCAGAACAGCCACCGAAAACAACGTTGACTTCATTTTTTGATATGTGCAGAAATGACGAATTTGCTAAAATGTTATTGTATTCTGAAGTGCCACGATATTTCACATGGAATGAATCTGCGAAAGTTTTTCAAAGACGGAAACAAGGGCAACCAGTACGAGGCCATCCAAATGTATTTTCTACAGAAGCATTGGGTCGTGTGTATACCGTTCATCCAAATCATTATGAATGTTTTTATTTGCGTTTATTATTGATTAACGTTCGTGGTCCTACGTCATTTGAAGATTTAAGAACAGTCGATGGTGAATTGTGTGCGACTTATCGGCAAGCATGCCAGCGTTTGAATCTACTTGAAGATGATATGCATTGGGAAGCTACACTTGCTGATTCCGTAATTTCATCATCTCCACATCAAATACGAACATTATTTGCAATTATAATATCTACATGCAGTCCATCAAATCCATTTGAAATATGGCATAAATTTCGTGATGACATGACGGAAGACATTTTACTTAGAGTGCGACGTTCAGTTTCAAATCCTGAATTAGAAATCACACCGGAAATGCATAACGAAGCTTTGATTTTGATTGAAGACATGTGTATAATGATTGCAAACAAAATATTAGTGCAGTTAGGAATGATAGCGCCTAATCGTGCAGTTCATGATGTTATTAATCAAGAAATGCATCGTGAACAACAATATGATCGTAATCAATTGAGAACATTTGTGCAGTTAAAAGTTCCACAATTGAATAGTCAACAGAAATATGCTTATGACAAAATCATGGAAGGTGTGAACAATGAAGGAGGTGGATTTTACTTTATTGATGCACCAGGAGGCACTGGAAAAACATTTTTGCTGTCATTGATTCTGGCAACCATACGATCGGATAATAAAATTGCTCTTGCAGTTGCTTCATCTGGAATTGCTGCTACCTTATTAGACGGTGGTCGAACTGCGCATTCTGCACTTAAATTGCCTTTGAATATAACAACGATTGAATCTCCTACGTGCAACATTTCCAAAACGTCGGCAATGGCAAAAGTTTTGCAGCAGTGTAAAATAATCGTATGGGACGAATGTACAATGGCTCACAAAAGATCATTAGAAGCATTAAATCGAACCATGCAAGATCTTCGAGGAAATGAAAGACTTTTTGGTGGCGCCTTTATATTGTTATCAGGTGATTTTAGGCAAACTTTACCTGTCATTCCACGATCTACTGCTGCTGATGAGCTAAACGCATGTTTGAAGTCTTCAGTTTTGTGGAAATATGTTAAAACATTGCGTCTTAATCAAAATGTACGTGTACAATTGCAAAATGATCCTTCTGCAGCTGAATTTTCAAAACAACTTTTGGAAATTGGGAATGGTAAAGTTGCAGTCGATAATTCAACCGGATTAATAACATTACCAAGCAATTTTTGTAATATCACTCAATCGAAAAAGGAACTGGTTCAACGTGTGTTTCCAAATATATTGCAGAAGTACAGGAATCATGATTGGTTGAGCGAACGCGCAATATTGGCAGGAAAAAATAAAGACGTGAACGATTTAAATGCAAGTATTTTGCAAGAAATAGATGGCCAATTTTTTGCATACAAATCAGTGGATACGATAATAAATGAAGATGAGGTAGTGAACTATCCTACTGAATTTTTGAATTCACTTGATTTGCCAGGCTTGCCACTACATTATTTGGCATTGAAAGAGGGAGCACCGATAATAATGCTCCGAAATATAAATCAACCACGGCTTTGTAATGGCACCAGACTTTCCGTGAAAAAACTGATGGCCAATTTAATTGAAGCAACTATTCTGAGTGGTAAATATAGAGGCGAAAACGTTCTAATCCCCCGAATTCCAATGATTCCATCAGATATGCCATTTGAATTTAAACGGCTTCAATTTCCTGTCCGTCTTGCCTTCGCTATAACCATTAATAAAGCTCAAGGTCAGACTTTGAATATTTGTGGCTTAGATTTGGAGCAACCTGTTTTCTCGCATGGACAATTGTATGTTGGTTGTTCACGTTGTGGTAAACCCTCTGCATTATTTATAAACACAAAAGATGGAAAAACTAAAAACGTTGTTTATCAAAGAGCATTAAGTTAATTTTTAAAGTATTTTCATTTTCGACCTTTTTATTTGAAAATAAATTATTGTAAGAAATTGATTGTGGATGAGTTTTACTGAAAATTGAAAAGAAATTTCGCAAGTTTCTTTTGTGTATTCGCCCTGTGAAGCGGGCGAAGGTTTCGCTATCTTTTATTATAATTATAAATTTTCATAAATATCTTCTTATTATGTACAGAAAATATCTTATATATAAGAATTAATGTGGATTAATTAATCTATATATACGTTTAGGCGCCAGACAGACAAACAAGAAACATTGTTTATCCACGTGCATTAGAATAATTTTAGCACTATTATCTAGACAATCTTTTATATTTTCTTTTTCTAAACAAGTTAGAAAACAACAAACTTTATCTTTTTTTAACATTTTTAGTGGGGCAGCAAAGCGCACCGGGGCAAAGCTAGATTCTGACAATTTAGGTCTGAATTTAATTTGCCCCTAAGTCCAATCATAATCTCAGTGCGATAAACAAAATGTTCTCAGCTGAACTCATTGTGAAAGCTTTTAAAATTACATGAAGCGTAGTTAAGCGTCCTCTGAGTGTTAAATATTTAAAGACTCTCCGGAAAGTATGCAGCGACGCAACGTGCTGCTGACGTGGCACTTAACGTTGACCAGTCAGTTGCGGCGACGGCAACACTTGCTAACTACGGTCATAAAAGCGGTTGATAACATAACGAAATCGCGCAAATTTAAATTACATTTGACCGAAGCATCATCACGATGAGTTGCTCTGCATTCCCTATTTTATGGGCATTTTTGAAGATGGCGTGAATGGTGGAGAAAGTGAAGGTGAACGCGGATGTAGGATGAAAAGGAACGACACTCCGGGAAGTGCCTGAGTCGCGCTTCTTGTCAGTTGTGGCTCTATTTACTGTTTAAATTATAAACAACGACTGTAAACTGCGGCTCGACTTTTAATTAAAATCGATTTATTTCGACCACCGCCTGCAAGTAGGCAATACAAATCTGTTGCTGCACACAAGCGGCGGATATCCTAAAACGAGTCCATCAATAAATTTCCAATTCTGCAAACGTTACCATATTTTCGACTGCGCTGTTTTTCAAATAGTTATTTTAGCAATCAGTGTGAATGTTTGTTTGTGTGAGTTATTAGGGAAGCACGCCTAAAAGCCAGCTAGGCGTTTTCATATGATTTGCATATATAATAAGGGCTGCAGATGCTAGAGTAAAATTCAATTTGAAATCGTTATTTTGCGAATCTTTTAATCGATGCAGTGCAGTTATCTATTCACTCTTCAAATTGTCTCATTGGAATCCCAACTGTATTAGAGCCCAAATAGGTTAGTTTCACCAGGGAACAATAACCATTCGGCTTACCTTTCTCCTGACGAAGTCCTTCTTATTTCGTATTTTTCTTTTGCTACGAAAGTGATTCGTCCGTTGTGACTTTATCCTTTGTTGCTCATCCCTCTCCACATGTTACTCCTTGCTGGGCAAACATGTTCCTAATTTTCTAGTTGCATTTCCGTTTCCTTTTCCGGTTTTCCTCCCCATTTGCATCGGAGTGCATTGGAGTAAAGTGGTTGCTGCTGCTGCTGCTGTTGCTGATGCTTTTCTCTTTGACGTTGTTTGCTTTCCTTGTTGTCGTCCTTGTCCTGTTGTTAATGTTATCTCATTTTGCGTATCGCCAACAATTTCGCAGTTGTTGGCACTCGTGTTGTTTTAGTGTTAATTTTGTGGTCTGTTTGTTTGGCGAGCTGTGTCCGGTCTCGTAATTCAATCAATCGTTCGTCGTCAACTCGATCATAAGATGTAAAAGGGTCTACAATTTCACAGGAATTTTTGCCTATAATTTTACATTAATCGACATCGATTACTTTGTCCCCCTTGAAATTCTGTCCATCGCTCCTGTCTCATTGCCTCCGCTCACAGATCGCGATATCGATTGCTGAAGCGTCGAGGTTCTTTAGTGATGGCGGCTTTATTTACTCTGGGCATTATCATGGTCATTACGCGACAACTCGCGCACGTCGCACGATTCGCCTGCTTATCCACGAGTCTCATCGTCGCAATACTTTTATTTACACACATCAAACATTGGTCGGACGGTTTGCTGCATCGCCTGCGACTCCGCACCATCCTCGCGGTCATCACATCGGATTCCGTTTGTTGTTTTGTCGCGATGCTAATCCAACAAAGCGATTGTGTCTTCACACAGAGGCGCCGTCAATTAAACAGTTTAATTGCAAACGACATCTAAGTGCGCTTCTCCTCCCTCGTGCAGCCATTAGGCTTTCTTTCTACACAGCGCAGCATATTTTCAGGGGTAGCATCACGTACAGCGTTTTCCATTCTTTGCTACTCTCAGCACTTGGCTGCGCTTCTCTTTTCTCTACAAACAACTGTATATGACAGACGCAAGATCGATGTGCGGTGGTTGCTTTGGCTTCATTTGCATAAGTATTCAATGTGTGTGTCTGTTTCTGTTGCATAACTTAAGGCACTGTTAATTATTTCCGCTTATTGTTGGTGTAATGCGGCAGTAGACAGCGTGCAGCGAAGGACAAAGAATTCCAGAAGCCTGCGAGGAAAATTTCCATTTAATATTAACAGTGCGCCTTTGAACTAGGCAATGTTTTCTCAAAGTTCTCAGAGAATCTACAACGAGTAATTATATAATATTTATTATTAAACCACGTTGATATGATATAATTTATATTTTAACGCATTTAATATCAATAATATAAAAATTAAAAAAATTCAAATTCAAAAAAAAGACATAAATTTCCACCTAAAAGTATGCACTCAAAAACGCTCCTAATCTCTTTAAACTGTGAAAATGTAATTAGAACTTCTTTCAGAACTTTCATAACTTTCACTGTTTTTCAGTCATTCACTGAAGAACATTTAAGTTGAGAATAAGAACAAGCAATTTATTTTTTTTTATTGTACATACACAAGTTAAAACACAAGCATTTGTGCGCGTGTGTGCGTGCGTATTTTAAAACGTTTAGAGGACCCATTTCTGTTCTCGCCTTCTACTTTCTTCCGCGATACGTCACAAGGTTTTCAAGCACCCTTGAATAGTAGTGAAAGAAAATGGATCCAGGACATGCAAACAACCTCCTTGCCAATGCTTACAAGAATATAGAAGCTTAGGAGGACACTTAAGTCATAACTTACGTGGCAGTTTAACAATTTTGCTAAGCAGCTTCATGAAGAGCTGAATTATTATTATTATGCAGATGACTTGACGACCTACTGACGCTTTACTTTGCTTCATTTTAAAATTGATTATTATTATGTGTTTATGGAAATACAAAACAGAAAAAATCGAAAAGAAAAAATTACTCATTCTGAATACAAAGTAAAAGAAGAAAGTAAAAATCTATTCGGAAATGGAACAATGCCAAAGAAATTCATGAAATGACGAGATTGTTTTATACTGAGGTCATATATAATGCGTTATATAACCTTGATATACGATAGAAAACATTTTCGAAGTGTGAAATAAAAAACCAGGCCGATTATGGATCCATTTCTTTATAGCAATTGTGAAAACCTCGTGTATTTTTATTCTTTATATGGTCTCTGCTCTTCATTTTGTGCATTATGCTGCATGAACTAATTGTCAATTACCAATTAATTACCAGATTAAAGGCCCCATGCGAATAACCTTCAAATCTGCCTGTAACTTAGTTAATAATATAATATTTAACCTACTCACAAGATTATTACTAAAGCAAATTACGAATATAGAGTGCCAAATATTAGGAATTTCGAAGAATTCCTGGAAATGGAACATGTATCAATAGAAACTGGTGCAAATGTCAAAACACAGCAACTAATATAGACGATTAGCATAGACGATTAACTGTAGTGTACAAATTTTTCAGTTGTAATTCAGAAATCGTCACTTTTAATTCAGAAAACGTCACTTCTAATTCAGAAATTATCGAAAAAAAAAATTGCAGAGAAATAATATATTGCATTTCTGAATTTCAACTGATGCTTTCTGAATTGCAAATGGAATTTCTGAATGGCTCTGCAATTGAGACATGATGTAAAACTGCTGACATTTTAAACATTATTAATTATTACATTAATACTATTATATAAATATTATCAATTATTAATATTGCCATATATTATATTTATTGTTCGAGTAATTTTTAAGCAATTAAACATCCTGGACTTTAATTTAGAGTTAATTACAATTGCATTCCAATTAAATTCGTTTTTTTTTTCTCTATCAAACTTAAGAAAGAGTATATAAAGACGCTTAATTAAATACTGAATATAAATCGGATTATTGTGATTTAATTTTGATAAGGAAACTATTGTATATTGTCTTCTGGAATAATATTATGTCTTCGTATAGGAAGTAAAAACATCAGGTGTCTATAGAAGAATAGACCTTCCTTACAAAGTGGCCGCTTGTAAGTAAAAGCACAAAAGTTATCAACATTAACGAACAATTGGCATTCGTATTGTAGAAATGCAGACAGACGAGAAGCAGAGGACGGTCTTTACAATTCAGTCATTCGACCACCTTCTCGTCTTGAATGAAGAGATTCATTCATCGATTCAAGAATCCATTCATGAAACTACTTTTCTGGTTGGTTAAACATGATAAATGGAAATCCTCGTTAAGTTAATTTGAAGCATTATTAGAAAGGCAGGAAGCTATGAGTAAAGGATCTCTGAAAGAAAGAGATGGTAGGATAAAGCATTTGGAAATCAACTAAAATGCAATATGCAATTCTTATTGGACAAAGAAACACAATTACAAAAGGCATAAAGGAGGATAACGAATAAACTATAGCCAATATCCGTTAAAGTATTCAATCGAAAATAAAGTTTAATTCTTAAAAAGAAAATTTTTAAAATGAACTTTTGAAATTATGGAATTTATTTACAGCTACTTTTGAAAATTGAATTTTGAGCATTTCAACATTAAAATTTCAACAGAAATAAATTATCTGAAAAGTCTCCGTTTCCAACAAATAGCACGAAATTATCAAAAAAAAAAAGTATTTTATAGAGAGTTTAAAGTTGAAATATAGAATTGTGACTTTTCAGTTTTGTGTGTTGTTATAAATTGCAATGCTGATGTTTTCTACAGTGGAAATAATTGCAATGCGGAATATGTGCTCTATATGTGTGCTTCTAGATTAAAATAACTCTTATACTGCACAAGTAACACGAAAAATAATCAACAACGATTATAATAGTAATAATAATAAAAATAATGGTAACAATAATAAAAGCAATAACAAAAGCTGTCTGCTCTACATTCCGCTTATAGCACTCAATGTGGTAAATTATAGCTGCATCGTCCTCTACAAGTGTAGATATGTATGTATATATTTATATGTTTGCTCTTATTGTCACTATTGTTCACTCGCGTCGTCATGAGGCCGGCTTCACTCTCATCACTGCAGCCAATTCCATCTGATCACCGAATCAGAACGAAGAATGCAGCTCTCATTAAGCGTAGTGTGGCATGGGCCATTGTGTTCGTTCTTGTTGTCGTCGGTGTTGCCAGCTCCTTATCAACCGTGTTGCATATCTTTTGTCACTATTCCACGGCAACAATGGCTACAAATTCTTCTTTCTCGTTCTCTTTTCCTCTGCTGTCCCGTATTCGACTCTTTTCGTTATTCAGCTTTAAGTATAAAAGAAAAAAGAATTATAAATATGAATAGGAAAAATTCGCAATAGAATGCAAAAATTTACTACGACATATAACAAAGAAATGCCGTTCTTTATTTTCATATAAACATGAATGGCGTAGAACTTCTTGTATATTTTATTGTTAATTAATTATTTTAATATATGTACATATGCATGGATAAAAAAATTGTTATAACGAGAAAATCTTGCAAAGGCATGAGAACAAGAATAATTTAATCAAATTTAATTCATGAGAGCTTGCAAAATGAAAAGCTGAATTAATTTGATGTTAGGTAAAAGAATAGAAAAAAGAATGAATGATACTCAATTGATTCTCAATTTATAAATTTCCTAACGTATCCGGAAATATTGACACCTGTCAGTGTGACAGAAATACCGAAAAAACTCATCTACTTTGTCGTCGTTTTCATCTCTTCTCCAGATGTCATTATTTACTTTTATAGGACGTCTTTAATGTTGAATTTCGCATTTATTCAGCTAGTGCTGTATTTTCTACCCTTAACTCTATGTATTTTTCACTCCCGCTCTATTCCTTTTTATATCTGAATGTCTACTTCTCAAGAACACTCTTAAAGAAAAGTCCATGGCCAACATCACCCTCGCCTGCTTCTGAGGTTGCGTCATTGAAAGCCGGCTACTTTAAGACCCTTGATCTTAACGTTACCCTGCGTTGACTGTTAGATTTTGTTGATGTTTAAGCTTTTCATGTTCAAGACACGGAACGCGACTGAACCCATTCTGCAAAGTATAAAATATTATTTTACAATCTGTTTGTATCTTTGTGTGTCGCGTGCCGAAACCTTGTTGAGTGGGAAAAGATTAACACCGATAAAAGAATGGATAGAAACTTATAGATACAGAATTATCGAGTGTGTATCTTCTTCTATTATAAAACTTCTTTAACTGTGAACAATTCTTGAAAGTAATCGAAAATTTATATGAAGTAAATTCCGAAATTAAAACTTAATAAACAAAACTTTAAAATAATCAAAAATTCATATTAAATTTTGAAATTGAAACTTTAAACTAAAGCCGTGTTTGTTTATGGGTTAACAACTTTTTGCAGCCAAGGTACTTCCTTGAATTTGGCTTGCAAAATTCTATTATTTACTGCATTTTTTTTTTTGATTTTCTTGTTATTATTTTTCAGAAAAATGTTTTCTATATTACTTTTTGTTACGCTTCGTTACGAGTTTTTCTTGTTAATATACATATTTACACCTCTTCTTTCTTGGCTACGTTCATTGACCTCAATGTAAGTAATACTCTACCCACGTGATGAGTGAACACGATTTCCTTTGCATACAGATTTTCATTCATAACATTTGCTAATTATTAGACTATTTCTATTTGAAGTATTATGTTATTCTTTTGTACGACTGCTGTTGGCTGTATTATCTGCTTTTTTATTGTTTTTCTGAATTATTATTTGTTTGAATTTAATTGCACAAGAAATATAATATTTCATTTTATGGAAATGGGAAGTTTTTTGTAGGCTTTTTTACTTATTCACTAGAAAAAGAAATTAAATATTTATTTTAATGAAAATCTATAAAAATATACATTTATGTATAGAGTATTTAAAGCCTGAACATTCGGGGTCTTTGAGAATATCCAACAGAGGTCAGCAAGTATCGCTGGATCTCCATTTGTAGGGCGCTAAGTGCTAAGTATCTATAAACTTTTTGAGCATCTGTAGATTGTTAGTAACTGTAGATGTATATCTTTATATGTTATAGTTATATCTGATAATATCGGTACCTTTATAGTACCTGGAGATGTATCTAAAGTAAATTTTCCAACATATTTATTAGAACTTTCTAGGCATCTATGGATTTTTCTGAGTATCTGTAGGTACTTCTTAGTATCTATTGATCATATATACTTCCCAAAGCATCTGCAGAAAAATCTGACTATCCATACTCTTTCAGGAAATTGTTCTAAATAATATTTTCTTAATTCCCTGTTTTAAATATTTTACACAATGCCAATTAATAAGCATAAATATTACCTGAATATTACATTACCTTTCCCCTTTCTCTCCGAATGAACCACAGAGTTTTTTGAGCTTCTAAATGGGTTTCTGTGTTCCGAAAGAGGTTAATCGATTTAAAGCAATTGCCGATAAACAATCGTCCGTAATTTTCAAGCTAATGACGTAAGCGATTCTCTGGAAATTGGTTTAATTTTAAGGCTTCATCCAACATTTATTTTTTTTTTTTTTATATTTCTTTTCCTGCTGTTTCTTAGTTTTCATCCTCTTGCTCTTCCCCCCCTTCTCAGCATAAGTTCAAGCTTTTCGACCTCAAAGAAAATCGTGATATTTCCTTTTAGTTTAAACATTGATTATTTTCAAGGTTCATAGAATCGACAGCGAAAGTCATAAATTCGTGATAAATGTTAAGCAGAAACTCGTTTTTATTAGCCTTTGAAAGCGATGAAAATGTAGAGTGAAAAAAGATGTAAAACAAAAATAAAGCGAAGCAAAAAACTAGATGAAATATTTCATTGAAGTAAACAAATAAAACCAGAAACTTTCCGATATTTATAAAAAGTATTTCATCTAGTAATAATAAACAATTTTAGCGAATAGAATATTTGAAATTAAGTTCGATTACAAAGTTATTGCAAATATAGAACAAGGATAGACATAAACACAACGATAAATTATCATATAAATAAATAGATATAAGAATAGATACAAAGTTTTGTGGGTTAAAAAAATTTATTGCCGATTTTAGATCATTGCAAAACCCTGAGTAACAATAATAATAACCTTGGAAACTAGTTTTTCTATTATAAACTATATTACATTTTTTTGGTTTTCAGTATCAGCTAAATTTCAATGTAGATATATCTCAATTTAATTTAAATAGATTGGAAATATTGATTTTTCAGGTTTTCATATGCGATATCTTAAAAATATTGCACTGTAGACATGGTATAGATAATAAAATTATATTAAATAAAATTATATTAAATAAAATTATAAGAAATATATATATAAAAATAACTTCATGGCATATATATTGTAAACCAATTAATAGCTTGCTCTTTAAATTAACTTAATTACCACATCATTGGGAATCATAGAAGACCTTTAAGAATTCTTTCCCTGTGAAATTCCTTAGAAATTCACTTCTTCTGATGATTGGTCACAGAAATAGGGGAAAGTAGCGATATCCATAACTGTACCCAGGTAATTAATAACCTTGATACTTCCACCGCACGCAGGTATTTACTGCCGACCGCTTGAAGATGTGATAAGTTCTGCGATAATTCATATTTCTACCTGATTTAAATACGAGTGCATACATATTCTCGGTATAGGTTATATTTTCTGCCTGAAATAGATGCTTAGGCCGATTGATTTTCGAATCCTTCTCTATTAAGATTCTTCGGCTATATAAAAGACATTCAAAATGCCAACAATTGATCAGTTCCATGTGAGCAGTTCGAATATCATCACATTGATTATCACGTCATATTATAATCCTGCAGCAAGATGAGCTCCACAAAATTTGCATTAACTGAAGGACTCAATTCGATTGGTAAAGTTTATAAATTAATTAATGCAAAAGGAAGGAAATTAATTGTGAACTCTACTTACAGATGAATTTCGCCGCATTACAAATGCTTATAGCGATAGAGAAATATCGGCCGCATTGGGTTTGTTGGCGCTACAGACTCAAATCCGTTCGGAGGCGGCCTACAGTGACAACAACAAGAACAATAGCTCTGGGAAAAGCACAAGAAGAAAGAGCTTTAAGGCCGATCACTTCAGAGTTAACGAGAAAAGTTCAGCCTTTTGTTGAGAAATGAACTGAAGTGAACTTTCATGAGCAGAAATTTTAATTTGCCATTTTAAAAACCATTCAGAATCTTCAGTGATAATTGAAAGTCATTAATTGCCGTCCATTTCCACGTAGTCCAAATGTGTGAATGATGAGGATTATTGCTGGGAACTACTGCTCAATGGCTATACGTAAAGCCATTAATAATCTATACAACGTTTAAAATATTTGGAATCTACATTTTATTTAAATCTATAATTGTAATAGGAAGAGTATTTTAGGTATATAAAAATTGTATAACCTTGTATTTAATGTGATTTCAAGTTTAAAACTTTTATATTGTCTTGTAATAAATATAAGAATTTATCATTGGAAATAATTGTATATGTCGAATAAAAAATCAAGCTGTATTTAATTTAATTATTGGTGTTTTTATTTACAAAGATATTGCGATAAAAAAGGGGAAAATAACGCAATAAAAAAGATTCATAGAAGTTGGATAAAATGCTGAAACTTTCGGCATTGCATTAAATAAATAAACGAAATAAAATAACAATCACGAAATGCAATTCACGTTGATAAAAATCGAAACAAATAAAAATCAAGTTCATTGATAAACAACATTTAACACGATAAACACGGTCTACGTTGGCCTCGACCAAGAATCGTGCTGATTGAAGTTTTTCATCTATCGCCCATGAGCAGTTTTCAATTTTTGACTAATGTAATGCAAACAGAAAACTAACAATTCAAGCAGCAATAAAAAGGAAAAAAATAGATATTTCTGTTGAACTTTTGTTAGCTAATATTTGGCTAAATTGTCCATATTCTAGGGCAGAAATAAGTGTAAAAAAGCGGGTTCTGCTCAGCAACATCGTGGTGAAAGCCAAGATGACAATAAAAAAGAGCAGGGAGAATTTCTTTATTTTTTATATCGAAATAAGTATCTATTTCAACGCCAATTTTAAAACCTGTTAAAGTGAATATTCACTTTTAATTTCTTCTATAATTAGAATTCCATTAATAGGTTTTAGTGCTGTATCTGGAAATAATCGCAGGTAACGAATAATAATAAAAAATGCGCTATCCATTAAACATAATAATAAATAAATTTTAACAATAAATAATGGACAAAATTACTCATTAAACATAAATACATTTGTACGATAACATTGCAAATCAACTGCGTTTTAAGTCGAAGTTTTTTATATTTTAACTTAATTTTATATTAATTTATAATTTTTAGTTTTATTGAATTGAATTTAATTGAATTTTTTGTATAGATTTTTTATAAATTTATAAATATGTGTATTTTTTCTTTTTCTTATTTTTAATTAGTGTTTGTTGCTTTTTTAATATTGCTGACCTGTATTTATACAAAAATGTTTATAATAACCACATTTCTATTAAATTTTTAAATTTTATTTTATAGTATTTTTGGTTTATTTGCGTTTTTGTTTAGTTGATGTGTGTTACTTGTCTTTGACAAGTTCATTGGCCTCATCAAATTAATAAATAAAATAGAGCTGTTGATTATTATTAATTTTTTTTGTTTTTGTTGTTCTTCTTATTAAATGGAATTTTAAATATTTTCAAATAAATTGGGTTCATAACCATAATAATTCAAAGAAATTGGTATACAGCTTAAAAATTATGTGGAAAATATATTAATTTAAATAAAAAAGAATATTTATAAAGAAATTATTTAAAATTTATAAACTTCATTATCAAATATTTTTATGTAAACATTTTTGCCATTTTAAGCTGTCTTCTGAGTTAATTTAATAAATGGTTATTTTTTTTAGAAAAGAAAAAATCTAATAATAAATGTCTTAATGGTTTTCTCAATACATGATATGTATTATTGAGCAATGTTCTGAAAAATAACAATTTAATTGCACTTAAACACATGTTAAAGCAACAACAACAACGCCATCAATTAAAGCATTCGATGTATCTTTTTTTTTGTGCTCTTAACAATTACAACAAACTGCAGTTAATTGAATAATTGTATCTGCAATAACTGCTCAATAAAATTGATGTTAATGGCGTTAATTGTGTAGAGCTTTATCTGCTCTTGTTCCTTCCCAGCTCTTCACGAATTAAATCAAATTTAAGTATTTCAGTCGAAAATATGTATCAGAAAAGTGACTCGAATTTAATTGGTCCTGTACACAGCCAGACTTTCAGGTATAATTTTATAAATTCCGTTGATGATGTGACACTTAATACAATAATGACAGCTACATACACACACATGAAGCTATTTGCATAACGTAATGCAATTGTATGTACATTAAAAGACTCAGGCAAATATAATTACAGAGAGACAGACAGCCAGACGCTTGAAAGAGAATCAAAAAGAACCAGCATCTGTTGGACAAATGACGCTTTTCCTCTTCCTTTTTACGCTCATGCGGATGAATGTGCGTATGGATGTTGGCTGTGGGTGTGTGTATCTGCATATTTTATCGTATTCAAGTAGATTTAAGGTAAAGTTGAAGTAAAGTAAAGAACCATATCATCGGTTCTTTGTTGAGATTGACGTTGTTAACCTCGACATGACATTCGAACCGAATCACACGACGTCGATTAAAATTAATGTGTAAATAAACGCAACGAAACCCGCTGCACTCCGAAATTTACACCACTCAAGAAACCTCATTAAATAATATTATAACCCTTTTTTGCTACAGTTTTAAAGATCTTCGAAAAATATTTATATAAACATTTTGATATAGAATTTTCTTCTATATATATTATTTGAAATTTATATTTAAATTTTAAAATTTTATATATTTTTTTAAATATTATCGCATCGCTGATTTGTCCCGATGTGTCTATATTCACATCCATAGACAAAAATCCCTTCGAAATTATGATTATAAACACATATATAAGTATATATGCATTCTATGGATATTGTAAACATTCCTCGTATTCATTGGAAAATTGAACCAGTATATTGTCTATTATTTCAATATATAGTATGTTTTAATGGTAATTTACCTGAAATGGTTAAGTATGTACATTTACAGTCAATCTATAGGGAAATACGTACTTATATCATGAGTAATCGTACATATATTCACTGTGAAGAACAAAATCTGGATATAGATCGTATTCATTGACAAATTGCCACTATCTATTAACTATTGAAATGGTTTAGTCCTCCCGATAGCTCCTCTATTAGATACTTATAAAGGATATTAAAAGGCTCCATGTAGTTTTGGCTTCTGTGAAAACCATAAATCGAGATTGACATGAATTATTATAATATGAAGACATAGCATCTAAAAAGTCACCGTGAAAAGATGAAGGAAGCGTTTATAATTTCCAGAAATTGACGATAACGTGGAGCACTTAAGTGCTCATTTTATTATAAAAGTCCATCTTTTCGCCGATTCTTGAATGACTTTTGAACCTTTATATTTAATATTTATAACTAAGTGGAATCTTTTTATAATATAAATCCCTGTCAAATGTTATATGAATATTTATAGTCGTCCATTGCAGGAAACTACTCAGCATCCCTTGATGTAAAAAATACTAAAAACCGTTACATAATTTTAAACTTTGAAAGTGCTGCCATGCGACAACGATTGTTGCTGTTGTTGTTGTTGCTGCTGTGTAACTGGTTCTCAAGAAAAATGGTCCAGTGAGGCATGAACTCGCGCTCGTTACTATTTAACAAGTTCAAGGAACACGTACAGACAGCATCGCTCTCGAACTGTTTAAATGGACAGCGGGGACAATGTCGCAATCTGTTGTTGCAATATTTCATTCTCGTCGACGTCGCCCAGTTGTTGTTGTTGTAGCTGCATGGCTGTGTTTGTTGTTTGTGTTTACTTTTATGTTGTCGGCCCATAATTGACTTAAAAAAATTGTCATCAAATATGTTTAGCAGTTTTGCGGAAGGCGAGACCAATAAAAAGATGTAGAAACGTGTTGGGAATAATGACTGTGATGAGAGGAAAGAGATACGTAGAGTGAAGAAGCGAGAGAGAGAGAGAGAGTGATAGTGACAAAAAAAAACAGAAATAAATATTAGAAATATTAATTTATTCTAACTATTTATTTTTTTATAAACCTACCAAAAACAGTCTTTAATAGGCTGAATTTGGCTGCGTTAATTTTCATAGCATACTTTCTAGGATTTATAATTCACAAAGAGTTTATCAGAACAGTTAAATAAGGGGGAGAGGAATTGAGTTGAATTGACTGGATATTCTAAAGTTGATTATTCCCGTATGTCGATATTCGCCTTTTGAAGTGCTTTAGATGTGAAGAAAATATAACAATCTCCAATAACTATTTGATTTCAGTGTCTAGGGAATGGAAGGGAATTTTTTAAACCACAGGGTGCCTATAGGTTTTTTCTGGGCTTATACAATTCGTAGTCGTACAGTGAATGACAGTGAATGTACTCATTACAGAACCTACACTGACTACGGGGAACCACTTAGAAGCACTTCAGTTCCTTGCTGTGGCTACTGAAGTGAGAGAAACGGAATGGCATTTGACATTACAATACACAACGCGAATGCGAAGCCACAACAAAAATGCAAACAAACCAAAAAAAAAATCTTGCCTTATTTTGATGTGTATATGTAATCAGCGATTAGACTTGAAGAAACAGAGCCACCGCAGAAGGAGACGAGAACAAATTAAAAAGTGAAAAAAGATAAGGGTTTGAAGAAAAGAGAAAAAGTGACATCAAAACAAATGTGGACACATGAACCTGAAAAGGCTTAAAAGAAGCCTTGGCATTTTCAAGAAGAAGAAGAAGATCGTTAAGAAGCAAAATACGAGAAGAAGAAGCTACACCGACGAAGGGAAACCGTTAGAGAGCAACGGAACCGACAACGGAAACAACAGCTACAGCAAAAAAAAAAAATAGAATAGAAAATTGAAAGAGTAAGGAAACAAGAAGAAACCGATTTGATAACAAAAGTTTAATCCCAAGCAGCACAAAAAGGAAGATGTTGAAAGCAGAATGAGGGAACAGGGAAAAGAAACGAATTAAAAGCACACATCCATAGACTTGAAAGATATATGAGTTAAAAGAAAAAAATAAAATATTTTATTACAGCCATAGACACGAATAGCGGCTGTGAACCAGGATTAATTATCACTTAGGTTTGTGTCTTTTTATTCCCTATACACATTTATTTTCCGCTATTTCAAAGGCTTCCTTCAGACAAAGGATAGAAAATGAGGACTGTCTGTGAGAAAGGAAAGGAGCACATCTACGGATCTGTGAAGATTTAAAGGTTGGAATTAGCAACACAGTCAAGAAAATGCTTTTTAAGCTCTGTTAACGGGGAAAGAGAAAATAATCACGAAACGAAGAAAGAGAAGAGATTGGAGAAAAGGAAAACTTGCGATACTCTAAAATAATAGGTATAAAAAGCATAATAAAGCAGAACATAAGATACTAAATTTTTATTTTTATCGTTATTATTATTATCATTATTATTACTGTTACTGTAAAATACTCGTGAAGTGATGTAGGAGTCATTCTATAGCGAACGACACGCAGTGGAAAGCCTCTCTTTTGTTGTTGTTGTTGTTCTTTTACGGATCGCCGGAAGATCTCAGGAAACCGGAGACAAAATGTAAAAAGAAACAATAAGGAAGAAAACAAGGAAGTTAACCAAGAATGAAATAAAGAAGAAGACGCAAAACTTAAGCTAAATATTGGATATTAACAACGCCAACGACAACGATGGCAAAAGCAATGACGACGACGCTTCTGTGGCTCCTAAAATTGCTCACTGAGTTTCTGTTGCAGTTGTTGTTGGCCATTTCAAAGTTGTTGACTTCGGGTTTGTGGTGGGCTCAAGAGAATAGCAAAATCCATGAAGTGAAAGAAGAAAAGTTTACACTTAATTAAACTCTTCCAACAGAAGTAAACGCTTAAGCAGTTAAGGCAACCAAAAGACAAGAAACAAAAGAAATGTCAACCATTTTAATTGTTTGAGAAGATTAACTGCCCACAGCAGTAAATGGCGATGGATGAATATTAATATTGTATTTCTGGAAATGGTGTAAACTTCAGTTTTAATTTAATTATAAATAACTAGAAAAAGCAAGAGACGAATCAGATCATTCCAACGATCTTCTCCACGAAAAACATGGACGGTCCTCCAAATTTTAGGCTATAAAACTTCAAATAAGTCAGACTAGAATAAAACAGCAGAGAAATCAAAAATAAATAATCTTTTAAAGAACCTAGAAAAATAGAAAAAAATCTAAAATGGAATTAATGATCGCCTCAAAGATCAGAGGTTAATTGATGATCGCGTAAAGGATCAGATCTAATGAATGATCTAAAAGGTCAGCGCAGCATTGAGACACGAATGATTGATTGATCTGAATGATCGAAGAGTCCGATAAATGGCAATGTTGCCAATGATTATAGACGAGTGAAAGGATCACAGATCAATGAACGAACTTGCGACCGAAAAAACCCGTAATTTTTCTTTTTATATAAGATCAAACAACAATTAAAAGTCCGCAAAGAGCTGGAGAAAATCTTCTAAATATATAAATTATCTATAATATCAGAGTCAATCAAAGATAAATCAATGATCTTCGCAACGATCATAGAGATCGTGATCATGATCTATCCATGAGTTGATAAAAGTTCAAAAAGGAAAAGTTGAATAAATTAAATAAAATTACGTTAAATAGATAACGAAAGAATCGTCTAAAAGACATGATATCAAATATCGTACCTAAAAAGCCAAATTTCCATTGAAATTTTCATTTAAAATTCGATGTTCAAATTTCATTATTCAGAAATTTTTCTCAAATTAACTGATAGCAAAAGAAAACCTAATAAATACAAATAAAGCAAATGGAAAAATCAAATATTGTGACATATAATATTACATTCTGAAGTCATGAAAGCGAAGAAATAAATAATAATCAACACGCTATAAAACAAAGCATCGACACCAACAATGAGAATTTTGTCACGCAATATTTTGTTATAATTAAATTATTGTTGACGTTATTTTTGCAATCTTGGCAACAAAGTTGTTGGTCGCTTTGTTGGATTCTTTATTGTTTTGTTGTAGTCACATTTCTGTCATAATTTTCTCCTTGCTTTTATTGCTTGACAAGCATGCAGCACGAGTGAAGAGCAAAAAACAGCGATGTACACATTCGATGGCACCCGAAGAGTTGCTTGACATCACAGCAACAGCAAGAAAATGTCGCTGAAGAAGAACGAAGAGATTAAAAATAGCACAACACCCATTGAAATATTCCACGATTATGAAGAACAGGAAGAAAAACATGAACTACAATAAAAACAGTCATCGAAACAATGCGTTATTGCACAAATTTGCTATGTTGCTGTATGTCTGCTGTCAACTTAACAACGCTGACAGCTCAATAAAAGTGTGTACAGCAAAAATTAAAAGCTGCCACGAGATAAAGTAGCACTATAAAGAATTTAGCAACAAACCATCTTGTGAAGTTTAACAAGTTCAATTGCTATCAATGAATGCACGAAATAAAGCATTGCTAATGCATTATTTTAGAATGTGTCACAGTGTCAGGATGGCCGAGCGGTCTAAGGCGCCAGACTCAAGTGTAGAAACTTGCTCATTAAACGTGAGCCTCGGAGCGTTCTGGTCCTCTCTGAGGGCGTGGGTTCGAATCCCACTTCTGACAAATTTTTTTTTTTGTTTTTAGTTTTTTCTCTTAATTAAGAAAGCAAAAAATAAAATAGTAAAATTTAAATATAATTAAAAATAAAACTCTAATAAATAAAACTCTAAAAGCGTCTGTATTTAGTATTTAATTAAAACCAAAGTAAACCAAAATCGTAAAATATTAAAAAAAAAGTTGAGTTAAGTCACGTCAGTCAAAATGAACTCGTTACTGTTGCTGGTTATAATTACCGACCGCAATATAGCTTTTGTATACTTCAACTTGTTTTTTTTTCCTCCATTTTAATGCAGTTTCTGTGTTTTTGAGACTTGTTTTATGGTTCTACGTACATTTATTTAAACAGAAAAATGCAACAGCATTTATTAAACTCGTGAATAAAACAAATGAGGTTAAAGTATGCGTCATTAAAAATTAAAAGCTCACAACAAGTGGTTTTTCACTCTCTCTTTTTTGTGGTTTAATTTTCTGTTCTTTTTACAATTTAATTACGTTTTAATACGCATGTTTGTGGTTGCAGTGAGAAAAATCTAAAATCTAAAAAATGTGAACAAAATTTTTAAATGCTTTTGGGTCAAGGTCAGTGGGCAATCGACAATGAATTCGATAGCAAAAAAAAAGAGCAATTAACAAAATAAATCAACAAATATGCATAATAATAAAATAATAAATTTAACTAATTATAAAATTCCCAAAATAATACGAAAAAGTAAAAGCATAAATATTCAATTTTATTCAAATTTCTCTTTATTTGAGTTCCAACATTAATTAGTATTTAAATGCTTATTATTCCAGCTTTATTACATTTTACCCCAAAACTAAAATAAGTAAAATTCCAAATTATTACTTCCTTATAATTTTATACCTTTTCAACTCATAAATTGAAGCTTAAAATATTTGCCATTTTTATTATGATTTAAAAATGGATTTTCCTCATCAATCTTCATCGCTGTTGGTGCCGTAGCGATTATAGGAAAAAAATTCTACCAAAATACAGTCGAAAACCATAGCTTTTTTTCTGTTTTTTTTAACTCTAAGTCAGCGATATTCAGACGTCTGAATAATGGCAGAGGTTTTTATGCAAAGTGTCGGCAGCTGATAAGAAATGCGATTTTACGATTCAAGCATCGCAACTCTTGCGATTTCAAATGTTACACTTTTTTTCACACTTACTTTAACTTTTCACTTTCTTCTTAATCCTTTAGATATTTAATTTCATTCTTTAAAAAAAATTTTAGTCCATTTTTCATTTGAAATCTTAGCGCAGTTTTTATTCCTGCTTCTCCCGAAAAGTTAAATACATCGCGAACTTTAACGAAGTTCTGTTGACTCTCTGTTAAAGAACGGTAGACAAAAGTTGAGATTTTTCAGGAAAAATAATCAAGCAAGTAATCAAATGATGAATTATTTAATCAAAATTTTAATTTGATTTTAATTATATCTACACATAAAGAAAATGATCTACGACGTTTATAAAAGTTCATGGCAAAATTAATAATTTCTTTAATTTTAAACATTGTTTTGACTTTTCACAGATTTAATTTCTCTATTGCATCGGCTTTAATTTACTTTAAGTGGTTTTTACTTTGAACTGAATTTAATTAAAACATATTTAAGGACTGCATCGTTATTTACGTGAAGAAATAATGGAAATTTATCTTCTTATCCTATGAATATTCCAAGAATAAGAAAAAAGGTCGTAATGTAAAGTTAATAAATGCATTGAAAATAAATTATGCAGGAAAGGGTTTAAGATGAATCCTTGAAAACCAACAAATTGTCTATAATAGTTATCAAATCCTTATAAATCCTTGCACACAATCTATTAAATTGCGTAAGAGACTGGCAACACAACAACAAAACAAATCCTGACGTCGACGGAGTTTACTGAATATGAAAATTGAGTTTATAAATTCTGAATCTAATCAGTTTAACGATAGAATATGAAAGCTCAGTGCATTTCTTCGTATTGTATTCTTATTGGGACAAGCGAAAGGGAAGCAAATTTATGTTATGCGCCACATTATCTTTAGGTCTTCAAATCTTTACAGCCTCATGCATATGCATATTCGATGAATTTGCCTAAGAAATTTAGTATTTGCCATGTTGGCTTCTAGTTGAGTGGGTGTAAAATCGACAAACACCATCGTCATCGTGCTGATTGTGTTTTGAATATTTTTGAAGGGTTTACTTCCCATTTTAAACCTTCACATTTCCACATCTTAAGTCTTTTGATGCTTTTTTATTCCCTACTATGCACTTTAATGCCGATTAAATTATTCACTTTATTCCATAAACGTTACATTGTTTGCATAGTTTTAGGCTGACCTTAAGTGGAAGTTGAAGTTAAAGTTTATTGAGCCTTTTTCTAAAATACTTTAAGAGTTTAAATAATTCAAATAAAAACTGTTTACAAGCTTGAGCAAAGGCAAAAATTATAATCCTTTATTGGGCTCTTAAAATAATATAAAAACTGACAACTATTTATGATGAAGTTGTGAGTTTACGCAGTTTTATGAAATTTCTTTTTAAATTTATGATATTTCCATAACTTCCCACGGCAAATTGTTTTCTATTCATGCATGTATACAAATAAATTCTATAAAGAATTTATGGTTTTCTTTCGCTGTTAGTGACGTCTATATTTAAACACGAGTTTAAATGCGAAAATTTCCAGATGCCAACAGCAACAACAATAATAAAATGAACCGCAAATGAAATAGTTTCGGATGCTGTATAACGACATCGAGAATGTGCTAAAAATAGTTTGTCGATTGCGGGAGGAAAGAAGAGGGAAGCACACATTTTTGTCCGGCAGAAACGTAGAAGGAATTCGTCATATTATAATTTATGAACGAGGGGCGAATCGGGTTTCGCCTACAACATGAAAATGGAACAACCGAAAAAACCCACATTGCTTTTTAAGTAGTCCGATTAAAGAAGGGAAGCGAGGAAGGGAAACCAAAGAAACAAAAAAAGGGAAAAATTATAAAGGAAGAATAATGGTAAGGGAAAAAATTACAACAGAAAAAGAAGGGCATTTAAAGACGGGAAAGGAGAGAAGCACAAGAAGTATTTGTTCCATATTTTTTTTTTTTTTTTTTTTAAAGTGGTACGTAGTGGTTTTTTACTACTAATAAATCTTTAATACGAGTATTAAATTTAATTTATCCCTTGAGCGAATGAAGCGCGGAGTGAAAATCCTTCTCCATCAGTCTAGACATCGGAAACCCTTCCCGAACTTTAAGCCGGAAATACGAATAAAAATAAACACTAGTTTATGGACTGTATAAGGAAAAGTGAGGGCAGAAAAGAGGAGGACGGGAATCTAATGAAAAGTTGCATTAAACATTCAAGATGAATGCCAGTAGCAGCTACTTTCCTCAACGCAACTCAATTCGACTCAACGCGACAATTCCACAACTCGCCAGATGTCGCGCAAGTGCCAAAGAACGCCCGCCACAATTTTGCGGTTTCAATATTTAGTCAGCTGCTTTAGGAATATAAAAAGCAGCTTCTCCGCCGGCAATTTCTAAAGAATCAAGAAGGCAAAACGAAAGAGGGAAGGAAAAGGAGATCTCGCGATGGGGCGACTGCAGCGAAGCCGAGTCGCGTTCCATTCCGAAAAGCGGCTATAGAACTTTATTAAGCGAAATAAATGCGGCAGCAAAAGTTTTGAGAAGAGTCGGAGCCACGACGACGACGACGACGACGAGACACGGCAGTCGGGCTCGACGATGGCGGCGATTCATCAAAGGCATTCTGTTGGCCTCGCTGCCTGCTGAACAGGACTCAGTTTCAGGATCAATGGAGCTGAGGCGGCAACAGATGCTCGACCGCCAACAGAAGCTCAGCAAGTGAAGGATTAAGTAAAGTTACTCCAGCTAATGAAATCAGAAAGTAACTGAATTCAAATTCATACCAAAAGAATGTGAAGCGAAAGCAGAAAGCGATGAAAATTTTCGTGAAACTCAATTGTCAAAAACAAAAAAAGGATGAACTCCTTATAAAGAGAAATTAATACTTCTTTTTTAAAAAAAAAAACAGTGTTTATAATTTTAATTACATGGAATAAATGGATTCCTCTCAGTTGATAGTCAAAGTTTATTCTAAAGTTTTAATTAGTAACTGAATGTCCAATCAAATAAAGCAGTTGAAAAAGTGATAACATGTGACCAAACCAAAGGAAAGTCGAAGAGTAGAAGGAAGAAAAATACGTACACGATTCCTAAATAAATCTGTCTGAAAATCTAAAATCTGTGAAAAAATATTTATTGATTATTTTTTTCTGTAATTTTCTGTAATCGTTTTAATGTTAATATCATATAAATAGTATTTTTTAGGAGTAAAGGACATTACACAAAATTTTAATGGATCCGCAAGCCGAACTTCCGCTCCCTTTTCTCCTACCTCTGCCACTCATTCTACGTATTCTCCTCCTTCTTTCTTTTCTTATACCAGTCCGGAATCGTCTCTTTTTCTTTGTATAATATTACCTATAAATTCCCCGTATTTTGCTTATATCTGTCCATATTCTTATTTGTACTTCTTCCCTTCTCACGTTCTCTTGCAACCTAATTTCTTTCCTTTTCTTTTCCCACTTCGTCGTCTTCTTCTCCTTTCCCTCCATTACTCTTTGTTCGATTTTCCTATCCCTTTCCTTCCTCTCTTCCTGCTCTTTTACAATTATGTCACCTCATTCCTTGGGTTCGATATTGACACCTAATCACCATTTATGGAACCTTGGCATCACTTATAGCTCTTCATATCCTTGAGTCTTTAAGAGTATTCAACATCCGTACTTGAAATAAAATTACAACCGATGCAAAATTGTTGAGGGAAACCACAGGCGACCCCAAAACCATTCGTTTTTCTTGGTACCATTCACGTGGGGACCATCGTTCAATCGATCTTATTTCACTCCACATCAACGTCGTTCTTCTCCTTCTTCGCCACCGTCGGCCTGTGTTCGCAATAACTGAAAGTAGTAACCCTTTTTAATGATTTTCTCTGCCTCCACTCGTTCTTTCCACTCCAAAAGCCGCATTTAATATAAAAATGTGAAACACTCTGCAGATGTATGGGGGATGTGAGAAATCAGCAGGTATGTGAGTTGTTTTTAATTTCTACACCCCAAGAGGTAAATTTTAAAAGAGCTAGAAACGTTTTTAAAAGAAGGTGAACTTAAAGCGACCACCTCGAAAAATGTTTATTTGACTGTTATTCAAAAATACTTCGAATTTTATAGAAATGGAACTGTAATTATATTAATTATATTAAATGACATACATTAAAGCAATGCAACTTATTTGAATTCTATCTAAACTAAGTTCTGAAGCACTTGAACGGCGCATCTGAAGCGCTTTAAATATGTTAAAAAAAGCTATTTTATCACTTTTCACCGCTTGGCAATCGTATAAAATGCACCCTTAGAACTCATGAATAGGTAATAATAAATTAAAAAGCATTGTTAGGTGGAAATATGAATGGTGAATAGTCCACGGAGAAAATAAAAACCAAGCACGCTGTAGGGAGTCCAACAAGCCCAGTAGGAAAGCGAGGAACATGCATAGAAAACCAAGAGAAACCTGTTTTGAGGAAGCTCTATAAGATGTTCAAGCTTCAGGTATGCGGTCAAAAATATTCCTTTTTTTAAAAATAATTTTTTTAATTTTTTTTTTTGTTTTGTCCATTCTTCATACATATGTGATCTTACCAGTTTCTATCATAACTTCTTCTGCTTTAGAAATTATTTTCTATTCTAAAGTGAACGCTTAGAAAAAATTCTCACTGGGTAAATTCAAAAGTGATTCAAAGAGTGACCTACGTTGGTGATGTGAATGGATTGCATACTTTTAGGTGTTCTGTATTACAATTAGCGTATGTCTGAAATATAATCACAAATAATTAAATTATAAGCAATTATTACTAATTATTGCTTTCTTTCAATTAAAATTTATTGCTGAAAATTATTATTACTATCCTTTTTTTCCTTTTTTTTAACACCATCACCATAGTTAATTTCTGCGATTTTATTGCTTAACCTATAATTTCTTTCTTTTTCTTGTAGAGAGGGATGATGAAAAACTAATTATTTTTTCTTCTTTTTGTGCTCGTGAAAAAAAAACCAAATCGTATAAAAACTTCATTAAAGTTGATTAAAAGATTTACTCCCTCTCATGTATTTTTTTAATCCATCGTGGTCCTTTCACCGTTTATCCTTTTCTTGTGGTAACAACGTAATAACAGCAGCAAAAGAAAAACCAATGTAAGAATAAATGTAAGAAAATCCCCAAAGATAAGTACTTTGAAAGGAACTTGAAATGGGGAAGTTTCCACGAAGAATTTTCAAATTAAATGAAGTGCAACGAATTGAATAGAAAAAAAAAATTCAACACAAACAATTGATTGGAAAAAAAGGAAAAACAACTCGTCGTATATTCCATTCTGTACTGCAACAATAAGTTGTGTATGTATTGAGATACAAGAATATAAAGAAAATGTGTAATTTAAGGAATTTATTTTAAATGGAAAAATTAAATCAAATCAGGAGCGAATATAAAATACTATATCAGGATTGAATCAAACTGTTGAAAAGATAGATAGAATCGGAAAACGATTATATCGCCAATCGTAGAATAGAAGATTCGCTAGTATTAATACAATGTAGATTAGAGACTCTTTTCATATGCATCTCAGGTGATTCCATAGCTTCGAAGGTCTTCTGTTTTAACTGTCTTCAAAGTGCATTTAATCGCGACAAAAAATCTTAAAAGTCACTCCTGAAAAACATTAAACGATATTCTAAAAAAGAACTTATGTGCCATAGCTTACACAGAAATATTTATTCTGAAGTGAGTTGACGTTGACTGAGTCCAGGATGACTCGACCATTGAATCTATTTTATTATTCTTATCATGTTCAAGAATCACTACAATCGGCACGATTTTGTTTGATGTACGAGTTCGATGAATGTGAACTCTTGCCGCTTCTGGCTGCATCAATATTGAAAGGCTTTCAATTAAATTGATGGAAATTGAAAATAATAAAAGGTTTTTCTATGGCATATTCACAGCAGGTTACAACAACAACAACTCCCTAGAGGTATTGAGAAGTTGGATTGAAGGCCAACACGTAACCAATAGAAGAGGTTATTTTTGTTTGGAATTCCTTTTTCTTATCGTATTCTTCTTTTTACTTAGTTAATATATGCCTTTTGTGACGCGTCTAATGTGCCAATTTGTTGAAATGCTTTGAACATTATTGATTTAAATTTGTATCTAAGAAGAGTTTCAATTTTTATTAGAAATAATAGTAATACGTTTTTTTTGGCTGAAAATACTTCTCAACGTTTTCTTTATTCCATATTTTTCTTTCAACGCTAAATTTGTTCACTTATCTCATTTTCACTCCTGTTTTTCTCTTCATTTCTTTAGATTTTTATTTATTCGACAAATATTTTTTTTTGTTTTGGTTTATTTCTCGTTGCTTCTTAAAATAGCTTCCTTTTTATGTAAGAATTACTTTTTATGCCAAAATAAAAAACTGAATACCGAAATTTTTTTCTGTGGTAATCTTTCAGCGGAAGAAATAATTTTTTGGCATGATTTCAGTGCTCGTGGTTGTTTATGTGATAAAATAATGTGCGTTATCTTAAATTTAAACAAAGTCGGATGAGCTTCGTGAAAGAAAATAAAAATTTAATATAGTTTTCCGACAGAATATCGACCAATACTAATATTAACTTTATATTTTAAATATTTACTGTATTTTCAGCTTGAACTCATTAAAACTATTGTTAAATTTTGCCTTTTTTGTTTTTTTCAGGTATTTATAAACATCGCTATTCTATTTTCGACTAATTTTCCTTTTAAATTAATGTTAAACCTTTTAAACTTGGTAAGTTTCTATCGCTTGACATAAGAACTCATATAAAATAATTCAAATTACTCTTTTTACTATAAAATTCCATATGTCCTTTCGATGCTAAACAAAAATGCCAAATATTTTTATTTATCCACGTATTAAAGAAAAACGGAAACCTTCAAAATTTATTTCCTTTATAAACTTTTGTTATAATTCCTAATTATGTGCTCATAAATTAAATCTTGTCACGAAAAACAAACGCAAAAGTTGCCCGCCAGTAAAACTTGGCAACATCTGTCTGTCTTTGGCGACTTTTTGTTGGGCGCCATCGCACAGTGGTTACAGGTAGAGAAAATAGAGGCCAAGGCTGAGGTCTTGGACGATGTACAGGGAAGCAAATATAATTGAATATACGAATCTGTAAACATGTATGGAAGCAATGCTACTTAAGAGTGATTCTGTGATCAAGCTCAGTATAAAACATTGAGAGAAGTTAAAGTTACCAATAAGGGTCCAATATCAAGAAATTCCATTAAAAATCAGTAAAAATTAAGTCAATAGACAATACCAAGCACAATGACGATTAGAAAAAGAGACAGCAGCTTTAAAAATGACATGGAGATCAAATTAAGAAAATATTCCCAAATATTAAAAGACCTAAAATTTTAGAAAAGAATACCATGAGTAGCCAAAATCAATTAGAGCATTACAAGGCAATAACAGAGAACTTCCAAAGGAAACAGAAATATCGTTTCATGTGATCAAATCAGATGACGATTTATATAGTTACTTGTTGGATTTTTCCGAATTTCTGTTATAAATTTAAAATGTAATTTACTGAAATATTAATCACTGTTTCTGCGCGATGAAGTTCAAATTTTTCTTGGTTTTATGGCGTAATTGGATCTTTGTGAGTGGCCGGCGGCTACATTCCATTTCGTCTGCTTGCCTCATGAACATCCCGACCTTTTTTGAAGCATTCATAGATACTTATTTACTCAGTCAAATAAATCGCAAAGTCTGGAAATAGCCCCTCTTCCCCCACCTCTTTCTGTGTGTCTATGGAAAATCAGGTCTCGACCTCCGCAGTCTTGATTTCATTCATCATCATCCGGAGCGTTGAGTACCTCCTTAATTTTGGTCACTTTTAAAAGTGTCCTTGAAATTGCTACAAAAGACGAAGGAAATATGGTTATTTCTTGGTTCGTCATCACTCAAATTAGTTTAATTATATTTCGAGAAAAAAGTAGATATAAAAACCCTGAAGGGGAGAAAAGAGAAGGGGAAAAGTGTGCACTGAAAATATTTCATAAAGTGTCTAAAATGTCGATTTGAACTTAATTGAGAATTTTAACAGAAATAGAGCAACGGACGAACCGGAAAATGATTGTTGCTTGTGGAGTTGGAGGCTTCCACGATTCACTTGTTCCATGTTCTTCGAATTTAGAACTTTACGCTTCAGATTTTCGTGATTACTTTTTCATGTTGCAGGGGCATTGGAAACGTGTAAAAACCCGCAGCTGCAGCCTCTTTAGTAAAGCCTTGTTAATAGTTACGACGAGTACTGAATAACCTAAACAAAATGGAGGCTGTTGAGGCTCCAATTTGGCAATTTGTTGTTCTTTATTACGAGCTTAATGAATGAAATAAATGATTGAGTGCGGAATATGAATGAATGAATGAAATGAAAATGTTCAGAGATGAAATTAAAGCGAGTGTGGGGAGAATAGTAATAAAGGTGATGTAATAGAGGTGGTAGAGGTAATGTTATTGGCGAAGAAGTCGGCTGAGCGACTGAGAAAGAAAAGGCGCGTTGAATGGAGGCTGCGTTCAGTTTTGATATCAACCGAAAAGACCAAAAAAGAGGCTGCTTTTCATTAGTTTTGTGCTCGGTGTTGGTTTTTGTGTAATATTTAATGAAACAGCAGAAAGGTGCAGACATAACGGCAAACATAACGGTTCACTGTACCGTTAAGCTTAATACTTTAATCTCGTTCTTGCTGCGCTGGAGTAAATACGCCGTAGTTGTGCCTTTGCGGAGGATTAATGAATGTGTTATGGGGTACATGGAGTTTGATGCTGTGAGTAGACGGAATAAAATGAATGAATGAGCCAAAAAAAAAATTAATTTTAAACTTTCTCCATAAGAGATTTTCCTTAAAATACGGAACTCAGACGCAAAATTCCTTTTCCTGAATTCCTTTTCCGCCACTTTTCAGTCGAACTTTAAATAAAGTTCCCTAAAATTACTGTGGCTTCGTTTAGAAAAAGCCAAAGTTTTTAAGCTAAAAATAAACCGAAATTAAATAGATAGATAAAATATTAAAATATGTAGCAAGACCCAGCAAATATTCGAATCTTTAGGGACGTATTGTAGTCCTTTCGAAACACACAGAATCACACAGCACCGGAAGTTCATTGTCTACGATGTTTATGTATATCTATATATATATAAAGTATCTAAAGTTAACTATGACTGCCAGACAAACCGGAAGCAAACATTTCTTAGCCAATTCAGATGAGTTCTACACACAGAGAAATAGGTAGAACTTTCCTGAAAATCGTTAATTAACAATTTGTGTTTGTTGAAAAAGTCCAACTAAAGTATGTCTAATATAATTTTATTTAATCAATTCCTATTTATCTTATATACATTTACAGTTATTGTAATATATTTAATTGCTATAGTTAATAAATTTTAAAGGAGGTAAGTAATGGGCTACAGTAAAATGGCTCAGTAAAATCTATTTAGAGATTTTTATAATTTAATCTCAATTTTTTTTAAATTTTTCGAAAAAATTTTTAAATTTTATTAATGGTTTTTTTTCTATACTGTTTCTAAGAAGAAACCAGCTATGGTCCACTCTATAAAAAGTCCTTTAAGTTGATTTCTAAGTACAATTTGATAGTTGAAGATTCTGAGTTCCTCTGCTTGTTTTCTTTGTTTCTCTAAAATCATTGGCCATGTAATTTTCTCCTTATCTAAGCTTTTATTTTCCTCTTTCTTGTTGTTGCATTTCTTGTTAGTAATTCGTAAAATTAAATGTTTTTTTCTGTCTAAGCTACGCTATAATGAAAATAAATATTTGTTTTTGTATGTGTATATGTTTAGGTGTGCGTAGATATGTGGTTGTATGTGTGTCGGTCTCACGTGCTTATTTGTATTTTTCTCGATACGTTTTGAAACGATTGCGATTTGTCTGTGTCGAAGTCAAGATTCAAAAAAACAGAAACCAACTTGCGAGCCTTCTATTTCTATCTACTCTTTCTATCTCTCTCTTTCACACTTTCTTCCGTTGGCAGGTTATCGCTTTTTTCCTTATCGATTGAAGACATTTGAACTTCAAGACATTTGAAATGGCATAAAAATTGTCTGCGTTTCCGCTTCCGTTTTGTTATTGTTTATATTACAAGGATGCAGACGCTTTGTTGTGTTCGCTCCTTTGTCCCTTTTTCCCCTTCCTAGGTCAATGGATTACGTGGCATTCATCACTGCGTCAGTTAAGTCTGCTGAGAGCTTCTTCATTTGCTGGATGCCGCACATGCTTCGGTTCTTTTTCTTATGCTGCTTTCCCACTTCATCAATCCACGATTGTAAATCAAATGAAATATTAGCGAGTTTATTAGCGCATGTGTATGTTTGTGTGAGTTTGTTTGTTGCATCTTCTACACTTTTTCATTGCTGTAAATATTTCATTCTTTGCATGCTTCTAAAAGTCGTTATTGTTGTTTGCTGTTTCTTTTATTGTCTCGATCATTTCAATTGCTAATAAATAGTTTTCCTTCAATTTGGACGACGAAAACTGGACGAATTTTCACAAAATAAATCATAATCTTCTAATTATTGGATTAAAAAGAGTGATGTACGTGAATACTGTCACTTTTATAATCGCAAATCAGATCTTGGCATTTGGATTTAACAATAATCACATTTTTTGATTGCTCCAAATAGTTAGCTAAAACTTATTGGCAGCGATACATGGATGACGATAACCTCCTGCTTCTGGGAAAAGGAATGCTAATTGTAGAACTTACTGCATTCAGCCTGATTTCTGAAACATTCTGATTCAAACCTCAAGCGACCATAATAAATTAATTCGGTGGACTTGCACTCTACTAAAAGTGAAACAATGTTGAAAGTAGGAGAGAATTAATATTTACAATTTATATATTTTATAATATATAAAAATCTACATACGTGGAATTAAAATTAAAATGCCGTACATTCTGTTTCTGATAAATATTTGATTGATTTAATAGATTATGAATACAATATTATTTAATAAATCATTATTAACATTACATTGTTAGTTATATTGTGAGATCATTACATTACATTTGAGATGTTTGCTTGGCAAAGATTTTATTAAACATGAAAAGTTTTTAATATTATCTGTCAAGAATTATTGATAATAAACAAAATGAAACGTATACATTATTGAGTGTTTTAAAGGTTGTAGTACTACAGTATTAATAAAGTGTAGATTTGCTAATATACAACACATTAATAAAGAGTGTTTTTCACATCAATACAATTTAAATTCCCTTTATGAAGAGAAAGTGCAAATATAAAGGGGATTCAGAAATTTGAAATATCGTTAATAAAATCAAATAATTTAAAATGTTAGATATATGAATAGTTGCAGACTTTAAGTAATTTCTAGTTTTGTAGTAGTTATAAGACTCAAAAAAAATGTTTTTCACTTCCTTTCTTTTTGCCACTGCATCAGTTACTGCCTCGGAGACTGGAAAAGTTTGACGCGAGCGCGACTTGCCGGTTCCCGATAAAGCCGCAAACTTATTTTTTTTCTCCCATTAGAAAAGTTGTGTAGAGGGGCGCTGTCCAATTTTTTTTCTGCTGACTCCGCATCAGATGCTATTTAATTTTTTAACAGAGTCCACTGCGTTACTGGCGATCCGAAGAACTTTTATTGTATAGGGATTTCTTTCGGAAGTGTAGCACCCAACATAGAATATAAGAGGTGAGCGGAAAACATTTATCACCAATTAAGAAATGTGGATCCAAAATACAGTTGGGCAACGGAACAATGCCATTGCATAAATTGCCTTCTAGTACAGACGCTCCTAGATAAACAAACATTTTAAAATATTTTATTAAAATTTCAGGCTTATTTTAAAAATATTACCTTAATAATTCTGTCTTCCTCAGTGCTAATACTAACATGTATGTATAAACCTGCAATAGGCATCGCACGTGGCTTAGATAATAATACTGTAGTTATGAAATTGTGCGCCGGATTTTGGTGGGCGCATATATTTGACGTTAATTGCACCAATGCTGTTCGGCAGACCCATTTGGCATAACATTTAAGCACTATTGCACGGTTGCTTTCTTCATTCGGTGGCTTAGATACATATATTTGATACAGTTCCTGTCATATTATGCCGCAAACATCTCTAATGACCTTTCCCACGATTAGTCAGCATACGAGAAACTCCGTTGGAAAAATGACTGAAACAAAATGCATGTAAATAAGACTACTTCACAATTAAATGCTTTATATTCAACTAACTATAATTTCAAAATAAACCTTGTTGCTGTTGGCAACTTGGTATTTCGGAAATAAGGTACAAGTATGCCTCATACAATTTAAAGACTCTGGGGCCATTCTTGCTATTCGTAGGAACTCATTCAAGTCAGTTTCCTATATTTCGAAGATATAATTGTGGAATGTGTGCGGAGGAAAGGGTTTCGGTTTTACTCTGACAGTTCTTGGATTTTCTTCAAATCCATTGACAATGTTTCCAGTCTTTTCAGTTATGGTATGATGTCTGCTGAATGTGCTTTACTCATAATGATTGTAATATAAGGACGTGAGAGATGAAACGGGATTAATTTAATGTTACTAGCAGTCGTCCTGTTGTCGAATGTTGGACCAACAACATCATTGATAAGTGCCTTTGAGTTTTGCCTCCCTTTCTCTCTCTCTCTCTCTCTCTCTCTCTCTCTCTCTCTCTCTCTCTCTCTCTCTCTCTCTCTCTCTCTCTTTCTCTCTCTACAAAAACATTGCTCTGTTGAATTTCGCTGTTTGCAAAAATATGCCATATTTGCTGTTACAATAAATTTGTTTTCGTCTCCTTTTACCGCGCTTTATATTGTCATTCGAAAATAATTTGAAATTGGAAGCTAAAGATAAGTGCTTGTGATAAGAAATTTAAAATATCCCATTAAACTTTTTTATAAATATAAATAAACATGCTTGTAGGAAATGTGTTTGCGTATGCAAGGGAGAAACCATTTTTTTTGTATAGTTTTTGTTTTTATAGTTTTCCAAACATTAATCCCCGCAGAAAGCTTTCTGGAAAAAGTTGCATGCGATATAAACATTGAAGAGTCCGAGCTGGTAAAAGTTAATGCATTCAGCTATTTCTCCAGCTGGCTCTACCTAAAAAATTTTAGGCTTCACAAATGCGCGAAGCCTCTACCCTACTTCGGAGAGGAAGTTGTTTCTGAAAATTTCCTCTTCACTCTAGAGAAGCAATTTGATAGATGCACTCTAGTAAAATCTCCTGACGGTTAGGTAAACGTCTGTCTTTTCTTTTTGATGGAGCTTGCAAGAGAAAATAGGTAACGCCCAATTCTTATTTACTGACATGTTATCCATAGAACCCTTTTTGTGTTGTGAAAACTGCGACAAAAAAAATTTGTTAGCGCTTTTTATAAGGCTTAAAATTTTCTTTATCTTAAGATTTTTTAATAGACGCTTGTGTGAACCTGATTTCAAAGATAAGATTTAAATTAATTTGTTTAATAAGACTTAAAATTTTCTTTATCTTAAGATTTTTTAATAGACGCTTGTCTGAACCTGATTTCAAAGATAAGATTTTGCGCATTACACATAAGTAACTTACGAGAGTGCTTTCCAAATGTGGGGAAACTATGCTTTCAAAATAAATTTTACAATTGCATTCATCCTAATATTTTATAATATCATATAATTGAAGAATTGCTTTCTTTTGCTCCTACTTTCACTTGCATTCCATCCTTCTATTCTGTAGGATTAACCTTGAAGTATTTGCTGTTTACGTTTTTATTATGAAGAAAAATTTATGTTTTTATAAATTTTAATACAATACTAGCTGTAACTGTAGTTGCATGCCTCAATGTTTAACTCATTGGTGGTGTGGGCACAACATAAACGTTAATTACTAAAAATATTATTTAATAATGTTAACTATTTGGGCTCTAGGTCTACGAAAATTTAAAAATAAAAAATAAACAACGTTTTATTTTTAATTTAATATTTTAATTTAATATGGTATATGTAGGCACAACTAAATACAAACTGCGAACCAGATTGGCGGCACATAAGTCGGATTATAAAATTAAAACCGGAGAAAGCAACAACAAAACTGCACTAGTTAGTCACTGCATCACATCAAACCATTCTCCGAACATAGAGATTACGAGAATTTTACAACAAGAGACGAATTATAAAAAAAGGTATACAATGGAAATGCTACATATACTAAATGTACCAACTAGCCAACGAATGAACTACAAAACGGACACGGAGCACTGTGCTCAAATTTACAGAAACATGTTAAGAAAATTAAAATAGAACGGTAGATTAGCAAATCAGACTCTCACGGAATATTAGTAATACATATAAAATTAGTATCACCTGATGACGGACACCGGCGGTGTCAGAAATATAAAAGTCAAAATATTAAATTAAAAATAAAACGTTGTTTATTTTTTATTTTTAAATTTTCATAGACCTAGAGCCCAAATAGTTAACATTATAAAAAGATTAAGGTCAACTAAACGAATACAATAATAAATAATATTATTTAATATTAATATTATACTATTATTCGATTAATATGCATAATTTAAAGATATAAAAATATAAGATCATAATTATGTAAAATAATGTAATGTTTTCATTGAGTTTCCAATCTATGTATGTGATTTATGTTCACAACTTTCATTTCAATAACAACAATATTCTGTTCCTAATCTCTCTTACATTTGAATGTATAGAAGAATGTATGAATGAAATTTGGCTCCCATTTGGTTGATTTTCTAGCACTGATTTAGAGGAGGACAATACCTACAACTTGATGTATGATTCATTAAAATTGACTAAGGGTACCACCAACAAAATTGGAACAGATTTGCAAATTTGAAATAATTTTTTTGTGGAAGACAAACGGTCAAAATTCTTCAACAAATATCTTCCATTACAGGGCGATTTGTAACGCAAAAAAAAAAAATAGAGACATATTCAACGATGGACAAATTCCCAATTGCCCTCATTTAATAAATTAGATTAATAGTGAAACACTACTTAGTAACTTACATAATACACGCTGTTCTTCTGTATGCTGCCTAAAGATGCCAAATCGCTACGCTGCATTTGTGTATATACATTTGTATCTGCGTATTATTCAGCAGTACTTTCGTTCATTCCATAGAGAGAAATTCCTCTATAAAGTCCACAAATTTGGCTCCCATTTGCTTGAGGTGCTCTTCAATAACGGATCGGTACAGTGCATCTCGCTTTCAACAGTCTTGAAAAATGGAAATTCATTCACCTGAAGTGCAGGCACAACTTCTGTTATTACTTACGGTTGTTGTAATATTCACTCGCGTAGTGTAGGTCATCCGCCGTGCGCTAATTGCCGCAGCTGCGCGACTAGTGGATGCTAACTGATCATTTTCCTCCGATCGAATCCCTTCCGTTGAATTGGAAATGATTCTGTTGCAAAATACAATCAATATGGTTGCACAAATAGAGACATTTTATTGAAAATAAAACTTACTGTGTTGAAGGAACTGTGTCAATGAAGCTGATACTAGCAAAGTATTTCCATTTATTTTTCTTCGCCTTTTGCAGGGGAACGAAGCTTAGATCTCCACTTCATGTAGTGATCGCGTAGATACATACATATTTCCATTTTCTTTTTTTAGTACTGCCTTGAGTAAATCAGATTTAGTGTTTTCCTTTGGGAATGGTAATTATTTGACATACCTTTTATTTAGCTGCAACTGTTGGAAGATTTATGAAAGATGTCACTATTTATTACTTTTATACTACTGCTTTCAACGACTTCACTTTCTGCAATGCGGAATTTTGTTTTTTTTTTCAACGCTTCCAAAGCATCATTATGCAGTTGGGAATTAACGGGATCTTCTAGCAAGTTTTTTATTGCTGCCTTCGCGAAGTTTCTTTTTCTTATAGCCCAAAAGAAACTTTTAATTTCCCCTTCATTCAAAATATAAATCGGCTACATTGGCTCCTCAAAGCGCTACGTCAGTGGGATTGTAACTTTATAAAATTTATGATGAATAAATTTATAGTAATGCGGAGTTAAGTTATGAGCCCTTTTAATTTACTGCACCAAGGGAGATGTAGTTAAATTAACTATACTAGTTGCAAATTTATTAAATTCACAATATTAGAATGATAATTTGCCGACTGTAGAAATTTTCTTCTTTAATGCTATGACCAAGCTTTTTTCCAGTCAAAACAAAGATAATAAAACAATCAGATAAGATATCACAAATATTTGGCAAGATTGTCTTTCTCTGGGATTTGGGTCGTCATGAATTAATTTCAATTATATTTGCATGTAAAATACCTCCGTCTGCGCAGGGAAAATATTTTTGTTCCGTACGGCTTTTGGGAATTCGTGGAATTCTTCCAAGAAAGCTTGAAAATTACCCTTTATACCACAAAAAGCTTTACGTCTAAGCCAATAGATGTCACTGCATAAAATACATATAGCGCCATCTAGATGTGGGTGTGTACATTAGCGCCATCTATTTTTCAAAACTCGCTGCTGATTTCTGATATTTGGAAATAGCGATAGAATTAAATATTAATGCGAAAAAATAATAGGATTAAAATTTGGTTTTTGATTTGCATGGTTTTGTTTTACAATCAAGTCTTTTGAATTGCCCATTCTCTACAAAAAGTTCACCACTCAGTATTTGCAATCCTAAGTAACTCACTGCGATTCTCACAAAATAGTTTCTATACAATTGTTGCCAACTGCGGTGATTTTCTGTGCAGATTTAGGATTTCCATGTAGATGGCGCTGCTAATTTCTTTGTCTTTACTTATTTTCGAAGTAGAATTTGGTTAATAATTTTTTGCGTATGTAAAATTAAAGTCCAATTTAATTTGAGTTCAATTTAAATGCAACAAAATTATGAAGAATGTTAAATATATTTCTATTACTTCAAATTGGAAAATCGCACCGAAAATTCCGGGCTTTTCAAAAATCTTCAAGATCTTTAGGTTCCTCGGGGCGTTCCTTGCATGGCTCCGTTGGGGATGATGGTCCGCCCTTACCACCGCCAATCGCTGCCAACAGTTCCCGCAACGTCTTGTCCCCGATCGCGTCATTAACCATCGGTACAACGTACTTATTCGAAAGTTCGCCTATATACAGGGTGTTGTCGTTGATGGCCACCATAATCCATTCCTCTATGAAGCTGTTAATGGCGCGGTTTATGAATCTGTTGCTGGCCAAGCCTTCAATTTTGGACACTACCTTTTCGAGTGACACGAACACCTTGAACTCCTGCAGCTTAACCCGATTGCCGATTAAACTTATTTTGTATTTGCCTTGACCCCAGACTTTAAGCCCTTTCAAAGCAATATTAGCCAATCCGTTGCGCTGCAGTCCGATGTCGAATTTCGTCTCGTTGCTCTTAAAAAGCAGATTGTACCGAGTCTTCAGTTGAATATTTTTCCAGAAGAAATGGAAATTGATTTTGTTCCTTAAGAGGCTCAAGTGAAGGTCGACGATATCGAAATCTGGGATACCGTGAAGACTCAGATTGTCAACCGTACCGTTCAGTGATGTATGGTTGCTCGTAAGATTGACTTGTGACTGCGGGACTCGAAATGGATCCAGTGGGGGAATTCCTAGGGTCGGAAAACCGCATCCCATCTGAAGCTTGATTCCTTCAATGGCATCAACGATTTGACTCGATATTGTGAACTCTTGAGCTGAAACAGAGAGAAGAAACCGAAATTAAGTATAAGGAGAAAACCGTGATGAGTTATACCAACATATTTAAAGAAATTAATTTGATCAGAAATTAATTTGATCAGAAAAACAAGACATTCTATATGATTATTCAAGATCGTGGTTAACAGAAAAGAGAAAATGGTGCTCTAAGTTCAAAACACTTCAGTTCCGTGTTTCAGGTAAATAAGTAAGCGATTTTTAATGAACTTATTAACGGTCGGAGTCACTTCGTCGGACTGAACATTATCTAATTCGTTTATACTCGCTCCTGCCTCAATTTCTTTATCTCTGCAACTCGTTTGCATTTTCACTGATTTCCGATCATTCATTTGAATACATAACGATGTGTTTTGCATGTGGATGTAACTTTACATACGCTTGTCTATGCTGCACTCTGTACAGGTTACATACCGTCCAATGGTTCCGCAAATTCGTAACCGGCTGCATTGCCAACGATGACTCCCAACAGTGCTACGAGTCGTAATGAAACCATTTCACTTTCCGTTGCACTTCTTCGTTGCAATTTTAAATTGAAACTAAGCTGGGTGCTTGCACTGGCGCCAGTTTATATAGGCTCATTACGATTAGGAGCAGCCAAAAAGTACACCTAACCAATCGCATACCGTGCAAAGAAGCAGAGAAATGCAATTTATCCCTTGGTTTGGGGTCAAGATTTTGCTTTTGCTAATAATAATCTAATCGGAAAATGGTTTCTAATACGATTTATTTTTTATTGGTGTCAATCGTAAATCAAATAAAAATTATGAGTGTTTTTATTTTGATAAAACTAAACAGCATTTATTAAGTGGAAATTATTATTTTTACATGCTTTTTACAAAAATTTGTTCTATTTGCAGTTCAATTATGATAAGAATTTTAGAATCTGTTGAATATGGACTTTATGATAAATTGAAGTTGTTTTGAAACTTATTTTCTTTAAAGGAATGTTTATTTATTTATAGAATTCATATAAGAATTTTGATATTAAGAAAAAATTAATACTTATTAAGAGATTTCCACTGTTGGTCATTTAAAATTTCAGCTTTGCCATTAATTTTCTCTAAAATTATTTGATATAGAAAATTATTATATATATAATTATATCTATTAATCTATTATTCAATTGTAGTAGTTATAAATAAAAATTCCTTCGGTTTTTGTTTTTCGTTTATTTAAAAGTAAAATTTCTTTCTTTTTAATACGAAGAAATAAGATTAATAAAGCGTCTGTGCTATGAATTCATGCTTAATTAAGAAGTCCGGTTTCCGGATCGCAGATCGGCTTTTCGGTATCTTCATTCCCACCAATGACTCCCATTATTTCGGACAAAGTCGTTTGCTTTAGGACCTCGTTGATCCTTGGAAGAACCACATTCTCAATGGTGTCCGTAATAAACTGTTCATTTTGATTGACAGCAAACTGCACAACCTTGGCCAACACATCGTTCAATTTCCTATTGATCAGACCCTCGCCCAAAAGACCTTCGATCTCGGATACGACTTCCCCGATCTGCGTTCGCACCTCCAGGGATTTCAACTTCAGCTTGCGACTGATCAAGCCCAGGTTATACTTGATCATACCACGGATTTGAATACCTTTAACAGCAAATTTAGCCGGTCCAGCACCGACCACGTCCAAGGTGAAACCGAGTTTCTTCAGGAACATTACCACATCGTAATTCGTGTCCACATTCACATTGTTAAACGTTAAATGGAACTTCACTTTACTCGTGATCGGATTGAGTGTCATGTCATTCACTTGGAAGTCATTTAAACCAATGACTGCAAGGTTTTGTACTTCACCGTTGATGCGAAGGAAATCCTCGTCAATGTTGAGTGCTTTGTGGGGGATCTGCAATGGAGCCAAACTTGGAATACCCAGTTCGGGAAAGCCACATGGCATCTGCTCCCTAATATCCTCGATCGCATCGACAATCAGACTGGGAATGGATCGGGTTTCTGCAGGTGTCAAGAAGTCACAGAAGATTTTAAAAAATTAAATTTATTATAAAAAAAAAATTATAAATACGTATGGTTTTTTTTCTGGAATTTGAATACTAAAAATGTATAATATAAAAATTTAATATTATCTCATAATAGTAATAAAAATATAATAATAAAGGTATAATAACTAAAAAAAAATCTATAATTACAATAATCGCGCGATCACTGATTTTTATTATACTATCAAAAATATAATTTTTTGCTGATTTCTTTTCATAACATAACCAAAATTATCATTATAAAATATTGAAAATCTCTTACGTGGTGTACTTGCCGCATAAGCAACAATTGCCAAAAAAATGATAAGGCCTTTCATACTTGTTGGTCCACTTAGTTGGTCTATTGGGAGAGAGGAGAACTTCTCGACGAACACTCAACTAAATCACTAATATTGCTTTACACCCGAGCAATGGGTTTTTATAGACGATGGACTCTCGTTAAGTCGATCGGTCGAATGTGATTTTTCAAACACTTTAATATTCATGGATAGACTGATATATATATCTAAAAGGAACGTATTTTTATTCAAAGGTGATTAGATAGTATATATACTTATATTAGATTATCTACTATGATCAGAAAACATATATTGAAAGCTTCAAATGCTATTCTTATATAGGTATAATGCACATATGTACAGTAAATTGAACTTGTTAAATTTGAAAGGTAGAAAGGAAGACAAGAAGAAAGAATGAAAAACAGAAAAAAAAAAATACCCAATTTCAAGTACCCTTTAATAATGCCAACTGTACTTGTAGCGCTCGAAATAGCACCGATAAATGCATTATTAACGCATTTATAAAATCATAAAATAAACCTCGTTCAATGTGCAGATAAGAGAAATACTCGTAACAAACACTCGAATTTTTTAAAATAATCATTAAAATAGACCTCTAATGAAAAAATTCAATAAACATACATAAAAAAAAAAAATTCGAAATTCTTGTAAAAGATCGATTACAAACTACTAAAGTTACCCTTTATATTATTCGGCATTTCTTTCCTCATCTTAAATTGCAGATTTTATAGCAATTAATTTCAAGTTATAATGCAAATAATTCAGAAAATAGTTCACAGATTGATTTTATTGGTAATTTAATTTCAACTTCAAAATATATTGATAACTGTTTGATTATTACGCAAATATTTTGCTAAATAAGTGAATATGAACGACGTATATTTCAAACAAACACTTGACTTTTTTAAATCAATAAACATAAAAATATCTCCTATCAATTGCAAAACAATTAGAAATATTTGCAATTAATTGCAGTAATTGTGTTACACCTCGTCAAATAACTTGTAAATTGCAAACCGTGACACGAAATCAGATTATGATGGAGTGATGGTCGGGCGTCAACCTTATTTTCTATTATTTACAATATTTTTTCTGAATCCGTTTTTAAAGTCAAAATGCTGAGGATGTTCATGATTATTCTGATAGAGTTTAATTTCATATAAATTGGTTTTCAGTGAATCTATACTTATTATTTTCTAGGAATACTATTACATAACTTTTTCGAGATTTTTCCACTCATGCTAAAGTTTAGACCAACGCTAAAGCACGTAGTTTTGAAGCTTGGTACTTGACTGCCAACTCCATGTATAGGAAATAATCAAAAAAATAACCACTGACATGTATGACATTCCTGCGTAATGCTTTGAGACTTTGAGATTATAGAAAATACAATACATAATATGTAGTTCTCCATGGAAAAATATATTGACCAAGGTTTTGCTGGCAGTATGACTCTTTCAATCAAGGGAGACATAAGCTCTTCACCAAGGTATAAACGACTATACACTCGTCGACCTTGTGACAACAAGGAGTAGAGCATTTAATACAGTGTACTTTATATACGCAAAACTTGTTCCCAACTGATCTTATTTGCTGACCTCTTCTGTTTCTTGTACTGACTCTATCCTGATCATGATCACATATATCAACTTTTTCTGTTTTGGATTGCGATTTACACAGCAGTTTTTCTTTTGCCTCCAGCAATCGTTTACCATCAATCATTGACACCTATAATTATAGTACCGTAGAAAATATCAAATTCCAATTGATGTGATTACGTTGCAATTGGTCATAATCTTATCTGCACTGTTAATCGTTAAAATACTTACCCCTTGTGTATTTTTTTATAATGTTTCTTAAGTTGGACTGCGTTGAGGCAAACAATGCACGATTGTTTGCCATCGATTATTCCCTAGAATCATATAAAAGAGAATGTTTTCAAATTTGAAGCTTTATAATTTGAAAATAATATCATTGTTCAGAACACTGTACAGGAGTACTTCCAAAACTATGAAATTAGCTTTGGTTTTGTTATTAGCCTTGGCGGCTGCTGTTGTTGCCATCGATGTTGCTGAATTGGTGCAGGAGGCGGAAGCGGAAAAGCACATGGACACAACTGCAAAGGAGTTGACACAGGATGATGAAGGTAATTAGCTAAAGGGATACCTGAAATTAAAATCATGACTTTAATTAGAAAAAATTGAGTATTGAAATTCTCAATCATTATAACCCCCATTTTTAGAATCTCAATGGAACTTGGATGATGTTGAACTCATGGAAGCCGATAATTTCGGTCTGATCTTAAGCGCAAAGGCCAGAAAAGTAGTCAAAAATATTATTAAGCAACTGCCGTGTGGATGGCCAGATGCTAATATTCCACCGTTGGCACCTTACACAAATCGCAACCTGGAAGTTAATTTCAACCAAGCTTTTTTGAAGTAAGTTCGCACTGTTTAAATGCTCTTTGATGGATATTCTTATATAGCTAATATGATTTTCATTGTAGCGCCAAAATGCTATTTAAACGTTTTCGTTTCGAAGGCTTGGATGACATGGATATCATCCAATTAAAAATGAGGTATACTGGCAAAAGGAAAATCAAGTTCCATTTCAACTTTAGGCAATTAAAAGCTACAGCTAAAGATCTTAATACGAACACCTTGGCCGATTTAATGAAGTCGTTAGGTATCGCAGTGCGTTACGAGGGAAATGGGCCCTTGGAATTCTCACTGGAAAATCTCTCCCTTGAGGGTCACTTCAAGTACACGATGCCCATTTTCATCGGCTCCATTCAGATCTCGAAGTTCGTGTGTGTTGTCCGGTTGGGCAGTGTTAAATCTAACATCGGTGGGCTTTTAGGCAATGGTAATACCAACGATTTAGTCAATTCCGCTATTGAAGAAGCGATACCGGCGATTATGGAGAGTTATCAGCAGGAAATCAGTAGCGTGATTGAAGCTATCTTTGTGCCACGTATGAATAAAATGTTGAAAGGCAAAAAAATGTGGGATGCGCTGGGTTCCGCTTCGAAAACATCGTCAGACTGCAAGCCAGATCCAGCACCATGGAGCCTGAACGAACCTGAGAATACAAATTAAAACAATGTAACATTGGAAAAGAGTCTTTTCGGATTCAAAACATTGGAGTAAATGTACCTACATAAAGCAAATAAGTGATATTGATAAAAAAGGAGATAATAAAAAGACTGTATTATGATATATAAATAAAAAAATACAATTTTTCATAATTTATATAACTTTGTCTAATTTCTTTGTGAACTAGATCCTTAATGGGCCCATGCTGGTTTCTTTTTTAATGATGTGTTATGCGGTCTCGCCAGTTGCTTCTTTAGCCCGATTGATCGATCATATATTATAGACCTTTTCTAGAGATAAATTGAAGCGGTTCAATCACAGATTATACAAGTAAAAACTGAAAACAAAAATTAATTGAAATTGTAAATCTACGATTTCTAAGAAACTTTATCTGCGACTTTTCACTGTGTTTTAATTTTGTCACAAAATTATATTTTGATTTTTGGATTTTAATATCGCTGTTTTGATAGCAAACAACATCAACGAATGCGTGCGTCAATATCGATAGGTCGCACGTCACCACAAAATCCGTTGTGTTCCGTCTCCAAATTATTAAACACAAAAACTATTAACGTTGCTGCGAGCTCAGGTTGATAACATGACAATCGCAAGAGGTTTCTATAAGATAACAACCCAAAAAATGTCCAATAAATTAAAAAATCTAAATTTTGTACGCATTCGTTTTCGACGATATTCTAAAATTATGTCTCTTATCGGACTCTATCGAACGAAATTCCTTTGCCAAAATAAAAAAATTTAAAATATATAAGACATATTCGGAACTATTTCCACATTTAGTTAAGCTTTTACCTTCGTCGGTATCGTGTCAAAAAAAAAAATTTGTTTTGAACCACTCCATCGAAGACATGAAACTGTTTTTCATCCTTTTATGCCTTATGGCAGTGGCATGTCTCGGTGCAGCGTTGCCGCAAAATGTCTATGATATTGAAGTCGAAAAGGATCTCGCCAGTTTACTTGATATGGTCGATGTCGATGAGAATGGTGATATTGACTTAATTACAGTCGACTCAGACGAAGACGAATCTTCTGGCGAAGGTAAGTTTTAGTGTATATCCTTAGTAAATCATTTAATAATTTAGTTTTAGCATCTCCTCGACTGCTTGTCTCGTGGGAAATACGCCGCCTCATAAAAAAACTAAAACAGCAGATGCCATGCGGATTTCCGGAGTACGGTATTCCGCCATTGGCGCCTTATACTCTAAATGACACCACCTTAAACTTTAAGAAAACCTTCTATGAGTAAGTGTCAACATATCGAAAAAACTTTTATCTTATATAATCCACAATTAATAATTTTACTTTGTTTTATCAGAGCGGACGCTGAATTTATTAACCTGCGCCTCGATGGACTGAATAATTTCGTAACGAACAAGTTGACAATAAATCCTTTTACATCGACGCTGAAATTTGATTTTACCTTCTCAAACATCAGTACATCGATCAAAAATTATGACAGCAACATCACGATAAACATTATCAAGGATGATGGCTCCTTCGGCATTTCATACAACGGAACTGGATCGATTAATTATAGTGTGCAAAATCTTCGTATTGGTGGAATACTAGTTTATGATATGCCAATTCTTTGGGGATCCACCACAGTTACATCACTGAAGGCTGTGATGTCTTTGCAGAAGTGTCATTCTGCAATTTCGGGCGTTCTTGGAGATGGTGACCTTAATTGGAAGTTCAACAAAGGAGTAGAGACGGAAACTGTGCAAGCCGTTAACTCGAATCAATTCACTGATCAATTTGAATCACTTCTGGTGCCTATAATTAATGAGAAATTAAAAGGTGTGGATTTATACAATTTGATTAAATCCTTACTCTAAGGACGTACAGGACGTGGTAATAATCCAGTTGCAAACAATTGTACATAAGAAGTGCCACAATTGTACATAAGAAATACCAATGCACATTTCGGAAAGCGGATGAATCGGGTATAAAAACAACTAAGTATTTATTTATTTTGTCAAATTTATCTGTTTAACTGCTGATGCTGTATATAAATGTAAAAGACAATCATCAATGAAAGATTCTCCATTAAAAAAATCCTTTCGAAGATCCAAATGCAATCAACAATAAAAGAGAGTCTACAAAATAAGGTCTCTATTATCCAACATCTGCTATTTTTAGTCAGTGAAATTGTAGAAAACTGATTAGGGGTTGGTATTCGCTAAAAGAAAGCGTGTACAAGAACCAGCTTTAGTAAAATTCCCTATGATTGAAGATCGAAGTAAAGCCTTTAAAATATATTGCATATTTTGCAGCGCTAGATTTAAAAACATCTTTTAAGGATTGCCAATAATAACAACAATAAAAATTAATGTTGGTATATTTACTAATTTTAATATACATTTCATGATTCACACGATAACAGAATTATCTTTTTTAATTTTTTATAGTTCTGGTTATTATATTCGTTATATTAATCATCTTTTTCTGTTCTAATTTCAGGTATGTTTGCTTTTATTGAATACTTTCCGCACTCGACATCTAAACAACTGCGTATGTATGTCACAATTTGACTCTAAAAAACCGTCGAGCAACTTAAATAATCATGATAATTATAATAAAAAATAATAATAAAGTCTTCTGAAATGATTGTAGCCATAATTTTTGAATAGATTTCTGAGGTAGACGTCGTCATTATCTTTGCACTTCGAATTCTCTTTCATTTCACCAACAATTCAATATAGTACAACACATTCACTACAAGAAGAATTGCTTTATTTCTATGAACTCATAGTGAAATGAAAACCACACTTGAGCACCATATTTTCAAGCAATCATAATTTAAGACCTCACAGACAGCTTTGCGCAGATGATCAATAATTTTTACCAACAACAAGATTCAAAACAATTGCAATCCGACATCGATCTGTATGCCGAATCAACACACACATACACCATATGGCATCCAATACAGAGTCCGAGTTAAAGTCCGAATTGAGTGTGACTATTGAAGAATGGTTATCGAATTTTGCTTTCGCCTTGGATCATTTCCTTTGCAATTTATGATGCCATTAATGAGCCATTCATCATACGACGTTATTCAATCGTTCAACGCAGACGATCGTTCAACACGTTTGTCTGACTTTTTGACTTTTGACCGTTTTGACTTGTGACCGTTTCGACTTCTTAACAGAATGAAAACTATTGCCAAAATCGGAAAAGAAAATCGAGAAAGAGAAATCACCTTTATCTTATTAAATCACCAATCTTTATTGCTTTGAACAAATGGAGATTTTTATTATTATATTTAGGTTTTTGTGGATTATCAAGGTACATAAACAAAGCTGTCAGATTGCAAGGGGAAAAAAGGAAAAAAATGTACCTTTCATAGGAATGAGTGGAACCACATTTTTGATGAAAAGTTATTTGATTTTATATTTTACCTTTCTTTTCAACGGTTTTGCTAATTTCAGGTTGGTCCTTGTACAGTTTTTACCAGTTTTAATTCAGTTTTTCCTATACATCGGGTTTTCTATGATTTCTTTGTGGTTATTAGATATCTTTGTTCCATTTATCTCTTTATTGTGCATAGTATTCTGAGACTTTTCCGGGGGACCATCAACAAATTATTACCTCAATAATAATGCTAAAAATTGCTAACTCTTGCATCTTTGTTTTCTATTAAAACTTTATTATTTTTTCTTAATTTAAAACTTTATTAATTTTCTATTAAATATTATTAGGAGTTCTTTAAAAGACTATACATAAAAATAGAATATATTATACAGATTATAAGTCTCTTTGTAGTATTTCCTTCGTTGGAATGAATTTGAATAGTAAATTATGAAGAGTATTTATTTATATAATTTGATTTTATACATTTTGAGGTAAAATTTTTAGATTTTTAAATTAGATTTCGAGGTTATATTTTATATTAGAATACACTTTATTAAGCCATAAAAGAAAATGTCTCCAAACATTATTAAATTTTTCCATTAATATACTTTTTCAAATGCAAAATTCTTTTCTAAGACTTTAAAAGAACACAAAATTCTTTTTTATTTTGGAAATTGTTTTATACCAAAGCTTTTATGCACTGTTTCTTCATTCCGATTCCCCTTTAATAGTCTTTCCTAAAGCCTTTGCATTTCATTTCTTTTGTTTTGAAAATAAATTTAGTGTATCTAAAGTCTACATCGAGAGCGATTTTAAGAATTTACAGTCAATATTTACCACAAACGCAAGGAAAGAAGGCCACGTCAGCTCACCGTCGATGAAATGACCTCATTCCAAACTCCGGCTCCGGTGCCGGCCGCTGTTTGTCCAACACATGACTGAATGGCTTTTGTAATTTTCGCTAAACAAACATATCACGTATGAATACGTTGTTAATTAGCTACAGAATGCATAAAGGATGGAAGCAACGTATTAAGTATTAAGATATGAGGATGTGTATGTAAAGGAAAATGATGATGAGGATGAGGATGAGAATGAGGACGAAAATGAGGATGAGGATGAGAATCAGGATGAGGATGAGGATGAGGATGCGGATGAGGATGAGGATGAGGATGAGGATGAGGATGCGGATGAGGATGAGGAAGATTTTGACGCCGCAGTTAATAAAAGATTCAAAGTGAAACTGTGTCAGGCGTGCCAAGAATGTGAGTGAAAGGAATGAGTAAAAAAGTTCACACAGCAATGAAATGAAAACGAAAGTATCGAAAGAAACAAACGAAAATGTGAAACAATTTTTCCACAGTTTAGAAAATTAAGAGAAACTTACGCACATATTTTGAATGAATATTTTCTCTTTTCGTCCCTGAAATTTATGATCATTCAATTTTTAAGTATTGTCAAAATAAACAAGTTTTTCTTTGCTATATTTTTTTCCTTTCTAGGACAAAAATTCCTGTATTGTATAAATCATAATTAAAATCATAAATTAAGCGGATTCAATCGGAGAGAAGTTTGTTTGGCATTAATATTATTATAGGTTATTTTTTGATAGCTTAATTTCACTGTTGGAGAGAAGAATCCTCATCGTTATCAGTTGAATATCTTTATAAATGGGTAAATATTTAAATTCCATCGAGTTGAGGAATGAAAAGGACTTAAAACAGTTTCTATTCAGGACACAGCGAAACGCGCAGTCGAACGTCTGCTGCACAGCGTGAGTCCGGCCGCTGTTCGCTTCGGTTGTTGGCTGATCCGTTGGTAAAAAAACAGCCCAACGATGGTTCATTTTGATGGCCTCTGACGCTGACTGAAGTTGCCAAGTTGAAATTAGAAGAGTTGCAACAACGTTTAGCATTAAAAGCATTACAAAAGGCATTTTTCCATCATTAACTCACTTTGATTAATAACAAAACTAAAATTCAATGTTAGTTTTTCTTTCTCTAATTAAACAATCGATCAACGGATTAAATTCGGGACACTCGGAGGGTGAAATCAACCCACAGCGACGTTATTTAATAATGGTTATTAAAAATAAACGGAAGCATAATTAAAGATTAAGAATGAAAAATGACTTTCGCGAAAATCATTTAACAAATTTTCTATTCATCGCGTATGAAAAAAAAACATATCTGTAAAGTGAAAAGAGGTCTGTAAATAGTCATAAATGTAAATGTATTCTGTGTAGATCAATGATTCGATGGCAGTTAAGTTAAATTGTCACTGAGTCAATCGAACACGTGACACGTGAGCACGTCGACAACAACAACAATAAAAATACCGTAAATCAGCAGCTGACGAAATGTGAAAAGTGTTTTTCGAAAGGAAACAACCTCAACGCATTATTTGCCTTTATAAATGCGGGCTCTTTTAAAGCGGGTTCATTCGATCGCGCACAATCAATCGATCGATCGATCGTTCCTTCATTCGTTGCTTTGGTTTAGTCGTCGGGACGTTTATTTGCTGGTTCTTCGAGTCGATCTTTCATTCATTCGCTCGCTTCTGCATTTCTTCAGTCTTTTGATTGTTCTTTCCTTCGTTTGATCGTTCTTTCATTCGTTTGATCGTTCTTTCCTTCGTTTGATCGTTCTTTCATTCGTTTGATCGTTCTTTCCTTCGTTTGATCGTTCTTTCCTTCGTTTGATCGTTCTTTCCTTCGTTTGATCGTTCTTTCCTTCGTTTGATCGTTCTTTCATTCGTTTGATCGTTCTTTCCTTCGTTTGATCGCACTTTCATTCGTTTGATCGCTCTTCCCTTCGTTTGATCGGTCTTTCATTCGTTTGATCGGTCTTTCCTTCGTCGTGATCGTTCCTTCGAATTCGTTCATTCGATCGTTGACTTGTCTAGACCGACACCAATTGATTTTAATTAATTTATTTAAATACCTCAAAAGACATAAGTGATTTAAAAGATCACAAGATCGTAATTTTTGCACCATTTGCGGTCACATTTTGGCAGTTTATTTATCAAACTAAAGCCACAAAGCAAATGATTGAAGACTTCTTTATTAATAATACTGAAAATTCCAGTGACAACAAAATTGTTAATATTTTAAATCATAAACTTTAACCTTGGTTATTTAAAATGTATTCGGCAATAATAAACGATGTAAAAGATTCAATTTTCAGGGAAAGATTCGAAAGGCTGAAGTCGTTAGGAAAAAGGTTTAAGCCGAAATTGCATAATTTTCTGCTTGATAAAACTTTTGATATTCGATTAAAAGCACATCTTGAATAAGCTTCTTTCCTTCTTCTCTGCTGTATATAGCCTATGTAAAGACGATGGAATTGGAATGGAATTAAAGAGGACTACAAATGACAGCGAAGGGTTAAATCCATCGTCGAAGGATCGCTTTTTACTACCTGAAACAAAATTTATGCATTTCCTTCCGATGTCGACAACATAATACAAAACTTTATTCAGTTCAGTTTCAGTTTTTCACAAAAAAAGAAAAAAAAAGATAACAAAGTTTGAAAGGATAACAACAACAACTACAACACATCCTTTCGCTCCTTTGAAATATCTTTACATTTGGCTACAACATTTACAATTGATTCTCTTCTTCATTTTCCTCTTTTTTTCTTCTTCTTATTGTTATTTCTTTTTTTTTTTTTTTTTTTTTTTGTGGACGATATTTTTTGATTTTCTCCTTGATCCTTGTTTATCCTGTCTACATTTATTACGTCTCAAATTAAAGACACATTAAAAAGACTCCCAGTACATGGGAAACCAACCGAAATCCGGTTGCAAACACAACGAAAACGCACGAAAAAAAGGACATCCCGATGCTGTTTCCACTCCTGGCCTGACCTGACTTGATCTGTTCTCTTTTAATCCTTCATTAGCCTGTGTGCCGCGTGTCGTCTGGGCTCCGTGATAAAATTGTGTGAATGTGTGTGTGGATTTTAGTTCTGTCTCATAAATTTTTCTTCAAGTTTCCTTTTGTTGCAAAGTTTTGCACAATTTTTTTGATTTATTGCTTCAAATATTCCTCAGTTTTATGTACAGAATTTCCAAATTTCCCTTCTGTTTCTCTCTTCCTGCCTTCCGCAGCTCCTTCGATTGCACTGTTAATAATTGCTAAAGCCTTGTTTTTTCTTGCTTTTTCCATTGTATGACATATTTTTATACCCTACATCCGAAGGAATGAGGGTATATTCACTTTGTGCTTCCGTGTGTAACGCATTAAAGGAGGCGTGGCAGGTATGGAAAAGTATATATATTCTTGATCAGTGTCACCTCCTGAGTCGATTTAGCCATGTCCGTAGTCTGTCTGTCTGTCTGTCTGTCTGTCTGTCTGTGGAAATCACGATTACAGGAGAACGAATGAAGCTATCGCGATGAAATTTTGCACGTATATTCTTTGTCATCCGAAACTCTGTGGGATTGAAAATGGGATAAATCGGTGCAGCGCCACGCCTACTTTTTTAACAAATACTAATTCTTTTAACAATATTTCAACTTGTAGACTTAGTTTTGAGCTTCAATTTTGTTTCCGAATACATCGGTACAGGTAGATTAAATTTTTAAAAAAAATGGGCGTGTCCGCCCACGAACATATGACATTGATATAAACCGCAATTCCAGAATAACGGTTGGAAGAATTGACTTGAAATTCGGTACGAATATTCTCTGCCATCATAGATAACTCTGTATTGAAAATGGGGAAAATCGGCGGAGTGACACGCCTACTTTTTATAACAAATTCTTCTGTGCTTTTCAAAATGTCAGCTCAATTTTGAGCTGATACGGAAATTTAAGAAAATCGGACTATTTAAATAAATCGGAAATATGTATAAATATGTATAATAAAGGTTGCTGGGATGTAGGGTATATAAGCTTCGGTCTGACCGAAGGTACCCTTACTAGTTTTTATTAACCTTTGTTGGTCTGGCGCACAAAAGAAAATTATGAATTATGGTTTCGCGCTTTTCTTCTTTAATTCATTTAATTGTTGCACATCATGTATTTATAAAGGGTAATTATTGCCAGACATAAAAGAATAAAAACACAAATATATAATAGATAAATAGTACAATTAGATACATATATAAATATGTAAATATCGATAGAAAAAGGAGAAAGAAATTTACGTATTCTGAATTTTTCAATTGCAAATTTGTTGGCTTTCAGAAATTATTCAAAAAATAAAATCATTTTTCGTTGAAAGTCTCAGGATCTGATGAAAGCCGATTATGTACCATTCTGGTATTTTTTTAGCCCACGATCAATCATCACACGGAAGGAATCCCTCCGTGAATATTTTTCGTAATTGATTCAGCATTTATTTAGGTGAAATAAAAAAATAATTCTTTTGTTAAAAACATCTTCAAGCGATCATCACCGAATTAAATAATTATATTTTTTAATTGGTTGAGTGCAATATAAAAACTCATGATTGACTTGAGCCTTCTTTTCATCCCTTTTTCTAATACCTTCAGTTTTACCTTTTTCCGTATCCCTTTTTTATATTATGAAAATAAAATCTTATCTTCAACTTTGCTCTAATTTCTTAGGAAATAAATTTTTTTAATCTTCTATTTGATCATCTTTTGTAGTACTTTCACTTAACGACTCTCATAGAATTACGTCAAAATATCTTTTAAGAAGATTTCATTCAAGTTGCAGTTATAATTGATGAGCAGAATGAAGATTAAATAAATTGTTCTCTATAAAAAACAAAAGAAAGAAGGAGAATTTAATAAACTTGAACTCAAATACACGGAGTTTATGGAGAAGATTACTTTGTTTTATACAAGAATTTTCATTATAGTCATCATCATTTGTGGTATATAAATCACTATAAAGCATAGAGATTTCGAGAGTAACTGACAAGCATTAATAAAGGACCAAATGTGGAAAGGAAAGGAAAGGATGTGATTGATGAACTGCTGCAAGTGGCTTTATTTGAAATCATGATTCAGCTTTTCTGCCGTATTTTTTATCCATTAAATTTTTCACTGTTCGACGCTTTGATTTCCAACTGAAAAAACCGAAACCGAAGACAAACATTTGCAAAGTCATTTATGAGAACACTCATAAACTCACATTATTATATATAAATAAAGAATTCAATAACTTTATCCCTTCTCTACGGAAATTCGGGTTTTTTGTATATATCGAGATTATAAACGCATCGAATATCGTGATTGACAGTTGTCAAAAGCTAATTAGTTACTTGTATTCTACTTGGTTTGTGGTGTCGGGCTCAAAAGGGTCCTTGAACAACCTGGAAACCCTTTCGTGAGGATTCTGTGATGTTGTTTTTGAAGATTCAGAAAAGGTCAAAGATCTTGATTAGTCATATTTGTAATTTGAATTTAATGATTGTGTAAGATAAAATATCTCATAAAAAAGGTTATATAGAAAAGTCTATAGTAACTCTTTGGGTTATAAATGAAATCTTATACGAAGTCATTATATCCAAAAAGGTAAAGGTAAAATTTATGTTTTTGAAGTACCGTGTTTGGGTATAGGACTTTCCTACATATATACATAGCTATAGAACTTCTCCTGTACAGTGTTTTTTCCAGCTCGAAACACTTCAAGGAAGCTCCATACACCGAGTTCATGCTTCAAAGTATTTTATTTGTGTGACAAAGCGATCAAGGACAACAAAATCAAGTGAGGTGAAAAAAAAAACATCCTGAACTTTTGACATATTTGATGCTGATGAAACCAAGCGAAATAATGAAAAATTTGTCACGCGGTGACGTGACATGATAAACAAAGCATCGAAGCATTTTATAAAAAAAACCAAAAAAATTATTTAGTAGAAATCTTTGACGGGGAAATTCTCGCGGTAGCAATAACAAAACCGCTCTTTTGCAATGGAAAATTAAAGTCAGGGAAAAAATGATGCAATCGATGAGGAGCACGAGTGACTGATGTAGCACACGAAATGACATGCAGGAAGTTCCATCAGACACAAACAAAGGACAGCTGCTCGTATGGGACGAATGTAAAGTCACCAGAGTCGGAGAGCGGAGAGGAAAAGTTGATTGTTCAGAGAAATATAAAAAATGGTTACTTTATTTAATTACAAACTAAAACGGTTGTTACTGAAAATAGAAAGAAAATTGGAAAAACATCTATAAATAGATAGCCCTGAGCCCCAGAAATGGGGACTAGGACGTCATTTGATTTGATTCGTTGATCCGCTGCCTTTCTTAAAAAGTAATCAGTGACAGCGAATGAAGTCAGCTTCAATGAGATTAGGATTGGGTTCAGGGAGATGGATCCGCGTATTCTTAAGAAGTGTATCGGCAGCTATATATCACAGAGGATCTTTTCTACTTCTATGAATGAATAGTTAAAGGAAAGGAAAGGAAAGCATAGACGATAATTGAATTTTTCAATTGAGTTTTTGTATGTTAATAACAAATAAAGTATTCTTTCAAATCCTTCACTAAATTACAAAACGATACGATCGATAAATTTTCGGAGAAATCTCACTGAAGTATTAAAAAATTAAAGAGATATTCGTCTAGATATTTTATCTTTTTAACTGTTTGCATAATGACAATTTTTATTTGCTTATGTCGTCTTTATGAAAGAGCTACAGAACGTAATTTTAACAGATCATCTGTCATCAGAGACGCCCGCGAGCGTGGCTCTGCTGTCGTCGTTAATTTTTATAATTACCGTTGTTGTTGTTGTTGCGGAAAACCAAGCAATCTTCGTCATTGCAATGAAGCAATTTGTACAAAAGATTAAAAGTCTTCGGTGGTTATAATAACGTAGCAACCATGGGAAAATCTCAGGAAACAGGCAGAGAAAATTTATTGTGATGTAACGCGGTTATATAAAAAACTACAGATAAAAAATATTCGCAAGCGAAATACAATGTAATGATCATTTCTTTTACTAATTTTACCCGAGAAAGTAGCATTAAATTTGCATTTTTCTTTTGCCGTTTTAAAGTTATAGTCAGGTCACAAAAAAACAAAAAAAAAAAAAAAAAATATATAAAATTGTTCTGTATTTTCCTCTTTATAGTTTAGAATTAGTTTTTGGCATTTGATTTTCTTTGTCATATTTTAAATGCGATTAATCGATCGGTCTTTTCTTGTTCGCGTTCTACAGGAGCTTTATAATATCTTTTAGAAGTCTTTTCCATCATTCTGATCACTTATCACTGTCACCTTTAATTGAAATCACGCCATTTTTTTTTTGGCTGATACCGTTTATTTTCCACGATTCCAAGGTCAGTGGATATGCGATCAGTTACCAGAAAAAGTGTAAATGGATCCGTTGAGAAGACAAATTCAGGTAAAGAAAAGGAAGAAAGAGGAAAGTCATTTATCGATAAAGAGAGGCCTAGAGAGAGACCGAGTGAGACGTAAAGCATGTCCTTGAACGGCGCGCTATTAATGGGCATAATTACCACTTAAGACGTTGCTCGAACCCTCAGCAATACGCAATTTTACTCCCTTCTCATCCCGTCCTGTTCGATTGCTGATCCACGCTCGTCTCCTGCGGCGTCGGTACTTAAGTGCTGCTGACATCTCGGTTTACCCTTTCGTGTTCTTGTCCTTCCCCTTCCCCTCCTCGCACAGCACTTAACAAAGTTAAACTCTTCACATTCGCCGAAGGAGTCGTGGACTTTTGTCTCTAAGGACACATTTTAATGATATTCCACAGACAGAATCCACGAAAACACGTCGACAATCGAACTGCAACGTGTTTGTTTGCGAAAACGATTTCGCTGAAAGGATTTCACAATCGCCGAAGGAATCCGTAATTGCGATAGCATCCTTTATCCTTCTGCTGTGGCGTACGCTTAAAGGATTTCCACGGACAGACAATTGTTGAGTCTGTCGTTAACACTTTGGTTCGATTGAAATTTTTATCGATTTAATTTCCTTCGACTCGCAACGAATGGAGTCGTATTCAGGACACGCTGTGATATCCTTGGGTTTAGTGTTTATTTATGTTGTTTCGAGGATGCACCTTTCGCCAGATTTTCCACTACAATTCGTTTGTGGAACAGGATTAAAATGTAATTCATAGGAATTGGAAATGTATTTGAAATTTGGTTTTTAGTCTCTGTGGATTTTTTTCCCCCTTTTCTTTTCATTGTCCTTGTGTTGTCGCAGTGACTGACGACTGTCGTCGATAATTTGACGAAGCCTCCTGCATCCTGTCGGTCAATTTCGCTTAATCCCCTTCGTTGCAGTTATTTTCGAGCTGCCGTCGTTTCACTTTTTTCGCATTAACCATTAAAAGGATTCTAACCTTTTGCCTTTTGATCCTTTCATCGATCGTTTCTCATTCATGGTCCATTCCCAATGAAACAGGATTTTTATTGAATCTCGCTTTTGTAATGTTTTTCGTTGATTTCGAATTTTAACCCGTCTTCTAACTTCTCCTGCGCCATGATTTGACGTAATTCCGTCCCTGTACCTCTCCAGTTTTTCGAGAATTCCTAAAAATACTGCTATAATTTTTATGAATTTATGAAATTTTATTTTAATTCGAGCACCAAAATGGAGCCAATCGATTTGTGGATGGGAACGATATCGTAATGGGTCATGAAAGGAAGTTTTTTCGGAATATTTGCCTTTTTTTTGTGTTTGAACCACTGTCATGGTAACGTGTCGTTTCGTCCTCTCCCTCTCGCCCTCTGTCAGTTTCTCCCCTGCCTTTAATTAACTACTTTCCCCCTCCAGCAGGGATTTAGTCATAAAGTGACCAAATTATGAGACATTTATGGAGCGAAACTGTCACATTTCAGCGCTCGCTTCATTCTACATCACGTTACTCTACGACTAACGTCTGATGTAATGATTATGATGATGTAACGTCATGGAGATTTGTTCCTTTTTTCGCCCGTTTGGTATTTCGTGGCCTGCTTCTGGATTCACAGCAAAGGATTTGGTCCAATTTTCAACGGTCCTTTACAGCATTTCTTCTTCACGGTGGTCATGTGAATGCATAGGAAAGAGGTGCTAGAAAAGGAGGGTGGAGGGTGGAGAGGGGAAGATGGAGAGAAGAGATGCGAGGAGGACTTTTAGTAAATGGAATGATGAAGGCTTTTGCTATTATTAATCCAATGATGTTCAGTTAATGTGAAAAAACCTGGACCGAAGTATCACGTTCAACAGGAACAAAAGGAAAAAACGAATAAAAAAAGCATGGAAGAACGGAAGATGGAGGAAGTGAAGTAGTTGCGTGTGCAAATAAATGCTTTTCAAGGATAATCATAAAATTTAAAATTAGTTTTTTCAAGCAGTTGGCAGAGGGTACAGAAAAAACTTTTGTACAACACAGAAGCACTTAAAAATTATGCTAACAAAAACCGAAGAATTATGGAATTATATGTTTGAATTATGGCCATTAATGGAAGCGAGAAAAAAGCGTGGCAGGCAGAAGCAGAACAAGCATTCCGAAAGGTTATGCAAAAGCGGTAGCCGAAGCCAAGCTGCAAAGTCTGTTGACAATATGCCGTGACACGACGCGACCCGACGCAACGCGATGCAGCACGACGACGCCGAGGGACAGCAAGCAGCTGGACGCTCACGCTGCTGGACATTTTAATTGCGTGCTGCTAACATAACGAAAAAAAAACAAAAAAAGAAAAGAAATAATTTTCAACCGGGCGTCAATTTATTTTCCAGTATAAATTGCATTGGCACACGTCACACGTGACAAGTCGTCATCGTCGTCGTCGTGGTCGTCGGGTTACGTTACTCCACTGAAAGCGACGATATCGCCGCATCGTTGCGCATGCACCGCTGTGCGTTTTGTTTCGAAAAAGGGTTATAAAACTTTGTTGGGCGGAAGAGAAGAGCGAAGGAAAAACCTCTTCAACTTGACCGCACACTCCAAACTCAAGCAACTCTCGTCTCTCCCTCTCTCGACTCACTCTCGGGCGCGCGCTCTCAGGCAAACAACTCTTTACCTCAACGAACGTTTCTGTTGGAAAACTTTTTGAAGAAAACGACGCGGGGCGTCGATTCGAGTAGAAGCAGCGAATGATTACGAAGGCCCGACGAATGACCATCGAATGACCACGAATGCATTTGAGGCGCATTTCAATGGTCATTGAAGTGGATGTTGAAAAATGCATTCACATCATCGGCTTCTCGTTGCGAAACCAGTTAAAATCGAACATCGACAACAGATTTAAATCGCAATCGTAGTTGCGTTTAATTCACTTCAGTCAAGAATAATAATTATAATAATAATAATAATAGAAGTAATAATAATAACAGAGCATATGTAATTAAACCAGAGGCCGATGGCAACCCTATTTTTATTCTAGTGAAGAAAAAAGCGTTGAGAGAAGAAACACCCGAAAAAAAGCTCAGCTGTAAAAAAGTGAAACTTTTCAAAGGAAATCAACTGCTGCTTTTTGTTGTTGTTGTTTATGTCGCAAAAAAAGACAAAGTAAAAATATCCCGCTGCGTAAAATGTAAACAAAAAAAGGAAGGCAAAAAAAAATCCTCCGCCGCCGATTGTCGAAATAACGAGTTCAGCGAACAGCGAGCGAGTAACGTGAACGTGAAATCGGACACTCATTCAACTGGACATGTGCAGAGTTTTGAGGAAAAAGAAGAGAAAGTATGAGGAACATTAAAAAATACGTAATTTTAAAAAGTTAATTTTAATTCAATCAAATTTAAAAATAACCAAAAAAATGTATTTATTAAAAAATGTATTTATTTAAAAAATTAAATATAAAAATAATTAAAAAAAATATTGAGTTATTTTATTTTATGTACATATTTATTTTCTCCGTATTATGTTATTTTATTTTATTGTATTTAAATTTAATTTAATATTTTATATTTAATTAATTATTTTATTAAAGTATAAATTTAATTTTAAGTTATTTTATTGCAAGGATTAAAAGAAAAACGACAAAAAAAAATATTAATAACCAATGAAAAGAGAAAATGAGAAACTTCCTGGCATTATAAGAAAATCCTTGTCCTGAAGGAAAGGAAAAAACCTGCTTGCGAACATGTGTCTGCTTGTAACACGAACAGTGAACAGATGTTTTCCGAACAGAAGCAGAAGCAGCGTCGAATGTTGGAGGTCGTCGAATGTTGGAAGCAGGCAAAAGAGATAAGAAACAGTGAAAACAACAGCAAAAAAAGAAAGAAACCACAGCAAAAAAACAGTTGAATGATTGCAAACGAAGGAATTTAAATCAGCTTCTTTTTAGTTTGTGATTTGAACAACAATTAACTGAAATTTTTATATAAAAAACGAGGACTAAAAAAACACCATTTAAAATGAACTGAAAGCGAACAAAAGCTGGCGAATGCTTTAAACACGCTTCAGTGGGGACGATGACGTTTACTTGAATCTCTTCTTAAATTTCATTCAAAATGCCAACAGAAAAAAAAAGAAATTTCGTTGCAGTTGTTTTATTATTTGGACTGATTCGTATTTGTTCAGTTGCCGCTTTTCTCACTAGCCACTAATGTCCTGTTTAAGGACAATGCACATGAACGTGTCCATCAAAAATCATCCCGCCATCAGCAAAGCAGCCATCAACGCGCCGCGAATGAATCCACGACTGAACGAAAACTTAACCAAAAAAAAAAAAATAACAGAGAAAAATGATGAATGCGCGGTTGAAAGGGGCAACGAACGACGGATGAATGAGAATGACGATTATGAAAAGAAAAGTGTTGGAAAGTAGTTAAAAATCCTTGTTATGCCTTTTGTTGTTGTTGTTGTTGTTGTTGTTGGTGGTGGTGGTGGTGGTGGCGGTGGTTTTTTTGATGCTTCATTTAATAAACGGCTTCTGCTTTTTTTTTTCTATAATGTTTTTATTGTCCTTTTAATATCCTTTTTAAGCAAATGTCGTGTTAATTGAAATTGAATAATTGGAGTGAAAAAGGATATTGGGCAAAAAAAAAACAAAGCAGCACCGAAAAAAGGGTCGAGTTGAGGTCCTGCTGCTGCTGTTGTTGTTCTTGTTGTTGTTGTCGTCAGTCAATGATTTAAAAAAGTTTAATTTAGTTAATCCAAGTTTTTTTTTATTTGTTTCCTTTAATTCGAGCAGACGAAAAACATCTGCTCTAAGGAGATATTTAATCACTTGCAAATTCTACCGAATTCTACCGAAAACGTTGCAACTCAGAAAGCTCCAAAGTATTATAAATGCACTTTTATTTAAAGCTTATATAAAGTCTTGCGATGGTCCTGAAGGTAGACAGTATCGCTGCGGAGAATTTTCGCAAATTCAATATTTTCTAGCAGACATTTAGGCTGCTTTGAAAGACTGATCCGAACTGACAGAATCGCCTCCGATTGAGTGGATACGCTCTACAACAGCTTCGAAGCCAACTTTAAGGCGTATTAAGGCAACTTTTTGGGAGGCTATACACACGTTTTAAAAAGGCGATAAACATGAAAATCGCTATTGAGACACGGAAAATCATTTGCTGTCGATGGAGCAACTACAGACTACAGAAAATACAGAAATGGGTTCGAAGCATAAATGTATGGAACGCCAACTGACTAAAAAAAATACTGTAATGGGTGCAAATCGAACATCTATAAAAAAACTACAGGAAATAGCCACCACAGACTGGAGGAAATACGGAAATCGGTACAAAATCGATCAACAATGGAGCAACCACAGACTAGAGACACTACGGACATGTGTTCAAATTGAATTTAATACTTTACCGGAGAAAATAGCAACTGAAAAGACTTCGTCCAACTTCCAAGATCTTTCTTGCTCTCACAAAAAAGTAACTTTATAGATCGTAAATAGATTTGGGGGCATTATCGGTCCTTTAGATCGTAACCTTTGTGAATAGAATAAAAATAATAGTAATTTCGGTAGTAATTAATTTTTTTTTTTGTTATTGCTCGGATCCATGGTTTTTTTTAATGTTTTCTTCCTTCATTTTTTTCCACGATCATTTTTCATTTTCTACTTTTTACATTCACTCGAACAATTTTAATTTGACTTTAAATACCGCAAAACGTTGCTTAATCGTCCTGTATCTTGAACGTGCGTACTGGATAATTATCCTTGTATCCTCGATCCTTGTATTGCATTCATTTCGTTGTAATGTGAAATCCCGCATGAGTGATTATCCAAGAGTTCGTATTCTGATCATTACCAATTTTCTGTTTGTTTTCCGCTGAACCAACATCAGGTGGTTGTTCCTTTTTTTTCTGTTGCTTTTCTCTTGCAAAGGATAATCGCTGAGAGCCACCAACCAGGATAATTATTCCAATAAAGTGCTGTGGGTTGAATCCCGGAGGATAATTAAAAAAATAAATAAATAAACTGAAAAAAACTTTATTACTGTTTGCGGTTGGCACGCGTTCGTCTAGTGGTTATTTTTTTATTGTTGTTGTTGTTGTCACTGCTGCTGTTGTTTTGTGGTCGAGGCTGGTCTCTTCTTCACCTTCTCCTCCACCTCTTCAATGCTTTTTTGGGGGAGAAATTCTGCTGCTCTCAGATGCGTTGAATTTAATTAAATAATTGCTCGAAGTTTTTTTGGTCAGTTGTTAAAAAATCTTCGTTGATTTTTAATAATTTTTGTTTTTTAAAAAATTATAAATACTCAAACGCTTAAGTTTAATAATGAAAGTGGACACAACAATAAAATTCGATGTGTTTTTCTCTCAATTTAATAAATTCATGAAGCATTTACACAGAATTTTTAAAACAGCAAAGCGACGATTTATTTAAACAATATTTTATATTATAAATAAAACGAAGAAGAATCAAACGAAATTAATATTTTAATAAAATTATAAAAAAATGCAAATTAAAACAGATTCACACCGAATTCACACATCAAATCATTGAAATTCGATCTTCTCTAGGAAACTAACAACAAAAAATTGTTCATTGCCTTTGCTAAAATTTTCCTCTTTTATTGATATAGGATTAAAATTGCAGATTTGTTTGATTGAGAGGAGAAGAAAAAGTGACAACACACGAATGTCAAACAAACGACTGAATTTTACAAAAAAACCAAACAAACATAAAATTAAATTCCATTCAATGCGGTCGTTTAATCATATATAAGCTAATTTATTTAAAGTTATTCTTCTGGTTACATCGAAATAATCTTCTAAAATATTGATTCAGATCAATTCGAATCTTTTTTGTTGGTTAAACCTCTGTAAAGGTTTTAGTTTAAGCCTCGAAAAATCATTTGAATAAATAGTATAAAGGGTCTTTTGTTGTTCTATTAAAAGGGAAACAAAAGAGCAAGAAGTTTGCTTTTCAATTCTAACCACTAAAAGAAACACCGCCAAATTAAACACCGCACGCACCGAAAATCAACTCCTCAGGATCACATTGAAGATTAATTGCACCGAATCGATCAATGATCGATCTTGACAACTTTTCCACATTCGAAAGTTGCATTTGATCCATGCCTTAATTTATTTCAACCTTTTATCTGCTCTTTCTGCTTCCTTCCTACTTCTTTGTTAATGCATTTGACGGATAGCTTTGGATCATGTTGACATTTATATTGAACGTATTACTTTAAATACCTCTCTGATTTTGAGGGTGAATATTTTTTTCTTTTTGTGTTTGCCTCCTCTTCGACGTTGATTGATTTTTGAATGATTCCTTAGTCATTTACCACTCACCCGGACGCATCTAAATGGAGGTCTAGAATAGCAGCGAGTAGCGTGGAGTCTTTATTCAGTTTGTTGATTTTCGCAGACGCTGAAACGCTTTTAGAAGCAAAACGATGGCAATGTTCGATGCAGATTTTGATGATCTTCTCTTGTGATTTAATAGAGTTTCAAGGTATATAGAAAAGATGCTCTAAAAATTATAGTTTCCTAGAGGTTATTTAGAAAAAATAGAACGTGGTACATTAAGTAATTATTTTTAATATAGTACAATTTAATTTATCGACGAGTTCGAGTTCTGTAAATGGAAATTTGGAGCATCGTGGAAAATGAATTCGTCACATTTTAATGCTGTACACTCGATTGAACGACTTCGACTCGACTTTGACAGTGGCTGACAAAAGGATGCCGACAAAGGCGACAAAGAAAAGGACAAAATCCGTGTCTATGCGTAACCGTTGCTCGAAACGAATTGGCAAAATTGAGAGCGTAGCGCGAGTGTCAAGCAACAGCAGCAGGCGACATGAAATTTTGCAACAAACTGAAAAAATACTCGATAAGAAAGGAAATTGCAAGCTGTTAACTTTTAAAGGAGAAGAAACAATCAACAGCAACAACAACAAGAAACGTTGTTGTAAAGGAAACCCTTTTTTTTGAAAAGGTGCTTAAAGATGTTTCTATTCTCTTCTTTAATCTCGATCCTGACGATCTCCTTTCTCAATTGACTGAACTCGACGCGGAACTAATAACGGCATTTTGTATTATTATTGTTGCTGCAATTACTAGTTTTAATATTATTGTAATTTACTGTTAACACGCTTCCGAGTTCTTCGATTGTTCGATTTTGTGCAAAAATTTGTCACCTTGTTTGTCACGCCGTGCAAATTTTTCGCTCCACTGAAGACGCTGATGATGATGATGGCGATAATGTAGCCATTTGGCTATGAGAAATGTCTTCATACATAAATTAAATATTTTCACAATGTTACAAATGCAAACAACCCTTGCAAAATAGTAGCATTCGTTAAATTTATGCATTGATAATTTCCTTTTTCCAAATCATTATTATTTTTTTTTTTTTAAATTTTGTTCGTTTGTTAAGGGTGAAGAGGATTTGTGATTTCATGGGAAATAAGTGTTATTTATTATATCAGTGAAGCTTTAAGAACTGTTCCCAATTTAGGAACAAATATGCAACGATAACAAAAATAATATCAAAACTGTGATTAAAAATCAGAATTTATGAATTCAATACGTATTTCATTTACGTTTAGCGATTTTTTTCTGTTAAGTTAAAATAGTTAAAGTTAATGTAAAATTTAAGTAAAGTTACGTTGTAGGTAAGTAATAGTTAAGTTACAGCTAACTTACAGTTAAGTTAAACGTAAGTATAAGTTAGGCTAAATTTAAGTTAAAGTTAAAGTGAAGTTAAACTATAGTTAAAATAAGTTAAAATGTAGTTAAACATTTAAACATGTGTGTAGCTAAACTCAACAGATTCTCTGAACACCTTTTAATTAAAGTTATTTCCAAGTTGAATTCCCAATTTTAAAATATCAAACAGCATCATTTATTTAGCTAACAACGTCGTTAAAGTAGCAGTGAAGAGTTAACATTTAGTTAGACTTTATTTTCTTATTTTAATTTCATAGTTAAAATTAACTGTATGAATAAACTTGCAGTTTAGCTAACGGCTAAGATTCCATTTCAGTTGAAGAGAATCTTTTAGCAAACTAAATCGTTAGTTAGTTAGTGTTGGTTAACTAAATAGTTAAAAATACCTACGAGTGAATGAAATAGTGATTGCCTCTATTTTGCTAACAACTACGTTAAAGTAAACGCAAGTGGTTTGCGTTTTTTAGAGTTAATTTTGCTTTTTCGATGCCATATTGCATAAAATAACGCTTTGGAGGCACTTATTTAACTATCGAACTCGCTAAAGTAACGGCTAAGATTAAACTTAAGTTAGACTTTATTTCCCTTACTGATTCCATAGTAGAAAATAGCTACAACTGACCTATTTAGATAAATACGTTGTTAAAGTAACGACAAGAAATAAATTTTAGGTATAGTTAATTTCCATTTTGATTTTATTTCACATTTTACTCTTCGTATTTAATGACTTTTTGACGTATTTTCAAAGAGCAGGACTTGTTAATCCTCGAGTCAGCAAATAAAGCCTCAATTAATTTTGTTTGTTCTTTATAATCATCTTTCCTCCTTCTCATATACTTCTAAAGATAACAACGAAGAAGTTACCCAGCGAGTACAAGGGATACTTTGCTTATTATTACTTTGCTTGTCGTAATACGGAAGTGGATATTATTTTACATGTTCGATAAATATACGTAGATATATCTATGTACTCTATACACAATTTTACTTCCTTCCCACAAAAATTTCCTTGCAATTTTTCTTGTAAATAAATAAATATAGAGGAAATGTAGAGGCATCTGCTTCAATCTGCATAAGTTGCAAGCCACGAGAAACGCTCCTGTTGTCTTAAGGTTTACTTAAGGATCATCGAATCTTGTTTACTTACTCTCATCACACGCCTAACCCAATAGCTGACTGAGTGATTGAGTTCTCAGGTAGCCGAAGATGCTTGAAGAACAATCGGTCTTCAGAAAATTCTGCTATGACAAAAAAGTGTCCTTAAAAATTGCAACATGCATAGTTTTGAAAGAAAGAAAAGGTGTTTCGATAAAAATCTACCCTCCAATGATTTCTTCCGTGTCCTATGTAAAGCCCACAACAAAAAAAAAATGTTTGCCTTATGTTTTGCATATCGCTTCAAGAGACTGCATCTTTTCTTCGATGTGTTGTAGCTCATCGCCTTCTCTTTATTATATCGATGTTATTCAGTTTGTTCTAGTGACTTCTCAAGAGACTAGATCTTTCAATAGGAAATATCTCTATATCTCTTTTCCCCTCTACGACCTTTTGTAGGTAAAAGATAACCTTATGCCTTCGTTTTTGTTTCTTGATTATGAAAATTGTGTATTGTATATGAATAATGGTCGAATGTTGTATTATGAAAGGTCATCGACATATTTTGAAATTAAAGATCACGTAATTCTATTACGGATGACCGGGGAAAGGTGGATTAGCTAAAGATTTACCATGGCTGATCAATAATGACAGGAAGAAAAGGCTTTAAAAAGTTAAAGAATTTGCTTATCAGTTAAAAGAATTAGGAGTATATAAGATGGCGACTCCAAAGATATAAATATCCATGGCATTCATGAATTCCCAGCTCAAAACCGAACCTTTAACCGTGAACCGAATGATCGTAGAGGTCATAACGTCAAAGACGTACAGGGTAAATCCCATACGAGTGCATTATGAGTGATTTACATGCGAATACCTTGAGAAATAATACTATAAGAACGACCCTTTAGGGAAATTCCCAAAAATGACAACTTTTTTAATGCTTCAATTAAAAATGCAATTGTTTTCGGGAGTTTTTCATCTTAATTTGTGTAGTAAAAAATGGGTCTCTTTTATTTTTCCAATTTAGACTGAATATAAATTATGTTTGATCACTTTTTGCAGTTTTATTTGACACTTTAAATGATTACAGTCAGATTTTTGACTATTTTGTTAAAGTAATTTAAATTTATTACGTTTTGGTCATTGATTCCATTGAATGATAGATAATGACTGTAGTAAAAATACGGAGAAAGAAGTAAATTAGAGATTATAGAGACATTTCTTTAAAATACTAAATTATGTCCAATTTAGTAATATTTTTATGTAAGAAAAGAAACAATTCTTTTGTTATCTACGTAGTTATGTGTACGTTTATTGCACATTTCTTAACTCTGCCCCAAATCTGTTGACGTGACATTTCTATACTGAAATAAATACCGCAGCAAGTAGAAAAAATTCAAAAAGTTTTAGGTTACGTTAACAATGTAATTTGGTAACTGAAATCATCCCCCGAAAAAAAAAAGATTGGCGAAAGCCACTAAACCGACATTTGACTGGCTAAAAGATGGGTATGAAAGGAAGAATCCATTTCCGTTGTGCCTAGAAGCATGCTTTGATTTTCGTTACCAACGACTTGTGCAACTATCAACGCTTTGGCAAGTCGCCAAAAGCGAAATATGAAATTCTAAAAGCCACAGTTAAATGAAATTTAATATTCAATGCAAAACCAGTCTATTGAAAATAACCGTGATGTGCGCCTCAAGGTAGACTTCTGTTTGCTACAATCTTCATTTTTACTTTTGTCAAAAAGAAAAATTGAAAAAATATTTTTCTTTAAGTAAATTCCTTGCTTTTAAAATTACCAAAAAGATTTAAAGAAAATAAATTAAATGTTAATTAAATTAAATGTAAAATCAATATTACAAATTTATTTAAAAATGCTATGCTATAAAAAGCAGTCAACATGAAAGGGTTGAAAGCATTCTAATTTGTGTTATATAATTTTTTTAACACATTTGTTCATCTTTATTGATCTATTGGTTTTTTCTCAGCGTGAGTCATTTATTTAAAAAAACAAAAAAACAAATCTGCTGCTATTTGTGCAGTCAGCAGACGAGAAATAAATTCGTTATAGCAACGAGCTGTTTAAATGAGAAAAAATGGTAGAAAGGAAAATTGTTATATGTACATATATATGTAATCATAAAAAGTAGAACAAAAGTACTAAAAAATTATATATAATCTTCAACACGTATTTCTGTTGCACGTAATATTGCGCAATAACACTGCATCCATATTTTATTGATCCAAATTTGCCTTTTCTGTACGCTACACACGAAGGTGAAAGGTTATGTTTTATTATATATATGTTCATTGTATTTATAAATACTATGTATTACATGAAATTCTAAAACCCCGTCACAGTTCAAGCGTTTCTAAATTAGACTATTCTGAATTTCATTTGACATTTTCATGATTTACAATTGTTTATATTAAATGCAACTCTTTGCTTTTTGATTTATTTTTTTATTATTCTGAGACTTATCTGACATTTTCTGAATAATAGTTGACTTTTCCTAAATTAATTTTATGCTTTCTGATTTACATTTGACTATTCTGAAAATCAATTGACATTTTCTGATTTGTATTTGAGCCTTCTCAATTTAATTTTAGGCTTTCAGAATCATATTTGACTATTCTGAGATTCAATTGACATTTTATGATTTATATTTGACTCTTCCGAATTTAATTTTAGACTTTCTGATTCACAATTGAATATTCTGAGTATCAATTGACATTTTCTGATTCATATTTGACTCTTCTGAATTTAATTTTAGGATTTCTGATTAACATTTCACTATTCTGAGAATCAATTGACATTTTCTAAATTATATTTGACTCTTCTGAATTTAATTTTAGGCTTTCTGATTTACAATTGACTATTCTGAGAATCAATTGACATTTTCTGATTTATGTTTGACTCTGCTGAATTTATTTTTATGCCTTCTGATTTACATTTGACTATTCTGAGTTTTATTTAACATTTTGTGATTATAATTTTATGAATTCTGAATTTAGTTTTATGGTGTCTGAATTACAATGCTTACATTCATTCGTTCAGCCTGAATTTTGGAGTCCGACGTTTCAATTTCAACGTCTCTTTTTCTGCAATACAATAAAAGTGTAGCGTAATTCATCTTCGACCAGGCCACAGACAGCAGAACTTTTTCTGATTTTTCTTTTAAACATTTTCTCGTGTTTTTTTTTTTTTACTTCTGGCAAAATGCCTAAAAATATTCTTGCAATTTGTATCTTTACGGTCCACATTTGCTACGTCGTCGTCCTACCTACCACAATCCGCTTCGAAATTGATTCCAAAACAAATTGAGTTGTTTTCATTGTTATTATGTGCATTCAATTGCTATATACAATAAATAATTTTAAATTATTTATTATAAAAGCTCTAGAGAAGGAATATTTTGCTTGCAAAAAGCTATTTTATTTTTGATTTGTTTTTAAATTATTTTATATTATATATTTTATTTTATTTTATTTGTTCATTTTCTTTTTATGAAAGCTCCTTTCTTCAGGACCAGATAAGTTTTTTCCAATGAAGTAAATTGGAATTGCTTAATTAAAAGATCACTTTGAAACAAAGATCATTTTTAAATAAAATAATTCGCAATTTCTGGTGAATTATTATAGTGTATAAATAACCTTTAAAATAAAACAAAACTTCAATCGTTGGTCTTCCAATTCAAGGTAGAAATTCTTTTAAATTTAATTCAAATTTAAATTCATTCTTTTGTGTGTTAATTGATTCTTCCTCCACTTGCAACACAACTCATTCCCATGTAAGCAACACTCACAGCATCAATTTATACATTTGAGTTGTGGAAATACTTCTGTAAAGCCTACTTCAAAGCGCCCCAACATTTCGCAGCTGCTACCAGCAACAACAATTCACCTTGCATCTCATTAAAGTCACAACAACTTTTTTATTCTTGTACAAAATGAAGCCACGTTGAACTTCCTGAATACTTTGGAGAAGAAAACTTTTCACCTCACCTCCTCCAAACATGCTTTGAAAATAAATTTCGTATTCTTTACCCTTTGTCCTACTTTTCCCTTCTTCAAATTCTCCTTTCTTTAATTTCTTCCTTTAGCTTTTCTGCTGGCCTCGTTCTGCTGCTCAATATTCGAATTTTATACACCTAGAAGTAGGCAAAGGAATAGTTTTTTCGCCTACTTAAAGTTTACGTGTTTTCCTTATCATAAAATAGGAAAAAAACTGCTATGAATTTTATATTCCAGTGAACTTTGCATTAACAATTTGTTGTTTCTTATTGAACTTTAAGTGGATGCAAGAAAGTTTCTTTTTATCGAAAAAAATCCCGTGAAAAACTCCAAAGCAGCAAAGAAGAAAAATACGAAAAGCAAAAGCAAAATAAAAGCCACATCAAGATAATAATTTATGTAGTCTGCTTCTAGGATAAGAGAAGAAATAAATTAAGTAGTAATTGCAAATCTATACGAAGAAAAAGAAAAAGAAAAATTAACATCAAATTAATTTATTACTTAATTTTAATTTAAGGAAATATAATTTACAAAGTAAAATTACTTTTATATCGAAAGTATTTAATATAGAAAATGAAAATAATTTGTTTTAAAGCAAACAAAGGAATATTTAAATTAATTTAAAAGGGATTTTAAGAGTTTAAAGGGAAATAAAGACTCTTGTGCAATGAAATTTTACAAAAAATAATACAATGTAAATATATTTATTAACATTAACTCTTTATATATTAAGTAAAGTGACAGAGAAGAAAGCAGCTGAAAACAGAGCTATGAAAAAAAAAAAATAATCTCAAAGTAGTTGAAGTTGTTGACCTTTTTTAACCAGGTTTTTTAAGACTTCCTCGTTAAGCAAAAGATAATTTTTAGTCTTTCATTCATGAGTACATACGAAATATAATTTCCAGATGCAGAAGTAAAAGCAAAGGCAAAAGCAAAAGCAAAATCCCAATCTGAAAGCACATCAACTCCGTTGATCTTTTCACGTTCAGATTCAGAAGCTGTGAGTGGTTTTTTATTGCAAAATTTCAACTTTTTCTTCAACTTTATTATTATTATTATTTTTATTGCGAGTATAATTGTGATGTATGTCGGCAATTTCCATTAACTACGAATTAAATTAAATAATCAAAGTTTTTATTGTATGATGAGAGTTTGAATATTAAATTTAAGTTAAATAATAAAAACTAAAACTTCAAATGTTATAAAAACTTTATTTTTCTCTCTTTATTCTTTCCAAATTTCATTTTTTTATTATTATGTTTTTTATAATTCATTCTCAAAATTTTCTATCGGTGCAAAGATTTCAATGTTGAAACTATTGAAGTACTAAAAGTGTAAAAAGTACAACATGTGATAAAAACTCTCAACGCTTCCAGCTTCCGAACTCTGAACATGAATGGGTCAACGTTTAACTTGCGACAGCGACGATCATCAGCATTTCATCCACTGCATCATTGATTTTTATTCGTTTTCATGTGTTTTTGGCTTTTGACTCTTTCCAAATGAGCAGAAAAGTAAATGACTAACAACGAAAGCGAAAGAAATGCAGACGAGGGAAAAACATTACCAAGAAATCGATCATTAAAAATGCTAAAGCTGCGGAAATTGAGGGAAAATCCTAGAAGTGAACAGTGAAGCAACTCCTTTAAAAATCATTGAAAAACAGTTTAAAAATGTCTGAACAAATATTGAAATAATCCTTCATTAAATTTGCAATGCAATGAATTTATTATGCAACGTTTAAAAATTGAACTCTGTTTAAAAATTGGATTTTATTTGAGTGCGAAGGAGTTCAAAGGAATTTTTGTTTTCTTCTACTGATAAAAAGAAAGAAAAAATAATTGACAGATTTTTAACCCTTTCCGATTTCTGTTTCTGTTTGTTTTTTCTTTTTTAATATTATTAATGATATGAATTTATTTTCTTCATTATTTTTTGTAGTATTTCAGTGATAGATCGAATTTTTCTCACGGTTTCAATTTGTAATCCTGTTGACTTTCCTCCTCCTCCTTCTCCTCCTTTCCCTTTTTCCTTATCATTTTCGTCAGTTTTTATTTATACAAATTCATAGCTGTAAAAATGTGGATTATTTTTAAATTGATTGCATTTTATAGTCGTGTGAAGTTGCTGCTTGATTGTCTCCGGTCCCATCCAATGCTCGCCCCCTCCTCCCCCGCCATCGCAAACTTTGTCTCCCTTATCAAAAGTTTACTGCATTTTCCTCTTTTTCAATGGACATTTTTGCTATAATCAAAGTGAACGATGTGATTATGTCGTTTTTCATATTTCTGTTGTGTAATAAACGAGTACGAGCAACGACGCCAACGAGTAACATCGACATGTGAATTCAATGACAACGCAGCGAGTTCATTGACAAAGCACCGAGATGCATAAAGAAACTAGAAAGATGCGATGCATCTGTGAATGAAACAAGTTTTTGGATGGAGTCTGTCCTCAGCGTTCGTTTGTCACTGGCAACTGTTTAATTTTAAAGCCGTTTTTCAGCTAAAAAAATGTATTTTTTCACATATGAATTTTGCACATTTTGGGTTTTATTTAATAAATGCTGCGGGATAAAGGAAAAACAAGAAAAATCCAAAAAAGCAACAGAAAAAACAAGGAATTTTTCTCTTGCGGTTTTTTAAGATTTTTTATCTTCTTCAATTTTTATTTTTTATTTAAAGTTTTCGGTTTCTCTCGTTTTTATTTTTACCTCTTTTCTTTTTTCCATTTTTGTGGTTTTTTTATTTATTACTTTTAAAATCTTTTTCGTTTTTCTTGTTTTTGGAAATTGTTTTTATTTAATAAATTGTATTTTGTTTTCACCAAATTTTCTCGTTATTTCTGTCTTCTTTTCACTTCAAAAAATCTTCTTCTTTGTCTCTTTTTGTTTGTCTGGTTTTTCGGTTTTCGTTTTGTCTTGGTTTCGTGATTTATTGTCCGTTATGCGGCGCACTCAACGAGTTAGCGGTCAGTTTTGCTGTCACAATCTTTCACTCGCTGCATGAAGCAACATTTTTTAATTACTTATTTCTGTCTCTGTTGTTTCCTTCTTTATTAAACAATTTTTCCCTCATGTAATCACTCAAACTTCTTGTTATTATTTTATTTTCTCCTTTAATTAATTTCCTTAATTTCAATATTTATTTATTGAACTTTCGAAAAATGTTTCGTTTTCACCTTTGATTTGGAGGGAGCTTCATTAATTTCATTCGAACGTGACACGATTTTCATATTTCATTTGCAACACGATTTAAAAATACACGATCTGAAGTTGGACCTGGATATGGAGCTCCAAAGAGTGGTTTTTTTTTTGCCATTGTTCAGCTTTTCATAGAGATAAAAATTAATCAAAATATGACTTAATTACACACGTGTTTTAATGATAATGGAAAAGGAAAACTGAGACTCCGAAAACACGAACAACGAACAATGGAGCGGAATAAATGAAGTGAAGGAAAGAAAACGGTGCAACGAATCGTATGAAGTTCGTGTGGAGATCGTGTTTCTATAAAATTCGGTTCGTTAAAGTACGTCGTGTAATCAGATGCTACTTTTATGCATTACATAACGGTTACTTTGAGCGCCAATAAATTATTTAATCTTTTCCTATTTCATTTATATTTTTAATTGATTTCCCTGTTTCTTTTATATAAAGAAACGTTCAAATGAGGCAGAAAAAATTGCAGAAATGGCAATAAAAAAAACAAAAATTATATTTAAGCAGTCAGCTTCTATAGAAATAATAATAGAGTTGGTATTCCTCAGCTATTTACAACTTTCAATGAATTTTTCAATTCATTTCTCCTTCAAAAAAATCCACTTAATTCTATAACGTTATTGGTCATTTCTCTGTAAAACCTGACTGTATAGAACACCCTCTATACGGAGGGTAACTAATATTCGGGATCCTTCTAATGACACACACTCAATTTAATTGCAGCAACACCAAAGAAAAACAGCGTCCAATTAAGAGACAAGCCGACACATGAAACAAATTAACATAATAATGAAAGGTTGGACGGGCTGCACTTCCCGACTTCTGTTTGACTTCGCGGACTAGCAGCACGATAACCGATTGCCACCCTCCACCCTCTGCCCTAAACGTCAAACCTCAAACGCGACGTTGATTCATCCACCGCGTCCAACCCACCGAGCAGACAATTGAATTCGGTTTCGCTAATCATTTACTAAGAATCTAACATCGACGCGTGTTTTTGACACTTTTCGTTTGTTGTTTTCCTTGGCGTTTAACCCTTGTTGCAGTAGCACGAATTTGTAACTGTGCAACGGTGTATATTTAAGGCCGTAATTAATGAACTTTTGGTCCAAATTTAACAGGACCAAATCTTAACAGGGCCTTAAAACAAGAGTGAAATTACGCTTCTGTCGACATTTCTACACAGTGAGAAAAGAAAGAAAGAAATTGATTAGTATGAATTATAAAATTTCGAAAGAGAAACCAGTGAAACGATAAAAATGGATATTTGAATACAATACAATTATAAATAAGAAAACCGTTCTTAAAAGGGAAAAATTCAATAACTTTAAAGGTGAAGAACGAAAAAAATAAGAATTTTAAAAGGAATCAGAATAAAAAACAAGTGATAGAGAAAAATTTAAATTAGAAATTAAAAAAATAAATTAATAAATGGACTGGTATTAACAACTTTAAAGCATTCCGAAGTAATAACAAACCTTGACAAAAAATTATATACGAATTATAAATGACCTGAGCACAAATCAAAAAACAGAAATATTCCATAGATGTTTATATTAAATTTTTTGTATAAATTTCGTAGAGATATTTTAAACTATTTTAAGAACATTTCCTTAAATTAAATTTAAACAAAAAACAATATTATTATAAACAATATTATTATATAATATTATGAATTATAAACTAAAAACTAGAAATAAAAACGAAGAACAAAAATGAAAAATATTATTTTGAGTCCAATTATTTTTTAATCTTATTTTAATTTTATTATAATCTTTTTTCCACCGGAATTATTTTTTTCTTTTATAACATTATAAGGATCTTCTCTTTACAGTGTACCGTTTCAGTCCCCTAGTGACTTCAAATGCTGGAAATAAGTCAGCATAATGCACTGAAACGTCATTTCAAAGAAACTTGTGCATTTTTTCCAGTAACACGTGCCAATGTATTATCGTAATAATCACGAGGAACAGAAAGAGTGATTGAAAAAGATAAGGGGAAAATGTATGATAGAAACGTAAGGGAAAAATCACCCCATATCGTCTATGCTTCCTCTATCGATGAGGCACAAAACTTTTTTGTAAAGGGTGTGACAAAAGAATGCAGCGAATTTTTACAACAATCCCTGTGAATTTTTTCAAAACGAAACTACTAAAAAAATATATATGTAATTTCCGAAATAATATTAACTATAACTATAATAAAAATAAAACTTCTAATAACCCAACGATGAATAGTAAAAAAGCTTGGAATTGGAAATGGTTAAGGGAGGAATAAGTCTTAAACTTACATCTTCTATGGCACCATGGAAATTAGGTAATTGAATGAGGAACGAGTGACACACTTGCACATGCCACATTATAACGTCTAGCATTACGAGCATGGACGGCATCGCCACCCTCTCATCGCTGCTCTTCATCAATGAAATGTTGCATATATAGTACGTCGCAAAAGGTTGCCATTTGGTACCGTGTTCACCCTTATCCAGATAAAAAGGGCCGGCGAAATTCTTTTTCCCTCCTTTTCCACTTTCTGTCTTTATGAATGCTGCACGAAATGAACTTCAAAGCAATCAATTAATGCCAACTAACTATTTTATATATAGAGTTTCGTGAACTAGGAGGGTTTCTGTATAATCATAGAGACTTAACAAAGGTTATCAGGTTTATACAGATTAACTTCTTTAAGTACTGACTCTCTAAAGAGCCGAAAAGTCTTCTTGAAAACCTAGATTGTCATTTGCATTATCAAATTCTAGCCTTTGTAGCATTTTCTTTGCAAGTGTCATTAAATACTATATTACCTTATGTCAAGTCTCATACACGTCTGCCTGTTTTTACTTTCCTTTTTTTAGGCTTCTACTTTACTTAGGGTTTCCATCAATATTAATTATTACATTAATAACTTCTACTAAATAAACTTTATTGGTATTGATTGAAATATTAAAATATTTCATCTCATTGGCCCATATATAATAAATATCGCATGAAACAATGTAATTATCGTAGCTATAAATTAGAGTTCACACCTTTCATAATTTTAAATTTTCAAATCTGTCGATTAAGCAGAAGTCTATTGCTCCAGAGTCAGTTGAAAGGGTTTATTAAATAGAAGACGATCAACCTCAAGGTCTATAGAAATTATATACAATTAGTCAATAGAATGAGTCAATAGGGGAAGGATGAGTCAATATAATGATTAGGTAGAAGGAAACTCAATTTGAAACTGGGGACGATGATACTAAAGAAGAGCGGAGGCTGATAAAGATGAGGGTAAGGATGAGGATTTTGGTTAGGATATAAATAAGTATGAAAGTAAGAATGAGAACGAAGAAGATGAGGATGAAATTGAATATGGTATTAAAGAATAGAATCCTTAAAGTAGGGATGAAGGAGAATACTGACAGGGATAACTCTATAATAAGGATAGATAATACCAATATGGAAAGAGATAGGGATATGGATGTGGATAAGAGTAAAACTAAAAATGACGACACGACGGATCAAGATCAGAGTGGACATGGGGATGAGGAGGTTTATACTGTGCGGGTGATAAGGGTGATGATTATGACTGCAAAAAGGGCGGTAATGACCACCATGTTTATCCTTATATGGACATAAGTCAACAGATAAGCACTTTTTTTGCCAACGAAATTTTATTTTCAGTATTTTAAAAGGGGAAAACAGTAAGGCATGAAATTCTAAGCATCAGGATGTCCTTTTCCTGTTTGCAGCCATCACAATTGTCAAAAAAAAATGTCGATTGTTTGGAAAAAACTCCCTAAGTTGCGAAAAAGTCGGCATTTTCACACGTCATGACTGTCAGTGGCTGTCATTGTTTTGAAATATTCAGGGCATAGAAAAAGTGCGCACCTCATCATCAGCAGCGATGCCATCAGTTTTCTGATCTGATCTCGAAAATGAGACGAAGTGCATTAAAATTCATTGTTGTTGTTGTGTTTGATTGTGGAGTTCGTTTAGCTGATTGTCTCGTCGTATTTTTCTTTTAGGGTGGCCTAAAAAGCTTCCAGGGCCTCCTTTCACACCCAAAAAATATAAGGAACCCATGTATCCTCTGTCACTTCACTGAATTCAGTAACAATACAATAAAATAAAATAAAATTAACCGAAATTTAAACAGGAAATTATTTTAATTTAAAAGTGCAAACATTTTTCTAAAATAAATAAAGCGAATTATCGCTACATCCGGCGATAAATTTTCTTTCATTTATATTTGCAAAAATTTTCCAGGTAATTTTGTTTAGTGTAATTTTTTGGATTGAAAGTCGTAAAAGAGAATTTTAATATTATTCACACTCCAATAAAATTCCTAGAACAATGAAAAAGCACAAACAGAAGAAAAACAAATATCCGCTGAAATTCTTCTTCTTGACGATCTTTTGGCTAGGAAATTTTCATTATTCATTTGTTCGAAAATAATTCATACGCAGAATTTCGCTCTTTAAATATTTTTCTCCTGCCTTTTTTATTATTCTGTGTCTGCGGTTGGATTTAGAAATACTGACTGCGAAATGAGTTCGAAAGACTCACCGATTTATGAAACACTTTATAGACTTTCTGACGTCAATAAAAAAATAAAAAAAAAACTAAAAAAATTAAGAGAAAAAAAATTCAGAAATATTTCTACATTAATATTAATTGAATTTAAATATTGTAACAATTGCAACCCGATTCTAAGACTTTATACCATTTCTCTAAAATTCCTCTTTTTTTTCCTTTTGTTTCTATTTTCCAATTTTTTCCAACTAAAAACTTACTCAACTTCTATAAATCCGCATCTCGTTTAATATCAAAAGTCAGCCGAAATCATTGAGGAAGAAATCACTGCAGCGCGTACATAAATCCGTACATAGCATAAGAAATCTGCTGTTCATTTTCGTAACCCATATTCCTTGTTCTCGAGAACTATTCGCTCGACGATTCCTCCATCTACGAGCCCCATAAAATCATGCCTTCAACTTCCGTCCCACATTTTTTAATGTCTTGTAAAGTCATTAAATCGTACCGAGAAAAGGTGAAATCTTTGCAAAATGTTGAAAAGTTTGAATGGAAGAGAAAAAGACAGAAGAAGACATGGAGCAGGAAGCGAGGGAGGCAGGAGGAATCAAGAGGAACAATTAAAGTGGGATGCTTCCCCGAATTTCTCAATTCGTGGTCTCCATTTCTGACGTTAATGCAACTTTGTGAAATAAAAAGAAAATGACCACGGCGAAGAAAAAAAGAAAAATTAAGAAAAAAATGGAAAAAAAAAAATTTGAAGATGTGTACATAAAAACCATAACACATCGTTTATATATTCCAGTAATTTTTGTGATATGCAAATTATGCTTTCTGAATTACAAGTGAAAAAGTGTAGATACTCAATGTCAATCCTTCTCAGGCCTCTGGCTCAATAACCTTTTTGGGTCAGTGATCTGCTATACAGTCGTTTTATCTTCGATCTTTAATGTCGCATCATTCACTTCGTAGACGACTCAACAAGTACACCGACACTCCATAGCATCATCCAAAAGACTCCATAAATTTAATAGACTAATTCCCATGCGGCCTGCACCATAGTCATTCATACAGATTTTGGAATTAGTGTACACTATCCACGATTCTACAAAATCTCTTCCTGTCTTCGCCGCTTTACCCCAGAAACTGGTTCATGCGTTGGACAGGTTCAGACCAACGCACTCACACTTACGACTCATTCATTAGAGTGGATCAATCGTGTGGCCTCTCTTCACTCAGTCGATACCCACAACATTCTTGCTATAGACTCTTTCTACAGATTGAATCTAAAACAGATGCTGGATGCGGTGCAGCAACTCATCATCGTCGTCACTGTTATGCATCGGGCGATGGTGAGCCACAGGATACGAAAAGAAGGCTTGGATGCAGGATGTCAGAGGGAGAGAAAAAGATCTAGTCGTCTTTTTAATTTTTTTTTCTTTTTCGCGTGTTTCTCGTTCGCCTTGGCTTCAGTTTCTTTTTGGTTTTATTCGCTTTAGTCTTTATCTCTTTTAATCTTTTTGCTTTTACCATTTTTTAGCGTCTTATTATCTTGTTCTGCGTCTTGTACTACTGAGCCGTGCAACAAGGAGTCTTTCATGTGGCTTGTATTCCTCTCTTCGAATGCCGTAAAAAGGAATGGTGAAAAAATATTGCATTTAAAGAGCAGCCGTGGGTCTTTGCACCTATCCTAGTTATAATAAAAGTATTTATGCCAATATGAAAGAGAGAGGACGAGGAAGATAACGAATTGAACGTTCTTCATTGCGACGGTGTTGTTTATGATTAAATTAGTGAAAATATCCTGACATTAAATTAATATTTCCAATTTAAGTATGTGTTTTATTCAAGAATTTTACGAACCTTAACTAATTTATATTAAAAGAAAAATATTTTATTTCTCAGTTTCCAATTTTTCTAACAACTATCTAAGAAAATCTTAAAATTCGCAGCTCAAAAATCTTTAAAAAAATTCGAAATCTTTCTCTCTTCTGCCGCACTGCAACGCGACAAAAAGAGTAAAATAAAATTTCACTCTCGCAAAGAGCACTGCTTGGGGAACAGCTGGAACAGATGTGCACCGTGTGCCGATTCCACTGGTTCCCGACAAACGTGCGCCGTGTTCCGTGAATGAATGTTCCACACGAAAGACCGCTTCATTGCGTTGCGAGTGGTTAAACGCGAAGGTTGTGTGTTGTGCGGTGTTCGTGTTTTGTTAGCGAACGCGTGAGTTCGTGTCGCCTGCGTCGCATTTTAACTCGCTGACGGTAGTGACTTTTCGATGACTTCCGCAACTTTTTGCACAGGGACGCTCTGCGGTGGCGGCGCCTTTATGAAAAGCCGATTTTCGCATTTTACTTAAACATCAACAACGATTCAAACGTGCCTTGTAATTGACGTGGGAACTCTTGATTTTTGCTTGCCTCTTCGATGGATTGCAGCGAACTTTTATGTAATGGGATAAAACAAAATTTTTATAGTGTGAAATGTACTCAAAAAATATTGCAAATTCTTTCGGACTTTTTGTAAAAATTCATAGTATTTAGAAGCAAATATGGAGTGTAAATTGACGGCAACGGAAAGTGTATAAAATAATTACAAATCTCAAAATTCGAAAGTAAAAATGGAAAAATAAAAATGAGTTTTAAAGAATATTAAAAAAAATAAAAACTTTAATGAAAACATTTTGGAAAAATGATTAAACGCCAACAATAATTTTACACAAATCAAATTATTATGAAATTAAATAAATAAAAACTAAAAAAAAAATTAATTTCAAAAAATTTAAATAACTTTATTATTAAATTAAATTAATATAAAAATATTATGAACACAAAAAAGTTGAATTGAAAACGAAATTTTACGGAAAATAAACTGCAAATTTTATTTTAAATTAGCTAAATAAAGAAACTCTATTTGATTAATTTTATTAATCGATTTGATCAGCGGCGCAGCATTTTTCTGATAATCAAGTGGATTATAATTTGAAAAAGTGAAAACTTTCTACACTCGAAATTATGTTGGCTGTTAAAAACTTCTTTTTGCCGGAACGCAGCAAGGCGCCTGAAACACCGCAACGTTTCTCACGGATGCCCGAAGCGTTTCTGCGCTCCATTCGCAGGCGCTCGTTGCGTGTGAAGCGCGCCAAAAGTTTGGTTGTGTCCGACCGCGAGAAGAGGAAATCAGGTGAGGTACCGTGTTGTTGTTGTTGCTGTTGTCAATATCATGGCGATTGCCAAGATATTTGTTTATATTATTTCATTTAAAGGTTTGAGAAACAAGCGATAGATTCCTTTAATTTTAATTTTTTTAGTCAAATTTGTGTTTGAATTAATTTTAATTTATGTTTTGATTTGCCAACCTGTTTCCAAACAAATTTTAATGAATAATCTCTTATAAATTGTAATACATAAAAGATTTTTTTTATAAATTCCCCCACTTTTCCGTCTTCAAGATTTTGCTCAATTTTGGCAACATCATCATTTGAAATCATTGCTTTGTTGGCAAGATTTTCCATCGTCTGCATTTCTTCTGCTTTCGTTTTTAGTCATTTACTTTTCTGCTCATTTGGAAAGAGTCAAAAGTCAAAAACACATGAAAACGAATAAAAATCAATGATGCAGTGGCTGAAATGCTGATGATCGTCGCTGTCGCAAGTTAAACGTTGACCCATTCATGTTCAGAGTTCGGAAGCTGGAAGCGTTGAGAGTTTTTATCACTTGTTGTACTTTTTACACTTTTATTACTTCAATAGTTTCAACATTGAAATCTTTGCACCGATAGAAAATTAACACAAAAACAAGGAATAAGATAAGAATAAAGTTGAATGATCGGGAAGAGAAGAAATAAATAACATTAAAATCTAACAACATTGTGAATAAACTAAGCCATAAATTATCGAATAACCTTTTTATTTGGCATGTTTCCTTTCATTTCGTGAAGATATTTTATTAATTCCAGTTTAAAATCAATCGTCATTCATTTAACAGACATTTACTAAAACTTCTGCTTTAATTTATTGGAATTCTTGTGATTTATTTTATTTATTTTATTGTTTTGATTTAGCTGAAATCAAAAAATATTTAAAGATTTCGGAAAAATATTCAATTTTTAAGATAAATTTAAGAATGAAATTTATTAATTAATAATATATTTTTATGTTGTTTTGTTCTAATTGCGGTTTGCTTTGAATGTTTTCTAATTTTTTTATTTTTACTGCAAACTTTATAAAAATAATATCTTAATTCTTTTGTGTCATCTGTCATTCATGAACCGCGATGCTTTAATAATAATGATAATAAAAACTATAAAAATTAAAAGTAATTATCAGCAATAAAAATAGAACATTTGTTATGGAAAAAAGCTAACATTAATGATAAGAAATATTTTATAGAAAAGGTTAATAATAGACAAAGTTTAAAAGATCATCTCAAAGAAAGTTTTCGAATGGAATTAGCAGTAAATGAATTACTACAATTGATTATATTTGACAAGGAAATTTTAAAAAGAAAATAAAAGCAAATGCATTTAGGAAATAAGTAAAAATTTAATTAAAACCGAAAAATTAAAAAAAAAATGCTTTCGAAATCATAAGCAATTATTAAATAATAATTAAGAATGAAAAATTCTAATGAAAATGAGGAAATTTAATATATAAAGTTTTTTATGTTGTTTTCTTTTTCTCTTTTTAAAGTTATATTTTTTTAATAATGTTTAAAATCTTTATTTCCTTCTTCTTTTTTGCTTTTCAGCATTGTCCATTATTTTTCTTCTTTCATTAACAATTTCATTGCCATCTTTGTTCTGTCGCTGATTTTATTTTGCGATTATTAATAATGTTTTTGCTATTATTTCGACAGCTTCACGAGTTTTTTACGGCATTTCAAACAACGAATTCAACAATAAAAATTAAAACAAAAACCGTGACAGGAAAAAATCAAAAAACAATAAGAAAAAATCAAAAAAACAATAACAATTATCGTAGTTTTTTGCTATGGTTACTAAACACAAATTTAATAGCTTGTTTTGCCTTGTCTGTGTTTTTGTCCTCGTGCTTTGTCCTCTTCTTTACCGCCGTCGAGCGCAAAAGATCGTTTATTGACGATTTGAATTTATTGCGGTTACTGTTTTAGATGTTGGCCAATCAAATTGCGACACACTTCAGTTAAATTTCGGTCATTTATTGTTGAGTTGTTTGTTGCTTTTCCCTGGCATCTGTAGCAACTGAAACAAACAAAGGAAACCGCAAAACATTGTCAAATTTCTTAAGTTCTGTGAACTTCTATTGCGTTGGCTAAGATACAAATTAAAATCACTGGAAAATAAAATAAACTTACATCGTTAAATAATCATAATTTTCACCTCTTCAAAATTAATTTTTAATTATTTTGAAAAAGAGGTAAATCGATGAATATTTCAATACGAAAAATTTTTATACGAAATGGTGAATAAAATCAGCGGGAAATTCTAAAAAAAAAAAATTTAACAAGAACGATTTTATTTACACAATTTTTTCACAACAGTAAAAAATGTTTACATTAATTATTTTTAAAAAAATTTAAACAACAACAACTTTTTCTACTCAACATTGGTTTAAATTTAGCAAAACGAAAGAATTTTAAGAATTTTTAGCGCTAAAAACACTTGAATAAATAAAAGAAAGAAAATCAATTGTTTATAAAATAATTTTTAGAGCTGATAAAAACTATTTAATTGCGAAACAAGCCAACAACAAAAACCACATTTTCTTTAAAAATATTTTGTTAATTTCCTTAAAGAATAATAAAAGAAAGAAATTATTTTTTCAGGAAATTCAACAAAAAACATTTTAATTAAAAATTTCTTTAAACTAAACGGAAAAAGGAATTATTATAAAAAAATAATCTAGTTTCTTATTCGATTTTTCCATATTTTTTCAGGATTTTTATCATTTCATTTGATATTTTTATGATAATTGCTTTTCTTTAAGTGTTCTTTTTTTTTTTTTTTTGATTGAATTTTTAATTGTTTATTTTACGATTGTTGTTTAAAATGGTTTTTGGGTTTTTTCCACTTCTGTTTTGAATTTTTTCCAAATGCTTATTTAAAACAATTGCTTTTTGCAATCATTTTTTGGTTGCTACGTTTAAATAATGTTTTTTAATGAAAATTTAGATGAAAAGTAACCAAAAATATTTAAAATTCAATTTTCTTTTCTTCGTATGTGTTATTAACATTATAATTATTAGAACAAAATTCTCGGTATCCTTTTTTTTTGTACTTCAAAATTATTTATTAATTAATAATTACTTTTTTTGACCAGATATTTCTCCATTTCCAGCTTTATATCTTCCTAAATGTGAAATATCTTTGATCACAAGCAGAACAAAGGGAAGAAGAAGAAGTAATAGAAGAGGAAGAATTTAACTCTTCTTCACTCTTCTGCAGCACATTCGTTAGCGGCACGATTCATTTCATTGTCAGTCGTTGATTCATTAATCATGACCATAAGAGAAAAGTCGTTGTTATTGGCGGAGGTGTTGCCAATGTTTAATTCTTCAGCGGCATTATTACATCGTCATTTGATGATGTTGATAGAAATTATAATAATAATACCGCGGCTGCTACGATATTTCTTTGCTCAATTTCGGCTCAAGACTTTTTCACTTCTTCCACAATCGATTGAATCTTTTTAAGTATGTTTTCGCTTTCGTAATAGAATATTTTCTGTCATGAACTCAAGTGAAGTGTATGATTTTTGACAAACGACTGATTGCATTAAATTGTTTATTATGACTTTGAAATTAATAATATTCATTATAGCCAATGATTCGCTATTATTTGTCCTTCACTCGTTTTGAGTGTGTCTGCAAAATGAGTTGGCGTTTCGTGTTGTTTTTTCCTATTATTCCCCGACAGCTCCATTTAAAGATCATTAATAACATTCACAGAAGGGAAAAATTTAAGGAAAACAAAGAAAAACAGAAGCCTACAGCTGCTTTGACTGTTCAAAGTATGACTTGGACCTTTAGGAGATTATATTACAAATAGTTTAAGTTCAATAAATAAAAAAAAAACCATCGAAAACAATAATTAATTAACTACACTGAGAGAATTCACTGCTAGATGAGGAAGAATCGTGTTACAAGAGGAAACTTTGAGATATTTATGTTGAACAGCATTACATATAGATTAAATATAGATTTATATTATTTCTTATTATTTTCATTATTAATTTTTAATTTAATATCTAAAAAATTAAATAGAGTGCGAATCTTTATAAAAGTTTTTTTTATTTTATTTTTTTCTTTATTTTTTTCTTAATTTTTGTTCTTTATTTGTTTGGAAGGTTCTATAAGAAATAGCATTTAATTAATGACTTTATTAAAAGCTTTCTAATATTTTAATGCAGTCTCCAAAAAGAAAGGAAATAAATTTAAAGAAGAAGAAGAGGAGGTGGGAACTTGTAAATATGTTATTCCCCCTCTCTTTCGCTCTCTTTTACCTTGTACCTTTCGACTTTAAATTTTAAAGTTACAATAGGAGAAATGTAGGTAGATAACTCATTATTATTATTATTGTTGAAAACTAAAAAATGAAGCATAAGGAGCATGGGCCAAAAAAAAACAAAAAAAAAGAAATATTTAATACAAGTAAAAAAAAAATAAAGGAAATAAAAGCGATGAATACAAAGCTATAAAAGGAAAAACATTGAACTTTTACAATCTGATAAACTTTGTTCAACTGACAAAAACTCAAAAGAAGGAAAAAACAAGAAAAAATTCAACAGAAACTCGTTGGAAAATGAAAACTAAAAAACAAGGAATCGAGCGGGTTTTTCTTAGGATTCGGTGTTGTTTCTGGTTTTGTTGGGTATCATTTCTATTATAAGCCTTGAGCGTATTTTCATTTCTTTTTTTTTTCCTGCAGTCTTTTGCGAAACTTTTGTGTAGGTTGCGATATTCTAAAGGAAGTTAGAGACTATGTAAAGATTAACAATATTGCGAAAAAAAAAGAAAAAAAGGAGGGAAAAGTGGCGATAGAAGGAGGTAAAGATAGGAAATGAGGAAGAAAACCCATCGATGTTTGCGAAAAGACTGCATTTTCAATGATTGAAGAAAAATTAATACAAAATACCTGACAATTTGCAATAATAGACGAAAAAAGAATGTTTTCCATCTGCTAAGACTAAAAAAAAAACAGAAAAGAAATGGGGAAATCGCCAACAGAAGAAATCCTAAATGGGACAAAACAATAGAGAAAAAAAAAGATCAGTAAAAGTATCACTAGAAAGAACGAATGCAAGATAAACCTGAAATCGATGAAATCGGGGGAAAAGCAAGAAGACTTTTGAATAGCTTAATGAAGGGGAATGTCAAATAAACCAAAACTAAGTAAATACAGAAAGGTCAAGATTTGTTTGTGTTGCCAAGAAAAAGATCAACACAAAGGGCAACATTGGAAATGAAGTGCAAAACAGAGAACAAGATGTGCATTGAACAATATAAAGGCCCAGACGAAGATCGATCAAAGGACCAAATCAAGATCAGCACAAAACGCAAAATAATAAGCAATATAAAAGCCAGAACAAGGTGCAAGTTGGAACCATCGATGATCCATCGATCGATCAAGTTACGAATGTAAGAAATGAAAAGAAAAGAACAAACACATTCTTTACGAGAATATTGATTAGTTTAATATAAAATAGTTTAATATAAAATAGCTTTTAAATCAATGGAAATTGTTAATTTGTCTCGTGTTTTCCGATCCGGTTTCCTTTATCAGTCTCGTTCCGTCTGGTCAGGTCCTCCTATTTCCTAGATATCGTTTTTAGAATAGGCTTCTAAAGGGCAAAGCGGAACAAAAATTAACGCCTACAGCGGAATGAAGTAAATTACTTAACGCACTGTAAAAACCATGACTTGCCAGAAGCAATTAAACAAACTCGACACTACTGACAGCCCATTCATCCTTCACAAAGACCGCCAAAGCTTCTGGCTGCCCGGTAATTGACTGAATCCTGATGAGCCTCGTTTTAGTGGCACTAGATCATCGTTGATTTTGTAATGGATGAAGTCGAGCGGCTGTCAGACTGCGCTCAAAGCTGAAGTGAAATTGAGCAATGGGCAAGAGTTGCGTTTCGAAGTATATGTCCAGGTTTTCGGGAAGAAAAAAGTCACGTTTCTGTTGATTTCAGTTTGGATTGTGTGTTATTAGATTAATCGTTGTAATGGTCGAATACAAGTCTTTAAAGGACCAATTGTTTTGGTCTTTGGAAGAGGTCTTATATTGGGCGATATAGTAACCATTCTCTCGGTTTTCTTCATTATTCTAATCCATTATTGATACTGCTCGATAGAAGATTCATTGGATTGTATTCAATTTTCGTTTATTTACTAAATTTTCGTTGATTTCGTTTGATTTTAAGTCGCAGAAGCGATGTTGCCAATTGTTTATCAACACTTTTTATCGGTCGTTTTCAGGTATGTACAATCACACACTTTTATCTGCGTGTTTTTTTTTTTTGTACTTTCTTATCTGAAAAAAGCAACAAATTCGTGCAACTGATAAAAGAGAATTGCTAACAAAACAAAGCAATTAACTTAACTTTTACCTGTTGCTGTTTTTACTCTTATCTTTTGCTGAAACGTCGACTGTACTATAACTGTAAATACAAGATCGTATTGTAAATGTTATACTATATTCCTTGTTAATATATTTTTAGTTCTCCTGAAATTTCTTCAATATTTTCAGTTTTCTTTTTTATGTTTTTTATCAGGGAAAAAGCTCTTATAAATCTTAAATTGATCAAAAAGTACAGGAAATTTTTGTTCAGGTCACGTTTTTATTTTTGATCATTCGTCTTGACTTTATTTCTGATTTCTCCATCCATCGCCCTCGATTAATTCTACATTATTTTTATTATTTAAATGACAAGTTTTGGAATTATTTCCTTTTCGTTTTTCCCATAGAACAAAAAAAATGTTTCTTTATATGGTCGACTGGCGCTTTCAACTTTTTATGACCTTTTTACGCTGTTGGTTGAAAGTCACCAATTCAATAACAATTTTTGTACTTTTACCTTGGTCATGGTTTGAATATTCGACAGCGAATGGAGGCCAGCAGCAAATCGGACCCTTTTCCATATTTGGCCCTCACTCGAACAGTGATCGAAATCAGCCAACCAAATGTTGTTGTTGTTGTTGTTGTCGTAGGTGCTTTTGACCATAAAATTGATCACTAAAAGGGGGAAATTTATATTTCCTGAACTGAGCACCTGTTGCTCGGTTATTTGCTTCTTCTTTCTTCATAAATGCGACGCGATGTGATTTTAAAATATTTCTAGAGGATGTGATTTCTTTTCCATTTGAATTTTCATTGCGTTCTTGTGTGTGTGTGTCAGTGTTACCTTTTCTTTTTCTTTGTCATCAAGGCAACGTGTGCTGCTGCCTTCCCAACGGAAGTCCATTTAAAGGCATTTTGAATACGAGTTGTGCTAAAAAAGCCCCTTGAATGACATACATAAGTCTGGACATAGGCACTTCAAGGTTTTTTCATGTGTGGATTTTTGTCAGCTGTTCTGCGGTTTTGCAGGCTTTAGTACCGTCGTCCCTCCTTGTTAAACTCTTTTTGTAATATAATCCATAAAACATTCGAATAAGTTAATTACTATAATTGAAGTAATATTCTTTTTTATTCTTCTTGGGCGAAAGTTGTATTAATTATCAAGAAATAATAAAAAACCTACGAAAAAAGAAGGTTTCTAATGAATATGAAATTTCTTCTTTTGCAAATTAAAGCAATAATTAAATATATAAAAATTTAAATAGAAGATAAGAGTGAATACATAAATAATAACTTCTTAAGGACCTTTGACGATTGTGATCTGCTTGAAGGATCGACGCTACTCTTTGCCATTATCCAATTTATATCAAATCGAAATGTAATTATTTGCAATATTTTTGCAGCTGAAGCATGGTTAAGATTGGAAATATGATTTGAAACTCGATACTTGTGCTCAGAAATATGTTCAAATCTTCAGTGTAAAAGAAAAATATTGAGGGGAGAAAAGAAGAGGGAACAATAAAGTAAAGAATGGCAGTGAAGAGGGGACACTTTTCTTTCCTTTTCCTTTGCCATATCCTCTTCAATCGTGTCCTCTGTGGTTTCTATAATTACACTTCATAAATATGTCAAAATTTTATGAGCGCAACCAAGAACCTCAGATAACAATGTCACCGGCGGACGGACGGACGAACTGAATCAGTAACTGATTAACTGTCTGATTGTCTGACGACTTAACAGATACATCAGGAAAAACCCCGAACCGAAACGAAGCCTGCGATGGAGTAGATTCCAGTACAGAGGCCAAATTACAAATTGTATTTAATTTTCGAATTTAATATTGTATTCGATTTTTATGAGAGAAAACTGTCGAATTGTTAATGAAAAAATTCGATAAGAGAAAAAGTAACAGTTCGTTGACATTTTTTTTTTTTTGTGCCATTATGAAATGAGCAATCTTTTTATATATACTATAACTACAATAAACTGACATGAGCCACATTTATTCGCAAAACGATGATGAAATTTTTTCTTTAAATGTAATAGGAAAATATCAAACATATTTGAAATGCAAATATAAACGTTTTTCGATATAGGAATATAAAATTGCGTCATAAAAGCATAATCATTGAATCACCCAATCCAACAACTGAATAATCCAGTGAGTGTTATGAGTAATCTATACGCTTTCGAATATACACGGTGACTCCATCGCGTGCAAAAGATTATTATCTTATTATTATGCAAACATTAAATATTTAATAGGAAAATATACAAAAGCTAAGGAAAACTTTTCAAAGTGTCTTCAAACTTTCTTGACTTTGGTAGGTGTTAAATATATAAATAAATAAAAATAATAATAATAATAAGTAAAATGAAATCATTTGACCTTAAAAAATATATATAAAATATATATTAAAAAAGATTGAGCTTAAATTTTAACTTTAAAATAACAGCATCTCGGAAATTATATAAAATACTACATTAAATGAAAATGTTTATGCTTATTTTGGCAGAAAAATTTAATTGAATTAAATGCTTAATGTTATTTAACGATCCTCTATTCATTTTTCCGGCAGGTGCCACACATCTAGCTGCATAAACGCCGCCTCCACATCCTCTCTTCCAACAAAACAAATTTGTTCTGTGTTTTTCTTTGTTGAAGACGTTGGGAGGAATTATTTTAGATTTTTGCTTCATTTAAACAATTCGTATTTTGTTATTTTATTCTTTTATGTTCTTATATTATTATTGTTTTCGTTTCGCTTTGGTTAATTCAGTCTTTGTTTCCTTTTCGAATTTCTTTTTCATTGATTTTTCAACTGAATTCCAAACAAAATCCACTAGAAGTCATTATTTCAATTGTTGCTGTTGCTTTCGTGATATTTTTATTATTCGTGATGTTATTCGTAATATTTCTACTATTCGCTGTTAGTACTATTATTATTATTGTTGTTTTACCTTGAGCTATTTTCGATATGATCATTTCATCTTTTAATTCAAACCTAATTCATTTATGGTTTCATATTTCATTATTTATTTCTCTATATACCATATATAACAAGTTTTTATCTATATGTCTATCTCTCACTCACTGTCTTTCCGTCTCCCTCTCTCTCTCTCTCATTCCGAATATTATTTCATGTGGACCAATAATTCGCTCATACTTCATTTTTATAGTTATCATTGGGCGATGGGCGTTATACAACTTGAACCTCTTTTAAGAATGCTTTAAGCTTGACTTTGTGAACAAAAAATAAGACCAACAGCCTATAAAAAAAGCATAATCAGCGATGATAATGATGGAGCTTCCTTAGTATCTACTAGATACTATCTAACGAATCCCCTTTATCTTGTAGGTCGGACCCTATATCTTCAGTCTACAGACGTTTCATGGACTCCATTTCCTTCTTCTGCAATCTTCTAAACGATTTGTATATAAATATGTAAAATAGTATATAAAAGTCTTTTTAATTGTTGATGTTATTATTATTCCCAGTTTGAAGACCAGTTTTTGGAGGGTTCTGTGCTGTAAATGATTTATTATTGTGCTCCGTGGGTTGTGGTGAGGTGAGGGCTTGTCGAAGGGGTTGTTTGTTGTACTCCATGGAAGGCGCTTTTTCTTTTCGCTCGCGCTATTTTGCACTCGATAATGCTTATTAGATTTAATATTTCATTCAAGGGTCTGTTCGAGTATTAGCTCAAGTAGTGTACAAATGAAAAAGCCTTTCTAATTAAGTATCGGAGAACCAAGAAATACTCACTTTGCTAATGTCAGAAGAAATGCAGAGGGTGGAAATAAAGCGAAAAGAGGAGAGAGAGAGAGAGAAGACACAAAAAAATAATCCAAGTTCCAAATTCAAAAAAAAAAAAAAAAAAAATCAACTGAATTTCTACAGGAACTTCGCTGATTTATTACTTTTACCCTACAATTTTTTTGATTTCAAGTGATTTATTGTAATCGAAACATAATTAAATATTCAGGAAATTTTTTTATTACTTTATCTTCCCTGCGTTTTATTATATTGGCCCTGTTAAAAGTCATTATATTTCTTCAAGAGATTCAAACAAAAAAAGAAAAAACAAAAACAAAAATTGTGCATCAAAATGATATAAACTTGCTTTAACTCTTCTTAGTATAGTAACCTACAGAAAGAATACGAATAAGTTTAAATTTCTCCAGTTTGTCACCATCATCTGAAAAATAGAAAAATTTCTAACGTTGCTCTTCACTAAACGTACTGAAGGACCTACAAGTATGCCACACACCTATAACATTGATGTGTATGAAAAGTAACTTTAAACACGAGGACGACAAGAAAACGACGACGATGACGACGATGATGACGACGATGATGACGGTGATGATGCCTGTGTGTGGTCATAAAAATTGAGGGTGACTTCATTAAATTTTATAGCCATACAGGAACAGTAAGCACCAAACTACCAGAAAATATGCTTCCGTGTGTTAATGGGCTATAAAAGAGATTGTATTTTATCGGAAGTTTATCGGGCTCTCGGCAACACACACGTATCACTTCATCCTGAATATTTTACCCGCAAAATCATCAGAATCGGTGGCTACGTGTTTACATTTTCAAGACATCATAAAATTAGTTTTATGTGATGAGGCAGCAAGGGCGTAATTTGTAATTTAGTAGTCTTCAAAAGTCTCAACAAAAAATTGTGTTAAATGTCATAAAATTAGAATATCAATATTACACTTGACCTCATCTAGATGATCCATGGATTAAGGCCAATAGTTCATGTTTCAGGTTCCTTCCTAGCTTGACCTCAGCTCAGGCTAAATTCTTTAACTGACCTTGTTACGCCACTAACTGTCAGTGTGTATCGTCCCTCACCAGGTTGCCTTAGAAGAATAATCAATAACGGCTCCTTCCCGGCCAAGCCAACCGTGCTAACCACGAATTCTGTAGTCTCAGGTCTCGTAGAGTGTTAGAACTTCTGCTGTCGTGTGCCATTTTCTTTAAATCATCGATCGATGTTTGTTTTTTCTATTCCACACTCCGCATTTTCTTATTTTCTCCTTCCTACATTCGTCTGTGTTTCACTTTCATTATTTGTTTTATTTTTATAAAGTTCTAAGGTCACCGGAGAAATTCTGAATCTTAACAACGCCTTCAGGTAATCATTACCTTTCATTATCTAACAATAATCCAATTGAAAAGGGAAAAAATTAAAAAGGAAAAAATATGTATTTGCTTTGAAGGTGGAGGTTTCCGTTTTCTTTTGCACTGTTTTCTTGTTTAATATTTTGGTTGGAAAAATCAGCGTTAGTCAAGATGTGAAAAGGTAACACAACACCACAGAAAATAGCAAAAAAGGTGGGCGCAAAAGAACATCTGTTTATATTGATTTCTCTTTTCTTTTTTCTCTTGCAATCTTTCGTAACATCTTTCGCTACATTTCTAGACATTGTATTGCAAATTTATATAATTATTATACAAACAAGAGTAGATATAGATGCTATATGAAGCTATATAGCTGCGGTGGGTGTTTATATAAAATCCTAGAATGCAAAGTCTCTGTGATTCTTTTACTATTGAAGAGATTTATTGAATTTATTTGTGATATTTAATATTGGATTTCCGACAGGAGCAGCTGTAGTTTCATTTATAACGGTGATTTGATTCGATATAAGCTGGAAAAATATAGGGGCCCATGAAAAACCCATGCAATTTAATATCTATTAATGAATCAATAGTCATATATAGGAAGTATTCCCTTCATTAGGTAAACAAAATCAACGATTTTCATAACCGAAACGCAATCAATCGAAATGCAATGCAATTAAAAGCCAAATTTCTTTAATTATTCAGCAATAATTTCGGAAAACACATTACAGCACTTTTACAATGTGATACTTTTCACTCAACATCGACGTGAACAGGATACAATAGAAAATATGTTTTACTCTTGGTCATAAAAAAAACATCCTAATTAACGCAAAAGTCACGGAAATTATATCCGCCATGAAAATTGTTACCGTTTGCTTTCGTGTTGTTTTTTTTTTGTTGTCTCCTTTTTTGTATTAATATCCTATAAAACATATCGAAAAATAATCAATTTTTATTGAATACGTTCGTGTTATGGTGGTGGTCATTATTAATATTGGTTTTGTTGTTTTTATTAAGGTTCATTCGGGGTGTGTGTGTGTTTTGAAGGGGAAACTGAAATGCATTTCACCCTCATGTTGATGCAAAAGTGAAAACTCCTATACTCTGAAGTAAGTCTTTCTACGTGAGCAAAAGATTTTCCATCATTTCCGTAATGTAACACATTTCGACTAGAAAATTCTCCCAAAAATCATTGTCAGATCAGAAACATTTAAAGGTATAAAAAGCAAAAAGCAATGAAGATTTTTTTGACTTAAAGTTTCCCAAAAAACGATAGCGACGAACCTCATAAATAATCACAGATATAACAAAGCATTTAAAGCAGAACTTTTGGACGCAGAAGTTCTGCCATCCGTCATTTTCTCATTACTTGCTTCGGATGAATTTAAAATTAAATCAGTGAAACAGATCAGCAAACAATTTATTACTTGCAGTGAAGAAACCTTTAAAAATTTGCATACAAATTGCAAAACCGCGCCAGAACATACGCAAACACATCTCAAGTTCGAAGTAGAAAGGACACATTTTTTAATGCTGCCCATTCATTAGCTTCGATGTTCCATTCATAACAATTGCTCTACCTTTCGAAACTAGTTTCTAAGCGGCTCCTTTTCAAAGGGAACCCTTTAAAGAGCGATTGACCAGCTACAAACGAAAACTCCATGACTTTTTTCTGGTATCACTCCTGAGGCTTGTCAAGAAATGAAAGACGACGCGTCTGTTTCGGATTTTTTGTGTTTTCTTTTGTTTTTTTTTTTTTATTTTTTGATAAATACTCTTTTAAAGAGTAAAAAGCTTTTCTTATTCAAATTTTAATATTCCTTTTTTAACGATGTTTTAACAAATCATAAAACAACAAACCAACAGACAGTCGAATCACCCGACGAAGCCTTTTCTTATTCGAAGACAGATCTTTTTTTTTTTAATTATTAAAGGTTATAAAAAGCGGACCAACCAGTTCGGTATCAGTTCCCCTGCTCCACAAAGAAGTGTGCTTCGAAATAGTGCCATTTTCTCTCCCAACTCAAAGCTACTTCTTAACGATTTATTTATCTATTTTTCCCCCGTTTCGTGTTGTGTGTTTAATGTCGTGTTTTCGAGGCGGATGCTTTAACAAAAAGGAGTGAGTTCTTGGTGCAAACATGATCAAAGAGATTTATAATTCAAGAGATTGTTATCAGAGAACAGTTGCTTCTAATTAAATGTGGAACCTCTGAGAAGTTCTCGGTTGACATTGATACTTCTTTACTTCTTTCCCTTTTCTGGTTCTTTGTCAAGACTTTGGTTGAATTGAGGGAAATTTTTGTGTCAGAAAAATTATTAGTAACAATTTTCATTAACAATTGATAATAATACTAATGAAAAGATGTTTATATATGAGATTATGCGAGGGAAATGTATTAGTTCCTTTATTTAGAATAATTCCATCATTAATTTGAAGACATCAATTAATCAGTCTAAGATTTTTAAAAGCAAAAAGCTATAGAAACGACGCCAGCATCTGGTATCACTATGAAATCACTGTGAAATCAGTGTGAAGCTGTGTTCGAATCAAGACAAGAAGAAAGACAAATTTGCTGCAACGAATCAAGTGTCAAACAACAGCATCTCGCACTCACATGTGACAGCTGTCAGAATCGGAATACGAACCAGGAAAGCGGCCAAGTCAAGTTGGGAAAAAATACGTTTAGCATTGGAAAGAATGGAAACAAACGTCTTAAAACAACAACAACAACACGTGTGACAAATAATATTAATTGGATGAATGAATACGATTAAAAAGTCTGAAGATGAATTGTGCAAGAAGATGTGGACCAAACGACAACAACAACAACAACAACAGTGAAACAACAAGAAACAAACAAACAAAATTCAAACTGTGAACTCTAATTTGTCAAAATTTTCACACCATCCTCAACAGAAAGGAGGACAATTTACACACGATTTTCTTATGTGACGTTTTAACGATGCGCATGCAACACGACACATTAGGCGAAGAAAAGCCGAAGGGATACGAAAAATACCCATCATAAGAAAATTCATTATGATTTCCTTGGTTTTCCCTTTAAAAAAGAATTCGTTGAACAGTTAGATTCTGAAGGATCTCAGTAAAATTTGAGTATTATGAGTACTAGATTCGAGTACACGGAAATTTGAGCTATTATCAAAAGTTGTAGATCAAATTCCAAGGATCTAAATTGGCGTACAGTCCTATAAAAAGTCAAAGAAGAAGAAAAATTCAATATTTCAGTTGTTTAACTATCCCTACTTCCCCTTCTCCATCATCAGTTTCGCTATTTCCTTTTGCCAATTTTTGTAGAAGGCTTTTGTCAAGTTCAACGAATCCGCATTCATCCATTACTACGTCATTAAAGCGTGATTAAAGATGCCTACACGATCCTCTGTATCCCTTCGATAGCGGAATTTTCTTGCTTGTCTCTTCTATTTCCATGCTGCTAAATGGGAAAGGGTCAAGAAACGGTGCAGGACATTCACGATTGGTTTTTGTGCCAGTTTTGTCGGTGCTTTCATTCAGGTTGTTGTCCTTCACTTCTTTTCTTTTCCTTTTCTTATCTTCTCTTGTCATCTTCTCTTGCAGCAATTTTCATGCCCCTTTCGAGGAAGACGATCCTTGTTTTCCTTGGGTGTGACTTTGAGCTGTGTGTGAATTAATTAGCCAAAGTTTAAATACGTACATTTTCATGCTTATTTCGAAACAATTTATTACATTTTCGTTTATTTCGGGCAGTTCGTCGTTTATATTCATTCTTTTTCGGTGTTCAATGTCAAATTCCATCAATGGGAAGATTCTTTTAGTATTTAAAGCGTCTCTACTCCAAATTGTTAATTTTTAACTATTCCTTTTATGCTGTTTCTCAAACGCGACAGTTTCTCCTGTCAAATTTTCCGTATTTCTGCATGAATTAACGGCTCTTTTGAAGAGATTAATGATTATTTGTGAACTATTTGCTGACAGATGTCGTGGCAACTGTACAGAAATATGTACGTTGCTTGACAAATGATTTAAGAGAACGCTTAATAAGCGAAGACCAATTAACTACCAGAAATTGCTGCTTTAATTGAAATAAAAGCAAAAAAATAACCAGAAAATAATCACCAATAACAAAAAAATATATTTAAAAATTATTTTATTTATTTATGTAAAATTAAATATTACATAATTTATTAACATATATTTTTTTTACATTTTAATAATAATATTAATAATTTATTTATTTATGTGGATCTAAATTCTAATGTCTAAAATCGAAATTCTGAAATAAATAAAAACAAAATAAAATAAATAAAAAAAGGAAAAAAAAAAATTCTTTATAAGGATTTTAATTTAAATCAATTTTGCAACTTTTCAATTTTGCATTTCAAGTAATTTTTCATGAAATTTCTACGAGTTTTTGGAATTATAATTAAAAAAAAATGGATTATTATAAATTCTTTAATTTAACATTTTACAGAAATTTATGATCTTTTTCAATGAAACTTTTAAGAATTTTTTTTTTTGCTTTTTCTCCTATTCCATCTTCATCATGATTGAAATTATTCTGATTTTATAAGGCATCAAAAGTACTTGAATCTTTCACAAGATTTTTCATCGTAAAACCAAAAACGTGTTCGAGTATTTCCTGTTGCTACATTTACGTATATAGCATGTACTTTTTCTGAGATTCTTGTCCATATAGCATTTAATTAGCTATAGAAAACTTCTTCCGTGTATCACGTTACATGTCACTCTGAATTTTTTTCGCATCGCAGAGGTTAAACTCAAGCATAGACGAAGATGTGCTCGAGAAGATTGACAGACATGTTAACCAATTTCACTGCACGACATTCGTCTGTTTGTCTTCGTGTTCGTCGCTGCATGTCTTTTGAACGAGTATCAAAGAAGTTGCCGGAATATTGCGAAGCTTTATCCTTGCATAATTTAGCAAGTTTCCTTCTATACAGTCCTCACCTGAAAGAGCTGAGAGGGAGATGGCAGCGATTGCATTCAATTGCTGCTGCTGCTGTTGGTGTTCGAACCTTCGTGACAACTCTTCGCAAATGTTCGATTGACGGGCAAATGGCAAATAGACAAACAGACAGAGGGAAGAGGAAAGGGTTTTTGTGGGTCCTCGTAGTCGTCCAAGTGCCTGCCTTGCGTGACATGTTCCATCTTTTTACTCCGATGTCATTTTATTTCACTGTTTGTTTTTCTCTTCATATGAATTTACTTCCTTTTGTGATTTAAATTAGCTGGAACTGGTCTTTCGGCGGAGGTCTCGATCTCCAACCGAAACACAGACCATAGCAAATATGTTTTTAAGTACCGAAAACATCAACTCGACTTACAATCGTTTCGTTGTTGAGTTTCTATGTGTCTTGCCGAAAATTTAAGCTATCCATTGAAGTCTTTTTCAATGTTGCCAACTTCTTGTGTCTTCCATCTCTCTCTTTTCTTCCCTCGGTTTCAAGATCCTTTATTGAGTTTCTTCGCAGCTGTTTAACGAAATTTTTCGCTGTCTATCAAAAGTTTAACACGTTTCTTTTGAGTAGTAACAGATTTGATTTAGTCTTTGATTGCGCTTAATTCAACATGTCACATGTCAAGGAGTTGTCAAGTAGTTCGCTGTCAACGAAGTCTGTGGGCAGCACATTCGAGTAAAGACTGTCTTCCACTTGTATTCATTAAAACCGAAGGCAACACTAAACATGTTCGTAGCTCGACTTGAACAAGGTTGATAACTTCTTACAAATCGCTCTCAATATTAATTTAAGCCATAAACATAAAAAGTGTGTCGAAAAAAGGCCAGCACACGCATTAAATGCTTAATTAATATCATCATCATGATTAATACTTCATTAAATTCATTCATTCATCGCTTTATATGGCGAAGACGACATCGATTGCTGATGAAGATTGGTTTTTTTGTCTTTTTCTTTTGGCACATGTTCGAAATGAGCGGGTGTTTACTTGGTGACGTCATGACGACGAAGCACATGCTTCTTTTGGTGCTGTCAATGTCGACTGTGACAGTGATTCATAGGCCAATTTATTTCTTTTATTTTATTTTTGGCTCAAGTTGTTGATCGAGATTTTGATTTTGAATTTGGTTTTTCTTGTTGCATTAAAAGTTTAATCAACAACTATAAAAAAAAAAAAACAATTGCAGAAATAATGTGGGTTAACAGGTCCACGATTATTGAAATTGAGGCTCTGCTGTTGCTTTTTTCCTTATCATCGATGTCCATATACAGTATTTTTCGATAGTTTTCAACTCATAACGAACCCGAATAAAAGACTTTTATTGATGTTTTCGATTAAATGGACTTGAGGTCACTTTCAGCAGTCAAATTGTATTTTTTTTTGTATTTTAATTAAAATTTATATCAACGCCTCGCATAAAAGTATTCGAAATTAATTCTGATTCTGATGTTATTCAATTACGGCTTACTATATATTTCAATTTATTTCTATTTCCTTTACAGATTCATTTGTGAACAGTCAAGAATGGACCATTTCACGATCGGTGCCCGATCTGCGACTTGGTATTGTCGGTTCTCTCAGCTCGGGCAAATCGGCCCTGGTGCATCGCTACTTAACGGGTTCCTATATGCAAGAAGAATCGCCCGAAGGCGGACGTTTCAAGAAGGAGATCTTCATCGATGGCCAAAGTTATTTGCTGTTGATACGGGACGAAGGCGGCCCACCCGAAATGCAGGTATTTTTAACATTATATAAATAGAGTTTTTCAATAAAGAACACATTATAAACCATTGAAGGTATTTTAACAACGGTAATTAAACGCTTTTATATCTTTTCTGCCAAATTTCGAGCATTTAAAACACTCTCAATGGAAACTATTAAATAAATTAAATTAAATATATTTAATTTTTGCTTAAAATATTAGGTTTATGTTGCTTCTTCTTATAGTACTTTTTCTTCTTCTTTTTCTTCTTATAAAATTTCATTATTTCTATTTTTTAATCATACTCAAGAGAAGCACAAAATTCATTCGTTCACAGATTCACAAAAATTGAATGCATTTTTAATAATGGCTGCTACGCTTGCTGCTTACACGCCCTGAATTATGCTTTATATTTCTCACTACTTGAAGAACAAAAAATCATGAATGACTCTTGTTTTGTTATGCTTCTTCATTCTTTCTTTTCTTTTTTCCCCCTTGAGTTGTGGATGATATTTCGATCTACATTTTTTCCTACTTTATTCATTCTTTTATTTCTTTATCTCGTCGTTCTGGGGCCACCTACTCCTCCTCCTCCTCCTCCTCCTCCTCCTTTGCTATCGAGTGTCTCGGAATACAATGCAAATATTTGAATTGAGGTCAATTTTGTTCGGATTTCGTAAAATTTCGCCTCTTTTTGTTGCGCCTCTCTCAGTAAAATAACCAAATAATCCACCCTCTTCTCGAAGCGACGAAGAAACCTTTTAAAAAGTTTATGATACAGCAGAATTGTATGAAGGATGGAGGAGATTAAACCGGCTTCCTTCGTAGGTTGCTTCAACTAAAACACTAGAAATTCCAAAGACGCTCGTCGTATAAAATATTCATTGTATCGATGGGGTTCGTTGTTGGAAAAGTTTAAGCCCAGCACTCGTTTTTGCACTTTTCCATGGGAAAAGTACCATTTGCATGAATATAAAGCCAATTCCTAATATTGCTAAATATAGGTTAACATGGCGTGAAAGAACTTTTAACCCACTGAAACTTCGTTCTCGATCCGTAGTTCTACAGTCTTCCATTGTTTGTTGTCTGCCGTTGAAGCGTGTTTCGTCTGTTCGTCTGCCTCCATTTCTGCCATCAAGTAACGTTACGGAATGAGGTAGTCGAATGTCAGCTGTAGAACTTCATTAGGAAAGTTTTTATTAAGCCAGGAATATTTTCATCTCAAATTTCAAATGCCACAGAAGCAAAGGAAAGAAAAAGCATTCAGTGAAACGCGTTGAGCGAAGGAAAGTGAGATGAATATAAGTGAATGGAATAAGTATAGATATAGGAAATGGAGATGTTTCTAAGTGAAATACCTTCATTCGGTGAGAGAATGTTGCTTCCACATGTCACGTTTGGCCACTTTTCCTATTGCATTCATTCCTAGTAATTTAATTTACTAAGTGACAAGTGAAAGGAAAATTTCTTTCGTTACCTTCTTCAAAAAAATAAAGAAATAACATAAAGATCTTTGTTGGTAAAATAATACTCCATAAATGCTTCACAAAAGGCTTTTCTGACCTCTTGTATTTGAATAAAAGTCTTTAGATAGAGAATTTGTGTTATGTGATTTCAATTGTATTTTATTTTAATTGGATCAATAACTTTTAATTATGCTGTAATGCCCTCCACAGCTAGATATATTTCAGTAGAAATCCTCTACAAACTCTGGGGAAATTTATTATGCAAAACAAATTGATTAAAAATGCTAATTTTGTTCTTTTTCTTTTGTGTTTGTCAAATAAAAGTTAAACAATGGTACCACAAGGTGAAAATGTTCCCTATCGCTTTTCTTCATACTGAATTTTTTTTTTTTTTTTTTGTTTTTTTTTTTTTTTTTTTGTTGGGTAGAGTGATCCTATCGATTCTCTTCACACCCTTCATTAGATATTTGCATATGAAATTCGATGACGACATCTCATAAATAAAAACTTACGGCAATATCGGCAATTAACTGAATTATGTTAATCTGCAATTGAACATATTTATGCATCAAACCGCCCTAAAAAACACCACCATCAGCATCGATCCTCTTTTTCAAACCTTCACATTACATTTGTAATGAGCGCAAATGTCATTTATGTACGATGAAATATTTCTGTTATTGCTCCTTTTATGACACTCGTTTACAATCTATGGACAATTCTATACTAAACGATATCATGTTGCAATCTTGACACGTTTGACTTATTTATTCATGGCAGAAAGTGTCGCAATAATCGCCTTATTCGGCGAGGCTTTCATTCGCGTAACATTTCATAATAAATAAACTCATTTTAGTCACCTTTCTTCTAATATTAAACTAGGTAATTTTGCAATGAGTTTAGACACTCGAATCACTTGAGAGAATATTTTATTTTACATATCGTATCGTACTTTAAAACCTTAGACTTCGTTTTTCGCCTGACGTCCGTTGTTACAGAAGCCATATGAAAAACGTACAAGGGGCAAAACCCTTAAAACTTTAACGTTATAGGACGGGTGAGATGTACAAGTCAGGCTGTAAGGCTCTACCAGTCTTGGTACATTTTCTAAAACTGGAAAAAGGAGTCGAAAGAGTCGAATTTTACTTGACATAAAATGCTTTTCATGTTTACCATTGGAGCTGGGATTTAAAGGGTTAAGTAACCAAATAAACGAAGTTGAAAGCAAACAAAAAACACAACTTTAATAAAAAAAAACAGTATAAAGAATAAAAAATAATACTTTCAGTGTTGGCAACGCTTTGAAACGGGAAACTTACGCTGAGTTTTAATAATTTTAATATACAAATTTTATACATATAAAAACAGTAAAGATATGCATTTTTTCTCATAAAAAACATTTTATAATTCTTAAATTTTTTTTTTTTTTTTGTGTATAATTTTCAAATTTCTTTTCTCAATGACCAGAAAACATCCAAAATTCTAAATTATCCACTGCCATATATTTAAAAATTACTATAAGATTAAAAAAATTATATTAAAAACTATTTAAAGTTAAGAAAAAGTAAAAAAAACGAATGCCACAAAGAACAAGTGAGAAAAACAAGAAGAAAAATTATAAGAAATGAGTAAGAGGGACAGACATATGACTTAGAGATAGAGAGAGAGAGAGAGAGAGAGAGAGAGAGAGAGAGAGAGAGAGAGAGAGAGAGAGAGAGAGAGAGACCTTCGAAAGAGAAGGTCACGCGTCAAAGGAAACATTGTATCTGTCCCCTTCAATTTATAGAAAAAAATTAAAGGAAAAAATAAAAAAAAAAAAATATTACCGATCGAAATTGGAAAAAAGAGGGTTAAAGACAAAAGCAAACAAAAGAATTCACTGCAACACCTCATTTTTTTGTTATGCTCTAAAATCCAATTGCATAAAAAATGCAACCCTTAAAAACGCATACAACGGATCTCGGGCACAGCGCCTAGAGTTGCCAATACATTCGTATTTAATCCTTTGTAAATATTTTACAAATTCACAGCGGGTCAAATTTTTACATTGTCGTTGTTTTTGTTTCTCAACTTTTATTAAACATGAAGACGAGAAATCATTTTACAATAATGCAAAAAATTTATTTGTAGTGTTTTAGTCGTTAATCGATGTTCGAACACCAGCGGCGTTCAACTGTCACTTTTTGACAGCACACAAAAATGCAAAATTTCAAGAAAAAAAAAGAAAGCAAATGCAAAAAAAAATTATACGTTTTTATAACGTTAAGGGAAAAAAATTTATAATCGAAATATATTTTAAATTAGTAGATAATAAAATAGCTACTAATAATATAAATAAAATATTGTATATATAGGGAAAGTGCTATAGATCTCTTTTCATGCTGATGGTTTTAATGCGAGAGGGAAGAGCTGTCGAAAGGGTTTGACATCGGATTCGCTTAAACGAGAAAAGGTTTAAACTACATCGAAGTTAATTGAAGGGTTGCTATAGGAGAATAATGATGACTGATGCGAGGCAGAAGCACCCCAAGGACATAATCAGCAAATTATACTTAATGCTTAACTTAAACAGGAATCATTAAATTCCATGATCAATAATAATTATTTCGTAAATTTAATTTATTAAAAGCAAATCTTGAAAACGTTGCTTAAATGTAAATTCTTGAAAATTAACTGTGGTAATTTTCGATGTAGTGTTGATTTATTGTGCATTTTTTTCCCTTCTGCACCGATTTGCCCAGACTGTAGTGCCTTTGATGTGTTCCTCTGACACAAACCCACTTCAATTTTGAATACATTGTGCATTTCTTTTGTCAATGTTGCCCCGTTGTCAAGGAATTCCTTTGCAAAGATGTGAAAAGTAGAATGCGCTGAATCAACCACAAAGAACAAGAGCAACATCTACGCTGGGTTTTTATAGGTTTATTCAAAACTCCGGAGCTGAAGCACTCTATACTCTATGAAGTACTCTGCTTGAAGCTGTCTATGAATCTTTTATGGAATTATAAATCCTATGTCATAAATGGAACTCTTTTCAGAACCCAAGCGGAAGAGCTAATAGAGGTCAATGAGCTATTGTGAAACAGCTTCTTGCTGTTTACCTTAAATTCTCCTCCTTCAGTTCAATGGATTTTGAAGAGAGTCATTCAGAGAAGTATCAAGACCTCATAATAAACGATCATAGGTCAGTTTCTGTTCTTATTAATACCACTTTGGCATTTAACTTTGTTGCTATGTGGTCGAGGACTGCCCAATGCATTGCATGAAAGCTGCAGACTATATAAGAGCCCCATTTCGGCTTCTTCCGGCCTGGCTGCTTGACGGAAGGACAAAAGCTGCCTTGACTCTATTCAACAGTCTACGTAGGTGCTCATAACCTTCATTAGCATGGCCAAGACCAACCAGGAACTACTTCGACTACTTTAACAGGTTCCTCGACATCGTCCCGTGGCCAACCTCATTTCCCTTTGCTGGTTTCTCTGGTTCCCCAGCTCCTTCAGAAACTACTACAAAATGCAATTCTTCGGTTCAAGCACTTCTTCTTCTTCTTCTCCCTCCTCCTCTTCCTCTTCTTTCTCTGACATTTCATTTAATGATTCAACAACTTGGCAAACATTTTCTTTTTTTATTTCTGGTCTTTCCTGATTTTTTCTTTTCTGTGGAGATTTCAATTTTTAACGTTTTTCACTTCTGTCTTTATAAAATATTTTACAGTTTTTTTTCTTGAATTTTATTTGTATTTTTTTTTTGTTTTAAGTGAACCTTTTAAAACCGTCTGCGTTTGTTTCACATCAGACGTTTTTTGTTGACTCCTTCGCGTCGTATATAAAGCAGTACCGTGCTCTTGAGACGTTACATGTTACATCAAATCCATACATAAACATCTACACACACACACACACACACACACACAGCCACATGCAAAGAGAATCTTCACACTGATTGTGACAAATAAAATTGAGTTTTTTCTATACTTTGCACGGATTTCTTTAGTATTTCCCTTCAAAGGCTGACTTCTTTCTTGATATTTCTTCGGTTCTGTATCCTTTATAATGAAATTATCCTATTTAAGAATATTATTACACATTATTCTCACCTTCCTGGGATCCATTTTGACTCGACTGCTGTTCTCAATGATTTAATTATAATTTTAATAGCTGCAACTGAGGGTTACTTGAGTATTTTGCATTCATTTCTTTGTGGATGCGCGTGAAATTGATGCACGCTTCGTTTTACGAAAATTCGTTCATCAACCACCAACGCCACAGCCACCACCACCACCAACACCAACGCCAACGCCAGCATCACTCACTTCATCACCATCTCGACATCCGCCGCCACCCTTCGTTTCAGTCCATTTTTTATTCGTGTTTTCATGCAATGAGTTTTTATGAGAAGAAATGCTGCAAGTTGCTTCCGCCTAGGCGCATACACAGAAAAATAAAATACAATGCAAAAAATACACTAAGCAAAAAAAAAAACACTAAAAGAAATAATATTATTTATATTATTAAAATATTTTCTGATAATTTGAAATAAATTTTATATAAATTTTTTTATGACTTTATAATTTACAAAAAAAAAATGAAAATTAAATAAATCACAAAACAATAAATAATAAAGAAATTGTTGAAAATAATAATAAAAATTTAACAGAATAAAAATAAATAAATAATAATAAAAGAAATTCGATCAGCCTGACCCCGAGCGTCACATTGTGCAGTCACCTGAGTGAAAGACGTCGTCGCCGTGACGTGTTTTTGCACCCAGAGAAACGACGTCTTCGACGACACTTCGGTAGCTGTCGTCTTTCAATCATAAAACTACGTAAATCATTCCACAGCCTCTTAAATATGCCGATAAACGGTTAGCTAATGCAACGCAATAAGCAATTCTTTGTGCTATTTTGCATGTCAATTGTAGTTGGTACACAAACCATCGATTGGAAAGTATGCAATGAAAACAGTTTGGAGCGCCACGTAAATTCACGTTTTATGAAGTGATGTGAAGTCACTCTGAAAAAGGAATGACGAAGACGTTCACTTTTGCGATTTTTAAAGCCAACGGCTCCGTGGTGACTCTTCCAATTTAAATCTTTGAGAAATAAATGAAAAGTATCAACTTGCGGCTTATAAGGATCCTTCGAAAGTCGATAACAATTTTGGTTCGACTGGAAAAACAATAAAAATTAGTACAGTAAGAATAAAAATATATGAAAACCTTCAGTGATTCTCGCAGTGTTGCTTGAAGCGAAGGGTTATTCGACGAAGGACAAACAAAGTGAGACAAAATCAACTACAGAAGCAGCATCGAGGAGTCGCACTCGACCCACACTCGATCCCCGCCGATGGAAACACCACCAAAAAGCATGATGCAATGTTTATGTTTACATTAACGAATACATAGAAAAATTAATGATCATCACCGTCATCACCATTATCATCGTTCACTTCTTGCCGCCATTCAGACGCCAAAAACTCGTCTGTCATCAACGAATTTTCGTGTTTAATGTTATTTTTGATGTTGTTATTATTGCTTTTATTGTTGCTATCGCTTCTAAGCCTATTATTATTCTAATTCTCGCCATGACATGTTTCAGTTTTCTATATTTCCATCAAGTTTACGGCGTAATTTCAATTTGTGTGCCGTTGGAACAGCGGAGAATGGACAAAAGTTGTCCAGAGCAACGCGTTTACTATAAACATGTGTTAGTGTACAAGTTCGCCATGTGTGTGTGTATGTGTGTCTTGTTGATGTGTTTATGTATGCGCCTGTGTGTTGAGCCAAATGCTGATGAAATGTTTCTTGCCGGCGGAAATCAGTTTCTCGCAAGTCGCTGTGACAAACGGTTTCGAGTTGTTCTACTCCGTGGTCTGCTTTTAGGCTGTTAAAAGTCAATTGAAACAATAACAAGTTGAATTTTGTTACAATAAACTCGTCTGATTTTTATCAAACGGTTTTGTTTATAAATTAATTTTGAAAAAAGCTTTTATTTTCCGGAAAATTAAGTGAGTTTTTTATGGTTTCATTGCAACAAGACGAAGGAAAACGGAGTGAGAAAAGGGATGATATTGATGAAAAGATAATTTATTCAAAATTTAAATGAAAAAATTGTGTTTTTTGAAGGATTTTTTAATGTGCTAAAAATTTTCTGTTTGCAAGAAGTTTTTCCCTTAAATGTTGTGGCCTATGTTTAGGCGTCGACTTAATTCGGTTGCTAACGTGTTTTCCACGTATTTCTTGTGTCGATTTCTTTCTTTTCCAACAACTGTTTTATGCATGGCCATAAAACATTTGAAGGGAAATTGAAGTGCATCATTTTGCATCGCATTGTTTGTGTTTTCCCTCAAATCCATTGCGTTATCCTTGAACCTGCGCAGTGGCTGGCTTTTTTCTGGCAAATGCTTCGCATGTCGAAGTCGATGATGAAGTGGATGATGACGATGACGAGGGGGACGACGCAGAGTTCGTTATCCTTGCATTTAGCGGGTGCATCCGCTGTTGCTAACAGAAAACGATGTAAACTTGAACTCGAATCGCAGTCGTGACAACGCCAAGCAGCGGCGTTGTTTGCTTCCCTCGCCGCCGTCTGTCAGCGACGCCTTCAACTATGCTGCGTTAAGTGCGAATGGCAGCTGTTTGTCGCCCTCTGAGCATCCGTTGTAGCCGCTTTTACGTTTATTTAATTACTCTTATTTAAATATATTTCATTTATTTGGCACTTGCCGTTATTTTCTCTCAGTGTAAAAGGCATTCACATTCCTAGCAGTTGGATGTTTATCATCGATTCACCTCAACATCTTTTAGAATTAACTTTTTTTTTTTTGTTTTTCCTTCTGCTTTCGCGTCTCTCCTTAGAAATCCTTGATTCAAACTGCGGAAATGTTTTCTCGTCTTCTTCATTTTCATGCTTCATGATTCTTTTAATGTAGCGATTTTCATTGGTTTTTTTGTGTTCTTTTTCTTTGCAGTTCGCTGCTTGGGTCGACGCTGTGATCTTCGTCTTCAGCCTCGAGAACGAAGCGAGCTTCAACGCGGTCTACAATTACTACACCAAAATGGCGCACTTTCGGAACAGCCAAGAAATCCCCATTATTTTGGTTGGCACTCAAGGTACACTGAACGATTTCAATGTGAAAAAGAAGAAACTTACTGTGAATTATAAAGCGAACAATGAAGCAAAAACGAAGCCATTTCTTTTATTCTCTCTTCTGTCGTTTCTTTTCAGATGGCATCACTGATCGCAACCCGCGCGTCATCGAAGACTCGCGAGCGCGCAAACTGGCGAACGACTTGAAGCGCTGCTCGTACTACGAGACGTGCGCCACCTACGGACTGAATGTGGAGCGTGTCTTCCACGACGGTGAGTAGCTGAAGCAGGCCATTTCGGCGCATCAGCGTCGGCATTGCTCATCCTCTGCCACTTCTCTTGCAGCCTGCCAGAAGATCCTGCAGCAACGGCTGCCTGTGCCGGCCGCCGTCAACTCGCGGCCCACCACGCCGCAGGGAACGCGCCTGGGCATCGCCTCATTTCACCACTCCAGCTCCAGCTCCAGCAACGCCAACGGCTTCTCCAGCCCCGCGCCTGCCTCGGCTAGCAACCTGTCGCTGCCTCATCGCCATCACGTGCTCTCGACGTCGTCGCATCACATTCCGATGCGCATCAGCGCCGACTTCGCCCACGCCGAGCAGCAGCACAGCCTGCCGCCGCCACCGCCGCAGTCCTCGACGACGAAATCCTGGCTGCAGCAGCATCACCAGCAGCAGCATCATTTGGCTCTGGCCAACGAGAACAACAACAGCATAACGACGAGCAGCGGCAAGTTCCTGCAAATCCAGCACGCAGCAGCGCATCACGGTTCCTCCTCTCATCACGGCTCCTCGTCGTCAGCTGTGCAGCACTCGGCGTCGGAGCATCTGGTGCCGCTGTCGTTGGTGCCGCTCCGAGAGTCCAAGGACAACAACAGCAGCGGCGGCGGCAAGGATCTGCCTACGCCAACGTCGACACCCACAGCGACTCGGAAGTCGCGCCGCCGCTCCAACCTCTTCATCCCCTCCTCGTCGAAGAAGGGCGACAAGGACGCGAAGAACGGCGAACTCGGCAGCGGCCGCTCCATCCCCATCAAGCAGGGGTACCTCTACAAGCGCTCCAGCAAGTCGCTGAACAAGGAGTGGAAGAAGAAGTACGTGACGCTGTGCGACGACGGCCGGCTGACGTACCACCCGTCGCTGCACGACTACATGGACGACGTGCACGGCAAGGAGATCCCGCTGCAGTACGTGACGGTGAAGGTGCCGGGCCAGAAGCCGCGCGGCTCCAAGTCCATCATAACGAACAGCGCGCTGACGACCTCCCTGCTGACCACGACGAATGGCGGCGGCAAGGCGCTGGCGCCAAACGGCAGCCTCAGCGAAGGCATCGGCTGTTTGTCGATTGTCAAGGACGCCAGCAGCAAGAAGCTGACCGAGAAGGTGCTACTGACGGCCTTCGATACGCTGCGCGAACCGGGCCGCTCGACGTCGTCGCAGCACACGAGCGGCGACGAGGGCATCGCGATGAGCAACTCCAACTCGCAGACGTTCGGGCTGCCGAGCAGCGGCGATTCGCAGCAACAGCGCGAGCTGCTGGCCGTCAATGCAGCCAGCAAATTGGACGTGCAGACGCCGAACGTGAAGAAGCGCCACCGACGCATGAAGAGCAGCGGCGTCAAGTCGAACGAGGTCGACGATTCCGACGGCTACGAGTTCTACATCGTGTCGCTGGACAGCAAGCAGTGGCACTTCGAGGCGGCGAACTCGGAGGAGCGCGACGAGTGGGTGGCGGCCATCGAGCAGGAGATCTTCAAGTCGCTGCAGGGCATCGAGAGCACGAAACTGAAGCCGGCGACGTCGAGCGAGTTGGCCGCGATGGTGGCGATACGGACGCGTGTCCCCGGCAACGGCAACTGCGTCGACTGCGACGCTTTAAGTAAGTTCAATTGTCATATAAAACAGCGCCAAGGAATCCTCTCAATCGCCCCATTTCAGATCCCGACTGGGCGAGCCTCAACTTGGGCGTTCTCATGTGCATCGAGTGCTCCGGCATCCATCGCAATCTCGGTTCGCACATCTCGAAGGTGCGCTCCTTGGGCCTGGACGATTGGCCGTAAGTAACGCCCGTCACTCCTCCTTTGCACCGCTTTATTAACTCCCTCCCAACAGCGCCGGCCACCTCAGCGTCATGCTGGCCATCGGCAACAGTCTGGCCAACTCCGTGTGGGAAGCGAACACGCAGCAGCGCTGCAAGCCGAAGCCGAACTCGACGCGCGAGGAGAAGGAGGCGTGGGTGCGCAGCAAGTACGAGGCTAAGGAGTTTCTGGCTCAAAACAGTAGCATGAGCAACGCGACGCCGGGACAGCAATTAATTGAAGCAGTGATTAGGTAAGTAAGGAAATAAATTTCCAATAAATTAGCAATAATCGTCTTCGGTTGTTCACAGATCTGACATGAAGTCGATCGTGCTGATTCTGGCAACCGCCAGCCGCGAAGTGACCAACGCCAACGTCAGCTCACGCGATGTACGGACGCCGCTGTTGCTGGCCTGCGCCATCGGCAACCTGGCGATAGCACAGCTCTTGATTTGGGTGAGTGGCTGCGTTTTGTCCATGCAATCAGTCAATTCAATGCAGTCTCCGTCGCTTTCAGAATGGCGCCAACATAAAGCACACCGACCACGAGGGACGCACCTGCCTGGCTTATGCCCGAGCCGCTCAGTCGCTGGCAACAGCCAAGTCACTGAAAGCAGCGGCGGCGGCGGCGGCGGCGGCGGCAGCTACTGCAGCTTCCTCCAGCAACAACACGCTGTCCTCGAGCGGTGTTAGCAACACTTCGTCGACATCTTCGAGCGCTTCTTCGAGTCATGCAGCAGCGGCTACGCAAGCTACAGTGACGGCATCAGCATCTGGAGCAGCAACCAATGGCAGCGGAATTCCAGCGCCTCAGTACAGCGTCGAGGAGACGACAGCTTTGGTGGAACTGTTGACTGGTCTCGGGTGTCCAGAGTCGGCGCCACTCACCGCCAGCGGCACGCTGCCACGTCGACGCGACACGCTCGGAACTCCGTACGAAAAAGCTGTGTCCGGCGTCATATAATGAATCACTTTCGACCTTTTCCGACGTCTGAATGCACGACCAAACAGAAAAACTTTTTGTTATATGTTAAAAATTAAATCTCACATTGATTTTAATGCTGATAATGATAATGAAAACGACGACGAGTTGTAATTGAAGTTGATTTTTATTGGTTTGGAGCCTCTGCTCTCCAATCAAATTACATTTAATAACAATGAAACAATTTCAAAGAAGCACGCTTCTAGCTCAGCGCTTTAGCGTTGTATTAAAGCATATTTAAATTCATATTTTAGTTAATTTGTTGTTCTGTTTGTTTGTTTGATTAACTTTAAAAGTGTGAACTGAGTTTGTATTAAATCAATGCTTGTTTCCGATGTTTGTATGACTATTATTATGATTGTGATAATAGTTATTATGATAATTATAACGCTAATAATGAATCCTTCTTTTAACTAGTTTCACGTTTATATTGCGTTTCTTCTTTTTGTATATTTTATGACCGTTTTAATTCTGGTGTTACTTTTAAATCGTAGGAGTTTTATTTATACTTTTATTTTGTTGACGATTGCTTATTATTTGCATAAAATTAATTTGACATTGCGATTGTTATAAATGTATTTCATAATACTTTATAATGTTTCTAACGATTTATTGATTATTGTGTTGTCGTTCTCATTTTATTATTTTAAATTGTTTTTCGTGAAATTGTTTTTACCATTAATTACTGCAATTCTTATCAATGTTGTTACTATCTTCGGCTGTTGAACAATGTTTGCATGCTTTAAAAGTCGTTAATGGATCGAAGATTGATAAAATTAAAGAAGAGCAGATACGAGTTATTATAATTATTTTTATTGCTATTATTATTACACGTGTTAATAGTATTTTTCGTGGTTCTCTTAGCTTTTCCTATTATTATTTAATATTACTAGATTATTTTGAACAATAATTAATATAATGTAATGATCTATTTAAAAGAAATAATCAAGTATTTTTTTTGAAAGAAGCAGAAGTTAAAATTTAGATTAAAATAAAAACAGGAATTAAAATAAATTGAAATTGTTATAAACTTATAATAATATATATATATATATACATGGTAATAAAACGCTAATTGACCAAATAACCAAACAACAGATATTGTAAAATTACTTTGCTTGAAAAATTGTTGTGACCGAGGAAATTAAAAGAAAAACTCTTCGAAAATATTACAACTCACAACATTTTGTAGAAAATCAACGAGGATTGACGATTGCTTGATAATCATGACAAAAGAAGATTTAACTGGAAAAAGGCTTTCCTGAAAATCAACTCTGATCAGTTTTTTATAGAAATAGAAAGAAAACTGAAATAGAAAACCACGTTTCGAACAACAACTCCTTTTTTAGGATCACATTAAAAATACTTTTTAAACACATCCGCAAATGAAAAATTAAATACAAAATACAATAATACAAAATCAAGAATTTCTTTGAAATATGTAAAAATTAAGAAGACGAAGAAAATGTTTTGATCACTTTACTGTAAATTAATTAAATAGCAAAAAATCCTTCTTACACAAAAATTAGCTAAACAAACAAATTCGACGGGATCCATTTTATTAACTTTTATTAAACAATTCAAGAACACTTTTAAATTAACTAATGCTTTATATACTTATACATACATACGTACATGGATATACACACACATGCACAGAACAATATATAGGTATTTGCGACTGTATCGTCTTGTATACTTTTGTGTAGCTATAAAACATTTATAAAAATGTATGTATGCATGTCACAATCTTATCAACAACAACAAAAACAATTATGCAAAAGTCACTGAAGTTGCAATGAAAAGGAAACACTTTCGTATATATTAATTATATATGTATGTATATACACATAAAAATATACACATCTGGAAAAGAAAATAAATAATATAAAAAAACCAATTGTTTTAATATCAAAACATTTTACAGAGCTTCAACATTACTTTATAAACTCCAATCACTTCTTTGCGAAAATATTCATATTTTACAAAATCATTTAAAAATGATGAATTCACGGCTAATTCCTGAATTGTGTTTCTTGCGTAATCGTGATTAACCACGTATTCCGTGATTAATGTGTTTTCGCCATCGTAGCACGTTCAAAGAACATTTCTCGGAATGGGTATCACTATTTCAAGGTTGCTCCTGCTGGGAAAAGGACTGTCATCAATACTGGACACACAAGGTGCAGAGTGCCAAGGAGCTCTGCTGGCCCGAAATTCGTCCATGTCCGAGCAAAGGTTAAACTACGTCTTCTAGAATACGCAAAATTCTAGAATACTTTACAACCAAAGACATTTGCTCCTAAATTTATTATTAGTTAATGACATTCGGATTAATTTGAATTCGATGTGTTCCCAAATTTTATTTTAATAATAATTCATCAAGTATTACAATTTGTATAACAATAATAAATGAATGGAACGCTTTTACTGATGTAAATAACGTAAATGTAAAATTTTAGCCATTTATACAATTTCATAGTAGTTCTACTGGTGGAAATATAGCACGAATGTGTTTAGATTGCAGTTAAACACTACGTTTCTTTCGTATTGTGATTAGTTACAATTGTAATAGATTTTCAAAGTCAATATTGAAGTTTTGAACAAGAATATGAATGAGAATAATAGTAATAGTGACAGTATTAATAAAAGAAATGATAGTAGTAACGATTGTAATAATGATTGTAATAATGATAGTAATAAAAGTAATTATAATGAGCGATTGAGTGTCTAGAATGTTTGCGGGTCGCATCGAACAAGATTTGTTCATCAGAATTTTAATTTAATAGTTAATCACTAATTAACACAGCGTTTACTACGACATTACACGAATGTGTAGCTATGTTCTTTGAATGTTTTTAGTGATATAAGACTTCAATTTAATGGCAATTAAATAATTAAATAATTAAATGTTAATAAGGCATTTAGTCAATTCATGAGGATTTCTGCATCCATTTAAAGATATATGGGTAGTATTCTGCTGATCAAAACCGTCTCGCTTTGGATCAACATTAATTAATTACAAAAACATAGCCATTTGGAATTGTAGTTTGGACAGAGTTCCGTTGATTCAAATTGCGGTGGTTTGTAATAGATTTTCAACGTGAATATTGAGTCTTGAGCATAAAAGTGATAATGGTTTGAAGTGATCATAGTAGCTGATAGTAGCTTAGAGAGTAACGATAGTAATAATTGTAATAGTGATGGCAATTATTGTTTTTGGATCTAGAAAAGGTGTAGACAGGCTTCGAGGGCGTTGCTGGCTATTTATTGTTGGCTGACGTCGATGTTGAGCGACCAGAATCGCGGGCAGAGTGACGTTCTTAAGCGCGCCACTCGTGCGTGCCGCTGTGATCGACTCGCTTCTGGCGGTCGTAGAATCGGCGCGTGCGTTCCTTGATGCTTTCGCGTGTTGTGTTGGCGGCCCGACGTAGTTGACATGGGCTCACCGCGGTGATGTTCGCGGGGATCTCCACGAACTTCCTGGTCCTGGCGCAGAAGCGCACCCTGGCCTTGTTCTGCCGGCACATGAAGTGGCCGAAGTCGACCATTTTGAAAATGCGCAGAATGCTCCATTCACTTGGAGTCACTGCAGCGCGCACCATGCTGGGCCAGTTTAGACGCGCCTGCGACTGTTGGAAGAGGTCGAAGGACTTGAACACGAAATCCTCTGTGATCGGAATACTTTTGCGGGCCTTGTACAGCGATCTGAGGTCTCGACGCACATCGGTGACGTAGAACAACTTGTGCTCGAAGAAAACTCTACGCGAAAAAAGGTCAATGTTGAGGTGATTTAGCAGCTTCACGGTTTTCTGGAGAAGCTTAGAGTCCGAAAAAGTGGAAAACAGCTCGGGGCAGTTGCGCAGCCATTCGAAGAGTATTTTGAGGCACGGCAGCGTCGATTCTTGGCGAGCAAAGTCAATGATAATGTTCGGGGCAACTTTGTCGTACTTCCTGCGTAACTTGAGCACCTTGGGCTTGCTCGGCGCTAATTCTCCAAGGCAGCTGAAGAATGTTTTAGAGATGCCATTGATGTCAGGCGCCTCCAATGGGTCTCCGGTTTCGGACAGCCAGGCCAGCTTGTCACCCTCCTCGTGGGTCTCAGATCCGGTGTCCGTCTCACTCGAACTGGTGCCGCCGTCCGATGGGACGCAGCGGTTCCAGCGCATCTTCTTGTCGCCGTGACGCTGACAGCGGGGCTTCCCGTCGCTCTCCTTGCCGCCGTCGCTGGCCGAATCTGCAGGCAAGTGATATGCACCCAGAGTGTCGCGCGAGTCACACAAGCACAGTCTGGGAACTGTTGGTAGCCGCGTGGCGCCTCTCATTGCAGAGCGTGTGTTCTGCTTCTCCAAGGCGAGCCACTTCTTGTAATCCTTCTGAGATGTGTGCACTGTCATCTGAAACTCCTCGAATAGAAATTCATACAAGCAGTGGAACGCATAAATACGCGGCAAGTTTTCGAGGAGCGCCTGCTCGAGTTTCGTCGTGCAAGCGTCCATAAATAGTAATGTGATGTCCAGTAAGAAGGCGTTCAGGAAGTGCACCTTCGACGACTCGGTCTTCTTCAGCTTGGACAAGCAGAATAACAGAATGGCCACGACTCTAAAGAGGTTATTCGGCGGAACTAAGTCCGGCTGGTTGAGCAGTACTCGGTGCAGGTCCAGCAGCATGTGTTGGCAGAGCTGATTCAAGTCCGGCACTTCCCTGTCGAAGAAGAAGGCGTGGACAATCGTATAGAAGCGTGCGTAGAAGTGGTTCTTGAAGAAGGCATCCGAAGCCGGATCCTGCAGCTCGTAGTAGGCGTTGGGCATTGGCAATCCGCGAAGATTCATCTCGCTGGGCGTGAAGGGCAAGCGGCACACCAGCGAGTAGATGAAGTGATAGGCGGCGTCCAACTCGTAGTTGTGTCCAGAGCAGAGCACCCCGAGTTGGTTGTGCGCCTTGCCAACGGCTGGATTCAGCATGAAGGCATCAACATAGAAATTCGCTATCGACTGCGGGCTCAGCTGGAGGCTGGCTTCGGTGGAAAAGATCGCACCGAAGTGGTGCAGGTCGCCCAAGCTCAGCAATGCAGAGTAAACGGTTGCGCATGCAAACGACTCCTCTTTCAAACGATCCACAGGCCGCGAATGCATTTGCCGCGTCAACTGCTCGTCCTCGCCATCCTCTAGCAGCGACATGTCAATGGTATAGCGCAAGTCTAGCCCATAGGCTTGGATCGTTTCCAAGGCCATGCGTTTGTAGCCGCTGATGGCATTGATTAAGAACGAATTGAGCTTCTCCAAGTTGGCGGGGAGGCTCATCTGCTCGGAGTCCCGGTACCAATTCTCGCTAATATACGACATCAAGTCACCGTAGCACGCCCACAAGACTTGGCGGGCTTTTCGGGCAGCACATGGAGGCGCTGTGAAGATGGCGTAGAAGCAAAAGCGCGTGAGCTCCGCACGCTTCTCCGCGACCGGAGCACCAAAGTGTTGCGGTATGCTGCGAACTTGCGCGATCTCCTGGCTGAGTTCGACGGACAGCAAATACATGGACCTTGAGGAGAGACCAACTAATTATAAAGCGAGCACTGATGCGGGCATTGAGGACACTTCTAAACTCTGGAAAGCATCTCTTCCTTTGCTTTTCAGCTTGATTGGCTTGAAAATACGCCTCAGCGAAATTTTCAATTCAATTCGATTGGATGAAAAGCAAATTTAACACCAATTCTATGTAAAATCTATCTATAAATTATCAAGGAAGAGTAGGAAATTACTTACCTGATGAAAGCGATGCATTCGTTGGTCATTCCACATAAACAATTTCGCTCTCCAAGCTCGTCCGTGCTGTGAGCCACAACGCATCCTGCGGCAGGCGGCGTTGATGCCTCAGCTCTTCCTTCGCCGCCGTTGGATCCGGTCGAGCCACAGAAACTCTTCGAATGATGCATGGTAACCAGCGGCAATAATGAAATGGCGAAGAGAAACCTTTTAATATTTCTATTGCAAACTAGAAATTATATTTTCTTTGTGCTTTTGCTGAATAAAATTTTCAATTCGATGCGTCAACAATTTTTCTGAGCAATTAGAAAATAATTTCACATCAGCTTTTTCTCCGCTTATTTGAAAATTAAAGTCAGTTAAAGTGTTTTCGAGCAAGTAAATATAAATGATGCTTTTGTAATTTTCACAATAAAAGTTATTAAAAACGGATATTTAATTTAAAACGATTTCCTCTCAAACAATAATTTGAAAAAAGAACATAATATTGACCTCAACATTGACCTTTTTTCGCATAGAGTTTTCTTCGAGCACAAGTTGTTCTACGTCGCCGATGTGCGTCGCGACCTCAGATCGCTGTACAAGGCCCGCAAAAGTATTCCGATCACAGAGGATTTCGTGTTCAAGTCCTTCGACCTCTTCCAACAGTCGCAGGCTCGTCTGAACTGGCCCAGCATGGTGCGCGCTGCAGTGACTCCAAGTGAATGGAGCATTCTGCGCATTTTCAAATGGTCAAAATTCTGATGAACAAATCTTGTTCGATGCGACCCGCAAACATTCTAGACACTCAATCGCTCAATATAATTACTTTTATTACTATCATTATTACAATCATTATTACAATCGTTACTACTATCATTCCTTTTATTAATACTGTCACTATTACTATCATTCTCATTCATATTCTTGTTCAAAAACTCAGTAATGACTTTGAAAATCTATTACAATTATAACTAATCATAATACGACAGAAACGTAGTGTTTAACTGCAATCTGAACACATACGTGCCATATTTCCACCAGCAGAACTACTATGAAATTGTATAAATGTCTAAATTGTATCTAAAATTTTACATTTACATTATTTATATTAGTAAAGCGTTCCATTCATTTATTATTGTTATGCAAACTGTAATACTGAAGAATTATTATTAAAATAAAATTTTGGAACACATATCGAATATTGTTATCGAATTATATCGTTCGATGAAGGGCATATTTTAAAAAAATAAGTTTTTATTGTGGTATTTGTTTTAAATTTTTTTAACACATTTCCTTAATTGTAAACGTTTTTCTTTGCTTCGTTTTTTAATGATCTATCTTGATCTTTGGCATACAAGTAACAGATCACGGATGTTATCAATGCAATCAAACTTCCCAGTTTTATTAGTTTACAGTTTATATAGTTTACTATATTTGATTATTTGCAAACAGAAATTAACAATACACTTAATACTTCGACATAAGGTTTAATATCCCTAATCGTTTTTTAATGATCTGGACAACAAGATAATCTAAAAACGCAGCTATTGTGTATATGTATTCTGAGGTTACCACAAAGGCACATTCCTGCAGAAATTCCCAATGGGGTTATGGTATGCCGGAAAAGACTTCAAAATACATTCAACTTGCTCTTGAAATGAGTAAAATTTCATTCACGGAATCTGTTAAACAAAAACGAGCGTTCTGAGTAGCAATTTAGTAATATTCCCTCGCTAGGGTAATTTCGTTTTTCGAGAGCTTTGAAAGGGATTTTTAACGGAGGTCGCGTAAAAGATACATGACAGATGATGTATCTGATGAGTTCATTGAAAAAGGGCATCCAATTTTTAGTTGTCACGGCAACTCTGCCAAAACAGCGAAAACACGCTGTTGCCAAATAAATGTCAACATTCCTAAGGATACTTTGCAGTTGTATCACGTATTAGTAATAATAAAATTAATAATAAAATAATGCTAATATTAGCTAGTTTGAAGTAACACGTCGCCTAATGCTAAAATATAAAGCGAATTTAAATTGGCCGGAGTAAAAGGTGAGAAATGAAAATGTACATCCACGGCGCGTTTCAGAGTACGTCTCTCAACTCCAAAAACTCTGGCTGTTGATAATCATGAACCACAAAATACGCAAACTGAAGATGTTGCTGCCAACGAAGCACATATATTGGCTCCTGCTATTGGCACTCTGCTTGGTTACGTTTGGTTGTTACTGGTTGCTTTGGTCCGAGATGCGTGTTGAGACCCTGCACAATGGTGAGTGGGATGCAGTAATAATCTTGATTTGCAATACTAATGTTTACTTTGTTTTTTTTTTTTTAGTTGTCAAACCCTTGACAAAGTCATCATCATCATCCGCAACACCTCAAGAATCACAGACAATTATCGATAGCTACAATGAAGCAAATTATGATTATGATGAAAACCTGGTGGTGCTCTATAATCGCGTACCAAAGACTGGTTCGACTAGCTTCGTTAACATCGCATACGATCTGTGCAAACGTAATAAATTCCATGTGCTGCATATTAATGTCACAGCCAATATGCACGTTCTTTCACTTCCGAATCAGGTTGGTTTAAAAGCAGAAAAATGCACGAGGACTTCTCTGCAAGTTAAATTTTGTCATTTTTACCATTTTAGATAGCTTTTGTGCGCAATGTTACTAAGTGGCAAGTGATGAAACCGGCTCTATATCACGGACACATGGCTTTCTTAGATTTTTCGAAGTAATTATGTTTGTAAAATGTATTTGTTGTCCTTCGCTACATTCAATTCCACTTTCAGATTTCAAATTGCACACAAACCAATTTACATTAATTTAGTACGTAAGCCTCTCGATAGACTAGTTTCTTATTATTATTTTCTACGTTATGGTGATAACTATCGACCGAATTTAGTGCGCAAAAAGGCTGGTAATAAAATTGTAAGTCTTGAATAATTCAAGGAATGTCAAAGAAAGTTCTCATATTATTTTTCTGATTTTCATGGGTTTCAAAAGACTTTCGACGAATGTGTGAAATCCAAACAACCCGACTGTGATCCCAAAAATATGTGGCTGCAAATACCATTCTTCTGTGGTCATGCTGCCGAGTGCTGGTAATGACGACTGCATTTAATATAAACCTAGTTTAGTAATTGTTCCTGTTTTAGGAAACCGGGCAGTCAATGGGCTTTAAATCAAGCCAAAAATAATTTGGTTCGTGAATATTTTTTAGTTGGTGTCACTGAACAAATGGAGACTTTTGTTGATTTGCTAGAGCGATCATTGCCGAGGTTTGACATATAGAATTATTATCAAAAATGTTATATAATTTTCATGCTTTTTTTTTTTCTTAGGATATTTGTTGGATTCCGTGAACATTATCAACATTCAAATAAATCTCATTTACGGCAGACATCGTGGAAAATCGCTCCTAGCGAAGAAACGATAAATCGCATAATGGAATCGGAAATCTGGCAAATGGAAAATGATTTATATGAATTCGCATTGTCACAGTTTGAGTTTAATAAACGTAAACTTATGATTCCGGATAAAAATCGGTTGCAGAAATTTATGTACGAGAAGATCAGACCAAAATAATGCAAGTTTAGTTAATTTTTTTAGGTTTTATGTTGGTTATTAAACATTATTTTATTTAAATTGTATTTGTTGATTTTGATTTTAAAGTTGTTAGTTAATTTATAATTGTTTTAATTAAAAATTCCTGTCCAAACTCGTAATGCAACAAATTTATTGAAAATTCCTTATTTTAATTCTTGGTGGTTAATTTGCGAAACTTCTTCTTGTGTTATTATTTTGTATATTTGTTACTACTTGTTTGATATATTTCTTTATACATATTTGTAGATAATGATACTTTACTTTATAATTTAAATGTATTAATATTAATAAAGTCTTTAATTTCATTATGTATTCGACTTTGTTATTATCATTTCTTTTGCTTTGTTATTGTTATTTTCTGGTGTATATTTTAATGTTTATATCTTTTGTATTTCTTGAACACAAGTCAAACTTTACCTCTCCGTACTTACAAACAGCCTGAATTTTTTATATATTTTTTATTTTGCTTCTTTATCTTTAAACTAAAGACTCTTGTCTCAGACTATTTTTGAAAATTACATTTAATAATAACATCAGATATATGTCATTTTATATTAATAACATTTTGATGGTTTTTGTATGATATAAATAATTTATTAACCGAAACTGTAGTAGTAAAATAAATCTTCATATCAATTTATATATTTAGTAAACCGATTGATAGCAATTATAAGCAACTAAAATGGGAACTTAGAATTAAAAGAAGAACAAAACAGGAACTGATAATAAGCAACAACACATTTTTATACTGACAATACATATCTAAATAGAATGTAATTAATAGATGCAAACGAAAAACATCCATAATTGTGCTATAATTAAGGAAAACATTTTATCACTTTGTTGCTACGAGTAATCATATTATTATAATGCAATATTGTCTAAAATACATGCAAAAGCAGAACATAATAACTACTTAATTTAAGATTAAATAGGATTAAATGTCTGTATTGTGTTTTAGCGTGTAGAACTTGAGTGTTAGCAGTAGATATGTAATTAGATGTAGGCAAGAATAAAGTTGAAAGATGTGAAGGATGAAATATAAACATCTCGCTATGTTCAAGATTAATTGCAGATGCGTTGTTACCATAAATACTTCATTATGTTAACTGTAAAGGAGAAAGAAGTTTAGAATATTAATTTATTTTATTTTTAGTTATGTTAGCAGTTAAAATTACATTTTACACAAGCTCTTTTAGCCTATTAAATATAACTGAATTGAATTCGTAATAAACTTTGTTATTCGTGCATTTAAACATCATCATTTTTTACATTAAAAACTTAGCTAATAATTTCTTTATATTGTTAGCTACGTTTTATATATGTATTAACTCTAGTTTCATTATGAATTTAGAATAAGACTTTTGCGCAAATCAATTGGACTTTCGAACGATCGATTCATTCAAATCTAATTGAATTCTGACGTGGATAGTGACAAAAACAATGAACAATAATCGTGTACGTGTGTACTCAGCGACTTGTCCAGCTTTATTGCAATAGCAGCAAAAAACAACACGCATTCACAATAACCCAGTCGAAAAGCTAAAAGTCGTTATCTAATATTGCGCAATACCTTACTTCGCGTATTCGCCGTGTAAAGAAACGGCGAATGCAATAATGCATAGTCCATGTATGTGCTCCCTTAGTACTTACATTACGGTTTCCTGCTGGGTCAGCAGAGAGTGGAGTATTTGATTGAATGATTGAGTAACAGGTGATGTTTAGCAGTTTTTGTTGCTCTTGTTGCAGGTACGGTGGCCCATTTTCATGTGCCGAATACTTAATAAATTACAGTGGGAGCAAATATAAACGCAAACATTTAACAGAAGTTAAATTGGTGAACAATGGAATTAGAACTTTTTTAATTGTAATTCAGAAAACATAATTAAATTGTTAAATTACTATTTCTGTGTATTGTAAATTTATTTATATGTAACAATTACAATTCATTTAATGCGTATATGTTTTAATACACCAAAATTTCTTAAATTTCGCGTTTCAATTTTATTTTAGGAATTTCTGTTTCATTCCACTGTCACTTAAAATACAAAAAAACCAAAAAAAAAACCTGCTACATCTGTGAGTAATAGACATTTGTGTGGATGTGTGTCCGAGTCGCTCTCGTTTTTAAAAAAGCGCTCTCATTCATGAGAGGAAAGCAGACAAGCAGAGAGCTGAATAAAAAAACATTGCTCCTATTTTTTTTTTTTTTGCATGAAACTTTCCTTTGAATAAATCAATGACATGAGCTCCGATGTCCCAACGAGGAACATTCGTATTTAAAAAACTGTTCTCCAAAGTAGAAAGAGTCGCCGCGGATCCGATAAAAAATACACTGTAACATGATCAATAAAATAACACAAAAGATAAATAGAAAAAAGAATAGCCAATGGAACAGACATTTTTTTGTGACATACAAGAAATAACAACAGATTTTGTTGCAAATATCATTTTATCAAAAACGAACTTTTAAACAAAAAACAATTTAGTGCTTTAGTGTTAGTGCAAAGGAATTAAATTCAAGTGAATAACAATCGCAACCATAAATAATTAAGTCTCAAAAATTAGCCATAAAAACAGCCGCAGTTGATATTTGAGTGTGATAAAAAGAATTCTTATTACTTTATGGAAGCGCACATGTATAAAGTTGCACACACACATGCATATGAAACGTATATTTAATGGAAGCAGTTAATTAATAAAACAAGAAAAAAAAAAGTCATTGTGTTAAGCTTCTTGTTGTTGCTGTTGTTGTTGCAGAAATCCTAGCGAAATGCGCACTTTGAAGCCAATCGATTACACTCAAAGGAAAACTCTGTTCAATGTAACGAAACGGCATTGAATACTTCAGTGAACAGAAACGACAACAACAACAACAGCAAAACCGCACACAACATCTTCAAACAAATTAGAGGTCAGTAACTATAGTAATTAATTTAGTCTATTTGAGCTCTAAACTTTTTATAATTGAATGCATGTTATTGAATATCGTGTCTGTGTTAATGAAATCGGTGAATTACTTAAGCTTAAACTGAAAATCAAGCAACACAACAACAGCAGCTAACTTCAAAACGCTGTAGGAACACTGCGAAACTTGGAACTTCGTTAAACTGAGCAGTGAGCTCTGTTAAGACGACTGTAAATTAATTCTGTTAAATGGAAATGCTGACAGTTAGCGAACAAAAAATACATTTCTGAATAATAAATCGGGAAATCTGTTAATAGTCATCTGAAAAAAAGAAAATACATAAAATAAAAGAAATAAAACAATAAGAAAAATAATAACAATAACATTGAAAACATTAATAATAAGGAAAATCATTTTCTAAAGCGTGTAAAAATATAAATTCTTTAAGATTACCGAAACCGCAAAGAATAAAGGGTTATAGAACCCATTACCGAAAAGCCTTAATTTATTACGCATTAGTTTTTAGTCAAAATTATGTTTATATATAACATAAAAACATTTAAACATATAAAAATTTTGTTTTTATTATTATTTCTTTGTATTATTTATTTTATTTATTATTTATTTCATTCTATTAATTATTGAACATATTTCTTTGTTAGGAATAAATACAAGACATCAAAAGATATAAATTAAACGTTTAAATAAGTCATTTTTGAAATATAAAATTTTATTAAAATATCTGTTTATTTATATTTTTTATAGACACAAAGAAATCTTACAAAAATCAATAAAAATCTTTTTTGTGTTTTTGGTCAGAAAAATGGTTTATTATAAATTTAATTAATAATTTGTTGCGGCAAAAAGGAAGCAGGAAAGTTTCTTGAAAAATTAATGAAAAATTAGTTTATATATTTCCTTAATTTAATTTAATTTCATTTACACTCATGTTATTTTATATTTATTTTAATTTATATTTATTTAATCATATATTTTTATTTAGATATTTTTGTCTTACTTTTCTTTTAATTTATATCTATTGTAATTTATATTTATTTATTTAAATTCATATTTGGACTTCTAGTTTTTTTTTATTTCAATTTATATTTATATAAATTTATATTTAATTCAAATAATTTTTTTAATTTACATATATATTTGGTTTTTACCTCTTTAATTTCATTTATATTAATTTTTATTGATGTTGATTTAAGTTTGTATTTCATTATTTTGTTTTATTTAATTTTAAGTTAAATATTTCTTAAAATCCATATTTTCATTTCTTCTGCTTTGTATTTATTTCAATATACACGCAACTGGCGTTTGAGAAAATTAATTGGATTATTTTTTTAGTTTAAATAAAATTTTATAATGCACGCTTTTGTTGTCTTTTATTGTCCTTTATTGTCTTATTGTGTCGCCGGCTTTAGATGGAAATCATGTGCAAATGTCCAAAACTCCTCTGCTTAATTCAGCCGTTAATTGCGGAATTCAATGGCCTCTCACTTTTTCCCCCCACCGATCACCGCCGTTGCAAAATTGTTAATGACTTCACCGGAAATTTTCTTGGGACAAAGTTACGATTTCAGAGAGATTTTTGATGGTCCAAATGTAATACGGAACTTTCAAACATTCTTTCAGGCGGAGCTCTTCATTTTCGTACTCAGTACGAGCACGAGTCCCTAAAGTACTGTAGTACCAGTCCTTTTCCAAGTACGAAGGACTTGAAATGTACTTGAAAGAATCTACTGCAGTGCCAAAAGTACTGCATACATTGTGGCTCATTGTAGCTTGCAGCAAGCGTTGAAGTTGGGTGAAGAATTTTTCATACGGAAAATTCCTCGAAAATCGTGTATAAAAAATGAAATCGTGTATAAAAAGTGATTCGATGGCGCGTTTTTGATCGTGTTGTTTCGGATTCATATTTAATTCAATTTACTTTTTAATTTAAATATATTTCGTTTTTCATTTATTTTAGTTTATTCTATTTTATACTTATTTTGTTTCGTATTTATTTTAATTAATATCCATTTAAATTTATATTTAAGTATCTTATAATTATTCAAATTCCTACATATTTCAATTTATACTTCGTTTGGTTTATATTTATTGTAATTTATGCTGATTTGACTTTAATATTATATATATTGTAGTTTATATTTCCTTTTAGTTTGTTATTATTTTCCATGTTTTCTTTTCTATTAATTTATATTTTGTTGAACTTTTATATACTTCGCGGGATAAGTAATCGAAATTGTAATATATCTGCATCTATTTTTTCTTATCTTGAATGAATACAAAATAAAGCAACATTTTTATATTTAAATTTGTGTTTCTTTTAATTCATTTTTATTTTAATTTATATCGATTTTAGTTTAATATTGAATTTAATTAAATTTATGATTATTTAAATTCATATTTCGTATTTTATCTATTTTATATTTATTTTAGTTTGTATTAATTTTGATTTATATTTATTTAATATTGTATTTATTTTATTTGCGGTTTATTTTAATTTATACACATTTAAATTGTATTAATTTATGTTTCCAATTGTTCTAATTTGTATTTCTATTATTTTATATTTATTATTATTTTAAATGATGTCAATTTTATTTGTTGCAATTTTGCTTAGTTTTTTGTGAACTTTCGACATTTCCTATTGAATTAACTTACATTTAATGGGAATTATCGTTAAAGCAGCGGGAAGAGAGCGAGGAAAAACCGGTCGCTATTCGATTATCTGCAGTTATTAATAAAAAATGTGTGTCTATTAATTGCAATTATCGATTATTAATCGGTGAAGTTAATTATAAACAGCTTCGACGTGGATGCATGCGTGGAAGGATTTGAGTCATTCGTGGTTCGATTATCGCACAACAACAACAACAACAACCGTCGCAATATTCAATTATTGACTTTAACGTAAACTCATTAGATGCGAAAACCTCTTAAAAATCTTATTTATTGTTGACTCGGCGAAGGCATAAAAATGCAACGCATTCAAAAGTTCACTTCTAGTCGTTAACTAAACTATAAATTAACAAGATCAGCTCTCAGCGGCCTTTTTAATATATAGAATTTTGTGCTGTTCAACGAGTTTATTGTGAATTATCCTTGCCTTGTTTTCTGTTGGAAAAATTAAATAAAAAAAAGAAAAACATTCAAAATGCGAACGTGAAAATTTAAAAAAAGTTTCTTTAATTTGCATTTAATCAAATTATAATTCAATTGAATATTAAAAAAAAAGTGTTTAAATTTAAATTCAATTCGAAATTATTCGATTTTAAACACAAAGAAAAATTCCAAATAAATATAATAATAAAATAGTTAGTAAAAAGCAAGAAAAATAGAAATTTAAAATACACCACGAGGACTCAAAATTTTGATAGTTTATCTGTGATATTTTAGGTAATTTTCACACTTTTACCATTTTCCATAAGTATTTCATAAATGGAATTAGTTTACGATACAAATTAAATTTATAAACTAGAAACATTGATCGTAAAAATAAAACACTGTAAAATAGCAGAGACGAGGGGATAATTTTTCAATAAGTTGAACTTTCCTGAAGTCACCTCACTGCACGCAGAATCGCATGCGACTAGAAGAATTTCATGCGAGAAGAAAAACACCATAAAAGCAATGACAACACGCAGGAAATTCTATGAATGAAAAGAAAAGACTGAAAACGATTTAAAACGTCATCGGAATTTTAATTAATTCCCACTTTTATTATTAAAAAAATTGAAAGAAATTTATTATTGATGAATTTCATTTTTTAATTAACCGAAGCTTAAATTTCTGCATGAAATTAAATTAAACCTTCACAAGTGCTTGAATTATTCATTTGAAGCAAAATTTAAATATAATAAAATAAATTAGTGACTAAATAACAACAAAAATCGTCATATTTTTTTTTAAATGGTCGAATTTAAATAAAACTTCGTCGAGCAAAAGTTATTTTCCGTGGTTTCAGGTTCATTTTATGTATTTTTCGTTATTTTATATACTTAATAATACAACTTTTTATTACTTTTCTTAATTAATAAGTTGTTAAATTGCGCTTTATGTTGTTTCGGCTGTAGTTTGCGGCAAAATATGGGCAATAAAGAGTTTTGCAATTGCAGCTACATCAAGAAACAAGATTTCCTTCTAAGCGAAGCACTTCGAAAGCACAAAACAAAAGCAAATGAATTAAAACAACTTCAGTGAAACTGCAACCAAAAAGAAGAGAAAAAAAGACAAACATGGAACAAGAATTGACAAAGAAGAAATCTGTTTTAGCAAATCTGGAAATGTTTATAAATTTGTTGAGAGAATCTTTTTTCGACTGAATTTTATACGATGAAAAAATATTGCGTAAAAAGCTTCATTTCTTGCTCATAACTGAAGCGAGCGCAGTTCAGAAAATCCGAGCTCAGCACAAACCGCCGTCGAATGGATGCCCAGAGCCGGTCTTCGCGGGCTCCGGAGCTTTGCTTACTCCGGCAGCGAGCCCGCCGACATGAGAAGCCGGCGCAAATAAAACGCTTGTCTGGCGATTCTGAAAAGTTCAGTAGTTTCGTGACGTTCGCAGGTTGTGTTCGCTGTCAGTTGGACGCCGGTGTTTTAATAATACTTAAAATAATCTCTGAGATTATAAAAACCGGCAGGAAAAGCTCAAAGTGGTTATGAATTGGACTGTAAAGTGTCTGTTGTTGTTTGTGTTGTTTAATGCCGTCGTTTCTGTTAACTCCATTTTTCGCTGAAATTTACGCTGTCGAGATTACAAAATTCAGTGCAGATTTTATATTTCAATTGTTTACAACAACAACGTAACAAACTGCGCTCCACTACGCAATAGATTTGCAATTGTAACTCTGTAATTCTTTATCAGTGACTTATCTAAAAATTTTTTGCTTTGTTCTCTCGACGTTTCCTGTTTTCCAATCGGCACATTTTTTGTCGCTGTTTATTAACCGCTGTTATTAACTAAAACACTGTAAATGCTCTGTAAAGTTGCTGTTACTAAGCTGGTGCTGCCAACGCGTATACTGAACAAAAGTACTCATTAAAAATTAATCTGTTTGCTTATGACGACTTATTTATTTATTTTTTTAGTAATAACCTTCATTAAGCTCAAGTCCTAACATTCAATTACTATGTTAATAAATTTTTAAGATTGAAATTTGAAATATTATTCATAATTAAGTAATAACAGCTTTTTTATTATTTTAATTAGCGTTTTAATCGTGTGTAGATGCGGTTTTCGTTAACCAGTTTTTTCTTAACCCTGACATTTATTACGATGAAAATAATGAACTTTAATTTAGTCGGTAATTTTACAATGTAGTATATAAACACTGCTTAATCACTGACTGGGGAAAACCTTGAAAAATCGGCTCACCTTTCCATTACACATTCAACTGGTTTTTAGTTATTTAAAAAGATTTTTACGATTTCCGATAATTCGCGAAGGTTTTTGAATCCTTCAAAGGCAAATGAAATTCAAAGAAGATCCAATAAGAACTTTTTGTATGTTAATGACCAGCAGCTGCTCGCCGTGTTTGTCTACTAAATCGAATTTGAATGCAACGAAAGATTCTTTTTCCCCATACAAAACAACAACAACAACAACAACGACGCATTTATTAATACTGCGTAATACAGAGCATTTGGCTGAAGACGCAACGATCTCAGTCAAAATAAGACGAAATCTTGTTGGAATCGGCATCAAATTACAACAAACAAAAAAAAGCAAAACCATAAAAGAATTTTCTTCTTCTTTGTTTTCGTTACTTTTGGAAATTTCGCAAATGAAAAGAAGGAAAAAAATATTTAAAAATCAATATTTTTCATTTTACATATAGGAAAAGGATTTTATTATCGTATTTCCTGTAATTGTAAAATATTAATGTTTTTTCTTTTGAATTTTGGTCATAAAACTTGTTTTAAACGAGGTTTTCCAAATTTATGTACATTCCGTCGCACACAATAAAATTTTGGAAAACACTATAAAAATCTAAAAGCTCTAAAAAACACATTAAAGCGAAACACAAAGTAATAAAGGAAAATATCGATTTATGAAGGTTTTAAGATCATAAATAAATTAAGAATCTTCAAAAATGAGTGAGTATTGCATTTAAAACGAAGAAAATATATATTAATAATTATAGTAAAAATATATTTTTATATTATAATTAAATATAAAGTAATTTTGCTTTAACGAGCAAAAAATGTTATTAAAAAATTATAATAATCATATTCAATTTTATTTTAAAACATTAACATTAAATTTGGCCTAAAAAACAAATTAACAAATAAATTGCATAAAATAATAAATTTTATAAAATTAATTTTTAAATTTTCTTTTATCAAAATCTTTCTTTTGACTTGAAAAACTCAGCTGATTGATGAAGCACTGCGAGTGAGGCTGACCTCATGGCGCGCAGTGTGTCATCAGCCAGCGACAATTATTACCACCGACACATTCAATATATGATTTCTTGTATAATATTTGATTTTATCAATCATTTCAATAGTTTATTTATTCGCTGCTTCTTTCCTATATAAATACAGAAAATCATCACATTCGAATATCTTCCAAGAAGAAACGTTTTCCTTATCAGACTACCTTTAATAAATATCGCTGTACTCTAATTATTGCAGTAATCACTTGCTTAGCTGTAGTGTAGACTGCTAATCTTAACAGCGTGCATTAGTTAAACTCGTTATTCATTTTATCTTTGAACACAAATATTTTGCTCTTCTTCTGTATTGTTAGGAATTCCCACCATGTTATCGGACATCGCGGAGTTGCCAAGTGTGCGCATAGGTGAATTCGTCCTGCAATTCGAGTTGGGAGAACCGTCGGAGAGAGCGAAGGAAGTCGCCACCAGAGAGCTGCGAGAAACGCCGGCGGTGAAAAAACAGGCTGTTGAAGATTTACGAAAACTACTCGAAGGCAAGTAATTAAAATCGTACAACGCGTAATTATTAACAATCATAAATTAATGATTCTCGGACATGTTAAAGTTGACTCAAATTGTAATCGCAAACAATTAATAAACCGCTTTTATAGGCGTTTAAAGTACAAGTAATTTCCAGATTTGTAAAAAGCATTAAATACGCAGTGCAATAGTTCAAGGTAAGGAAGAATAAGCGTCAAATAAAAATAGACGATGGAGGGTAAATGTTCAACCACTTTCTCGAAATTATATTATGTTGTTAATTTTATTATTCAATATTTAGTTATATGCATCGATATTCTATAAAAGTCGTAATTATTTGCAAATGAAAATCGTGTCGCTGATTGTGGTGAATTGACAGTGGTTGTGAGCACAGCTGAAAGGCGATAATTAAAGTTTTCCAATTGGCAATTGAAAAGACACATGCTATTTATTTAGTCATTTATTGATAAGGAAATCACAATTATTGCCTGTGAACAAGTAATTTGCTTTCTGGAAGAGAATTTATTTGATGCGTTAATGGATGCGAAAAGTTGATGTAATAATTCAATAATATTTCACGGGCATCGTTCAAGGTTCATAGTAAATTGATTATTTAATAATTGCGTAATTTGAATTTGCATCGTTCGAAATCGTTCGAAGAATTTCGCCAAAGTTACTTCAATACTCCAAACGAAAAAAAAACCCGTTTAAATTCTATTGAAATGTGAAATAATTCCGCGAAAATTCCAGATCATCATCATCGAAAAATGTGTGTAAAAAAAAAAGTAATCAAAAGTCGTGTTATTTTATAATTGAAGATTGAATAAAGTAGCGAAGATGATGGGCATTAAAATTGCAAAGGAAGGCTTCAGTTTCAGTTTGGAAGAAGAGAAGAGATGAGAAAAAATGTCGTCGTAAGTTGAAAGAAATGAATTAATGTGCAGCAATGTGTAATCCGAGATCCGGGCGAAATATTAAGCATTGTCGATGATGTATTGGACAACCCATAGAAATGCGAGGAAGCAAACTGTAACGCAGACATGAGTTTGCCAACCGTTCAAATAGTGCTTATCAGAATTGGTGACGATGCGATTGTTCGGCTCCTTCTTCTTCTTGTTGGCCTTTTTCTTTTTCTTCTTTTCGGCACGCGTCTCCTTGACGATGGGCTCCGGAACGGGCGGCTCGGACTCTTCAGCCGGCTCCTCGTCGACGATCTCAACACGTTCCTGGTTCACCGCCGCCACGGCCAATTTCGCTTTCATCGCCATTTCGTTAAGCAGCATGCGCTCCTTCAAGCGCTTGGCTCTCTTGTTGCGCTTCAGAGCCTTGTTATAGTCCAGCTTCTCCTGCATCTCCTCGCAAAGGGCTGGGAACATTTCGCGAAACAGAGCGTCCTGCAAGTTGAAAGCCAGCGACTGCTTGGCCAGCTGCTTCCTCTCCGACGAAGTGGTATTGATGGAGCCTTGAGTTGGCGTATTTTCCAACTGTGCGAAACGAGACCAATTTAAAATCAATTAAAGGTCCAATTTGAAAACTTAAAAACTAAGGAAAAAGACGAAAATATCCCAAAAAATCCCTGCTAAAGCTGTCAATTAAATTCCACGTCAATTTTATTTAATTTACATATATGAAAATTATGCATCGTACGTACCATGAAGCTCAATAAACCCGTTAGAATGGTGCTGACGGACCAAGTCGGATTCCAAGTGTTGGGATGGAAATCTGAAAAAAAATAATCAAAGAAAATTAAAACAAAAATGAAAAAATTTCAATAAAAAAAAAAAAAAAAATGCAACTTTTGACTTTGCTTTTTATATTTTTTTTTTGTTATTTCAATTGATTTTCATGTCAAAAGATGACTTTTGAAAATATTGAAAAAATAAAAAAATTTTTCATGTGAAAATTTTTTTTTTTTTTTCAAATTTTCATATTTAAAATTGGAATTTTGCTAAGGATTCGCTTTTGTCTTAAGCGTTGCACTTAAGACAAAATGTTGATCCTCACCTGACATACTTAGGCACAGTCGACGGTTGACGTGGAACCTTCCGTTGGGCGTCAGCATGTAAATGGCCGGCGGACGGAAGGGGAAGTCCAGCGGGAACTCGAGCTTGCCGTGGTAGTAGCCGCCGCTGTATGGCGTATCAATCAGTCCCTGCATGACGTAATGCCATTCGAGCATGTTGCGGGGCAGCGGCTCCGCGACAATGTGCGGCAACGGATTGTGCTTCAACAGCATGTAATCGCGTTTGATGCGGCGCAAAGCAGCGCTGCCGGGCGAAGCATTCGCACGGCGCGGCGGTGCTTCACTTTTATCATTATCAGATTTTGCCGGATCCAGTTTAATGCCGAACTAATTCCGCTCTATATTATAAGAAAAATATTGCAATAAAATTGGAGTCTGTAGCCAATTTCTTTTAAATAATTTTTTATATATATTCAAATAATTTGCTATGAAAATAGTTTTTACTAGTTTAAGGAAAATTTTTCAACTGAACTGAAACGTTTTACAATTTTCAGTATTTCAATATTCTGACAGAAAACTCTAATAACAGCGATCGTTTGGCTCGCTAAAAAATACAGTATTCATCAATTTTCCCGACTAAAATGCAAGGTAGAAAATATTTTTAATCTTTTCCCAACTACTCGATGTATTTGAAACAAAAAAAATTCTCAATTTATTGAGTGTTTTTTACATACAACAAAAAACACCCCGATAAATATTTGACAAGAGAAGCAAAGGAAATATTGTTAAAAAAAAAAACATTATTTAATGAGAAGTGGAATTTTTACTTTTAAAGAACTTTCGAGTCGCCATTAAATTAATATTAAATTAAACACTAGTTTATCGATATTTATATAGTTAATATTAATAATAATATAAACAATAGTTAAATATTTAATATCTTAATTGAACTTTGGGCAGTTGCCAGCAGACATTAAAAACTCTGCATCTCCATTTGAAAGTCTCTTATTTTCTCTTACAGAAGAAACCGATTTGGTTTATCCGAAGGGAAACGATGAGTGGCTCGTGCGCTTTTTAAGGCCGACCAAGTTTTATCCGGAGAGCGCTAGAGATCTCGTGAGTAGTTGTGCAGATTTCTGCTGTAAAGAGAGCATTAAAATTACTTCATCACTTCACTTATAATCATGGTGTTTTCTCACCCTCAGATTAAACGCTATTACGCATTCAAAGTGAAGCATGCCAACGTTTACGACGGTCTGCTGCCGAGTCGAGAAGCGAACGTCTTCAAGCACAACATCCTCACCGTCTTTCCGAATCGGGATCAAGATGGTCGACGTGTTCTGGTGTTGGAGTTGGGAAGTATGTTTTCAATACAGACAAAAGAATTTGTCTCGCTATTTTTTATACTTTTGCCTGTCGCTTAGAACGCTGGAAACACAAGGAAGTCACGCTAGACGAAGTGTTTAAGGGCGCCGTTTTGTTTTTGGAGGCGGCCATGTTGGAGCCGGAGACACAAATCAGCGGCGCCGTCGTCATCTTCGACATGGACGGTCTCAGTTTACAGCAAACGTGGCAATTCACGCCGCCGTTCGCCAAACGCATCGTCGACTGGCTGCAGGATTCGGTGCCGTTGCGTATCAAAGCGATTCACATCGTCAATCAGCCGAAGATTTTCAACGTCGTCTTCGCTTTATTCAAGCCATTTCTGCGCGAGAAACTACGCTCGCGCATCATTTTCCATGCCACCGACCGCGAATCTTTGCACAAACATATTTCGCCGAAATGCTTGCCAGCGAATTACGGCGGCGACTTGGAATTGCCGCGTGTCGACGGCGAGCAATGGTACCGATTGCTGTTGTTGTGCGATGCTGAATACGCTGCAATCAATTCGTATGGTTACAAGAAGAAATAAATTTCGAGCATAACGAGCAAAGGCGCTCCTGCAATGCGCAATGAACGTTATAGAACTCATTCTATGCCTACGCATAATCATTGCTTATAACATAATAAACGATACACGTCCGCATAAGGGACACGATTAATAATCATATAATTTTCAAATTATAAATTTCGAATGAGTTGAGTTGAAGGTATTTCGCAAGAGCACAATAACCAAACATTTATTTGGTCAAATAACTTAGCAAAAGTAATAATTAACGAATAAATATCAACTGTTGAATATTAGTTATAGAATCATTGTTATTATTATTATATATATAATCAAACTGATATACAGAGTAATTAATTAGATATCGCAAGAAATTAAATGGGATTTGTAAAGCATAAGCAGAGAATTAGTAATTTGCTAATTTATTGTGCAGTAAATTTTTAATGCGGGTTTTTTAAAGGGTTAAGAATAAAAATTACAATAAAGGCCGATTTGAAGGAAAATTAAATTTTATTCATTGGATAAAAACTGTTACAAAACGAAATTTCAAAATAGTTGAATTAAGAACACATTTGAACATTTATAAATATATGTTTATACATTAATAGTTTCTGTGTCTGTGTGTGTGTGTGCTTTTTATTGTTCTTTCTTCTTTTCAAATAAACGTGAAATAAATGCATGAATTAATTAATTCGTTTCTTGTTGCAAGACTGGCTGAGAATTTTGTGGTAGATGGAATGAAAAATATGTCGAGTTATAAAATTAAAATTAGAATTTATATGGAATGCGTTTAAACTATCATTAATGATTGAATCAAATGAATGAGTGGCAATTTTTCCAAACTTCTCAAATTTTAATGCCCCAAAACGGAATAATTTTCCGTTGTTTGGGACTTTCTTTTTGTGAATTCTAATTATTTAATGTTGCGGTCAATTCAATTGCCAAAAATAAGGCACAAATTTATTATGCGAGCGATTAAATCCAGTTACATTACACAAAACAAAAAGAAAATGCATACATTCAATGTGCATAAGTAAAGCAAATTAATATAAAATTCAATCGATATAAATTCTTTATATAGTTGCGGATATTTTGTATAATTAATATCCGAATAAAGAGGAATTATCTCTCTCTCCTTGTACTTCAATTCGTTACAAAGTTTTATGCAGTCGCTTCTTTTCTTTTTTTTTATCATTTAGATTAAAATACTGAATGGAAGATGAATGGGTTTTTTGTTAAGTTCATGCTTAAATTCATTCCATTCCATTGTGTGCTTAGATAATGTTTTACATACTGACTTAACTACAACTATTGACGAGCATAAAACTGTATTTTTTTAAGCAATAAAAATGCAGTCAAGTTTATAAAATTCCCCATGTTAAAGGCACTTGAGAAAAGAGCGAATGCCTGATGCATACCTGAGTTTGAGTTGCATTAAAAATACATATTTAAATATTATTTTAAAGTACTTCAAAGTTAACTTCAATTTTTGGTAGTTGCTGTTCTTTAGGAACTTGAATGTTTCTTTTGTTTTTTTTTGTTCAGTTGATGGTTTCTTTTGTTTTCTTTGCTGTCCTTATTATTTGTTGTTTGTTATTTTTTAGGATACATTAAAGTGAAAATCATATCGAAATACTGAAATGTAAATATTAAAATTAAAATTAAAATGATAATAATCAAATGTTTGTCGTTCTTTTTATGGTTTAAATTAATTTTTCAAATTTTAGAGGCGAGAACGTTTCGTTAATTGGCGTTGGCTGTCCGATGTTTCTTCGTCGCTGCTCACGTACGCATCCGCTTGAAAGTCGTAGTTTCTTTCTACAGCCGACGAGAAATCGGCAATCATCGGCCCGCCACCGCTGTAACCGAAGCGACTGTTTCGACCACTTACGGATTGAGGTAAAACGGCCGAATCGTCGTCGTCGTCTTCGTGGGGCATCTGCTCTTCGGCCAATCGCTCCAAATGCCGCCAATGACGCACGGCTGTGAAAAAGGCCTCGCAAACGTTGGACGTGTTCTTCGATGAAGTCTCGATGAAGTTTTGAATGTCGTGAGCCTCGCACCATTCTTGAACTTCATTTATGTTAACCTTGTCTTCAACTGCGGCTGCATCATTCTGGGAAATAATAATTTCAATGAGTTCTTCTTTAGTACAATTAAAATAGCAAAAAAAACAAAAAATCAACCTTGGTTCCGACAGCGATGAATGAAAAACTATCGCCCGTTACTTCGCATTGTTTAAGGAACTCCTCACGCCACTGCTCAAGCGCACGGAAGCTGCTACGGTCGTTGACTGCATAACAAAGCATCGTAATGTTGGAGCGTTGATAGAAAGGAGTGCGCAGCTCACGATAGCGCGGCAGTCCAGCTATATCCCAGATCTGGCAAAAATAAAATAATCATAATCGTAATTGAAATAAATCGCTTAATAACCAATCAATTAACAACACATGCATTTAGATTAAAAAAAGGGGGAGAAACTTAAAGAAAAGAAATAAAGGTTTTACGACAGGAGATACGACAAAAACGACACGTAAAAATCATATCCAACAGCCCGATGGAGCCTCACCATTGCGAATGTTCGTTAAAGTAGTGAAAAGACTTTTCCCACAGCTGGAAAGAAGTTAAATTTTTGTTACTTACAACGTTAAGCAGCGATTAAATTGACAAACACAAACTTTTAACACAAAAAAGTAGACAGAAACACGCAATAAAAGGAGTTAAAGGACAATTACTTTCAGGGACACGCATTCACCAACAAATTACACATCGACTTGCCTGTGTACAGGAGGCATCGAAGCTCGGAGCAAGCCTATCGCTTCAATCGCTTAACTCTTAAACGTATAGCAACGGCCAACGTCCGCAAATTGAGAGAACGAAATTATCTGATCGAAATCAGTTATCAACAGCATAAGCAAGAAAAATCGGTGAAGCCGTATGCATTAGCATCAAGATCCTTTCCTTAAGATCGATTGGGAGTAGAGAGGGATGTTTGTGAGCTGGGTGATTGATTCTACTTGTGCTCAGTTGTGTGATCCGGTCGAGACGAGCTCTCAACTCTATATTGAATTATGTTTAATCAATTTCTATACACATTTTCTTTTTCTCTTGAGATGGTTTTGCACTTGAAGTGGTTTCAGAATCCTTTAATTAAGGGATACAGGACCATCGATGCTGAGAAATGTTGGAGATGTGCATTGTAAATGCCATCAGATCTCGAATCAATTGGCACAACAGAGCCCTAGGGTTCTGCAGGGTTGTTCTAGATATATCCGAGTCTGTTGTTATTTGGGCTGGCAATCGCCAAGAACCGACATGGCCACGCGTCAATCAGCCAGCTTCACCTGTTTCTGGCGGGAGCCACGTAGAGGTTGACGAGATGGCACTTCTATGACTTCTTAAAGCCCGATGCAGAGCAGAGATCTTAGACGAAACTTAGACTGCTTTCAATCGTACTCTCAGGAACCAAACAAAGTGCGCTAGTTAAAATAAATGTATAATGCACTCCGACTCAATGAAGCGGCGGAGAAGCAGCTCCGTCATCATCCAGTTGGCTTCCGGCCATAGATGCGAATGCTACGCCGATACGCTGAATGGAACTAGATCTATCGTAGCTGCAGGAATGCTCACGGCACGGCAATGCATTATTTTTACAGCTATCGGGCCTTCCCTAGTGCAGTCACCCATTTAAATTTGCCTGTCAACAAAAACAATGCAGTTATTTTAGCTTAAATACCGTCAGAAAAGCAAGATAGCAGGGTACATGTCTCTCTAAGCATCTCGACGCCTCTTACGACGCTTTAATGCATCTTCCATCCTTCATAAAGGCCAATGTAACAGTTGGAAATTGCATTTAGCATCTTGCATTTATGACTGTGTTTACACTATAGAACGCTACAAGTCAAAATTAACCCCTTATTGCATTTGTTCGTCCATAAAATGTAGACATAGACGTAGGTCATTAATTATTCTGCCATTATTTATTCACTGATTTGTATCATTTCAAATCTTTGTATGATTGAAAAATTAAACTAGCAAAGGTATCTTCGGCCCGGACGAAGCTTATACATATACACAACATCCGACGAACGATATTCTACTATTGCTTCTTCATTTATTGCAGTATATTTCAATAGCGGCGGATATGATTCGAGACTAAAATTTCAACTCAAAATTAAGCATAAAATCTAAAAAATACGATATTAGCACCGAAGAAATTCTTATTTGTTATAGAAAGCAGGCGGGCACTCTTCCCCCGAATTTCCCCCTATTTCAATACAGAGGAATCTATGATGGCAGAGAATATTCCTATCGAATTTCAACACAATTATTCTATTCTTTCTTCTGTAAATGCCTTTTATGTCAATGTTATATGTACGTGGGCGGATACCTGAACCTGAACCGATGTATTCGGGAACGAAATTCCAGCGCAATAATCAGACTACAAGTTGAAACATGGACTTGTTAAAAATTTATCCCATTTTCAATACCAAAGATTTTTTGGATGACAAAAAATTGGTGCTCTTGTAATCGTGATTTCCACAGAAAGACAAGCGAACGGACATGGCAAAATCGACTCAGGAGGTGACACTGATCAAGAATATTGTATATACTTTTTTCTATAGCTGCCACGCCTCCTTTAATGCGTTACAAGCGGAAGCAAAAAATGAATACACTCTTCTCATTCCTTCGAATGTAGGGAATAAAAAGAGATTTCGTAAGAAATAATATAATAAAATAATAAAATAAAATAAAATAAAAATAAAATAATAATAAATAATACATAAATAGAATATCACTGCCAAGAACAATTAAATTTTTAATGCCCTTTTTTTAAAAAAATCTGATTTTCAATTACATTCACACAATTCCAAATGATTAAGGAAATGCCTATTTACATAAGTGACTATAGAAAAGATTCTTTAAAACAGCTTCCGTGCTAAATATCTTCATTAATTCAATTAATGATTCGATTAAATCATCCTCGCTACTCTAGACAATTGAAAGTCAATACTTTTAATCTTCGGATTTTGTTTTATTTAAAGGGCAACCGAACAAATGAAAGTTTTTTAAGAAATAAGAGTTTTGTTTTAATTTAGAAAATGTGCGCGAAAATTGTTGAAATGCGACAGATTGACGATTGATAAACAATAACAGAAAAGAAGAAAAGCAAATGAAACGATCAAACAAACAGAATACGAATATCGAATTGAAGTGATAACGTTATTTTCGAGCCTCCGAAGCTCAGGCCAGTCGCACACTGGATACGTTTTTGTCGACGCTCTCAATTACTTTGAGTAAATATGAGTAAATCCAATAAAACACACAACATCGATATTATACCGTTGCATTTAAACACACATTTTCGCCATTTACGAAGAAAAAGTGATTAACGGCTTTAGTCCAATTTTGATCTCTCTCGCACATGCATTTTTGTTGTTCAGTTCGTGCGAACTGCTGAAAAAATCCCAATCAGTTCGTATTGCTATCGTACGTCGGATCGAGTCGTACGGTCAATTCGCATGCAGTGTGCGTGCTCCCATAGCGCTTCATAGGTTGGAAGCGTTCGTGCGTTTCCGTACGTATTCGTACGATAACGTGCCCAGTATGCGACCGGCCTAAAGCACCCTACATCCATCAATTAAACTTTATAAAACTTATTGATAAACTCACCTATCGTTTTAAGACGTTGCAGAAAATTATAAATTTCATTCCTTTCGGATGTAGAGTACAACAACAACAATGAAATCATTGTCGTTGTTTGTGCTTTTTGCTGTTCAACCATTTGCTTTTTTTTGTGCAATTCATGTGAAAAATGTCATTCGCAAATGTGTAATAATTTTCAACTTTATTTTATTTCAGGGAAACCGAAATTATATGTAAATACCTGAATCTGATAAAATATGAGGATCTGAACGAAGAAAGGTGAACTATAAGGCTTTTAAAAATATGAAGAGGACTCGAATAAAATAAACGTGGTTTAACCTAAAAATATTTCAATGAAGAGTCATATAAAAGACGTTACCTATTCTGTCACAATTTAATTCTTCATTTTGCATTATTGGAAGCTGTTTCACTTTATATTGAGCCTGCTTTGCTATTTAAAGTAGAAGCTTATATTTTTTTCTCCCTTTCAAAGGAGCCCATTTTGATTTGAAATATTAACAAAGGTTTTTACATTATCATAAAGGAAAGGACGCGAATTGAGGAATTCCAAGTTCATTTGGATGTAAAATAGCATCGCAGACTCAGAATTTCTACGCAGCACCAGCAGCGCTTCATATTTTTGTACATGTACAGACATGTACCTGATTTCAATATTCTTTGCCAGCCACTTTTGCCTTTTTAGAGCCTATTAAAACTTACCCGTAATGTGTACTCTTCGCTATCCAATTCTATATCCTTTTTCATGAAATCAACGCCGACTGTGGGATAGTTGACGTCTTGATAACGATTGTGAACGAATCGTTCCATGAGGGACGATTTGCCGACTCCGGCATCACCAAGAAGGACCACATTCAACATGATTTTTGTACTGTCCGGTAGCATGTAAGCCATTTTAGTTCTGCTTTTATTGCGGCGAAACAAAAATACATATATTTAGGTACAGTGTCCTGCTCTTTATAAATTCTACAATATAAAATTTACCTATTCCAAATAGTTGAAAGTTTCCGAAAAGAATCTCAAACGATATTTATTCAAAAAACACTTTAATTACTCTAAATACTGTTATCCGTTAGAACAGCTAACAGTTCTTCTCCGTCGTCGTACCTGTATTCGGAAGAAACGCAAGTGAAAGAGCTAGATGAATTGCAATATCTTATTAAAGCTTTTAAAAAGCTCGCTTGTGCTGCCAAGTCAAAAGTGACAGTTAGAACTTTTAATTACTCGTTGGTAAATGTGCAAGTTTACACAACGTAATTCTTGCAATTATATTTTATTTATACATTCGTATTACAAGAACAAGTTCTTTTAATGTACAAAGTGGAAAAATAATTTCAATAAAGAATTTACATATCAATAGGTTTTTATACCAAACAAGAAGTTCTTAATTTAAATTACAACTTAATAATTTTTGTTAATAGTTAGTTTTTGGCACAGACCAAATTCCAATAGAAAAGTCATCAAAATCAGCATTTTCAAAAAGACAGCACACCACGATTAAACGCTGAAGCAGCGGAATTTTTTGGATTTTCAAGTGCGTTTCGCGTTGCGCCATCTCCCTGTCAAAATTTTGTGCCAATTCGTTTGTCAATGGAATTGTGACTGCTTTCCATTGGAATTCCACACGATTCCAAAATCGCGTAAATCAAGCATTTACCTGGCCACATCGGACAATGGGGATGTTGCGTGATTCTGGAAGAATTTAAAGTAACATTTGAGCCTAATATACTCTAAAAGGGGATATTTTCCTGAGGAATACTTGAGACATTCGATGCACGAAGATGTAGCTTATACACCTTATTATAATTAACGTAAAAGGTTCATATACATGAAGCCATCCATTCTATTATGAATGTATACATTATTTTGGATTCTAATTACTAAAATTCTCGTCGCTTACTTAAATTCAAGTCGCTTACTAAGTAAGCAGTAAAGTAAACAGGTGGAGGTTGTTCTGCTGAATTTATTTTTTTAAAATATTGTATGTTAAAACGGTGTGAACAATTCGCTTATTGATTGAATTAAGAAGAACTGGGGCATTGAAAATAGAATAACGCAATAGATTCGCACTTCAGGATGAAATGTTCATGTTTTTACGATAAGTTATGGAAAGGAACCTCCCCATACGGATTCTCTGTAAACACGGTTTTATTATTATTGTTTATGAATTTGCAGTACGGAAGATTAGCGTTTTCGATCTGTGAGCAATCCACATCAGCAGCCTGCTGCTGTCCTTTACGAGACACAACGATTGTAAGCCCTGCCAGCTCGTGATCAATTTTCTCTAATGGAGTTAATTTAGTTTGCGCTGTGGGCTTTAGGTACAATTTAAAATCAATGCCATAAAGTCCAAACAAAATCTCAACTTCTCTGCGCAACTCATTTAATGTAATGAGTTGTTTCGTTTCCGGATGCTCGAGAAGAATGGAGGCTGTACGACTGCTCTTGTTAAAACGCAAAGGTACATCGTCGGCCAAAGCAATATTAGCCCACATCATACACGGCAACTCGCATTCCTCATTGGAGCAAATGGTCAGTTCCAAGGCGGCCCCTTTCAAATCGAACGTCTCCTTAATCACAACACGTTTGCTGCCTACAGCATTTGACGTATATTCCAGAAATTCCGATTTTATGGCGGTTTTTATCATGGTGTGGTAAGAGTTTAGAACTTTTTGGATTTGCTCACTTTCCGAAGACTTCTTGCCTTTCAAGATGTAATAAATGTTGACCGGATCGGATGGTATGAGTTGGGCTTTCTTCTTTAACTTCTGGACGCGATTTATAACCTCGCGCGCATATCCCTCCTCCAACAATTCGGCATTTGGCGTCATGTCCATGAGGACGAGAACTTCGTTGTCGCTGTGAGCTTCAAAATTCGCTCCAATCTGTGAGGATATACAATATATAATGCGCACCTCATTCAGTTCGATGCGTTGACCACAGACATGTAAGTAACCAGCAGTCACACTACGCTGAACCTCTTCGTCCGTTAAAGCTTTGATGGCAGCCATGACACGCTTAAAATCGCCCTTCAAACGCTGGCCAAGTGATTTGTGATCCGGTTCTGCTCGCAGTGTGATACCATATTTTTCTTTGTCCGAACTTAGGGTCAATTTTCGAACATTCAACTCGCTGAGAATAAAATCCTTGAGATTTTCGATGGCTTTCAGGCAGTCGGGGTCTTTGTGAATAACAATAATTTCCGAAACAGGATATTTAACAGGGAGAGTGCGACGATCGCGCATTACTCGTCCCAATTCCACCACCGACTGCATTAGCGACACGGATTTCTCAATATCGGAGCGGATTAACTGCAAATTACATACGGGCATCATTTGAAAATGCACTGAAGTGATGTCTGCAGAGTTGTTTTTGCCGTTTGTTTGTGGATTAAAAATAACCAGCCGCTTGTAAAAGTATTCCGACAGATACGGAGTAAAAGGCGCCATCATGCTCACCATGGAAAACAGTACATCGAACAGCGTATCCAACGACTGAACGCATTCATTCTGGCCGAGTTCTCCTTTGAGACGACGTCGATTTAACCGCACATACCTAACACCAACGTGCACAAATAAATCACATAAGTAAATTATATATAAATAATTAGCAAATGTGGCGACATTTCAGATTCTCACCAGTTGGTAAGTTGATCTATAAACTTCGTCAGTCGGGGAACGACGGTGTAGAGGCGATATTGCTTCATTTCAGTTGCTATGAATTTTAGCAACGATTCCTTAAAGGAAAGAATCCAAATATCAATTATAGACGCTGTGCTAACACTGGCAGAATGGCGCGCTTTGTCGTACATATATAGCGCCTTTCCTTGCAGCTCCTCCTTTTCATATCGTATAATATTTTGCACCAAGAAACGATAAGCATTGTACCACGGCAAGAAGACGTCTTTGATGATATCACGTACACCGTCTTCCTTGAAGCGCAACGTCTCCGCGCGTACAACCGGTGAATTAATCAAATATAAACGTAAAGCATCAGCGCCATACTTATGCACAACATCCATAGGATCAGGATAGTTTTTCTTTCGTTTCGACATTTTTTGACCGTCGGCAGCCAAAACCAAACCATTAGCAATAAGATTTTTGAATGGTGGCTTGTTGAATAAGGCCGTCGATATAACAAGCAACGTATAGAACCAGCCACGAGTCTGATCGATACCTTCGGCTATGAAATCTGCTGGAAAATTAGTCATAAAGTCCTTTGCATTTTCAAATGGAAAATGTTGTTGCGCAAATGGCATCGATCCCGATTCGAACCAACAATCAAAAACAGCCGATATGCGACGTAGCGGAGGATTTCCAGGAACAGATGAGGGTATTTCAATGCCATCAATGCTTTCCCGATGCAAGTCTGTAATTTTCTTCCCAGAAAGTTCTTCCAATTGTGCAATGCTGCCAATACAGACAACTTCGTCGCCACTGTCTGAGCGCCAGATGGGAATTGGCGTTCCCCAATATCGATTACGACTGATCTGTAGGAAGGAAAATATTTAGTAGTATTCAATAAATTACATTAAAGCATCAGTACATCACTTTATCAATACTACTTACCGCCCAGTCGCGTGCTTCCCTCAGCCAATTGCCAAAACGTTTTTCTCTAACAAAATCCGGCACCCAGTAAGTTTGCGAGCTACAAGTTATTAGATTTTTGGACATATGTTCCACTCTGACAAACCACGAAGGCACGGCTTTATAGATGAGAGGCGTATCGGAACGCCAACAAAACGGATAACTGTGCTTTACTTGGCCAACTGAGAACAAACTTCCTGCTGCTTTTAATTTGTTAATAATGTTTTTGTCTGCGTCTTTGACGTATTGACCACTAAAATCGGTCACTTCCTTAGTAAAACGTCCCGAATCATCCAGTGGACAAATAACAGGACTCGATTTAGTTATAATTCCGGCCGCTAAGCACACACGATAATCGTCTTCTCCAAAATAAGGGGCATTGTGAACCACACCGGTTCCTGAATCCTCAGTCACGTAATCATCAACGAGTATACGGAACGCCTTGTTCTCGGCACCCATCTTTTCAAAGTAAGGGAACAAAGGCTTGTAATGTTTGCCTTGTAAAGTTTCTCCTGGGAATTTGTCTATAATTTTGTACTCATCCGCAGATTTGTATATGTAGCTTAAACGGCACTCAGCTAAGATGTAAAAGCGCCCACTTTCACGATCTTCTACCTTGACATAAAGCATTTTCGGATTCACACAGCAAGCGTAATTAGATGGCAGAGTCCATGGTGTGGTCGTCCAGATCAATATATATGCATTCAGCTCACCCAGTAACTCCAGAGCACATACCACACAGGGATCGAATACTTCTTTATAGTTCTGACCAGACTCAAAATTGGACAGCGCTGTTGTGCATGCTGTGGAATACGGCATAACCTTTACTCCTTGATACACAAGCCCTTTGTCAAAAAGTTGCTTAAAAACCCACCAAATGGTTTCCATATACCATGGATACAGTGTTTTGTAGTCATGCTTAAAATCAATCCAACGTCCCATTCGTGTTACAATCTCTTCCCATTCATTTGCGTAACGCATGACGATCTTTCGGCACTCATTGTTATATTTGGCGATTCCCATTTTGGCCACATCTTCAGGACCTCGAATATTGAGCATTTTATCAATTTCAAATTCTACAGGCAAGCCATGACAATCCCATCCAAAACGGCGATCCACATGATAACCCTGTTGATAAGCGTAGCGTGTAACAATATCTTTAATTGTGCCGGCGAGGATGTGGCCGTAATGAGGTAATCCTGTGGCAAAGGGCGGTCCATCGTAGAAAGTGTATTTCGGTTTTCCCTTGGACAGCTGCATGCATTTTTCAAATATATTTTGCTCCTTCCATGTGCTGAGTATGCGTTCCTCTTCAGCAGGAAAGTTGATGGTATCTGGAATGCGGCACACATCGTCGCGAGTCATCGCATTCTGCGTCGCAACAACCATCCTCAAACAAATAAGAATTGACACAAATTCTACAGCAAAATTCGAAAATTTGTAAGTTTATTGGAAATGAGAGCCACGTTCTTCCACGAATATTAAAAGATAATTAGTTATTTGCCTATAAAATTGACCAGTGCTACCAAATTCATTGAAATGTTAAGAATATTTCTTTTATGCTAATTAGCTATGTTTTTGTGTTAATTATGTTATGATAAAATTTTAATTTATGTTACATTTTAGCCGACAAAACTATAATATGGACTTTCTATACCGACTACAGAGTTTAAAAATGTAATTGCTTGATGCATGTAATTATTTCGATTATTCCGGAATAGGGCATGTGTGCCCTAAATAATAATAATAATAAATGCCGATAAAAATGAGTTCTTATTAAAAAATGAAAAAACGGTTAATCCTCATATCTTGAGCCAGAAATTATCTCTGTCTTCACCATAAATCTGTCGGTTTATGCGCTAATTTCAATACTAGAACTAGCCTAGAATATAATTTATTTTTCAGATTAATTAATAATTGATCATTTCTATGAATAAAACAGACAGTATATTGGCAGCACTGACTGTCATATGTAGCACTGGCAGGTCACACATGTTGTACTGGCTGCCATGTTGGCGAATTTTATAGAAGACTGCTGAGGAATAATTGTAAGAAATGTCGCTATTTGTGTTGGACACAGTAGGTGATAACGAGCTGCTAAAGAGCAAGGCAAAATATTCTATCAGTAAAAATTCTAAGCTCCTCGACGATGAACTAAGCTCCAAGGGATTTCAAGCTACTAATCTAGAAATTGAACCAGACAGCGAAGATGATGGCGATTATTTTGGTAAGCAGTTACAAAAAACACGTTACCTAGCAATCCAAATTAAACAAATATTTCAGGATTACCACCTCCAAATGTGGATATATCCAAGCTAATCAATGAAACATTACAACGCACAGACAAACCTCAAACGCAAACAGAGGTTGAGCTGGATTCCACTACAAGGCTAGTTAACAATGCGGTTGCTAATTCCAGTGAAACTAAACGCTCTATACGTAAACGCATAGTGAATTTAGACCACTCTGATTTCAATCCACTGACTCGAAAATTTGATGAGGAAATAACATTACTAAAAACAGATGTTGCGGAGGAATTAAAGAAGTCTAATTTGGTTGAGGGCTTGGAGAAATTAAAAGGCTTACCTAGCCTTAACAAGAGAAAACAACGGCAGTTAAATAGGGTAAGGTTTATCTTGGTTAAAAACAAGTTGATAACATGTTAACAGCAGAGTGATTAACTACGGATTAGAGTAGAGTAATAATAACATCAAGCCGAAGCAACCAAAGTTACTTATTCAGTTATATTTCAGCGTTTATGGAGTCGAAGGAAGTACTGAATGGGTATATTCATCTACTCTTTTTAAATTGTTAATCATACAGCGTCATTTGTAATTACAAATGGCGCTCTCTGATTTACAAATGGACGCTTCATGAAATACAAATGCTTTTTGTACACCTGAAACTCTTGCACGTTAGAACATGCGACAACTTCTTTTGGTGTATGGTTTTTGTACAAATTTTAGTTTTAGAATCTAGCGTAAATGGCTGGGAATGCGTCAATTAATGTAAACATTGTAATGACGTTATGTTTAACAGCCTTACTCAGAGAGACACTTCGTAAGATGGCGCCGTCTTTTCTGAAAAGTCGCCCTTAAGAAGTTTTACCCAGAGAGTCGCTTTCTTACAGCTTATTCCATCAGCTTTACACAGTTAGGGTTTGTGTACCAATTACAATTTTTATGAAAAATAGTTCTATGAATGCTTTATTGGGTTTTGTTATGGAATCACATGTCTGCATATTTAAGAGGCAACAGATTTACGTTATTTTATGATTGAAAGACGACAGCAACTCAGGGGTGTCGTCCACGTCGTCTCTCTGGGAATAAAAAACGACGTGTTTTGTCGTCGTACTTCACTATGGTGAATATTAGTTACAATATAGAAATTTAGTGAGTCGATTTAACGTGCAAATGAGCTGTCTCTTCGCAAATGTCTTTTGGTGGGATTGCATCAGCAAATGGAATAATTACAGTATGATTCTGTTAACATGTTACCAACTTTTACAATTATCTAAATAATTCTTCATGTGATGATATATTCGACAACATAAAACTTTAGCGAGTTTAGTGGCATTAAACATTGCTTGAAAAAGTTCCATACGCTCAAAGACTCGTAAACCTTTTTGCATTGGCAGCATTATTCAGATTCGTCCATTGTAATCTTAGTAGCAGCCTTGGAGTTAGTGGCAGTTTCTGTAAGGCCGGTGGAACAATTAACTGCATGAAAACAGACTGTGGCTTGTTCACACAGCTTAAACTAGCTACTTAGTTTCGTGCAAACATTATTCCGCGCCCACTCCTTTATCCTCTCCTTAATGAACAATGAATTTGCTGTCGCAAAAAAAAAATAATGGAACTTTTTAGATGTTTATGTGTCCATGTTGATGACGTCTTTAGTAAGCTGATTTATTCAGCTTCTTTAATAGAAGAATTATTTTGTATTCTCTGTTTAAATTTGGTTGCTAAAAACTTTACAGATTGAGCGTGCTAAAACAAAGGGCGACGGCTGGTTTAACCTGCCAGCTACGGAAATAACTGAGGAAGTGGAAAACGATTTGAAAATTCTCCAGATGCGTTCGGTGTTGGATCCAAAACATTTTTACAAAAAGAATGATTTGAAGGTTTTGCCCAAATACTTTCAGGTTTGCTAATATTTTGCTGTGATTTTCTGCAACAATTATGATTATAAACATATTTGAATACAATTCTAGATTGGCACAGTACAGCACTCGCCTCTGGACTATTTCAGCGAACGCCATACGCGTCGTAATAAGAAAAAATCGCTAGTGGATGAGCTTCTGGCCGACGCCGAAGTCCAGAAATATACAAAGCGTAAATACAAAGAAATTATAGCGCGTAGGGATAAATATACTCACCGGAAAGCCATGAAAAAAATGAAAAAATTGAAGAAAAACAAATGATTTGCTTTTATTAAGGACTTGCAGTAATATTTGTATAATTATAATTCTTATAAATAATATTTTATAAATATATATGAAGTGTTAGTCGTATATTTATTTTAGTTTTTTTATCGTCCTTGCTTTGTGAATGCAAAATGTACCAGTAAAATTCAAAGAATGTATTATAGCAAGAGAAAGGAGGAGGAGAGCAATTTAAAATTATATCTGTGAGAAGTTATTACAATTTCAAACGTAAATACGCTATTTTAATGGAGAAACATCAAACGAGGTACATAAACAATTGATGGCAAGAGAAATCGAAGTCCCTGATAAAAAATCTGCTGCGAAGATGCTGCAACTAATCACGTTTGCTACAATATATTTTCCACATTAATGTGCGAGTAAAATTACTTCTTGAGTTTACTATAAATCCTTTATCAAACAGGGTTTAATATTTATAAATGTCGGTAGAAACAAGAGTAATTTTTTAGCGTAATTTCATTAATTAGTGGAAATATTTTGCTATAGAAATGCGATGAACAAACAAGGAAATACTTTCCAAACATGGAAGAGATGAGTTGAGTGAGTATCTCGGATACTTCTGAAAGATCTTTTCTAGTCCCAGTAATAATTTTTGTCCATATGAAATATTGGGAGCCCTAATATTTTTAGAGAAATACCCATGTTTATGGCTAAAACGTCTCATCGACTGACCAAGATACGGATGAGATAATATACTGCAGCTCACGACATACTTCAGTTGCGAGCAATGGTTTAAAAGTCTTCACCAAGCATTGAAATCGAGCCCGAAAGCTTCACACCCATTGTGAAATGTGAAACCCAACCTTTTATTTGTGCCCCAAGCCAGTTAATATTATTTGTCAAGAACATCAAGGAGCGCATCATGGAAAGGGCTAAAAGAGGGCTAAAAATGCTTATGATGTTAATTCTGAAGTGCAGAATTTATTGTGCACTTAAAAGTAAAGTTACAATAATAATTCTCAAAATTATTGAAGTGGAAATTGTAAATTTGAACTCTGCGCCAAATTCGTTTAATTCCTGGCCCAATTGATGGAATTATTAAGGAGTTAATATAAAGAAAAGGAATTGGAAACTTATTGGTAATTATTATTTAGAATTGTGTATTAAGAGCTGCATCATTGCAACGTGGTAAAGTTATAAACAAATCTGCAATACAATAATAGATTAATAAAGTTTAAGGACTACTATATTTATTTACAAAAGTTCTCTTTTCCAAATCTATTCTATGGTAATCAATAACCGAATAAAATTATATTTATACAAGAGCAGAAAAAATAATATATGTATATGTAAAGAGTTATATTTTGACGATTCTTTTTTCTTAAATAGTATAATTTACTAATGCTTAAATCTACAGAAACTCATTGCCGTCATCTGGTTTTTACAGAGAAAGAATGACGAATTTTTCTTCAGTTGATCATTTTATAGCACTCGCTTTTTGTTGCTTCAACTGCTCCAATATTTTTGCAGCTAAATCTCTAAAGCTACTGGCATATGCTGAATTTGTATGCTTCGCCACCATTGGCTGGCCACTATCACAGCATTGGCTAATGGTGCCATCCAATGGAATTGAGCTCAGCACCTGTGTTTGCATCTTTTCTACGAAAAGCTGCGTTGAATTTCCGGCGAAGATTTCCAAACGATTATTACAATTGCCACAAATCGCATGTCCCATATTTTCTACCAAACCAATTATGGGCACTGATAAGGTACTGTACATTTGTGCACCACGGACTGTAACTTCCAGAGCCGCACTCTGTGGAGTACTGACCAGAAGCACTCCCGATATGGGAATGTTTTGAGCCAACGACAAATGTACATCACCTGTGCCAGGCGGTGTATCCACAACTAGTATATCCAGCGGAGCCCACGCAGCTCCTTTTAGCAGGCGCTGTATGGCTGACATCACGAGGGGACCACGCCAGATGATGGCGTCATCTTTCTTCAACAGCATACCCATCGAAAGACATTTGACTCCATAATTTACAGGCGGAATCATTTGATTGCTTTCGTTTACCAAAGGTTCCTCGTGCAGGTTCATCATTAGTGGAACGGAAGGACCGAAGATATCGGCATCTAGCAAGCCAGTGTGTTGGCCCAGTGCAGCAAGCGTTACAGCCAAATTGACTAGGGTATTGATGATCAGTACCTGGACGAGCTCAAGTGCAACGTACCTCTTCTAACCTGCAATAGTAGACTTTCCGACGCCTCCCTTCCCTGAAGCAACTACAATGATATGTTGGACGCCCGGCAAAGGTGCTCGCTTTGGTAGGCCGCGCGCCATCAACGCCTCCTGACGAGCGGTTGGTTTACTGGCATAAGTGCGCTACATTGAATTAAGCAAAGAATACCGTGATCTGTAGTATGCGCTTATATATAAGTATTTAACATACTTACCACACCCATTGTATATAGTGATTTCCAAAACATTTTCGAATGCCTTTATTTTATTTAAAAAAAAAAATTGTAAACAAATCCAACAGCAGTTTATTTTCCCGCTGTTTTATATATCAAAATTAACGCAGCTGTGCTTGATCACAATCAAATCGTTAACCACAAAACGCCGCATGACAACTTTTCCTCATTTTCATATTTGGTTAGAATTTCGCGAACCAAACAATCCTAGTTGTGCGCAGGATCCAAAGTTCTATTTAAAACACAAAATTGTTCTATTAAACATGTAATGTAATGTAACAAACAAACAAAAGACGAAGCGATTCCGAAAGCATCAATTTTTTGTTCTTCTAGGCGTTGGTCATAACAGCCATTTCTGCCATATTCAATTTGTTCTTTTTTATAGTTCTTAAATTTTTTTAAACTATAAAAGATATAGACTGACTCCATAAAATATATATATATCTTTTCAAAGTTTTGTATTTGTATCTAATTAAATTTTCTTAACTAATTTTCTTCATGCCATGTTATTTATTCTATAATTTTTTAAACTGAATCATATATATAACACAATCAATATTCAAAAAGCAATCTTCCTTACCATAATACATACATTTTTATAAACTAAACAATTATTACTAAGCTAAAAATAGTAATGATATTATTTTATAGTTCAATTTGGGAAACACTGTAATTACTGTTTTCGTTAAGATTTATGTGAGTAAATTTAGTAACTTTTTAATTTCAGTTTTGCTTAAAGCTTTGATAAAGGCACTTTACGAGAAGTAAACACAAAAAATAACGCAAATACAGTAAAATAGCATTTATATTAGCCATTCATTGTACGTACAAAATTTTCCTGTTTTGTCAAAAGTGCGGTTTTTTGTCCGCCCACGTTTCCAAGCATTTGACTGCCTTTTTTAATTTTAGGCTAAGTTACAAAGTTATCAGTTTTAGGTTAAGTATAAAAGAGTATTATAGGAAAACAGTATGATAGTAGTATTTAACTTAGAACAACAGAAGAACAGTAAACACTTTACGGCTTCATTCGATTTAAATTCATACAGGCAGCAAAACTTCGGTTCATTTTCCTAAAAAACTTTGTCATATTCTTGTTAGAAATTACGTTGTTTCTCTAAAAATTTTCCCAAGTTTCGACAAAGTATGATTACTGTTTTTAACGAGCCTTTAGCATAAAATTGATTTCCTCGATAATTTCGTCGATATTTCGTTCAAAAAGTTCCAGCTTCGTCAATAATAAAATAAGAGACGTCAGACGTTTGTGTGGAATGTGGAACGTGTGTAATTTTTTACATTTTTTACATACAAAAATTTTTTAATAATGATTTTTCTCTTTATTATACAGAATTGAAAAACTAATGAAAAAATTAGTAACATATTAAAGAAAACGAGTAAATTAATAATAGTGATTTGTTTTAATAAGAATAGCACTTCGAACTTCGGCAGATAAAAAATTAAAGTTAGAAATTTAAAACATATTTGAGGTGAGTGCTAAGACCAGAACTGTATAAAAAGTGAAAAGGTGACCTGCAAGTAAACTGCATTCAATTAATGGAACTTTTCATAAAAGAACTGAGAAAAACTGCATAGACATTAGAATAAGAGTGAGAAACAGTTCAAGAGAAGAATGCAATTAAATTCAATTAAAGACTATAAAAAGTTGAGCTAATCTATGCATGATTATATTTATTTGTCAGTGCTGCTGAGGAGCCTAAAGAGTCGTTCACCATAATAATGTGGAAATAAAGTCAAACTATGGAGTCGCGTTAAAATCCGTGGTTGTTAAATTAGCATGAATCTATTAATAAAGACACTATATTGATTAAGTCGGAAGTAATATATACTCGTTACTTCAGTAAAACTTAGTAAACAAGTAGCCATTGTAGAATTACCATAAAAATCATATATTTTATAAGGAAAAATTGTTTAGTTACGTTTTCAAAGCTTGAAAAGGATTTTAGTTTTAAATAATCGTGGAAGAATTTGTGGTTACTTAAAAATTGTGAAAAATTGTGAATAAATTAAAAAACATATAAATGCACACAGCGAATATAAATACATAGCCAACTATTTGAAAAATTCACCATAGGTTTGTTTGCAACTTCATAGAAAAGCCAGATTCCGGTGCTTCAAATACGAGTTATTTTGCATAACCAATGATATTTTTTCCTTCCTGAAGTGGTGGGAACGACATTCTTTAAAATAAAATGTTAATAAGCAATAAAAAGCAAAATTGATGTTGAGTTTATTTTCATTTTATTTGGCATTAAATGAACATTTTTGCAAAGTGTCTTCCATTTTACAGTTACCATCTGAGTTAAATGTTGAATTTAAATTTTTCGCTGGAATTTGATACGATTGAATTTTTTTTTCGCACTTTTCTTCGAACTACATACATAAATATTCCAAAAAATTTAGCAAGATGCTGTAAAGCGTGTGCCACATTTCAGTTGAAGGAATTTGAATTGTATTTTGTTGCATTTGCGTAGTCTTTTTAGTTCGAAGTGCTTTTTGTGCATGAAGAATAATGAGAAAAAACTGTAACTGTAATTAGAGTTGCAGTTTATAAAATACACGTAATTAAATAATAATTAATTCATCGTTTAATAAATCGGCATTCATGTCTATTTTATCCTAATTTTAGTTTTGTTTACAGTGAGTTTAGGAAAATATTCTTTTTTTTTTGTTTTTGTTGTTAGAGATACACACGATATTCTGAGGAATTAAGTGCTATTTTTAATAAAACGAATTGGTTTACGTCGTAGACAGCCCGGTGTTCAAGATTTGTGAGTGAATTATTAAAGTTCAACGACGTTTTCTGTTTTTGCACGAAAGTTTAATGCAATTTGAGTGAAAAGTTGATGCGCAAATTTTGATAGAGATTGAAATCGTTGCATATATTTAGCTTTATTTAGGTACATATGTTTAGTGTATGTATGTGTATTTACGTTATTAAATTAACCTAAAAAAGATTTACATTATTTCCACTATAACTTTTTTTTAAAGAGAAAAAAAAGCTGAACAACGAAAGGAGATAGTTTTTTTTTTAACAACATTTTTTTTTTTAAAATATTATATTTATGCACTGTTTTAGTTTTATTTTAGTACAATTATTTCTTTGTAACTGATTTGTAGTTATGGTTATAGCCAGAAACGAATGGCTTAACAACTACGAAGATGAACAGAAGCCTGCGTCAGCTAATACAACAGCAGCCACAACAAATACCAACACTTCTGTTAGTTACGTACCAGCAACAAGTACCTCTTCAACGACCGCATCTACAACTCGATGTACGCCAGCAACAACAGCAACAGCTGCAATACAAATCCCATCAAGTGTCAGTGAATCAGTTGTGTCGCCGTCACAGCAGCCATCATTCGAGGATTACTACATCAACATTAGCAAAAGTAGCACCTCCATTGGGCAGACCCATCAACAGCAGCAGCACCAGCAGCAGCAGCAGCATCATCAACAGTCCAAATCGCATCATCGCCGTCGCCAGCAGCAAGACCAACAACAACAACAACAACAACCGCAACAAAAGGTGTCTGTGATTGTTATTGAAAAGAATATGATGGAAGACACGTTGAAGCTCGACCATGAAACTGCCGAAGTCATTGAAAACAACAACACGGACTTAGACTGTCTGCATTCGTCTCCTTCGACTACTTCGATACAAACGCTTTTTGCGAATTCGTCGCCCAGCAATTTTGCAAGCAACAATACGACGACGCCGATTTCCATCACCATCACCAGCAACACGAACGCCGGCGGCAGCAGCAGCAGCAGCACCACCACCACCACGGGCACCGCGCCCACCAGCAGCAATCAGTATGAACCAAATAATTCTGCCGCCATCAGTCAAAATGTTCACATGAATTCCGTAATAACGCCGCAAGTTTTAAGTAGAGCCTTGCAAACGGCCTTAAATGCCGGCCAGAATAACAATTTGATGTGCTCGTTGAGCAGCATCGGAATCAATCCGTGTAACACGCTTCAGTATTCGAGCAAACAGTTGGCCAAACAGTTGGGCTCAAGTATTGCTGAGCCGGAAACTGCAATTGCGATCAGTTCACAAGACGGCGACAACATGCGCGACCACCACCACCACCATCAACAGCCTTGCAACGGTCAGGCGAAGATTGTGCTTCATTGCGAGCCGAATTCTCATCCCTTTCAGACACGCATCATCCACCTGACGACCAACATCGAGTGCAAAGTTGGACGGCTGATAGCGAAGAGTAAAGCTGCAGAAACGAATGCCATTTTCGATTGCAAAGTGCTGTCGCGCAATCATGCGGTTCTCTGGTACAGCAACGACGGCAAGTTCTGGGTGAAGGACACCAAGTCCTCGAATGGCACCTTCATCAACGAGAGCAAGCTCGGCATGGAAGCGGCCGAGTTGCATTATGGCGATGTGGTCAAGTTCGGCGTTGACGTTATGGAAAACTCGCGCAAAGAGGTGCACGGCTGCATTATCGCTGGCGTTAAGCTGTATCTGCCCGACGGCCGGGAAACGATCTCAATCGAATCGGAAGCAAATCAACTGTCAGCGCACTCGGGTGAGGGTCGCATCAGTTTCGATGAACTGCATCGCCTGAATCTGTTCATGCAAGAAGCGGCGCAACGCGAAAAGGCATTAAAATTGAAATTGTACAATCTGCAAAACATACTCGATGCAACGCGCAAGAACTCCGCCCTCTGTTGGCAAGCGATGATCACCGAGGACCAACTGCTGCATCGCATTAGCACGCTCGAGAAGAAGCTGCAGATAATGGAGAAGAATGTACCCGAGAGTGTGCTGAGGAACGAGGTAAGTACGCTTTGCATGTAATAATAATAATAATAATAATAAAAACCACGCATTGAACAACTGCAACGACAGACAAAAGTAGGCAAATAACAAGAAACGCTTCTGTTGAATTCAGAGATTAAGAAAAATATCAGCCGAGGTCAATTTCTGTTTTGTGATAAGTAGTATTCGTGGAAAGTCTGCCATGCAGTGCTCCACCATTTGCAGGAGTAACACGGGAATAGTCAGCCTTTATTTAGCCAGCCGATAAGATTAGTATTTTCCCTTGAAAATGCTCTGCTGTTGTGATTAATTCCATTTCTTGTCGATAAACGAAGGCTAGCAAACAATGTATGAATGTTAATTTGAACTTTTCTTAATTCAAAAGAAGGTTTATCGTGTTTTTTTCCTTGTTTTTCGTCTCTACTTGTGATTATTTTTAAATTGTGGATCGGATAAAAAACAATTCACAAGACAAACTATTAACCCACATACACACTTCTTTTGTACTTTCTTCTTTCCTGGTTCGCATTTCCTTAATTAACGCATGCGGGCAAAAAACAACGAAACGAAATGAAACCGAAACCGAAACCGAAACCGAAACCGAAATAAAAAAACCATCACCCGAACCCAAGGTTCTGAAACTGCTCGACGATAAAAGTTCATATCAGCATTTAGCCAAAGAGGCCTTACGCAAAGTCTACCAGGAACGTTGTGATGCCATGCAGCTGCTTTCGAAGATGGAAGCCGCCTTCACAGCCTCCGACGACGAATGCAAAATACTGCGCGACGAGATCATGAATACGAAGCTGAGTCTGCAAGACGTCAACTCGCGTCTTCTGTGCCTGGAGAAGGAATACGATGAATTCAAAGACGAAAGCGATCGCAAGCAGCAGGAGGATAAAGAACAATTCGAACAACGCACCATCGAATTGATGGAGAAGTATGAGCACAGCCGGAAGGAGTGCACGCAGCTGCGAACGGAGATCAGCGAATTGTTGGCGAAGCGCGAAGAGCTGTTCGATGAGGAGCAGCAGAAGGCGATCGATAGATTGGATGCAGTGATAGTGGGCATGGATTTGGATGATGACGACGACGACGGCGACGGCGACTATTACGAAGACGAATGCAAGCGCAGTGCTGAGGGGAATAGGCACAAGGATAAGGAAATGAAAGCTGCCAAAGCAGCGACGACTCGGCAAGAAGCAGGCGGCGGAGCAGGTAATAAAGCTATGATTATAGATATAATAAATGGCGACGAACGCAACGAGAGCGACACGAGTGAAAGCGAAACGGAGACGAGTGAAAACGAGAACGAAACGTTCCAAAAAGCCACAAAGGTGAGTTTTACTACTTTGCTACAGATCAGATTTTTCTACTTGCTGCAATTTTAATTGAAAAAAAAAAAGAAACGAAAATCGAGAAAAACAAAAAAAAAACCATAGATACAGAAAATATTATTAAACAAACAAACAAATAAATATTTTTTTCAGCAATTAGAAGTATCGAAAGATTTTTTTTCATACATATATTTTTTTAATTCGCGTATAGAAACTGAATCCAAGTGCATCTTTGCTTAACTTGCAAGCGGCAGAAGCGACAACGACGATGGATAATAATCTAATGGGCAAAAAATCGACCATCCTCAAATGGCTGGAGAACTCCGACATCAACCAGGAAGAGGGCTTCAACGAGATCTTCGACGCTATGTGCAATGAGTCGGAGTCGAGCGAGGGCAGCGCAAGTGGTGCGGGCACCAAAGCGGCAGCGGCAGCGGCAGAAGCTACTAACGCCGCCGATGTACGTTTGGAGAAGAACGACGACGACGACGAAAACAACGACAAAACCGATGATGACGACACTACTCAGAATAAAGACTTCACCTTGAATTTTGTAAACTTTTGCCGAAAATTAAATGACGTTCAGCAGAATCTTTCCAAGTTGGAAAATAAGATCGCCATTGAAATGGACAAAACAATGAAAGTAGTGGGAACTTCGCTGGCTGACAACATGAGCGATGCCATATCGGCGCCTGACGATGACAGCGACGCTAAAGGCGACATTGCCGACGTGGCTGAGGGCGATAATGTCAAAGGCAATGACCATGACGACGACGAGATCGACGATGAGCTCAAGGCTCAAGTTGAGCTCAAAGAGAAGGATGACCTCGAGCAGCAGAAAGGCGCTGTGCTGTTAGATCTGCTCGTGGGCAATGATGAAAGCTACATGCTATTGAAGTCTAGTGTCTCCATGTTGCGCGATGCGTACAATGAGATTTGCGTCAATATGACCAATCAGCAGGCTCTGTTGTCAGCCGCCCCAGCCGCGGCCCCGATTCCCAATAAAGCTCAAAGTGAAGTCGATCAAAATGCAGCCGATGTGTTGCCGCCATTAGGGATGCCGCATGACGACAAGCCGCTCGACGGCGGGGAGTCATTGCAACAACGCGCAGCGGCTGATAACGAAGCCGCCGACAATAACGATAGCGACGATGGCGATGCAGATGAATCGGCGGCTACTTTGGCACAGCCACCGATGGCAGCCGGCAACGAAGCAGCTGATGCTAATTCCAACGATCGAAACAGCAAGAGCTTCGCTAAAAATCAGCAATTGCCACAAACTGCTGAACTGAAAATTGATGTAGCTATCAAAGACTATCAAAACCAAGTGACGGCTCTCAATGAAAAGCTGTGCCTAATCGAAATCGACAACCAGAACAATCTCGAACTGATGCAGTTCGAGTGCGATGAGTTCAAGAAGAAAGCCATCGAGATGTCGAAACTGGTGCAGACGCTGCGAGATGAAAAGGAAGCCTTGCAACGCGTCATCAACGAGAATAATTCGAATATTTTGAAGACGGCAGCGGCCTGTTTCGACAAGGACGACCTCGCTGCAGCAATTGGCATAAAGGAGGAGTTGAAGTCGCTCCCCTCGTCGTCAGCAGCAGAGAACCGAAACACACAAACGTCCGTCGAAAAAACATACCAAGTTCACGCTGCTCAGTCAGCTGCTGATTTTGAAAAACAGCTACAGGAAGAAATCGCAGCTATCAATAATGCAGAGATGCAGCGCGAAGAGGATCTCGTGTTCTACAAGGAGCGCTTGGAGCAATCGCAGAACGAGTATCTACGTCTTCAGCAGGAAATGATCGATTTGAAGCAGACTGCCAAAGATCCAACTATGAATTTCGTCAAGTCAGTGATGCCGTACGGCGTGATTCTCCTTGCAGTTTTGATATATTTTATATTCGGCTATTTGTAAGTGCGGCCGCTTTTCCCCCTCTAACAACATGCAACACTCATTCGCTCACTAATCGCTTACTCTCGTATTTTCGCTACTTTACACGAACAGCAACACGAACATCAACAATAATTAAAACAATGAATTAATGACTTTGTATGTAAAAAATGTAAACTTGCAAATTTGATGAAGTATTGAAAATCAACCAACACAACAACACGTGCACTTTAAAAGCCACTTTAATTAAGTTCATTATTGATGAAATCGAAGTGAAGCAAAACTAAATACAATACAAATTAAAAATAGCAAATGGAAAGCGTTGAAGCTTTAATAAAATTACTCGTAAATGTAGATATTAGCTTAACAACAGAACATGTATAAAATAAAATTAAATACTTCATTTGTACTAGAAGAAACACAAATGGTTGCAAAGCATTTCTATATAACTACAACTAACAACAACAACAACACGAACTAAACAAAAATTATTTAGCACATGAAATATTCAAACAAAAAATATTTTGTCAATATGAAGAAAACCTTTTCTATGAACACTTTTTATGAACTTGCTTATTTCATTACATTTTTTTATTAAAAAGATTATTATTATTTGAGAAACTTTACCCAACAAAAAACAAACAAAAAAACAAAACAAAAACAAAACAAAACAAAAACAAAAAACAAAACAAAACAAAAAACAAAAACAAAACATCAAATGGGGAAAATTGAATTTGAAGTTCAATTAAATTTTATATTGTTATGTATCTGCAACTGAATTTTTTTATATGAAAATTCATCTTTCAAATTCAATGTGTAATCCAAATGGCGCCGTTGTTATATCTGCATATTTGCATGTGTATAAATATGTCCATAATTTTATATATTATCTCCGATATCGTATATTAACGCATGTACTATATTAAAATCTCTCAGCCACACTTAGTTTAACGCATTCAAATTATGAATTTGAGAAATTATTGACAAAAGCAGCTGAAAACATTTTCATTAATTAATTAATAATAGCTTAAAATTGTATAAATTTCACTGTGCATTAAAAATTATTGTATTGATTATTTTATATTTAATGTATTATTATTCCACGAATGAAAACGAATAAATAAATATCCTGTTCGAAGCACTAACAAAAATCTGGTTAAAAGATAAGCAATAATTTTAACGCAATACATGATAATTATTAATTATACATACATACATACATACATACATACATATATACTTTGCTTTAACGGAGTTTTAAGAGATTTTTTCCAAATAGCTGATAGCTAAAAATACCGACACAATTTTCAGTTTGAAAAAATTGAAAACATTGAAAAATTAATTACAAATTAATTCAACAATTCTTCTAAGGCTTTTGTTTAATCGTTTATTTATAGTATGCAAAGAAGGGAAAATATTTTTCTGAAATGTTTATTATCGTTATTGTTATTTTATTATTGTTTTTTTCAAAAACTTTTTGCAAATGTTCAAATTGATATTAAAGAAGAAATGCTTTAAAGGTATTATTTTACTAAGAGTATATAAAAAATTGCCTAATTACCTAATTTGTTAATTTCAACAGATCTTTTAGTTTATTTATTAAATTTTATCTTTCGTATTACGGAGTTGAGAGGAGAAATTCGAGGAGAAACCTTTAAAATACTCCTTAAAAATCGTTGATGCATTCAAATGTATGCTACTTAAAAAGTATCACACAGAAAATGTACCACAAATTTATGCATAGTTTCGCTTTATGAGATAATTCACATCGGAATACAAAAGCTTTGAATGTACAGTCGCTAATAGCCAGAGGAGAACGTTTGCTCTGACTGAAAAAACAGGAACAATGGAACAAAGGATGGAGGGAAGGAACGAAGGACGAGAGAATGAAACAGTTTAGTTACCATTTTAATGAAATTTATCATTATGTTATATATATTATTGATTTTGTTATTAATATTTGTACTTGTTTTTTTATATGTAATAAATATACACATAAACTTAAAGGCTATTCGTATATATTACACAAAACTGTATATTAATAATACTATTAATAACACACGTATGTAGAACTAATGATATTTGAAATGTTTCTTATAATAAAACAAAAATGAACCATTCAAAGTTATTTATTTATTTATTTCACAAAAGAATATACAAATTTACAAACAAATTTAAGTTCTTCTGGCTGAACAATCAGCAGTATATTAAAAAAAAATAATTAAATGTTATCGGCACAGGCATTTCGAAGAGGTTCTTGCTGAAGATTTGTTTAAATTAACACGAATAGCTTCACATTTTCCCAAGGACTGATGAGGAATGTACATTAAAAATAATGTTGGATAACCAGAATGGACTATTCGTCAACTCCACGAAGTATGTTCGAAATAGAAGTAGCATCAACATCTTTCGACGATTTACAATTGAAAGAATGTAGTAAAAACATCGCAAGTAGCGTCGATGTTATTCCATTTGCTCATGTTTCATAAACGCCGTATGAGTTACGTTTTCCTTTTCGTATTACCCCAATTCCAAAAGTGTTTTCGATCAGAACCTTTATTTTAGCCAAGTAATTATTATAAGCTTGTAGACAAAAGTCGTAGTTGTTCCCAACTTGCAGTATAATTTACATTCGTTTGTTTTCAATTTCCGTTATGGAAGATATGTATTCCTTTTTGAACTAAACAGATGTCAAATTTTCTGAATTTGTAGAAAACACGACAAACATGTTCACACGGAGCGTGTTCATGCGTTTTGTTAATGACCTAGTGTTATTCTAATCACTAAAAAACTATGAAGGAAATTTAATCTTATGGTAATTTAATCACACTATTAAGCGAAATTATGAATGAAAAGAAACTGTGTGTTGCTAAATTTCTGTTTGCAAACAGCCAAGTATAGTAAATTATATAAATAAATTGTAACAATCATGCTATTATAAACAAGAAGAGACACAAAAATTACAAAATAAAGGGAATTAAAAATGCCCAAATGTAGCAAAAGCCCAGCGAAATTTCCCAGCTGTCTTGGAAGAATTCCAAAAAAAGAACCGAAAACATTTTTCTCATTTTAAAAGCTAACCACCTTTCGGTAAGCTATAGGTTCCTATTCCCAGATTAAGGCATACAAATTTCCGCATACTTAATCTACTCTCGACTATTGGATTAGGAAAGCACTTATTATTTTTATTTTAATATTCCACTGGAATATATGAGCATTCAAATCAAGAATGATAGAAAATATGAAAGCAGAAACAATTGTAGTTTATTTGCAGACTTTGCAGTGTGAAGTTGGCGAAAAATTCTTTAATTATTTAGAAAGGCGAATAAAATATTGATAAAAACAAGTAGTTTCATATTTATTTTTCACACACTTTGATTCGGAACAATTTGTAAGATTTCTCAAAACAGTAGACTTCAATAGACGCGAAAGCGAAGTGTAATCGTCGAGTGTTGTACGATTATTATTGTGCTACTGCGAAAAACTGTATATAAATTGCATTTAATACGATTCGGGCGGATCTACACAACTTTAGAAACTTTTTGATAACGATAAAGTATTGAGCACATTTCACATGTGATAGCGGTAATGGACATAGCATTGTGAACAATAAGAAATCCCAATTAAAGACTATTCTAATTGCATTCGTAGCGGTGTGTTTGGTGCTATTGAAAGTGCAGAAACCAACAACAATATCAGCCGCTGCAGTAAAAGTAAAAAAGGGAAACGTAAGCAACGAATTGGAAAACGTAGGAATACGCGTTAACTTTACGTTTTTTTTGTTTTCCATTACGTCCATATAACAGAACATATATGTACATATATAAATGGTTATATTCCTAAGTCAGTATTCGAGAGGTCTCTTTGATATTTCTGTCAGTTGAAAAATATTACTAATTTGCATAATATATATGAATTGTAAATTTATTACTTTATATGTACACAAACTGTAATTTCTGTGAATAATAAATTATTAGAAGATTGTCGCAATTACGGTTATCCATATATACATATATATCCTCATTGAGTGTGGTACTAAGTTAGTAATAAAACGATTGCAGAACTTTTTTGAGGTAGTTTCCAAGCAGCTCCACAAGGAAAATTCAACCACGAACGTGCGCGTGTGTGTGTGTGTGTGTGACGGTGGAGCTTGAAGCTAGTACAAAGCAGCAAAGAATTTTGTGTTGCTGGCTAATTTCAAAGTAGACGAAATAATCAATGAGGTAAGTTTTTAATGCTGCCGTCCTTTCAAACGCAATGAAACTGCGCCTTCTTGTTAAAGTTCTTGTTAAACTTCAATTAATGCCACTTGTTTAATAATCGAAAATGCACTAAAGGAGAATAAAAAGAAAGTTTGATGTTAATGCGTGTGAAATTGAATAAAAATAATGGACTAATTGTACTTAAACGTGATATATAAATTTATCCATTTAACAATACACAAAATTAACATTTTTCAAAACGGATTTTTAATATTTTAATGAAGTTATATAACTTTAATGTGTAAGTATTTTTATTGAATGAAATGAAATTAAATAGAATCCATTTGCAAAACAATCTTTATCACATTTCTTACAGTTACTTTTCATTGTACTCCGTATATTTTCGCTATTGTTTTATCTTCTTTGCTTCTACTTTGGGAAACGTTTTTTGCGTGTTTTTCGCTTTAACGTCAGAAAGTTCAAACGTCATCGTCGTCATTAAATCGTCATCGGGAAAAGAGAATGGACGAAAAACAATCGCTTTTAATTGCACATCGTTTTGTTATTCGTATTCGTGGCTGAAAGAAACCGGCTTCAGTTATTAATTACCTTTAAATAATGATTTATGTATTCGGTGTTTGTGGCGTGGTTTTTCTTGTGATACGTAAATAAATCAACGACGACGAAATTACATAGAAATTTCTTCATATCCTTCAAGGAGCATTTTAATTTGTTCATTAACGTATTTTAATGTTTTCTACACAACTATAAAAATATTTGCCATGATGATGTTCACTCATCGTTTGTCTCTTTCATGTAATCAATTCTCTTTACTTGTGTGTTATCTGCGTGCCTGAAAATCGTTTGTGTTGTTACTTTTTTACTGATTGGAATTAGTTCCTTTCGAAATTCAATTGAGCCAATAACAGGCAGAATATAAACACTGTTCTCATGCTTCTTCCGACAACAAATACCCACATACATACATACATTTTACTATGCAGAAGCATGTGGTTCGCGTGGTGAATTTGTAGCTCATTCGTTCGCTTTCAATTCACCAGATATTTTAATCAATGAGTCACAAAAACCAATTAGACGAAGCAACTTGGGTGAATTTCCATGAAAACACACATCGTTTGTTGTTTATGTGAAATGTGTTTTCATACGTTTGTGTTTTTTAATTGCTTAATTTAATTTTTTAGTTACTTTTTGCGATAATAATCAATCGCTGCTGTTTCTAATTTTCTTTAACGACTCATAATAATAAAAATAATAATTCATCCTGGCAAACAAAATACAATTTTCACTAACTTTAATCAACTTTAATGTGGCCATTGAACTTAATATTTTCTCTAAACTTTCTCTTGAATTTTTATTAATTTTTATACATTCGAGAGAAGAAGAAAAAAAAATGAAATGTGTTTTTGTGATTAATGCCAAAAATACACAAAAAACTACAACAATAACAACAAAAAATGCCTTGGCAAATCAGCCAAAAATTTGTACGATTTAGAAATAAAATAAATAAATTGTTTCATAAATCATCAACTTGAAAAAACACAAAGGAAAGCCAACATCAGTTGCTATATATTAATTAATAAACGGCAGACATTCAATTGGCCATCGGTTTGTTTATTTTCACGGCCCCGCCCGCCACCCACCACCCACCGTCGATCGCGAGCAACGATCTCGAGTCACACGCGCTGCGCTGGCGTCCGTCTGCCCACTGCCTCGTCGCGGCTTCGCTTTTGTTAGTCATCGCGCAGCGTCATCGATGCTGTGTGTGCGTCTGACGACGTGTCTACCGAAAGATGGAACCACGCACCCGATGGGGATAATTTCGAACCACGCGAAATTATACGAAATGTTTTTCTTTCTTTAAAACAGCAGAGAACAAAAAAAAAAAAGAGCCTCCAAACAGATAAAACGCCGACAACGATTGGGGAAATGTCGAAATTATTTGCTTCATCAACACGTGAAATGAAAGATGAAAGAAAACATGACATGTTTATTATAACTGTAAATTATTTCCATAGAAACATGGAAAATTCTTTAATAGAGATAATACAACATTGCGAAAAATGTGTTTTTTGTCTGAATTAATGAAATTTTAGGAGATTTTCATAAACAGCAGCCACTCAGCTGCGGATTCTGGAAGCAGCGAGTCCTTTTTCCGAGCCTGTGGCTTCGTCTTGATCTCTTTAGGAGAATAATAACTGCTCGGTTACACTAATATAACCACTTAACCGTGTATTATAACTGGTTATGCATAACGTGTAGAATGAAGTTAATGTCAGTTGGAAATAGATAAGAAAATCACGCTAGAAATCGATGACGAGTTATATTAACCCGCTATGTATAACCTATAGGCTGACCAATAGGTTATGTATAACCATAAAATACAAACCGATTCTGATGGATCATTGTTATACATTAGATATCCAATACTCACACTGCGTCTTAAATAAAGTTTTGTTGTAACTAGTTAGGAATAACGTTCAGGTTAGAGGTTGACTCAGAGGTATAACCGTTAAATGTATGCCTCACAATTGTCATTTAACAGTCGAATATGAAAATAAATATAAAGTAATCATAGATGGAGTTTCGCTGTAACTAGTTATGAATAACGTTTAGGTTAGAGTTTGACCAAGTCGATTGTAAAATAGCCTTGTCCAGTAAAGGTTATACATTAGCAGTCGCAATGGTTATTTGATAGCTTGATCTTTCACAAGTGGTTATGAATAACCGATAAGTTATGTAGAAGCATAACATACTGTTCAACTCTGAGGTAACTCTGTTCGATACAGTCATGAATAACGGTAATCACTGGCCACAAGCATCACCATAACTTCAATTACATGTGTTGTTCTCGTTAACGTGGCCTGCCCGATGCGGCTGGCTTCGTACTGTCGCCGATATCTCAACTGTATCGGGTAATTGTTAACGTCTCTGGTGGTCGTGCCGGCCTCTTCAAGCGCTTCAAAGATACACATGAGTACATATGTATATTCTACACTGTGCTGTGCTGTTTTATTGGTTATTTTTTATGTGTGTCGTTAGTTATTTCGCTAAAAGTTCAGTTTTTCTTTTGCATTGTGCTGTTTTTGCTTTTCAGCGCGGTTTACTCCATTCTGCTGATGTTTTATAGCACAATGACCGACCGACAGCGTGTCGTAGCCTCACCAAGAACACGTACGAATGTTCTATGTGTATGTGTGTGTGCGGTTAGCCAAATACAACAAAGGTTATTTGCAAATAAACGACGTCGCTGTCTGATTACGAACCCAAGAAGCATAGATTAAAAAACAGCGAATGAAGTGCGATGATGACGAAGTGTGCATCGCCGCTGTATTGGCGCCGTTGCCGGAGCTCGATGCGGCTTAGTCAACTTTAATAGATGCTTGCAAGCTTAATAAGCATATGCTTCAGAACAAGCGAACCCACAGACGTCGTATGTATGCCTCAACCAAGTGTTTGTGTGTGTGTCGCCATCGGCGTCTGGCTCAAAGCAGCCGATCAAATTTCACTTTGTTATTTTTAAAATTTATAAAAATATCGGCTTTTTCATAACTTCTTTGCTGTAGGTTGAATTTTATCTTTTCCTTTATTTCAACACCAAAAAAATAAAATAAAATAAATAATAAATAAATAAATAAATAAATAATAAAATAAATTCTACATACTTTTTAAGAATGTTTATTTTTGAAAAGAAAAACTGAATGAAATCAGAAATATTCACACAGTCCACGTCAATTAAATGTGAAAATTTAATCCATTGACGGGAGTCTGCGAAAGGTAAAAAGATCAGAAATCGGTGCATTAAAATTGTAGATTAATTTTAAATTTATATTTTCGAAAATTCAGAATATATTTTAAATTTTATATTAATCGGTTGTCCCCTGTAATTTACCGTTTTAAACAAAGAAGTTTCTGCTTTCTTTTTCTGCTTAAAACCAGTCTTAAGATGGAAAATAAGTTCCCTTCTCCTCGCGAAACCTCATCGACGACTATAAAAATGAAAAAAGAGTCACCCACACGTCGTTTGTTTTCCCTCTTTTTTTCTTCTTCATACAATACAACAAACATCGATGAGATTTCATTGCAAAAAATTGCAATAAATTCCTACGTCACGCTAAGAAACTCTTTTGCCTTTATTTCAGTTTTTTGTTTGGTATTTTTGTCGGCGGTTTCTTTTTGTGTATTCTAAACAAACTAAAATAACAAACAAACCATTTGAAAGCAAACATTGCGATTAATCGTTCTTTTGTTTGTTTTTATTGAGTGAAGAAATACTAATTAAAGCAAAATGACGCCGACTTGTTTTTCAGTCTTTTAATTAACCAGAAAATTCTGCATGCTAAGGGAAGAATTCTACAATATTAAATAAATTGTAAATTGAGTTCGTAAAATGTTGTAAACTGTGACTGTCTGAATGTCAATCAGTCGCTCAGTTTGAGCTGCGATACAACTACACGATTATAAATTCCCTCGACTGTGAATAGTATAAAATTCTTCACTGGTTTTGATTATTTTTGTACAGAAACAAATCTTTTGTCTCTTGTAGCTACAATTAAATCTGTTTTCTGAGTAGATTTTCCTCTCAATGTCAATCAATAACAACAACAAACATCAGAGCAAATATGACAGAGAATCTTTGTTTTAAATTAATCAACAGCAGACTTCATTATGGTTTATCACTTATTACTCATTTATCACTTGTTTTCCATGTAATTCGAAGGACAATTTGCTTTGTGATAAGCGAAGTCTGAGCAAAATACTGCAACAAATGTCATGAAACATAAATCTGCAGCTGTTTATGATGTTTTGATGTATATATAAATGCATCAAACTCTCCACGTTTCTGTACACATGTAATTGAATTTGTAGTTGGTCCAGTGATTACCGTTATTCATGACTGTGTCGAACAGAGTTACCTCAGGGTTGAACAGTATTTTATGCTTGTACATAACTTATCGGTTATTCATAACCACTTGTGAAAGATCAAGCTATCAAATAACCATTTGCGACTGCTAATGTATAACCTTTACTAGACAAGGCTATTTTACAATCGACTTGGTCAAACTCTAACCTAAACGTTATTCATAACTAGTTACAGCGAAACTCCATCTATGATTACTTTATATTTATTTTCATATTCGACTGTTAAATGACAATTGTGAGGCATACATTTAACGGTTATACCTCTGAGTCAACCTCTAACCTCGTTCCTAACTAGTTACAACAAAACTTTATTTAAGACGCAGTGTGAGTATTGGATTTCTAATGTAGAACAATGATCCATCAGAATCGGTTTGTATTTTATGGTTATACATACATAACCTATTGGTCAGCCTATAGGTTATACATAGCGGGTTAATATAACTCGTCATCGATTTCTAGCGTGATTTCGTTATCAATTTCCAACTGACATTAACTTCATTCTACAGGTTATGCATAACCAGTTATAACACACGGTTATGTGGTTATATTAGTGCAACCGAGCATTTATTCTTCTCATAAGTAATACCGAAAAAATTTAGAAGAAAGTAGCATTTAATGCATTTAATGCTTCATTCCCAACTACTTTGATTATACGAACCAAGTTCAATGAATCCACGAAATCGTTCGTTGTCTGCGGTCTACGGTTATTGTACCCACGCTGTTTAGCTATTGTTTGTCGTTCCCTTTCTCGTTGCGGTTGTGGTCCTTTCATTTGCAGTCCAACGCCTTTCTGAGGCATCCTTCACTTTTCAAGCGTCGTCTGCATTTCGTTTTAATGGAAAGCAACACATACATTCACATGTACATCCATTCTCGTTACTGTATAGCACGATCTGAAATGATTTCGGCGCATATAAGAATCGCCGATAAGAAAAACCTTTTTCGACTTTCTTCAACTACGGTTGATTTTTCTTATTTTTCATTCAACTTCTTAAAAGCTGCAACACTTCAAACACCTTCTTAAGTACAAAAGCGATATACAAAATCTGAATAAAAAAAAAAAACGTAGCTTTTTTTGCTTGATTTAAGCATTTCTTAAGAGAAATCATTGAACTTTTCGTTCATTTCTCCTACAGCATTCAATTCGAGAGCATTGCAAGCTTACAAATGTACAAACAAATTTTGCAGACGGTTTCACGATGGGGAAAAGGAGGCTTAAACGACAATAAAACCAGCAGCAGCAACAACAACAGCAGCGCAGAAATAACGAGAATTTATTTTATGAAATGAAACGATACAAGGACTTTGCATAATTTATTATGCTGAGGAGAATGTAAGCTGAGAAGAGCCCCGACTTTAAATTAAATGTTATTAAACTCAACTTGTGTAAAGTTTATTTTTATTACTTTCATCTCTTATAAATTAAAAAAAACATAAATATATGATAGCCAATAAAAAAGCCAATCATAATTCAATCATAATTTTTATTATAAATTTCGAATTATGTCGAATGTTGTTCTTCTTCTTCTCGTTTTATCGTTCTCTCAGAGAAACAAACACCCGTTTTTATTGAACTACTGGGCGTTGTGCCAAAATATTAATAAAAGCAAACAAATTGCAAAAAGGAAGTAAAAATAAAGACATTCCCTACGTTAAAAAACATGTGTGTTTCTGCTTCCTTCCCTTCTTCCTTCCTTTTCACACTCTACACACGAAGGTTACGAAAAGACAGACAAACAGCGTATAGGGAAAAGTATATATAGTATATGAACAAAGACATATTATTGATCAACGTCACTTTCTTCAATCGATTTAGCCTTGTCCCTTCGTTCGTCTGTGTCTCCGCCATTCTTCTGTCTGCCGAAACGATTCAGAGCAAATCGATAGCGACATCCATCAGTTTGGATTACAATTTGGTAATATTAATATCGACCCGTAAAGGACACGCCCACCTTTGTTTAAAATAGAACTGAAACTACTAATTAAGCATCATGCTAAACCGGATTTTTATGGAAAAATATGAAAAGATTATATAAATTTTGCTATAAATTGTCATGAAAGGCCTCTAATAGGTCACTTCTTTTCGAAGGTTTGTAGTTTGGTCCCTTTCGATCCATATGTGGCTATGACGGTCTTACGAAGACCCAGTACAGCGCTGCAGGGTATTTATAGATCAGTCAAGGCGCCTTCTCTCCCTTTTTCTTCCTCACAACATCGTCAAGCGATTTTTTTTTGTCTCTTACATCGCCCCATTTCACATATTTTCCCAGTACTTTCCACTGAATGCCACTACAAATACTACGATTGATCTTTTTCGTTGGTAGAGTTGCTATTCAGCTGTTGCTACTCTTTTAGATAAAATATTTCAAAGGTTTCGTAATAATTTTTTATGGTGTACTACAATAGGCCGCTTAGGCCTCGTTGGATGTGGTCGTTCTGGCGACGCCCTTCTAAAAGCCCTTTCGACCTAACCTAACCTACTTCCTTGTATGAGTAGTAAATACTAGAAAGTATTTTAATCGTGAAAAATTTTGATATTGAGATTTTGGTGGTAATACACATTTTGACCTTCCCTGTGTCCGTTTTGACCAGTTCGTAGTATCCTCAATAACTCAAAAACGGAGAAACGTAGAAAGTTGCAATTTTGGCAGAACCAAACACTGCTAGAAAGTAGATATTTGGTATTTAGGGCTGCAATAACATCCACCATATAATCTACCTTTTTGGTTATAGTCACTAGTAGCAAAACAAGGACACTTCTCTCGGGGGATTCTCTGCACAACTAAGAACAACTTTTTCTCTAATTGAATTTATTTCACATACAAGGCAGTTGGCCACATCAGACATTATATAGTACATACTATAATATGCGTTGGAACAATAGAACCTAACAGAACCAGAATAACTGACATGACATGAAAGGATTTGCGAATCCTCGGGGAAATGCGAATCCTAGAATAACTGTTATTGTTTTCTTTTTCATCACACTTGTTATCATCATTGCTTCCTTCGGTTTCATTATCATCAGTTGCTGCTCATCCTCGTCTTCGTGGCCACCGCGTAGATTCGTAAATGTCATGGCTAAATGCTTGGGGCTTTTGTTCCAATGTTAATAATCTTATGACAACATCACCGACGATGAGAGCAGCCACAATCTTTTTCTCTCACGTTTTCTCTTGGGGATTCTTTATACATGTGTGTGTGTGTGTGTGTGTCTGTAATATAGCAAATAGTCATCTCAGTTGCATGCTGAAAAAAGCTGTAAAGATGTTTTAGAAAATTAAAATAAACAATAATTAAATGAAATACTTCTTAAAATCTGTTTTGATTCCGTTATGGAAATAATAAATGCAATAATTGACATGAATAAATATGGATTTTCCGTACTTCGCAGTACGTATCGCATTTGCAAACTGTTCCTGTTTTAAATAATAAGAAAATGATGAATATTTTAACAGTTGACAGCTGCTTTTTCTTATAATTATTAAAAATCATTAAAGCAAGAAACATGCATGTTTATCAAAAAACAGACGTGCAAAAAACCACACACAGAACGAATTACATTAAAATATTTCCTTAATTAACAAATGTTTCGTCAGCAAGGAAACGATTTGTCGCCGAAATGTTTACGTAATTCGTTCAGTTGTCATTAACGTTCCCGTGAAATTAGTCACCGCGTTTCTCTCACATGAACTCACCTCCCAATTCACCTCAAAGTCGTTTTGTGTCGATTTTTACAGCCATTTTCGACACTTTAAATTCTAAAGCAACTACGAAAATTGCAACCATGAAAATTTGTTTATGATTTAAATGTTTGCAAATGGTTTTCGGTTTTTTTTTTCATTTTGAAAATAAAATTATTATCATTATTATTAAATTCTATCAAGGAAAAAGTCAATTAATTAGTTTATTAATATTCTAAAATTAATGAAAATATTTTTTTGTAGACGCGATCGACATTTTTAATGCAGCGATCGGTTTCGTGTCTTCATGAAAATTTTCTTTTTTTTTAAATATTTTTTCAATAAAATTCGAAATATCGATGGCGTTGCATTTCACAGAGACACGATTTCAGATAAGATTTCTTTTTATTTCTTTAATGCGTTGCTTTTTTGGCGATTTTCCATATAAAACAAATTCGAGTTCAAGGACGATAAAAATTCACTCATTCATTCATTCAATTTACAAAGGTTTCAATTCAATTGAATAACTTTTGAGTGAAAAAAATTCAAAAAAAAATTATTATAAAGTATTAAAAAAAATATAAAATAAAAATAAAAACAAATACGAATACAAATAATAAACAAACTTTAAACAATTTAAAAGAAATCGTTTCAATAAAACCGAAAGAATATAAAATTCATGAATGGAATTTTTTCTAAAAAATTTTTTCCATTAAAGCTTTTTCCTTCTTTTTCTTTTTTTGTTGTTTTTTGGACAAGGCAATAAAAAATGACAGACAAACAGACAGACAAACAGAAAACATACATGTGAAAAGTAAATAAATAGGAATTTAAAATTGTTGTTGTTGTTGTTGCTGCTTCCTTTTTAATTACCTTGAAGGGTTGGAAAAAACACCCTCCTCCCCTGTCACCGTCTTTCTTCGTTTCGCTTTATTTTCTTATCATTTTTCTATATACATACGAAAAAGTTGGGTTTTTTTTAAAAAAAAAGGAGGGGAAAAAAAGAATTCCTGGGGTGTTTGTTGATTAAAAAAAAAGTAATTTTTCTGCTGTGGTTGCCGGCCTTTTTTCGTCGTTGTTGTTGTTGTTGTTGTTATACACACTTTAAAAAAACACCTGCTGTCACGTCAACCAACGGAGAAGGGCGCGAAAAACGAGGGTCTGTGGAAATATGTACGCTTCGTTTTGGGGGCGGGTGTCGACACTCGGCGGCTGTCAGGATTTTCTGCGATTTTCTTTAGCATTCGTCTGCTGCGTTTAAGCAAGTGAAAGAGAAAGGAGAAGAAGCGACAGACAACCGAAACGTGGAATATCTTTCGCTTTGTCAGGTCGTGAAATTCTGTGATTATTTCATGAACAGGGAGCCACTTCAGTCAGAGGCTTTCGGTGTTTGCCACTTCACAAGTTGACATCTACAATGGAGCACTTCGCATCCTTCCGCCCCTTGACGTGGGTTCTACGAGCAGCGCTGAAGGAAATTACGATCGAGCTCCTCGACAGCCTGCATCGAACCCAGCGTAAAGCGTTTCTATATTCCCGGATCGAACGTTTAGTGGATCTGCTGGACTCGAAGGAGTCGAATCTCTTCAGGGTCACCTTTTAGCACTCATTCCACAACACATTTTGGACTTCTTGGAGGTGATGTAGGTCAAGAGAGGCTGCGAGGGGCTCATCGAGCACTGTAATCGTCCCGTCTTTATCCGAGAGCCCGAAATCGATGGGAAATCGAGGAAACCAACGAAGAGTTTCTGCGTTTGGGGAAGAAAATACAGTCACAAGCGGAGGTAATACAGTCGAATTCGGTTCCGCTTTAAACGACGTCAACTCAACCTCAAGTTCGCTGTCCGTCTCGGGTTTATCGTCGTTCCCGGTCCCTTCATAGGTCGGTTATAACCGAATTCGACTGTATTTAACTCTTATAATCAACGGAGGGAAAATTTAAGTAAATGAAGGGAGAAGGGGCGTCGCCTTTATCGGCCGTCACGTCGAACGCCATCCAAGAAACTATATTTTTTTATAGTTTTTCGGTGAATTTATTTAATGCTAAAAACATTCTTCAGTCTCGTCAATTGATGGCTATTTTTTTATTCATTTTCCCCCTCTTTTTTCTCTCTTCGATTATTGATTAACTATCAAAGAATATCGATGTACGTAATTCGCTTTAAGAAACCCGCAAGAGATCAACTCGAACGACTTTTCGTTAATTGTCCATCGCTGTCCATCGACCGAGGGAGTCATAACGAGTAACGAGTAACGCGTATCTCTGTGGGCCGTCGTTATGAGTCACAACCTTTGATTTATGCTTTTTTGTATGAATTCCTTTTATAAATATGTATTTATGAAGTCTTTTCATAAGGAAAATATTACAACAAAGCAAAAATTAATCTCACTTGATACGAAATCCCAATCAAGTTGTCAGCAATAAAAATTGTTTAGCTCGATGTCGAGCTTTGAATTTGCTCTCCCTCTCACTTGCTCTCCTCAGTTCTTCCTCCTTATCGTATCATGCTCACAAGACAAGACCACGTCTTCGCAAATAAAGCAGAACTCATCGGTCAGCAATGCAAAGATTTGCTGTAATCAAGTAATAATTGCGAAAATTAACGACTCAATGAGCTCGCATCTTCAAGATAAAACTGAACTCGCTTCAAGCTACGACAGAGGGTCACGTAAAGAAGGAAGTCGAAGAAGAAGAAGACAGCAACCAAGTAAAGTAAAGAAAAAAAAAATAAATGAATAAAAAAGGAATCCTCATACCCAAGATTTATCATCATTGGAATTGAAAAACTTCCGGGTTTTTCTAACCCTTCGCTTTGACTCCTTCTTTCTTCTTCTTGTTTTTACTCCCGATTAGTTAACTCGTCTTCATCTCTTCGCTCCTTCACTTCATTGCCTTGTGTTCTATTGTGTTAACTGAAGTACTAAAGCAGTTCTATTACTTTTTCTCCCTTAAAGAGTCTGCAGCTTAGCGCTTCTCCTCTCTCACACTTCGCTCTGTGACACGTTGTCCTCGACGACGTCTTCTGCGATTTCTGCATCTCAGCAGCAACGATGACTTCGCAGCGTATCAGTTAATCAGTAGTTCAGCGCATTGCGACGGTGGTTTAACGAAGCAAACAGCAGAGATGAAACGGGAATCTTCTCCTTCTTCATTGCGTGGTTGCTGCGACGTAGCGCGTGCTCTCAATGGAAGAAAGATTTTATTTGCCGTGCAAAAAGAACGACGACGCACGAGAGGCCGACGAGTAACTCGTGCATTCGTTCATTTGTGTTTATGTGTGGATCGTTTGAATATCGATTAGTTTCCACTCGCAGCTTGCATAGCAGCTACTCGTTGTTGTTGCTTGCGAAACCTTCTCTCCTGACACGTAGACGGCCTCGACTCTTGGCGACGGCGAACAACTTGAAGTGGGTGATGAAGCCGTATTAAGAAGATGCCGCCAGTCAGCGGCTGTCTGACTTTCGTCAGCTTCGTCTTGCTTGTTCGCTATTGAATAAGAAACTGTGTGTCAAATCATGAATAACGAGTTGCTTTCTATTCGTTGATTTTTATATTCACGTTAAATTACATTTAAAATTTGGCAAAAAAGGTTTTTTTATTCATTAAAAAAATCGCATTACAAAACCGATTTAATTCGAAATTATAAAACAAACAAAACTTTGTAAAATAATAATAATAATAATAACATTTCCAGTGTTTGTGCTAAACTTTATTTCAATTCAATCAAAGTTTTTGTTTTCATTTACTACGCATTTTAATTCCATTTCAATCAAAGTTTTTGTTTTCCTTTACTACGCATTTTAAGTGCCTTCAAAATTTGAGCCCAACGAACTTTTAATCTTTTTCCACTTGAAAGCATTAAAAATTGAATTTTCATATGAATAAAATTTTATATAGAAGACACGAGGCACGAAATATTCGTAGATTTATATTAAATTATATTATATTAAGTTATATTAAATGATGAAATTATTATAAAAACATAGTTATTAATTAAAAAAAAAATAAAAATTAAAAATTAAATTCTTAGCATTTGATTACAATTAATCTCAAAATTACAATTAATCTGGTTAAATAAAAATTTGGAACAATTACAGCACAAATTTAAATTCTCTTTTGTTGAATAATTTTATAGTTGTTTACACTGACTGACTGATTCGGTTTCCTATTGGGATGCGTCTTCGTCTTTCCTATTGGGATGCGTCTTTCTATTTCCTAAATGTATGCGTCTTTCTCTTTCCTAATTGGATGCGTCTTCCTAATGGGATATGTCTTTTCTAATGGGATGTGTCTTCCTATTTCCTACTGGGATGTTCCTTCGCCTTTCCTACTGGGTGGGCGCGAATGCTCCTGATTTGCCATTTCATTCCTTCCATACAATTTTGTGCACTGTTGTTCTTCGTGTAGTTTCCGTGGCGCCAAAATCACACTTTCTGCCAGCAAGATTTCATTTACGCATACACTAATAATTGGCACATGCATACATACATATATACGCGCACAGTTAACATGCAGTAATTATTTTTTCAACTCTTCGAAATGCAAATTAAAATCCAATTAAAGTTATTTAAACAAAGTGTAGAATTATGAGTTGGAAGCAGACGCACTAAAAAATAATTATTAATGCAAATTTAAAGGTTTAAAGTTCCAATTTCAACATTTCGTACACAATTATTTGCAATAATAATTCAAATAAATATATTAATAAAATAAATAATATGTATTTATTCCTATTTTTTTGGGATATTTTGGAAATGACATTTTGGGAGGATTTTTTGGACATGAATTTTTTGGTAGATTTTTGGACATGGAATTTTTTGTTTTTGTGGCGGGATTTTTTAGACATTTGATTTTTTGGAAATGGGATTTTTTGGAAATGGCTGTATGTATTTTTTCCTATCATTTCTATTTTTTTAATAAAATATTTATTTTTGCAAGAAAGAAGAAGAAAAAGGCGTTATTTGATTTCCCTTTGTGATTCGTCACAATTTCTTTACGTTTCAGCTGCTTTTGAAGTGCTTACAAAGCGCTTCTTTCGATGCTGCTGTCAATTTTAATGAAAATGTTTGCGAGGGAAGACGAATAATAAAAAAACGCAGTGAAACTCTTCTCCAGTCAAGCAGCGGCGCCTAGAATAATCTATAATAATTTCCATGTATTAAATTCAGGTTGATTTGTAGTGAATTACGTGTCCGTCCATATTTAGACGAAGCAACTCCCATTTTTCTGCTGTTTATAAGTAGAGCTTCAGTTTTGTGCAGCGAGTTGCGACCGGGCATCGATTTTATACTTTTATTTTGGAGGTGGTTCCGTGTTGGAGGTGGGTAAAGTGCTTTCGCCACAACAACGCCTTCTCAAAGGAGCAACAATTTCCACTCAAAACTCCTCGTTAGGCGAATTTCGCTTAGACATTCGCTGGTGGCTCATATTTGATATTGGATTCTTCGCAGTCCAACGACCGAAAATCGCGAAAAACGAATTCGTGCCTTTGCACAATTAACGAAATCAAAATTCCAAATGAATTCCAACTACAAACTCGATGTAGAGCGGTAGCATGCCATAGTTTAATTTATTCCTTTCGCTGATCCACTGATTTCATAGAAAGCCTCCATCTTCCCGATCCTTGAAGGAGCCTTTCTAAGGAACTTTACGAGGAAAAACGTGGAAAAACCAAAGAGAATCGCACTGAATTTTGGCTCTTTTGTACTTCCTTTTATTTTATTTATTTTTCTTCATTAAATGAATGAATTCATTTGCAAAATATTTCATCAGAAAGGAACGAAAAACACGAACTGAAATTAATACAAAGGGAAAAGTGGAAAATATAAATCACAAATATTTAAATATATATATTTAAAAATATCTGATGTGGCCAACACATAACTTCCTTGTATGACGGCAATTGTATGGTTTTATTTCAAGAGTGGTTGATATATTTTATTTATATTTTAAAATTGAAGTTTTAAAAATTTTAAATATTTTTACTTCCATAATGAAAAAAATTTCATAGGCTTCTCTTAATTTAAATAGTAGTAAGTAAAAACAAGGAAGTAGAAATTAGTTTCCACACAGCTTTAGTTCTGTAAGGGTACAACCAATTTTTGTAAGAGATAAAGCAGCATAACATTCATTTATCATTATCATTTATGTAATTCGGATAATGCATGCTTCGTGTTCCTTTGGCGAAGAGTCCTTTTGGTGCGAACCATCATTAAAATTGGAGCTACATAATTGTGCCTTGTATAAGCCCCAAATACAAAATAGTGTGTACTTTCTAGGAGTGTTTGTTTTTGAGTAATGTATGAAATTTGAAAAAAAGTATATGAGAAGTGTCCTTTTCGCGCAACCGATTGCATCCAAAAAGGGAGGTGCACAACTAGGTCGTATAAGAGTCTCAAATACCAAATTTCAAGTTTCTACGATTCTCCGTTTTTAAGTTATTGAGGATACGTACATACGTACAGACGTACATACGTACATACGTACATACGTACATACGTACATACATACACACGTCACGACCAAACTAGTCAAAATGGACTCCGCGATGGTCAAAATGTGTGTTACCATCAAAATCTCAATATCGAAATTTTTCATGATTACAATACTTTCTTGTATTTACTACGTATACAAGGAAGTAAAAACAATTTCTGATGTGTGTACGTTTTTTTTATATTCATGAATTTTTCAATAATAATGAATAATTTTTGTAATGGAGAATTAAATAGCAAAAATGTTCTCGTTATTATTAATATCATCTCTTTAATTTTATTCAATTAATTTATTATCATTTTGTTTTACTTTGTTACAGAGTCAAAAGAATTTAAAGAACAAAAAGTCTCAAAATCAAGATTCAAGAATTTCCCAAAATCAATTTTAAAAAGCATCTGCAGGTTAAACACGCCCATCAAAACTCAAGAACCCAATTTTTCAAGATCTCAAATCAGTTTCAGGCTAGGTTTTAGTAACCTAAATAAACCTAATAACGCAAAATGTATTCGATGCTTAAGAATAATCTGCGTCTCCATCACAAATCGCTTAAAGAGCAAGGCAAAGAAAAAAATCCAACGAATTCAAATCCAAATGTGCCGACTAATCCCATAAAGCGAAGAGAGAGTTTATTACGCACTCTCAGGTTGTTTATCGATAACAGGTAAATCACCAACAACATCTTTTAGCATAAACATAACATACTATGACTTCTATATACAGTACATAAAAAAAAAAAAAATATGTGTTGAAAGATTTGCAAAATTGTCAATGGGAAACGTGTTAAACAACTCGCTTTAATTGACACGTTTCCACTGCAAACATGATTTAGGAATTCACAGGGCAACTGAGAGAAGAATCATAGCGAAAAAACGATTTTCGTGACCCTGAGTGACCTGCAGACCGACGATAGTCTGAGACATAAAGAAATTTGGGATTTTTTTTGTGGTATGTCCCGTTCAGAGTGATTTAAAAGATGGCGAAAAGCTAAATTAATGAGATAATCGAGTTTCTGAAAGAGTTTTCAGTAAAAAATAAAATTGTAAATGGAAAATCCATTAAAAAAATGGTAGATAATGGAAAAAAAGTGGTGAAAAAAGGGTAAATGGTAAAATTATATGATTTATTTAATTTTTTCTTTCTTTTTTACTTTCCTTTCGCGTCTAATTTCTACTTCACAATTTATTCGAAATCATTGGAAATATTTTTCGTATTGATTCCTGCTTTTAAATTTTTTCATTTATTTCGGTTTTTCTCAATTTCTTAAACGTAGTCCTTTAATCATTAAAAAAAAAAAATATTTGAAATTTCATCGTAAACGATAGAAAAAATTTTCTCTAAAATATTCTAACGTTTCAAAAGAACGCTTCTTCAATATTTCCATTATTTAACGAAAAGCAAAAAAAAAAAAAAAAAGAAAAAATAAATAAAAATAAAAGAAAGCGAAAATTCCCTCTTGCGTCACTGGCAACAGAGAAAACAACAACAGAAATGCTTCAAGTGCAAGAGGAGAAAAAGTTGTGTGGTGGATTTGGATTAGAAGCGGAATGCAGACATCACCACGCCTAGGCCAGAGCAGGAGGAAGGGGGTGCGTTTGCACTGGAGACTGGGTGAAATTCTCGTGTGTTGTGCATTCCACCAAAAATGCATATTTTCACTTGTTATGTTAGCTGCGTGTTGTTGTTGCTTTTCACTTTATTCAACACGATTTCGTTTTTTGTTATTTATTGCTGCTTTGTATGCAAGTGTGTGTAGCTTTTGAACTTTTGCACATACAAGCATAACACAAACTGAAGTCCAATTGGAGTGTGCAGTTGGAATGAGGAGCTACGTTGTTATATCTAATGAATGCGCTATGATTAAGCATTCATGTGTGAGGTGTATGTGTGTGTGTGTGTGTGTGTGTGTGTGTAAGAAGAAGAAACCAAGATCAACATTAGTACAAACGACAATTATCATCATCATCATCATCATCGTCGTCGTCATGATTCGAAGCAAAACACCGGCTGACGACTGCGTGTCTTAAATGAGACATTTTTCAAATTCCGAAAGTGTAGCGCTTGAAATAAATTAGAAAAGATGAGAGGGAGGGGGGGCAATCATCGTTGCGCAACATCCACAAACTCACTCTCGCTGTCGCTCTCTGTTCGTTCCGCATTCAGCATCGTTTCTCCCTTTTTTTCCTGCTCGAAGACATTCAGCATCGTTTTGCAGTTGTAAAAATTTAAATGAAGACAGAAGAAAAGAAGAATTTACGATTGTATTTAAGGAATAATTAAAATTTATAAATAAAATATTATACAAATTATTCTTTTTTCCATTTTATTTTTATTTTTAATTACAATTTAAATACGAAAAATTTATTGCCTTTTTGGAGAAACTGACAATTTATCAATAACCATAAAAATAATGAAATTAATTTACTTAAATTTTATACCTTAATTTAATGATACATATCTCAAAAAGTGGCCGAAATTTCGAATTCTGTTTTTCTCCTTAATTTTTTAATTGATTAAAGAAAACCTTATTGACACGAGAAGTATGGTTAATCTTATTAATTCACGATTTTAGAAGGAAATTCATATATTTTTTTAGTTTGAATCCACGTAAAATTAATGTCAATACCTGAATAACTAAATTTTAAATGCCTGAAAAATCAAAAAATGTATTTTATAAAACATTAATTTATAAAATAAAATATAAACAGACGCAGAATTACCTATTCTTACTAATAATAATAATAATAAAATAAATTATAATAATAGAAATTTAATATTTTGTATAATAGTTTTATAACCGGGTTTTTCAATTTTCCGGATTAATTCCGGGTCATTCTTTGAATATCAATGTCAAATCATCATCAAAAACGTTTCAAAACAGAGAGAATTTTAAATATAGGCAATTATAATGCACAATTTATTGTTAATATTATTATTAAAATCCAACCATTTCCTAAACCCCATCTTCATAGAAAATAGTACAGATTTTTGAAGAATTTGTATTTTACTTATAAGATCGTCTCTGTCAATAATAATAAGAATTTCTTTTGAAGTGAAGTGATATTTAATCAGATTTTCTCCAAAGTCTCGACAACGCTGAAGTCTTGATGAAAACTCTTTGTGCAACATGATTGAATTTTTCTATTCTCTTTTTTCTAAGGTTCATTAAAAAATGCACTTTTAATTTTACTAATTAATTACTTTATTATTAAGCATCGTTGATGCTTACTTTTGCTCAAAATTTCCATGTTATTCTTTATCGAATGAGTTTTGATTTAATATTTTCAAACCCATTTTCGGCTTCTGTCGTTTATAGTATTTTATTTCATGTGATTGCCACCCAAGACTTTCTAATTCATTCCTTCGAATGCAGTAAATCTAGAAGCCGAGGGCGCCCACAAATTATTAAGAATTGCAAAATTAACACCAACTCAAATAAATATTAAAAGATTCTGATGATGGTAAAACTCTTCAATGATGAGGAAATAAAGCCCAAGATTTTTGTGATGATGAGAATAATGATGAATTTAATGTTAAAGATAATGATAATGCTGATGATGATGTGTTGGTGGCGATTGTACAGATTTTTGTATAGCGTCGAGCCTTAGAAAAGCTGCCAAACAAAAGTTTTCCAAAGAAGCTGAAGAGAAAAAAGGAGCACACGTCATATGAGCTGTTCTTTCTTGTGTGTGTGTGTGCATGTGCATTTATAAGCTGATGTTGAGTCTCCTTTCTCTCGCAGTTTTTCCTCTTCACGTCTTTCCTCATCTCTTCGTCTGCGTCTTCTCCACCTCCAACTTCAGCCTCTACATAAAAGTAAATTGGGACAACGCCTGTGAAAATATTTGATTTGCTTTCTCTCCGTTCTAATTTTCCTTTATTTTTCTTCCTCTTATTCAGACATATACTCGTATGTACCTATGTACATATATTGCACGTCTGACTGGGACACTTTAATTCACTATCTCTCCGTCTCCTCCTTCCCACGATCGAAGTAAAAGTGCTAACTTCGGCCTGGCCGAAACACAGATACAGCTACACTCGCCGGAACACGGCATACTACAAATTTCAGGAACCAAGCCCATTTTTGTATATTCGCACATTAAAACATGAAAATTTATGCAGTCGAAAGCGTCCGTGGATTGTCGATTAAGAGCTTCGTACAAGGTACGATGGTTCCTTGGTAACTCTTTCTTCTTACTCCATTCTTCGATTCATCTTTCTCTCGCAGGGCCCCGAAAATTGATCCTTTCTTATTTCCAGTCCCTATTTTTTACTTGGAAATAATAAAAGTGGATATAACTGATATTATGACTATTAATAGTGGAGAATCCATGAAGAAAATCGTGTCGAATTTCCTAAAGATGCTCTGTGATACTCTGTAACCGTGATTTTGACCAAGGATGGACTCGACTAAGCCCATTTTTGGCATTATATACATGCTGTCCAAGCACAAGCAACAAAATTTAGTTATAACTTGAGAAAAATGGACAGACAGCGGCTCTGGAAGTGATACTGGCCAAGAATATTCCCAGTTCCCAATCTACGACAAACCGAAGCTCAAACTGAACAATATCGGTTCTAGGTTGTAGGGTACCAAAAGAAGAAGTTACCTCTATGAAATCTCGTCGATAAGGATGCATGAAGGCGTGTTCTTCTTTTTTTTAAATAGGAGTAAACGAGAAGCTTATAATGAGGACGTGACGTTACTGAAACACGTCTGTAGGCAAGTCTTCTTCCGGAAATCATACCGTGAAAAGCATTACGCTGAAAGGCAATGATTGAGGCGTGGATGTGACTGAATGCGAGGAAGAAATGAAGGAAAATATTTGATGGAAATTCTAAAAAAGGGAAATAGTTTAAAGTGGTGCCATTTCCAGAACGAACAAGTATTTATTATGGGACAAGTATTTCCTCATGGGAATCATCATGCGACAGAAACAGTGACGAAAACTTCTAGAATTAGAATGAAAGAGGAAATTAACAATTGTTTTTGTTAATAAATTCAATTATTGCTGCTATTATTAACGTTTTTATTAGTTTGCTTTATTGCAAGAGTAGTTTTATTATTATTTGTTGCCATCTTGACGACGTTGTTTATGGACGAAGGACCGACTGCCCCAGATTTTGTTCAGGAAGCGCCTCTTAACGACTTCTTGAGCCGTTTGTTTGTGTTTTGTGCGTAGGTTGACACAATTTCAACACGATTCTGTCGCTTATTTTAGTTTTGCACAAGTTTTTCTGAAATCCAGTCACTGAGAGGAATGAAAATGAAAGAAATAAGGGAAAGACTATATAAAAATGATTATAAATACTTGATTAAAATATGAAGTTTTATTTCTAATTTAAGGCAAAAGTTGATTTTAGTAATTTGCGGTTAATAAATCGCAATTTATGACGCTATTCGCTGAACTAATTTCGGTTTTTAATTCGTACGCATGAGTTGTTAGAGAAAGTGAAATGAAGCACATTTAATACACACACACACAGCCACACACACAGGCGCATATCGCTGTATGAATGAATGAATAAGCAAATCAGTGGAAATGAATTCAAATTGAGTTGCTGAACTTTCAGTGTTTCTTAATAATGGCTTTTTTTTTATGCAACGAATGATTGATGGCCTCAATTACAATGGAGAAATACAAACAACAACAACAACAACTATAAAAATAATAATAATTGCATTTATAGTTTTCTTTTTTGTTTATTTTAATTAAATTTAATTGTTTGCATTTAAAAGCCAATCTAAAAATGAAAATTAATCACGAAATTACATAAGTGAAAATCAATTAAATTCACTGATGAAGAAAGTGATTTACATCGTCAATTAAATGTTAATTAATTTCTTTTATTAAAATTATTATTATAATTTTTTCTTTACTATTACCAATTTTTTTAATTAAAACGCTTTTTTTGTGCTTTAATTGAATATTGAGTTTCTCTCCTCATTTCACATTATTTCCACACAAAATAGCAAAAATAAATATGTATTACAAAAAATGTATAAAAAAATAACAGATAAAGAAGCATTAATACGTATAAGTGCTTAATTAAGGCCCGAATCGGCGATTCACCGAAAACAGCCAACAAACGCGGCTGAAACACAAACCCAAACCCAAAAAAAAGACGCACGCTTCAATGAATTTCTGTTGGCTGTTAGAAAAACCAACAAAAGAAACGCCAAACTGAACACAAACAATCAATTCATTCAATTTAATGCATTTTTTGAAGTCTTTAAATCATTTTCAAAGTGATTTAAATGCATTAAAATGCTTGAATTGCCTCGAATAATGATCGTAATTGATTTAAAGGTTTAACAACCTGCGTCTGTGAGTTAATTAATGCATCTGTGAGTTAATTTCTTTACGCATTTATGCAATAATTAATAATTACTAATAAACGGCGATTTCCTAACGCAGAAAAGCAAAGAAAGCGACGTGAAATCATTCATTATGCGTCGTCAAAGTCATCATTGAATTAAAGTTGAATTTCTTTGCTAAAAGCATCGTTAAGAAGGCGACGATGTGGGGAAATGAAGCAATAAAAAATAGAAAAAAGTGAGGGAAAAATAGAGTTCGATTGAGTAAAGTTACTTGACTTTATTTTTTTCCTATTTTTTCTTTATCCTAAACTTAAAAAACTGAAGCTCAACTTTCTGTATTTTTTATATTTCTTCTTTAACTCTAGAAAAATTGTTAATATTGCAAAATAATTGATTAATTAAAGACTCTCTAGTATTTTTATACATTTACATAAAAGAAAATTAATTTTATATTCATGAGAAGTCATTGATTTTTCCGAAAAGTCAACCGAATCCAAGGAAAACGCACGAATTCAGAACCTCATTTGCATTTGCAATTTTTCACAGACTTCTTTCTGCGTGTAATCGTCGTCATTGTGATGTAAACGCCTGAAGAAGGCCGTAAAAGGGCGAAGAAAAAAATCACAAGTGGAGAGAATCGCGTATAATAAAACAAAGAAAAATTATAATAAGATTCTTCATAGAAAAATATAAAAAAAAATTAATGTCGAAATACAAAAAGACGCGAGCCAATCGCGCGATGAATCATCGTCATCATCATCATTATTACTATTTTATTACTACTATTATTATTTTTACATAACAATTTCATAAACATTTTCAAATTTTAATGCAATATTTATTCATGGAAAATCGTGTAACGTTTCTTTGTTTATTGCATAAATTGCTACAGCTACAAAATGTAATAAAATGTCCTTACCTGCGGTTTAGGCCCGGATATATAGGCGCTTAGACAGGAAAAGTCTTTCAGTTACAGCTGAATCTATGAGTATTCGGCAATATTCGGTCGTTCTTTTTTCCCGTCGTACATTTCTAGGTCAGTTTTCCGTCTATTTGTTATTATTTTGGCTTGGGTCATTGTAATTTGTTGCCTTCCTGACCTTAGTAATCCGTAATCTTTGTATTTTTGGATGCTACAATGCGTAAAAGTCTTTATAAAAAAACTTGGAGCTATTATTTACCTGAATTCGAGGTTTTTATGAACAATAATGACTGCTAATATTCAAATAAACCTTCTTTTTGGCTTGACTTAATATAATTTTTATTAGTTTTATATTTCTTGAGTTTAAATCTAAAGAAATCAGAATCAGAAATACCCAAAAAGCGGTTCTTATAAACCTTTTCTGGTAGGTTTTATATGACATGAGCAATAAACCGAAAAAAACTCCATTTTGCACATACAAAAGTCAATTGTTTGAGGTTAAAAGCCATTAATGACCAGCATAAATCTACGTTTTGACTTCCGTATAACAGTCGGAGAAGGAAAACCCTGAATTTATATAATAATAACGAAATGTCACACGAAATGGCAACGAACCACCGTCGTTCGGGACCTTTTGGTCGGTAGAGTACAATGAATCCAGTCTCATCTCCATTTCGATTCGTATAAACATAATTCCCTGAAAACTTGGACAAATTTTGACATAGGAATTTATTTAGTTAGCAAAAAAGACAGAATATTGATGCTCTGTACAGAAGCCGCTGTACATGAAACCCAAAAATCTCGGGAATCGGGTAACTGGGCTCAGCAAAACTGTATCTGGACACTGCAACATTATTTCTCTAAATTCTCACACAGTTTAAAACCCACTCACTTCCAAAACTATAAATTTATGACTCCAAAACCAAGAATATTTCACGTAGAACTCTTGGAATTTCTAGGAGAATTTGGGAAAATTCAAGAGCTATCAAATGGAAGTGGAGGAAAACAGGGAACTGAAACCGAGCTCGAATTAAATCGGTTTCAGCTTGTGTGTTATTGTTGAACCGCGAATCAGAAAGAAGAAAGAAGTGGAAACGCTCGTGTTAGCTCCTGAAGTGATTATCTATAATCAAGACTTTGAGAAACCTGCTGAAATTTTTATATTTGCTGTGTAAAATTATAATGAATTTTCATCGGGAAATTTCCAATTTCTTCGTAGAAGTTTGGAAATCATTGAATCGTTTCTTTCTGTCTTTTTCCTTCTCCTTCCTTTTTTCAGTTAATCTTTCTATCAATTTTTCGCACTACGTGATACGAAATTAAAGTAGAGTAAAGAAGCTTGATCCGATTGTGGCTGTCGCAATTCTATTTCTTCCATTCTCGTGGTTTGCATTACGCAGCGGCGCCGACAACGGGTCAAATTGGAAGTGGGTCATGCATCGGACGAGGTTTTCAGCTGGAAAAGCGAAAACGAAAAAATACACTTCTATTTTATTGCTTACGAAATCATATATAATTCAACCTAGTTATAAAAATGGTTGTTGTTTTCGCTGCTCTTTCATTTTGTCATTTAAAGTTTGCGAAATTCGACCGTTGCATTAAATTAATTTCAATGTTTTCCTGCTTTCGTTTGCTTTTTTTCATGTTATTTTATTTATATTAAAATGGGGAAAAAAATTAATGTTATTTTATTCTTTTCCCTCCATCGCGGTTTGAATAAATCCCACAAAAAAGAAGCGATTTTCCTCTTAACTCTGCACTCGTCGGCCTCGTTGCAAAACTGAGCGCCAAACGAGCAACTTTTGGATGCAAAGATGCAATTATTCAGCGTACAGAAATCGAATCTTGTCGATAAAAGCTGAAGTGAAGTGGAATTCTTCTATTTATTGCCGGGGAAAACTTTCTCCAAGCGAATAATAAACGAAACTACACTCGAAACACTCTTCCAATCGATAAATCTTGCCACAATTGCTGCGATTTAGTGTTGCAACTTTTTGCTAACTCGTTTAAAATTGAAATTTCATCGATTATTTCACAGTTTCTTGTGTTTTCTTGCAGCCTTTGCAAAATGAATTTGAAAACTGCCTGCAATCCGTTCAACTCGTTGTCGCCCAAGCGACAGAGTGTACAAGAAAGCGACGATATTCTGCTGAATCATGCGGAGGAGCATGTTGCAGGCGAGCAGCGGCAGCAGCCGCTGAGCAACTTCATCATTACGATCGGTCGCAGCGACGACGCCGACATAAAGAACGAACTGCGAAACCTAAACTTGGACAGTCGCCTCAACGGCAGCGGCAGCGGCAGCGGCAGCCGCATCAGCCTGAGCGTCGGCTCGACCAACAAGTCCAACGACTCGCTGAGCGGTGCGTCGACGGCTTCGGCGAGCGGCGGCGCTGACAGCACGAGAACGTACACAGTGCCCCAGACGACGCAGACGCCGCCCGCTGATAACGGCGCTGCGTTGGCGGTGGTGGGGCTGGGGCTGGCAGCGACTGCGACGAACAACGGCGCCGCCGGCAGTGTGAAGAAACGCATCTCGAGCAGCCGAACGCCGACGCGCAAAGCGCGCCGAGTGAAGTTCTATCGCAACGGCGACCGCTTCTTCCCGGGCATCACCATTCCAGTGTCGAACGAACGTTACAGGTGCGCGTTGTTTGGGTGATTAATTAATTGATTGATATTATTTTTTGCATCGTTTGCAGATTGTTCGAAAGTCTGTTCGTCGACTTGACACGCCTCCTCGAGGATAATGTGAAACTACCTGGCGCTGTGCGTACGATTTACACGATGTGCGGCAAAAAGGTGAGCGTTGACTTTGCCTTGTGTCAGGTGTCAAACGAAATCAAGTTGCATTGAAAAGAATTCTCGTTGAAGAAAAAAAAAAAGAAAAAACATGAACAAAATTAATAAAAAAAGAAAAATTCTCCCTTCTCCCGTTTCGAAGATTTCCACCCTTGAGGAGCTCGAAGATGGCCAAAGTTACATTTGTTCCTGCAATAATGAAAGTTTCAAGAAGGTCGACTACGTCAACAGCTCGCAGCCGGTCGCCGCTGCGAACGTCTCCACGCGGGCCAACCACCGCCTGTCGAAGGTCGTTCGTCCGTCGTCGCCGCTGAAGAATGGCGGCGGCACGTTCGCTGTCAGCGGCGGCACGAACGGCAGCCCGCAGGCGCCGCGAGTCGCCGGCCTCGACAGCGTCGTCCATCCGCGCATCGTGACGCTCATCCGACACGGCACGAAGCCGCGCAAGGTACGTGGAGGCATTATTTCCCAATTAATCACCTTCGGTAATTCGAATTTTGTGCGACTTCTTTTGCAGATTGTGCGCCTCCTGTTGAATAAGCGCAACAGTCCGAGCTTCGACCACGTGCTGACAGCGATCACGCAGGCGGTGCGCCTGGACACTGGCTACGTGCGGCGCGTCTTCACGCTCTCCGGCAGCCCCGTGGTGCAGCTGGCCGACTTCTTCGGCCCCAACGACATTTTCTTCGCGCACGGCACGGAGCGCATCCACAATCCCGACGACTTCAAGCTGGACGCCGACGAGCAGAAGGCGATCCACGCGATCAGGCGCAATTTGCGCGTCGGCAGCACGGCCAGCAGGGGCGGGCCGAAGCCGAAGATGCCGGCCAAGAGCAACATCTACAACGGCGACTCGGCCACGGAGGAGGCGCACGATCACAGCGGCATCAAGCCGAGCGAACTGCCGGCCGCCATCCGCGACCACTACACCGTCGACGACGTCATCGGCGACGGCAACTTCGCCATCGTGCTGAAGGTGACGGAGAAGCGGACGGGGCGCGACTACGCGCTGAAGGTCATCGACAAGAGCAAGTGCAAGGGCAAGGAGCACTACATCGACGCGGAGGTGCGCGTGATGAAGCAGCTGCTGCACTCGCACATCATTGCGCTGATGATGGACTACGACAAGCCGGCGAACATGTATCTGCTGCTGGAGTACGTGAGTGGTGAGTACACTGACTGCGGCAGTTGCCCAATGCTAACGACGTTTCTTGTAACGATCGTCGCTTTCCCAGGCGGCGACCTCTTCGATGCTATCACTCGCGTGACGCGCTTCTCCGAGGATCAGTCACGGCTGATGATCAACCACTTGGCCCTCGCCTTGGCCTATCTACATTCCAAGAGCATCGTCCATCGCGACATCAAACCCGAAAATTTATTGGTACGCATTTCGACCGACGGCAGACAAAAGGCAAAAGGGATTTTGACTTCTTTTCGCTTTCTCGCAAACAGGTCGAATACGATAACAAAAACAACATCGTGCTGCTGAAGCTGGGCGACTTTGGACTCGCTTGCGAAGTATTCGAGCCGCTGACCGCTGTTTGCGGCACCCCCACGTACGTAGCGCCCGAAATCCTCATGGAAACTGGCTACGGTTTAAAAGTACGCAGTGAATTTAATTTAAATGAAATCGTCTCTAATCGCTGTGTCTAATCGCAGATCGATGTTTGGGCAGCTGGCGTGATTCTCTATATTCTGCTGTGTGGCTTTCCGCCGTTCATATCGCAGGAGAACGAGCAGGAGTCGCTCTTCGACGCTATCATCTCCGGCGTCTACGAATTCCCGGCCCCGTACTGGGACGAAGTGGGCGACGGAGTGCGCGACCTCATCGCCAACATGCTGCAGATTGATCCCGATGTGCGCTTCACCAGCGAAGACATCCTCGACCATTACTGGACCATGAACATGCGGCGCAACAGCGACTACAGCTGAATTGGAGCAGGCGGAGACGTCGCTGCTGCTTATTTCCAATAAGACACTTGCGTTCAGATTCAGAAGTAGCATTAAAAGCACAGAGCAAACAAACACAACAAAGAAACATTGCATTAACGATTATTGACATACATATATTTTATTTTTATTTTTATTTTTAACCGGAATATGTAAAAAACCAAACGGGAATTCTACATAACTTGAGCCGTCGTCCTAAATTTTAAGTAATGAGAAATTAAACAAAAAAAAACATAAAAATTCATGCACACCTTTTGAAGAACGAACACGAAATGAACCACTAGAGGAGATATTCAAAGTCAAAGCAATTCAAGTGTTATTTATTGTTAATTGAAGAGAGTGAATAAAAAAGAATGACACTAATTCTGCTGTCTCTCTCTTTCTCTTTTTAATACGCTCGTGCGTTTATTTGCGCTTTTGTGCTTGTTTCACTGACGTGATTTCCAATATCGAAGACATGATTTTTGTATTCTTATTTCATTCGTATTAATAACACTGGCATGTATATATATATATATCCATATATTATATATCTATTAACTATTATTGCTCGCCGACTGTTATTTGGTATTTTTTACATGTATCCGTAACAGTTTTATTTATAGCATTTATTTTATATTTATAAATTTTAACTGCTTCGCAACGTTGTCAGTTCTACTTTAGAAGTTATATACTTTATTATATATATATATATTAAATATGCGTACATATGTATCTATTCAGCTGATCGCGTTCGAAAGGAACAAATTAATTTATGAATTTTGTTTAAAATTGTATCTGATTTTGAAATCACATTTTTATGAATATGAAATGATATCATGTGGATAATTAACGCTATAATAATGATAATATAATTATGTTTAAAATAATCAATTCCAAATTTATGAACTTTTAAACAAGGCGTTTTCTTTGTATTCATTTTTTCTTTCGATTTTTTTTACTATTTTTAATTTGTACCTAGGATTTATAAATAAAAGCAAGAAAGGAGCGATCGAAAAAAGTCCTTCAACTTAAATATTTTAACATTCAGGCAAAAATTAAAATATTTAATAAACGCAACTAGAAAAACGCTGCTGAGGACTAAATTTTGGACAATTAAATTAAGAAGTTGGCTCAGAAACTTTAAATGTTTGTTTAAATATGGGATTTCAATGTGACTTGGACGGCGACAATCGTGAGAAATGTGAATAAACTGTTGAGGTTTTTACTTACTTTCAGCCATTAAAAGAATGTTGCAGGAAGTTGATGTGCAGAAGAGCGAAATGGACCACAGAAAAATAGATTCTGCATTTTCTATAAGAGAATAACTCGTGGAAGACGTGGAAGACTTCGGTCCTTTTCTTCTATTTTTTCGAATTATCGTCTTACGCGGAAAAGGGACGAATTTTCAGAAACTTGTTTAGAAATCTTTTGTTAGAATCATTGAAAATAGTGGAGAAATTTCAATTTCATTGGTATTGAATTGCTACATCCTTAAAATTAAAAAACAACCGCTGAAAATTGATTCCATTGAGTTGAGTGAAAGAAAGCTTTAAATTTTCGTCATTATGGAAAAAATCTAATGTCTAATTTCAGATAATTCAACAGATCAAAGCAATACTAGAATTATTTATACAATTAATTATAATTACAATGAAATTCATTATTAAATTAGTCTTTTCACTTCTTCCCTTTTTACTTCCTTGGAGATTATTTAAAACACTTCCTTTGATATCTTCCGTGATTTAAAATAATTCTTTTATTGAACATAACATTTTTTTTGGTATTTCTGCGAATTCTTTTAATTCGTTGCTGAGAGATTTGTTAATTTTTAAAGCTTTTGCACAACTTTAAGTTGTTCATTTCCGGAAATGATTGAACTTAACTCATGGTGTCCATGGAGAGAGTTGACGCCGACTCGCCGACCTCCGAGCCGCCTGCGCGCTCCTTTCCGCCGCCGCCGCCGCCCTCGCCGCTGTTGCTGCTACTTGCTGCGCTGCTCTTCTCTCGTATGCCCAGCCACGGCAGGCGCCGCTCCAGCTCCAGGCGGTACTTGGGATGACTGGCTGCGTAGACCCAGGGATCCAAGCAGGAGACGGCCTTCGCCGCGGACGCCGGCAGCATCGACACGAACGGAGTGATCAGCTCCCTAAAGACACATACTCAAAAAGCATCAAAGGCTGCATTTGGGTCGAAGGGCAACTCACTGATAGCCGAAGGTGCTCAGAAGTGCCACGGTCGCGTACGGCGTCCACGAGAACACGAACAGCATGAAGATTAGCATGGCCGCCTTCGCTATCCGGATCTCGACGCTCATCGCCGCTGTGTTCTGGTTCGCCGACAGCGACTTCACGTTCATTTTCTTGGCCTGCTCGGCCAGCATGCGCTCGTGGTCGCGCACGTGCAGGAAGAGCCGCGCGTAGTTGAGCACGATGACGGACATGGGGATGCAGTAGGCCCACGCGAAGATGAACCACACGAAGTACCGCGTGTCGTCGTTGTCCGTCAGGTAGTCGAAGGAGCAAGTAGTCAAGTAACCCTCTGCGAGCAGAGACGATTACCATAGAATTTCCAGCGTTTCCTCATCGAAAATATCAGCACCCACCTGGAATGTAGCGTCCCCACAACCGCGAGAAGGGCAGGAAGGAGAAGGGGACGGTCCACAGCCAGGAAACCAAAATTAGTACGCTGATCTGCACGTAATTCAAACGGCCATCAATCGGATTCGAAATGGTACTGCAAGGAAGGAGCTGCAATTATTCTATCTATTGAAATATATGTTGGAAAAAAAAAGGTTACCGAAAGCGATCGTAAGCTATGAAGGCATTCGAAATGGCGGCGCCCATCCCGGAAATGCCGCCGTTCAGCGCGTAAATGTCACAGCCCAAGTCGCCGCCCACAAAGTAACCCACAATCGAATTGAGCAGGTAATGAGGCATGTTCGTGCACATGACCAGATCGAACACGGCCAAGTTGATGATCAGAAGGTTTGAAGGCGTTCGAAGATTCTTGGAACTGTGCGAAAAACGACCGATCGTCAGCTGGAGTCCATTGGCGCTGCGATTACTTACGTGGAGAATATCCAGATGACGAGTCCGTTGCCGAAGATCGAGCTGAACATCAGCACGAAGTAGCAGCTGAAGAAGAGGAAGTTGTAGTAGATCTTAGGGACAGGGAAGCCGCGCCAATGTTCGTGGATCAGGTGCTGCAGCTCAATCGGGTAATTCCAGCCCAAGTGCGTCTGCTGGGCGTCGTGCAGCTCCGAACTACACAAAAACATTCGATTTTCAATTAGTTACGAACAGGAAAGTTTAGAAGAATGCTTTATAAATAAGAAATCCACATTTGAGTGGGAAAATAATCCAGGATAAGCTGACAAATTGGCCCATGTATGCTAATGGTTCCCTTTTCGATGGCTGTAATGTCCAAGGTAAGGCAGTTTCTTCACCCTTCGTCCATGTGCGCGCGGATACGTACCTATTCAAGAACGTGCTGTAAGTGTCCGGTCCAAAGAGCGACCTCTTGATTAAATGCATTTCGCTTTATGCAATTTACATTACAGTGAAAAACTCATTTATTTATTGTTCTATTTGGAATTTCAGTTTAGAGGTTATTTTAATACTAGTCCTTTTGCAAGGTTTAAATTCCTTCGAATGCCGTCATTTTTGATCCTTCGGCAGCTGCTTTAAAGTCTCGGAGTCGCCTTCGCCGTTGTCACTCTGTCAGCAGCAGCTCATGAACCACTGTCCACTTTTTTCTGCTGCTCGCACTTTTATTTATAGGACCGATTTCGCTTTCTTGAAGAGTTTTTTCTGGGCCGCTCCTTGCACGTCGAAGTAATTGAATTCAGTTCAGCCAAGCAAACAAATTAAAGCAAGAAATCGCAAAAATTCTTCGGAGGCAAATTCTTTTGCGGATTAACGGATCTTTAATCGCCCGTTGATTCGTTGATTTTGACGACTTTGGCGCGTCGTTGGTAGTTTCGCTTGTAGCACATTCCTAGGCGCTCATCACAAATTCAGTTCGAATGAAAGTTGCGGTTGAGATTAATTCAAATCGAGGAAGAGAAAAGAAGAACCTTGATCAGAGTTTCGTTGGATTCAAGCAAAGTGAGTCCATTTTTCAGTGTTTATTGCGTTCAATTGAATCAGGATCAGTTCGCAGTTCATCCTTGGAATTGTTTATAAAAAACAATGTGAAATATTTGTTATAAAAATCATGCTTACCTTTTTTTTCGTTTGGCCAATGATAAATAAATTTTCGTTTGCTTCGTTTTAATTTTTTTTTTTATTCTTTCTTTATTAATTTTCCATTTGTAAAATTCCTCATTTCCTGCTTTTGCTACGTTTTTCCCCATCGCTTTAGAAACTGACAATCATTCGCTCATCGTTCGCAATTAAGACTCATTAAATTAATCATTAATCCCTTTCCCCTTTCAACTTTCAATCATTGTACACAATTACCTAGGTACAGTTAATATTATTAGTTAATATATGATATATATATGTGTGTGTGTGTGTTTTTTTTGGGGGGGGGGAGGGGGGGGTAGTATAAATAGTTGTTAAGTATATAAAATTAATTTTTACACTTGCTCAAGTTTTTATAAAAATGGTTTTAGTCTTAACCAAAGCTTAACTAATTCTTAATGCGATGTAAATGAAAATGGATTTATGTAGTAAATACTCATGTCTAATTTCGTATATATTTTCAATTTCCAGACCTAAAAAATAGTCACGTTCATTGAAGAAGAGTTTCGAAACTGAATACGTTCGAAGAAAACGTAATTTAATTGATTTTTATTACTTGAAAAAATTGTTTAATATGAAACGTCTTTGAATTTTGAATTAAAGGGAATTCAGGGTTGCAAAATCCTCCCTCTGACCACGATGCAACGAAAGTTAATAATGGTTATCGATCGATATTGCTAAATATTCAACAAATGCTTTTACATTTTATCAATTTCTAATTAATTAATCATTGATAAACTTGACTGTGAAATCCTTTTACATTTCTCCCTAAATTTATCGTATTTAAATCCCTTTAATAACTTTTAAATCATTATTGGTATTTAAGTTGTTATTTTTTTTGTTCTGTTTATTATTAATAATATTAAACAATGTCCCTTTTTCTTTGCACGTTTTAATTTTAATTATAAATTTAATGATTTAGTTTAATTAAAATATTTCTTTAGGCTTTAACTCATTGTTATTGAAAACAAAATTCTTTTATGAGAATTTATGTATTTTTATTTTGCTAATTTAATTTATAACAATTGAATTTATTGTTATATTTATTTCTAAATATTTATGTGAAGATTTCTCTATTTTTAATTGTCTTTAATTTGATTTTATTTCATTTATTATATTTTATGTTTATTTATTTCATGTTTATTCTACGTGTTTTTTGTATATGTTTCAATCTATGTTTAGTTTTAATACTACAACTATACAATGTATTAATAATCGTAAGGTATTGTTGAATAATTGTTGAATCTTTACGCGCATAACACCCAAATATTATTTATGATGTATCGTTTTAGTTCCATTCATTCACTTCTCTTCCCTTAAATTTAATCTTTAACCCTCGAAATATTCTTTCAAATGGTATTTAATTGCCTTAGTATTTAGCGATAGATATACTTATGTGTCGTATGATTAAATAATTACTTTATGATAATTGCTAATGTCAATTCTACAATCTTCTACTTCGTATGCATTTTTTATTTCTAAACTTTAATTGTATCAGTGATGTTTTTACATTTGCTTAAAATTGCTGATTTCGCTAACAGTTACACACTCGTATTTGGTTTTTTATTCTATACTTTATTTGTTTATTCAATTGCCTTCATGCAATTTCATGATTATGGCGGTAATTTAATTATAATATACAACAAAGTTTTGCGTAATTTTCACAACTTCTCTAGCAGCATCGATTTGGGATTTCTGCTTTTATTTTCTCCTCATTAAATGCAATACAATAAAAAGATATTCATTTCTATAATTGAATAATTTCTGGCTTTTTATTTTAAATAGTTTTCATTCAACTACAATAAAGCTAATTAAATTTCTCTTCATCATCTTCGGTTTCTGTTTCACTTCCTTGAAAATTCTCGTTAATTCTTTCGTTAATTTCCTCCACTCGCTGCATTACGTAACACTGTGAATTGTTTAATTTTCTTTTCTTTTCACACTCACAACAAATTATAGCATTATTTCCATTACTTTTACTTTTGCTCATTCTTAAATTTTATTTGCTTCTTTCGTTTCGAGACAGTTTTTCTGGTTTCTACATGGTTTTTCTACAAATATAATTATTGAATAATATAATATCCAATTATAATATAATCTAATAATATTATTGAATAATATAATGTTCAATTATTTCATAAGTTACTCATCAGCATTTATACAGTTTTAATTGCATTTAAATAACAGTGAAAATTATATCAAATATATAAAAATATCTTTGATTCTTAAAAGAGAAAAACTATAATAAATTTAGGAATTTAGGCATTAAAAAGTATTTTTGAAATTAACATGAAACATGATAGAATTAAGAGTTGTTGAATAATGCAAGAATATTTAATTTAACGCAATAGAATCTTATTGAAAAACTTAATAACAAATGTTAATGTTTAAATTTCATTTGCAAGTTCATACAAAGTATTTAATTAATAATCAATTGAACAGAATCAATAATATTTATCATAAAATATAATAAAGGAACAGATAAAATCTTTCAATGCTAAAAATTATTTCCTTAATTTGACGCCTTTAATAAAATGGCACTTTTATTATTACTTATTTCAAGTTTTTATTTCCTTATGGAAAACAACAACGTAACAAACGATCGCAACAGATTTTTAATAATATTAGTAACCAATCACCTTTTCTAAGTACAAAATTAATGTGAAAAATCTTAATCGATCAATAAGAAAACTTGTAAAATTCAAACTTAACATATTGAAAATATTTATTTCAGTTACGATGGCAAAATACCTTTTTATATACTTGTATTTGCTTTGTTTTCGTTAGCAGTAGGCGGACCACGCCTTTTTTAAAATATATATTTTGCCACTGAATGAGACGATGGAAGCGTAAAAGAAATTTCAACATCAAATTCACTCTAAAAGCTGAGAAATTCAAAGGAAACTATGAAGGCAGTAGATGTGGTCGTTTATCGATCGAGATATATGCACTGACAAAGAATATATATACTTTTCTGAACCTTAAATAAGGAGAAAGAAGAGAATAAAGACAGAATCAATGTCCATTAACTTTAAAATATGATGATTTTTATGTTTCTTGACGCAAAATCGTGATAGTGTGAGAGATGTCTTAAAAGCAGAGCACCTCAAAGCTAAGAAAAAGTAGAGATATGATCCAGAATTACCAACTTTACACCAATAGAAAAGTTTTCTGAGAACACAAACCATTAAAGGTGAAATTATTGTCGGCTTCAGAAGAAGTGGCGTTTGAAATCAAAACAGCTAAAGGAAAAAAGTCTTTGCAATTTAGTCTTTGATGGAAACTATTCGTAGGATTTCAGATTTATATGCATAACGATTTGCGATTCTAATATACAAATTATTTATTATTTTTTATCATCTGATAAATTGTATAATTTCGGACAAGAAAACAGAGAAGCAAAATACTACGCATGCTTTAAATATTATGAAAAATGATTGTGGTTGGATATAAGATATAAATTTAAGTTAAATAAAATTGATTCGTTTTGATACCGTGGCCTTTTTACAAAATATACTGCACAAGCTTTGTAATACAAGGAAATTAGGAAAAATATATTAAAACTGTCACAAGGACGTTTTTCTTAAGACTACAACTAAAGAATATAATTTCAAGTTTCAAATAAATTTTTGCAAGTCAATTGCTTCATCACAATTAAATCAAATGTGAAAAGAATTAAATAAAAGTAAATTTGTTTATGAATTTTGGGCTTTTTGCTTGTCCTTTCATTAAACAAGGAGCGCGGATTCTTGAAAATAATAAATTTACAATTCTTTCAAACAAACTTAAAACAAATATAAAATTTCAATTATTAAATTAATTAAACGTTTCGAAAGTTTAGACTACAATTTAAGAAATTATATGTCATAATTATATATGTATAATTAAATGCAATAAGATAAATGCTTTTTAAATTAGGTGTAAAAAATATACTGATTCCAATAAGTATAACTTTTATATCATAATACACAATTTTTAACTTAATTTAATAAAATTTGATAATTACAATTTTTTCTCTTTCTTTACTTTTTTCGTTCTTTGCTTTAGTAGCAGACGAGATTCTTTCGAAAATAATCAAATAAATTGCAATCATTCACAACTTTAATTATTTTAAGCTTCTACTTTTTTAATGTTTATTATAAATTTTCTTAGCTGCTCATTGATTGTATATTTTTCCCAATTTGTTGCTTGATCGTTTAGGGTTACCTCCAAAAGTAAATGATAATTAAATGTTTCGTTCCAGTTGACTTAGTTTTGGTTTAAGTTGAAAGTTGATAAAGCAAACTTTTCCTTCTACTTTAATTATTGAGGTTCTAATTACTTGAGTATAATGAAAAATTCAACTGATTAATTACAATAACAGTCTTTTCAGTTCACAAAACATTAAAAGACGTGACAACATGCAAGAGTCGCTTCTTCTTATTATTATTTTCCCCCTCTTCGTTCCTCAAACAACGATCGTCAATGAAAAATTGCACTGATTTAAAGCATATACTTAGGCTAACAACTAATATTTAATACTAATCAAAATGGTAATATTACGGTATGATATTTGAGTTATCAGATAAGTTTAAAGCTACAGAATGAGTAGAGCGGGCTTTCCACTGCTCGCCCTTTGCCGGTTTTTTTAGGTTTGACTAAATTATCAAGTAGTAAAAAATTATTCATATAGATACTTATATATAAATAGAGTACTTAGTGATAGTGGAAATATGTTGTAGTTGCTTAACAGTGATAAGGATACAGATAGAGATACCGATAAAGATAGAGATAGAGATACAGATAAAGATTTATCTATAAACGCGGCAGTAAATTTCGTTGAAATGCACATTATGCGTTACGGTGTTTTGGGCGTTTAGGTCAGGGTAAAGCTTCGTCGACTTGAAATTCAAATTTTGCTGTTGTTTATTGTTCGCTTATTCAACGGCTTTCAATTCGTGTAGTTGTCGAAGGAGCCCAGATACTCCAAAGCAGCGCGATAACAGAAATGATACTGGTCCTGAAAAAGAATAATGTTTACACGATCCATTCTGAATTCCTTCTCGTGCTCTGCACTCACCTCAGTTTGCACCATTGCCGGGCGCTGGGCTCGAAGGATGCGCACCGTCTGGAACACGTCGAGCACGCCTTCGTACTGCATCCGCTCCAGCACAATGCTGAGTGTAATGAAGACGCCGGTGCGGCCGACGCCAGCGCTGCAGTGGACCGTAATGGGCCCATCTTGGCCGAACTGCTCTTTGGTTTTATGCACTTGCCCGATGAAGTCGATGAAACCTTCTCCCGATTTCGGGACGCCTTGTTCAGGCCAGTCGATGAATTGGAACTGGCGCACGGTGCGCGACGATCCATCACGAGCGTCGGTAACCTGGACAATGGATCCAGTTTGCAATTGCAATCACACACAAGAAACCAAAAACTTACCTTGAATTCGCGTAGTTTATACTGCGGCATATTGTACTCGGCGATGGGGTCCACGACGTAATATTGATAGCGCACAGATCGTTCGTGAGGCCAATATTGGTAACACTTTTCCTGCACGATAAGAAACCATTAAGAACGAGTATGTAATAACATATTATTATTTGACATATTACATATTATTATTTGACCTTTCGCAAAATGATCAGGTCGAAGAGTTTAGCTAAGTGTCTACTTACCCGACCCATTTCCTTGAGCTTGGTCAACATGACGACAATCGTTGAGTTGTGTTCCCACAACATGCGCCAGAAATCTTCGGCCGTGTCCTGCAGCGGTCCTTGCGCCGCGATGTAAGCCGAGCGGTACCGGTAGCCGTCGATGAAGCTGGCGTTGATGTAGTCGCTGCCCTCGATGCCGTGTATGGGCGTCAGATACACGCGGCTGGACTCGTACGGCAGGATGTGGACCAGGCGATTCTTGTGTTTGTTGCATGGCAAGTTAGCGGTGACGAAACGCGACGAGTCCACCTTCACGTTGGAGAGCTTCTTGAATTCGATTTCCATGCCGGTGATGTTCTCGCCGGCTTCGGTGACCAGCAGCTTCTGCAAGTGGCTGTGCAGGTTTCGCGCCGGCACCTCGGTCAGACCGCAAATGATGGCCTCTAGGATTGCATCGTGGATGAAGATGTACTGGTCCTCGGTCTGCACCATGTAGTTGCGCTGTGCTCTCAAGCACGTCACATGCCCGTAGATGTCGATGATCTTCTCGTGCTTCATGCGCTCCAGCATTGAGTCGATGACGATGTAGCAGCCGGTGCGGCCGACTCCAGCCGAACAGTGCACCACTACGGGACCGGAGTCTGGCGGAGTGAGAGCACGACAGCGACGCAGGAACTGCAGGAAGGGGGCCGGATGATCGGGGACGCCGTGATCGGGCCAAGCTGTGAACTGCAATTGTTTGATTTCGCGTCGCTCTGTCGAACCCTGACGGCACAGCTGGAAGGTGCGTATGCTGTAAGTGGCCAGCTCCTGGGTCTCAGTGATGGTGACAAACATTTGACCGTAGGTCTCAGTGCCGCGTATCGGCCAGTACTGGTCGCACTTGATGCGCGTCCGCTCCTCGAGACGTGTCATCATCACGATGGTAGTGGTTTTCAGCTCCCAGCACATTCGCCAGAAGTCGGCAAACGTCTCCTGCAGCGGACCCTGCGTGGCGACGTAGGCGTTGTGTTTGCGGTAGCCATCGCAGTAGTTGGCGTTAATGTAGTCAGAGCCGACGATGCTATCCATCAGAGGCAGCTGAACGCGCGAGTGATCGTAAGCAGTGACGTTGGCGTATCGGTTTTTCGACTTGTTGTAATCGTAGTTTGAGTGATCCCAGGTAAATTGCTGACCGGGCTCGATGCTTTCGTACTCTTGCGAGAACTTCTGATTGTCGTTGGCCTTCAGGCGCTCTATGTGATTGGCAAACTCGGAGATCGGAATGGGTGGGTGCGAGATCATGCCGGGCGTCTGGAAATTCAAACGGCGCATATCGACGGGGTCGCTGGGTGTGGGTCCAGCACCCAGATCAGCCGCCATTAGCGGACGTGTCACGGCTGCTTGGTCGGGAGTCTTGCACGGCTGACGACGTCGGCGAACCACGTACAGAATAATAAAGGTCTTCGACAGAATTAGAGCGACGAGAACTGGAAGCACTACCCATAACATACCGGGCTCGTCCTTGCTTCGGTTTACCGAGACTTCGGGCTCAGAGGGCCAGTTCGGGTCAGGCCGCTGAGGACGCTCGCCGGGAGGCGCTTCTCGCATGTCGAGCGACAAGAACTCGGAGAAGGGACTCGAGGTGTAAAGATGCTTTTGCGGTGTGTCTACCACGGCGCGCACAAAGATCCGGTACCGCTTCTCACGCTCCAGTTTGCGATTTGTGAAGTTGTGATAGTCATCTCCGGAGCCCAAATGGAAAATAAATGGTATGGAGCGCTGAGGGAATTTGGCGGCAATGTAGGGGGAATTGGGGCGCTCAGGTTTATTCCGGCCGGGCAATAGGTCTTCCGTCAGAAACTGATCGGGGTTCTTGTGCAGGTTCGACTTGTCCTCTGGCACCACCACGAGATAGTAATGCGATATGGGACCGTACTCTTCGGATGCTTGCGGAAGAATGACCAGGATTTCTTCGCCATTGACGACACCGTAGAAGTCGGGCTTTACCATGGGCTGAGGGGCCGCCATTTGCGTCGTCACGGTGATCTTCGTGGGCGGCTTATAAGAGTAGTCGCTCGGTATGGCGCTGACGTTCACGTTGTAAGTGGTGAAGGGGCTCAGCTCATTGATGGTGTGCGTGCGCACGTACTTCGTCAAAATAATATCGCGTTTATTCACAGGGTCCATTCGCGAGCATCCCTGCGCGTCGACAAACACCTTCATCGCGTCGTATGAGATTTTGTAGGAACTGGGAATGAGGCGAATGGGCTGTGACCAGCTCAGCGTCATCGAGTGGGTGCTGACGTCGTGTGCGCGTAGATTCAGCGGCACATCCTCAGGCTTAATCTTCACGGTGACCTTCTCGCTAAGGCGGCCGAGTCCAGTTTGGAAGCGAGCGGCAATCGCGACAGCGTACTGAGCAAACTTCTCCAAATTGGCCAGGTCGGCGGACTCCGTGTGGCCCACGGTCTTTGTTTGCCATTCGTCGAGATCCTCGACGGCGGTCATGGTGTAAAAGATCTTATATCCTAAGAGTTTGCCACGCGAAGGCACCGGCTCCCACCAGATCTCTGCCGTCTGCTCTGAGGTGGCCACCGCCTGAACTGACATTGGTGCACGTCCCATATCCCGTTCGGTCTCGACCAGCCGCTTCTCGCTGAACGGACCGGCTCCCTGCTTGGTGTAGGCCCGCACTCGGAAAATGTACACCGTGTTCTCCTCCAAATTCGTGAAGACCGCCTTGCGTATCGTTGTGTTTCGTTCCGAACCCAGTCCATGGTCGATCTTCTTGTGGAACTGAACGTCGTAGCGGGTAATCTGGCCGTTGCGGTCTTCGCGAGTGGGCGGCTCCCAGGTGATGCACACAACGTCGGGCGTTTGGAAACGCACGGTAATATTTGCAGGCGGTCCGCCAGGAACTCCTTCGGGAGTTTGCAGCATTTTAACCGTCTCCTGGCCAATGCCGATGTGGTTGCTGCCGGCTACACGGAATTCGTACTCGACACCGCGTTCCAGATCATTGAAGCGCTTCCTGGTGGTCTGAGGTCCCTGAAGCGACTCCTCTTTCAGAAGCTGATCTCGTATGCCCCAGCGCAGGCGATAACCACGCAACTCGCCATATGTTTGAGCCGGACGTTCCCATTCCAGTTCAATGGAGACGGTCGGATCCCGTTCGAGTATCTTCAGACTGACGATGGGTCGAACAGGTACTCCGCCGGGAGTTTTCACAGCCACCGCAGCACTGCGATCGCCGTCGCCCTTGCGCGTCAGGGCCGCCACTTGTATCGAGTACTTGGTGTCAGGTTGGAGGCCGGTTACGTTGTATTCTAAGGTGTCGACTACGTCGAATTTCAGGGGTTCGTTAAGGAAACCTTTGCCCTGAACAAAAATTATGTGTGAGTGAAGTTTTACTCGAAATGTTTATGATTATTTACTTACCTCATCACGCATCTCCTGCACATGGATGTGGTAACCGCGAATGATGCCATTTCGGTCCTTCTCCAGCGGAGGCTTCCAGGTCACATGAATCGAGGTCGAATTTAGCGGAGTTGCTTTCACATCCTGAGGATCTCCAGGCACTAAAGGTCACGAACGGTGGACAAACAAACAAGAAACAGTCAATATTCGGTATCAAACTGCGAACAGGAAAAAAACCAACTACCGAAAATCTTAGAACTAGGCTTGATTAAGCATGTATTGTAGATAAGCTTATAACTAGTTTAGCATAATTTTTATTGACAATATGTTCTTTAATAATTAGAACTAAACAATAATCTTTGTACTTTCATTGTGATAGTTCGTATCAATCATAGAATGATGAGGTCAAGTTTTCGGATCTATTTTGGGTCTTCATGGGTTGATATGTGTGAATATACGTAACCTAAATTAATAAAGCTTATATTTAAGACGGTAACATTTAGGTTTAAAAGTATAACTAACGTTGATGGGAGTAGAAGAAGAGGAGAAAAGGAGAAAACAGCTACGAGTCTGAAAAACACATGTATTGGGAAAAATAACATCATCATCATCGCCACATCGCAAAGTTCAAAAGCAGGAAAAGCTCTAGAAACTTTTCACAATCCATAACAGAGAAAAAACCAAAAGAAAAGTAATTAATAAAGAATTCAGAGAGACATCTACGATTACATAGGAATTAAGTGTTAAGGACAGCAAATGGTACACTTGAGAGCATACGAATCAATGCAAAAGAGAAACACAGAGAGAGAGAGAGAGAGAGAGAGAGAGAGAGAGAGGAAGCTTTCCTTTTTGCTCCTTTTTTGATCTAGAGAAAATCAAAATTCCGAAAGAGAAACAAGCTTTGAACAATACAAAATTTGCAATGCAAAAGAAACGAATTTAATGCATAAGTATTAAAAGAAAAGTCTAATAATGATGCAGCAAAAGCACGTAAAGAATAAGAGAAGCTTTTTAAAAGCTCTCTTTGAAACACGGAAGAAGACAAAGATAGGGCAAAAGTGAAGGAGACAAGGAGAAAGAAAAAAAGAGAAAGAGATGGAAAACAGTCAGAAAAAGCTTAGAAATACATAAAAAAAAAATATAAAAAACTTGCTGTTTAACAATAACTAACTTTGTTTTTTTTATGCATTCAGTTCACAAAATTCAAAAATTTATGTTGCCTAAATTAAATCTCGGCTTCAAAAATAAACAATATAAAAACAATACACACATAAAATTTAAATTAAAGTTGATTTTTTGTAGATCTATAATAACAGTTGCTTTATAAAAATCGGAATATATATATATTTAACTTAATGAATAAAGTTCTTCTTCAAAAATCAATCCATTTGCAGGCTTTTTTTAGCTTGTAGAGATAAAAAATATGTGAATAGCTGCTATATAGAAATAAATAGCGTATATTTAGTCGTCCGAATTAGTTTTGTTTGTGGATTATGGATGAAAAAAGATAAAAAAATAGTGTATAGAAAAGTAAGAGAAAAATAGGAGTATGTAGAGAAAATGTTATATTATCGTATGTTTATACATTACGTTATGTAAAAGGCTTTTGATATCTACACAAAATAAGAGCGGTACGAGTTTAGAGAAAAAGAAATCTTTCAATCAAATACTATTGATAAATCCATACTGAAACATGTGGGATTTCAATCAATCAACTAAAATACTACTTTTTGTATTGTGTAAAAATTTCAGTGAGAACAAGAGTGTCAGAGAGAGAAAGCGAGAGAGCGAGAGAGAGAGAAAGCGAGAGAGAGAGAGAGCGCAAAGAATTGAAAAAAGCTTTTTGTCTTTCATTAAAAACAGTCAAGGGTCAAATCATTTGTTCTTCGCAACTTCTTCCTCAACAAAATGTGAAAAGCTCAGTTGATCATTTCGGAGAAGCTTTTAACGAACATAATTTAAATACATTTATTTATAAAATAAAAATAATGCATTTAATTTTTTAATAAAATGTTAAATCAATGACTTAAGTCTCTAAATGCCAAGGATTTTCTCTTTACTTCAGCATTAAAGCTCTTGGAGAAACTCGAAGCTTTTCGATGATCGCTTTTTACTGTATTCATTTCAATATCAGATCTTTCTAAACTTTTAAATACTTTGTGGAAATCATTTTGTCTTTTTTTAGACAAAAAACTTTACGAACCACAAAAAGCTTTATTCAAAATGTATTTGTAATTTTCCGAGTGTTTGTGTAAGTAGTTAAAGGAATTACAACGGAGCTAATAGGATAATTAAAGCTCATAATAGGGAAATAAAAGCAGCAAACTTTAAAGAAAAGCGTAACTTGAAAGCTCGTCATAGGGAGTCATAGGGAGCTTGAGACGAAAATAAAGCAATAGGGAAAATAAAATTTTTTTTAGTAAGAAAAATGTTTTAGAGATATTGTAAATTTTACAACTGTTGTAAATAGAAGAGCTCTTAGTATTCAGTAGGATCTTTAGTGGAATATCAAGGCTTAATTTTATAAACTTTTATTATTTTTCAAAATCTTAATATTCAAAATTAGAATTAATTAATTAAATTTAATTTTAAAATTTAATATTCGAAGCGCTGATGAAAAAGTTACTGGAAAAATCTCAGGAATCCAACAAAAGCTTTCGTCGAATCTGGGTTTATGTAAAATGTTAGATACAAAAACAAAAAATAAGAAAAAATTGAGTCAGAAACGAAATGTATTCGAGAGCTTACAAACTTTAAGCGCAATCATATTAAGCTTTAGGGAAAAGCTGTAAAAGTATAGGAAGTTTGAAGAGAAAGTTGGTAATGAAAGGAAGGGAAATTTGAGAAGAGGACAATTTAAAAAAGCTCCAAACATGTAAAGAAAATTGATTACGAAGGGACGGACAACAAATAAATACCTTTTTTGTGTGTTACTATATTTTTTATGTACGTTGTTTAAATGTATTTATTTTTTCTTTTTGTTTTGTTGGTTGTTGCGGTGTTGTATGAAGGGAAAGGTGTTTGTCCATGCTGTGTGTAGGCGTGTGGGGTTTGTGTCTGCACTACAAAAACGAAAACTTACAGTTATTGGAATGGTTTTCTACAATATTTAATTGTTTGTGGTACTCACGCTTTTTCTCTAAATGTGTGTTAAAAAAAGTGTTTATAAAAACAGCCATTGTCACATTTCAAGGTTGCGTTCAAAAATCAAATATTCACGAATGTTCATTCGTTAATTTCCAAAAACATACAAAAAACGGTGGCCAAAAATTGTCAATGGCAACGGATTTAAACGAGTGGCCAACACGTGCGACAAACGGTTTGCGGTTGGTTACATTGCGAACGAGAAAGACAGAGAAAGAGAGAGAGAGAGAGAGAGGTTGAGAGAAAAAGGATGGGAGAGACAAAAAGAGACAGAAAAAAGAGAACAATTCAATGAGTTTGCATAAAAGAAACGAAAGAAAAGAGAGAAAATTAATTTTCATTAAATACAATTTTCTTTTTGTTTTGTCATTACTTTTCTTGATAAATAAAGAAAAATGGGAATTTTAAAACCAAATTTTGACCATCAAAATAAATATAAAAAACTTGAAAATGGAGGTCAATGGGTCGAGGGGTGGTTTTTGTTTAATTGTAGTTTTTTGGCACACTCGCTTTTTTGGGGAAAAAATTACTAATTAAATCAAAAAAAAAGATACCCTAAGAAAAAACGAAATTTATCATTGAAAGGAATGCAGAAGAAGAGAGAGAAATTATATTAAAATTATTATTAAACTAAAGAAAGAAACGGAAAGCATATTTTTATTTTGTGGCTGCATGTGCAACACTTTGTGGGAAGGAAGGAGAAGAATAAAGAAGGCTTTGTTTATACTCGCGAAAGTAAATCGTTTATTTTTTCAACCCTTCGTAGGTTATGAAAAGGTGATTCATATATTCACCTTTTCACCTCTCCGTTTGATCCACTAAACTGTACGTGGTCAGTTTTCCACGAATTTGATACTAAGCTACTCTCAATTCACCTTTTCACCTCTCATTTGTAATTATTAACCATAGACAGAGTTAAAGATGTTTAAAAGGTGAATAAAGTAATCGCTGAACTGGGCAATAGATGGCAAATAATTGTCTCTATGAGTCCTAGTGTTGTTTTAGGGGCATCTTTCTTCTTTAATTGGAATTTTAATATTTTTTCTATTTCTTCATTATTTCTTTAAAATCTAAAATGCTATAAATACAACATTGTACTATTTTGGAAATAAGATTTTCTTTTCCGGACGATTCATCGATTATCTTTTATATTAATGACACAATCACTTTCACGATTCGAATTGTTTTTCTTATTTATTTCTAATTCAAATTATGGATTCTTTGTCAAATTAAATCTAAAAATTATACACGAAAACAAGGAATTCTTTTCATTCTTTCTTTTCACCTCAAAATGTTGCACGGAAGGAAACGAATTTTCGTTCTTTTATATTTCACTTTCAGCTGGAATTGTGTTAAAACTAATTAAATTTATTCACATTAATTTTTTCCCCTTTTTTAATTATATCAACATTATTTTTAAATCGAGGTGGTATTTTGTAAAACTTCTTCTATGGCTTTGAATAGTCAAAGAAGGTGTAATAAGAAGTTGAAGGAGCAAGGAGAAGCCTATTTTTTAATATTGTAATATAAGTTTTAGAGAAAACCTTAATAAATATCATAGGGGAATGAAGAATGGGAAAAGAAAGATGAGTCAACATAAGAACGAGGAAAGCCTTTGATGATCTAGGAAGTTACATTTTCAGATTTATAAATGTTTTCCCTTTAAAATACCCTAATTAAAAAGTGACTATACTAAAGACTTCTTATAGATAACTATATATATAAAACGACGTAGTAACATGGAGAAGAAAAAGCTGTAGACTTTGTAATGGAATTTGATATAAGAATAAATCTAGCAGACTTTATTATATAAAATAATATAGACTATAATAGTAATAATAGTTGTTTAACAGAAATAGTGATCCGAACAATAAATTCTGTTTAATAAATTTAATATTAACAATAGTAATATTGATAATAATAACAATTATAGTAATAATGATAACTTGAGTTTTTCATTATTTACGATTGAAAAAAGATCCTTAATTAATTTCAACTTCATTGAGAAGAAATTCATTAAATTTATTCACGCTGAACTGCATAATTTTTAGACATTTTTTTAATTAATAAAAAATTTACTAAAACTTTTTGTGAATAGATGCGACCAAAGAAAAACTTTCTTTAAATTTTCTACATGATTTCAATCCGTGAATGAAAACTAAGTAAAAAACAAAATACACATTTGAATACTTTCTTAATTATGCGTATATTTGCCCGTGCAGACTTCATTAAAAAACCGCAGATTTCATTAGAAAAACGAAGGCTTCGTTAAGTTATAATGAGCTGTCATAGAAAGTTGACGAATGAAATGTGAACTTTGACGCATGAATTAATAAAAGAATTCATGGATGAGTGAATGAATGAATGGGTGAATGCATTCGTATACTTCTTTTCGTCCATATTGTACCTTTAACCTTTTAATGTTGTCGTAATAAAGAGTTCAAATGGAACAGATACAACATGAAACAACTTTGTTAACCTCTCATTAGAGTCCTGCGGTCACATTTTCTATGATTTCATACAAAGGACAACACGAAATGCAGGAAATTTTCCTACGATTACTTGCAACGAATATGACACTCATGTTCCATATGAAAAATATGAATTCTTTTGACATTTCCCTGCTGCAAAAGAGGACAATTCTTTATTTTTCAAGTGTATTTTTGAAGTCGGAAAGAAAGGAATGAATAGAAATATGTGAAGCTTACACAAATGTTTTTTGTGCTTTTGTGTGCGCATTTTATTTAATTTTATTCTGCTTTCTGTTTTTCTGAAATGTATTTTTTAGACAAACTCTGAAGGCAACATGGCAAATGTGCTTGCTGACGATGTTGCTTCGAGCGGAACCACTTCAACACTCGTTAACATGTTATATCAATATATGTTGTTGTTGTTGCTGTTGTTCTTCTTCTATTGATCAGGCTGATAAGCTCCTCCTCTTGCCAGGCTGTCGTTGTTGCTTTGGCAGGTGTTGAAAGGTGTTCACTTTGTCGTTCCTTTACACGATTCGATGCACCTTTGAAACGAACCCTCAACGACTCATTTACACAAAGAAGCATACTAATAAAAGCACACACACACATCCGTACATGCATATATACAAGCTCTCACTAATACCTAAACACAACCACACGTTGATTGCTTTTTGCCGTTGTTCTGGTTGTGGAAGGACCTCAACTAACGAAGCTGCTTTTATTTAGCAAATACATAAACCTTTGATTTGAGTACACTGAAGAAATTTTTCTGTTCAAAGCTTAGACTGGATCCATGACCTGTCGTGGACCAAGATATAATCAAAGATCAAATTTGTTACAAGCACCTGCAAAGTTTTTTTCAATAATATTAAAAATACTCAATGACGGAATTAATCAATTCCGATCTTTGTTGAGGATTATAGTTGATACTGTATAAAATATTAAATTAAATTCATATAATTAGACATATTTGTTTTATTGTATTTACAAATAAATTTGGAAATTCCCTGCGTAGGATAGGAACCACCAAAAAAGGGAGCGATAACTACAAATCCATCCTTTCTTCACATCTATACTTCTATACTCGAACTATAGAAGCTTCGTTCCTTGGTTCATTCTGTAGTTTCACATCCCTTTAAAGGTGTATCGCTTCCATTAGAACATGTATAAAGAGACCCTTTCATATAAATATTCTAGTATAAAGAGACCCTTTTGGCTCCCATTGATGGTCCATCTGAGCTATCTATTAATGATATTAAATATACTATCCGTTTTAACTTTCATCTCAGGGAGTTCTTTAAAAGCTATACACTAGGTAATTCTTCTTTTCAATGGGTTAAATACGAATATTTACATTAAGGGTATTTATCGCATTCCAAAATGTCCTTTTTAACGTTTACAGACAATCCTTTTCTTTCCTTTGCTGAGCGATATGGTCCAAACTAGAATCAAAAGTCTCGGTTTTGGTATCGATGTGCGCGGAAGGGTTTTCGGTTTTTTAGAAGTACAACCAACCAAACGGAGACGACAAGAAATAGACCCATAGGACCTATGGGTTCTCACAATGTTCCATATCGACGACTACTGTCATCGGATTTTCACGATTAACGATTATCTCTTTGGTAGCATTTGGTTTTACTGGTGAAAGCTTTTTAATTTAACCAATTTCTTCTCACGGATCCTCTTTCACGCTACTACAGAAGGCACCAAGATGCTTAAACTCAGTCACGACTACGAAATAAAGTTCAAAATTTATTTATTTTGTTTCGACCCTCGGAGAAGAGGAGCTAGACCGAGATGGAAGTAAATTAGAGCAATGGAATCAACCGCAACAATGGATATTTTCGAATTTGGGCAACAGTAAAATTCGATTTATATCGATCTTGAAACTAGAATAGAAAAAAGTGATGTCAATCGGAACACTTCCGATCGATTGAGGTACAATTCCATGGAAAGCGCCCCAAGGCCCGGATGGATTTGAGAAGGAAGATAAGAGCCGATTTTACAGTGTCCCGGTAACCACTAACCGGATAATGTTGTATATTTAAAGTGGTCCTAGAGAATATAGCAGCCATGACTGCTTTAAAAACGCAGATATTTTTTTTATCTTATTATTTCACTTATAAAAAGAAAATAAAAGAATATTGGAAGTATTTATTTAATAGTAATTGAAGTATTTGTTGAGCGATTTGTTTATTTATTTATAATAAACACATTTATTTGGTTTTTTTTGTTTGTTATGCAAGGAATAAGAAAAGGAAATTGGAAGTTTATAAGGATAAATTTATTATCAGATTAATAATGCAATTAAATTGTTTCAAGTCAATGATTTTAAATAATTACTTTAATTTTATTGTTGTTTTTTGTGTGATATTTCCTTGTATAGATAATTAATCAATATAAAAATATTCAATTAAAATACAGAGACTAATTTACACTTTTAAATCAATCTGACAAAAAGGAAAATTTCCTTCAACACGTCGTACATAGCAACTGATTCTCTCGCACAGACGAACTTAAGACGAAATTGCTCTCTGAAACATACAAACACAGACACTCGGATAGACACTCAAAGAGGAGGGCGAGCGGATGAAGAGGGACTCGACTTTGGTTATATTGTGAAAAGAGAGGAGAAGGGAGTGCTGCATAAAAAGTGCTTTATAAAGAGTGCTTAATTACAGCAGTAATTGCATTGAGCTACACTGAGAAAAAAAATAGCAGAATACCAACGGCAAAAAATTAGTTTTACAGTTCGTTGTTGCATTTATTTACTATTTGAAGTGAAGTGCGAAAAAATGGCAAAAGCAAAAAATATGTGAAAGAGGATTGCTTTTTAAAACGTTTCTACAAATGAGTGGCACACACACACACACGCACACACACACACACACACTAAAGTGCAGTTAAGGAGTGCTTAAATTAATGCTTTTTTCTTCAACAAAATGCAATCGATTCGACTGCGCGTTTTCGGACTTTGAAATGTATTAAAACACATTTAAAAATTCGTTCTTCGCAAAGCATTTCTATTCGTGTTGTGAGAATCAAATTGAATTTTATTTGGGAAATTTGATTTTATTTCCCTTGGCAATTGTTAAAGAAATTGCGATTGATTTTCGTAGAGTTGAATTTTGTATTCTTTTCTTTTGGTGCTCTATAAAAAGGGGATTCAATGTTGCTAATATTGCTAAAATATTTGAGTGTATACGCCATCGATAGGTGCTGTACATTGTAGATACAGGGTGCTTCAAGTGCCGTTTAAATACGCAATGCATGGAAAAATCTACTCAAACAAAATTAAATTACAAATAAAGCCACATTTTTGCTCTATGATTTTTTGTGATTCTTACACTTAAACTTACAAGTGCTTAAAACAACCTGAAACTATAACTAATTTAATAACGATTGTTATTATTATTATTATTACCATTATTAAAAATATTATTGGAAATAATAAAAGGAAAACTTGCTGAGATTGTGATTGTGTTTTATACGATATTTTATTTGAATACGAATTATTGCAATAAAAAGGGGATGTGAAAGAAGGCGACGTTTTGCTATTAAAAACGTATTCACAAAAAAAAAAAAAAAACAAAAAATAAAAGCAGAAAACATTCAACTCTAAGACCATAAAAATTAATGATTTTCATTTTTACTGAGTGTTGGAATGAGACAAAAAATTAAACACGCATCCACAGACATTTTGTGTGTTAATCACAAAAAAATCCAAAAAAAAGAGGGAAAATATATTCAAATACAGGGAAATGAAACATAAATATAAAATGGATTTTTTCTTTTTTTGTTTTTGTAGTTTTCTTTCTAACAAATTAACAACAACACAAAAATTACTAGTTTTGCTCATGAAACATTTTTTTATATCATGAAACATTGTTTTTATATCATGAAACATTTTAAATGCTATTTGCTTTGGACTCGAAAACAATTAATAACAAGAGCAAGCAGAAAACTAAACTGAAATAAAATTTTGCAACTGTTTTTGTTTCCGTTTCAATTCGAGAAACAACACGACACAAAATTACAAAAAAGTGCTTTGCAAAAAAATTGTGCTTTAAAAAATTGTGTCGCTTTTCATGTGGGAAAAATGCAAAAATTCAATTACTACGCAAATAAAGGGACTCTAAGGGGTGGCGAGCGCGGGAGGAGGTGCACATTTTATTCAAATTCAACATCAAAAAAATGATGATGATGAAAAATGATTTTAATCAACTGCGAGAAGCATTCAATCGACAGATAAAATCATAGTTTATTCGGTCAGTTTGTTCATTATTTGTTATTGTTGTTGTTGATGCCAACAATAAAATAAAATCTTACGACGTTATTTATTCGTCGATTCAATGATTTTATTTTGAAATTAGTTTTCATTGCTTTGAAATGACAAGAAAACAAAATTAAAAACCCGCGAGTAGCACAACAATAACAACAACAAACACAAAAGTTGTGCAATTGTTGTTGTAGAAGATTCAAAAATCAAAAAATATAAGAATTAATGTTGCATTCCATGTTGCAAGAAGAGGCAAAAAAAAACGTTCATGATGCATGGCAAACGAACGAAATACAAACGAACAGAAAATTTTCATGCATAATTTAATCAATCAGCATGCAAAAAATATTCGGGATTATTTTCATCTGCCGGCCGATGGAGGGGAAGAGGGAGTGTGAGAGGTGTTTTAATGTTGCTTGTGGATAGGAGAAATTTAATTGATGAATTGTTGCGTTGCGACACAAACAACACAAGAAGCAAAACATTAAAAATCGATGCAATAGGACAAAAAATCCAGCATTTTTAATAAGGAAAAGAGACAATTACAAAAGTCACATCAACAGCAATTCAATTTCAATTTCAATTTATTCAGTTATAAAGAACAAATAATTTAACAGTGGTGGCTAAATTCTCATTAAAAACATTTGTGAATGAACGAATTTGAAAATAGTTGCTGATTTGTGGCATTTCTTAATTTATGGCATTTTATTTTCTTCCCAAAGTATTTTTAATATAACAAAAAAACGAAAAGTATCATAAATAAATGGATATTCCGAGCTTTCGTTTAATTTTTTGTTTAACATTTTTATTAAATTTTCTAGAAATTTGAAAAACGTCGTCAATGGTCAAGATTCTGAATTTTGGACAAATTTTGGATTTTTTTTTTGATTTCTTTAAATTTCATTACATTTCTTTAAGCTTTGAAAATATCTTTCACTCAAAGCTCACAAGTATTTGATTAAATTCTCATTAAATTCTCCAAAATTCGTTTATTAATTCTTTATGTATATTTATAGAATTATTATAGTAGCCACCACTGTAATTAACATTAGTCGATTGTAACTTCTGTAAAATTAAAGTAAAATGTTAAAAATCAAAAACGCAAAGAGCGTAAAAAAATTCCATTACAGCTTCTGAAAAACCGCAACACTTCATTGCGATATCGCATGATATAAAAATGACAGAAAAAAATCGTATGCGATATGTAAAAAACTCGCATGACACAAAATGAAATCAAAATCGATTTAACATTTCTTTTTACTGACAACAAGCAAAACAATTATGCAATAAAACAGATTAAAAATTTTTATTTTTCTTATTATTTAAACAAAAACTCTTCTGTACATAATGTATGTACAATAAATGTTTGAATGTGTGCATGTATATCACAAGAAAACGTTTAAAAAACAATCTCAAATTGGATTTGAAAAAGAAAGTCTTAAATTTCTTTTCTAATATTTAATTTATGTATACAAAAACGATGCTTAATTATGTATAAATAATTTTTTATATCTATAAAAGTAAAGCTATTTATTTGTGTATGTAGAGAGAATAAATATATATTTATATACGAGTATTTATAAATGGTGTTTTCATATATACTGCGAGTGTGTGTGTGTGACAGACAGAGAGAGAGAGAGACAGAGAGACAGAGAGAGAAGAGGTAAAGAACGGTGCTTGGAAAATATTCAGTTGGGTGCTTCACAAATTACCACAAAATTAATTATGAATGCATTTCAAAAATATTTCAAATACGGAGTCGTATGCGGTTTTCAGTGCGATTGGTAAAAAAACTCGCTCAAAAACAGTGCAAAAAAGTGTTTTCGATTTTGTGCGGTGCAAAGAAAATCAAGGAAAAACAAAAGCCATCAAAAATCACAAAAATCTCCTTCGTTTCTTTCTTTTTCATTGCGCCAAAAAATATGCAATCACAGCCAATTTTTGCAGGTTGATTCTTGCTGCAATTTTGTATTTTGTGTCAAAAGAAAAATGAGATGAAAAAATAAACTTGTGTGAAGAGTTAAAGAATCGAGAATTGAGGAAAAATCAAGCGAAATCACATCTCATTTTATACGATAATAAAGAAACGGAATACTTAATAATTTTTAATTTTTTCAGAAATCAATTTATGAAAAAAAAACAAAGATTTTGAAGTAATTTTAATGGGTTTTAAAAAAAAGTACAGGTTGCGAGCGATGCCAAAAAGGGACTTGAAGGTTTTTCCATATTAATTATTAATGGATTCATAAAACAGACAAGAGAGAATGGAAATAATACGATAAAATAAGACAATAATTATTAAAAATATAAAATAAGAATAAAAATACTAGTACACAACGAATAACGAAAGCTGAATACTAAAAATACTGAAAATTAATAATAAAAAATAAGAATCAAATTGATAAGAATAAAAATAAACGACGAAATGTTCAACAATAAAAAATCTATTATTGAAATTATACGAAAAACCAAAATAAAATATCTTAAATATACTGAAAAATAAAATAGTAATAATAGCATAAATAATATAAACATAATAAATAACAAAATATACTAAAAAAGTAAATAAAATAGAACTTTAATGAAAACCTTATTTAAAATTTTTTTTCTCCCTTTTCAAATGTCTTCTAAAATGTATTATAATTTTTTATCATTTTTGTTGACTGAAATGATGATTTATTGACTGAATTTAAAACTATAAATACCAACAATTTAAAAGCTAATTAAATGCAGAAGAGATTTCAAATAAAAATAGAAAAAAACTTTAAAAACCAGAAAAACATACATCGAAAAAAGAGGCAATAAAAGAGCAAATATTTAAATTAATAATAATAATTGACAAGTGCTTTATAATCTTTGTTTAAGCGATATTTTTTCAAACCACAAAAACTCAAAAAATAAATTATTTAAAAATCACAAAAAACTCAATAAAATTGAATAATTTGAATAAAATTGAATATTACTGAAAATGTATATAAATCGATGTGCATGTGTTTATATTCAATGACAGCGATCGGAATAAATAAAGACGGAAAAGAATTAATCAATTATTATTCAGCGTTGACTTCAAAAATCTGGTTGTCAGCGTCGTCCACTTCGACTCGTTGTTGGAGAGCACAAAATATATAAATGTTTATAGTACATGTGAAAGCTAAAAAATGGTTCATTAAATATATTTCTGTTCAAAATTCAAAACAAAAACCTCGATTTTGTAATTAATCTTTTTAAATGAAAAACTTCTCTGTTCAATTCAAATTCAAACCAAATTAATTAAAAAATATATGTTTCTATTTATGTTTGTTTAAATAACTGAATACGTCTTCTAATTATGTAGCAGCTGCATAATTAATTCATTAAACAGAAACCAAATCAATACTGAAAAACACAGCTACAAATATAAATATTTCAGGGTAAAATTTTTATTTAATGATTTCTCGATTCTATTTTACGGATTTTTCATCCTTTTGGAAAGAGTTTCTTTTTTCTTCGATTATAATTAAAATAAATGAAAATTCCGAAAGCTAATTTAATTAAAAAAATAATATTTCCATTAAAAATAAAGGACATTCTCCTTTACTACGATAATCCACTGAATAATCTATTTAAATGACGCTTTTTTCTTATGTTTTGCGAATAATTTATAGTAAAATAATATTCGAATTTAATGAATAAACATCTCAATATTTTTATTTCGTTAAGCATCTCAACATTATTAACAAATCCATGAAATACAAAATTTTACCCTGTGTAATTAAAAATGTATTTTTAATATAGATAAATAAAAAATAATAAAATCAACGAAATATTTTTCGGTTTTGTTTTTAATGTGCGAATTCAGCTAACAAAACCACAACAACAACAACAGTGAATTGCTACATACCGTCTTCGTGTGTGCGCACAATGATCGGGTGCGAGCGCGGCCCATCGCCCACCGACGTCCCGGCGAGCGTCCAGATCTTGTACTCGGTCCAGCGCTTCAGCTCGTCCAGTACGATGCTGGTGTGGTTCAGCCTGGTGACGGTCGCCTCGCTGTCCGAGCGCCCCACCTCGACGAAGAACACCTTGTAGTAGATGATGCGGCCGTTGGAGCGCTCCAGCGGCGGCGGCAGCCACGACACGGCGACGGTTGTGGGGCTAGTGGCGGTGCCGGTGATGTTTCGAGGCGGTGCACCTGGTACTAATAATTATAGGAGACGAGACGAGACGTGGATTGCGGAAAATTGATTGCAAAAATTTTGTGCGAATTGATTTGGAATTTAGATGTGATTTTTTTTTATATTTTTTGGGAGTAATTTAATTTTATTTTAATTTTTTTTTAATTTTTTGTTTGTTTTAAAAGTGATGCAAGACGATGATAAACACGCAAATGAAATGAAAAAGAAAGAAAAGAAAAGAAATTAAATTAAATAAGACAAATAAATTTTAAAATAAGCAACAAATTAAATTAAAAAAGTTTATTCTAAACTTTTAAATATATAAAAGTAACATAACTTGAAAATATTCCAATGGCTTATGCAATAATTAAGTCTGAGCTTAAGTGATAAAATGTTTGCGTTTCTATTGATTTTTATCATATTTTTTGAGCGCAGTATTTTTAATATTATTAAAAATTATTAAAAAAAGTCAATAAATTTTTAATAGGTTAAAAAGAGATATTTCAAAATATTTCCATATGAAAAATGTTTCAATTGGTATTTGTACATTTAAAATTAAAACTTAAATATCCAAATTTATTAAAAATTAATTTCGTTAGATGAACCACAAATTATAATTAATTAATTCATTTAGTTAATTAATTAATTAGTTAATTTTTTGAAAAGGTTACTTGACAAATTCAAATTTTGGATTTTAATTTAAGTTTCTTGCGTTTGATTCTGAGAAGTAACATTTTCATTTTTAAGGTTCTTTAAATTTTTTAAATGAATAAAGAAAAATTATATCCTTGAATTTTATTGAGGTTTTATTTTATTAAAAAAATACTATTTCGACTTTAATGTAACTAATTAAAGTCATTGTTTTTCTTCTATTAAGAGGAAAATAAATCATTGAAAACATGCTTTTAAGTTCGTATTTTTTTGGAAGTGGAGATTGCGAAAAACATTTAAGTGCAAAGGAGAATAAATGACAGACAAAGAGAAAAAGAGAGACAAAAAATCTATCCACAATACACAAAAAAGTTGTGAAAAAATCGACTTTTGCATAAACCATTGAAGAAAAAAAAAAGATGATTTGATTTTGCAACAAAAATCAACTTCTAAAAATCGATGCTTATAAAAAATGCTTAATTAATAGGTAAAAATTTAAAGCCACACAAGACAAATTTATTTACACATCTCTAATAATAAACATTGAAGTATTTTTTTCTCGTTGTTTTAAAATTTTGTTAATATAATAACTAAAAAACATTAATAACCGAGCAAACAAACAAACAACGGTCATGCGAATAAATGCAAATGAATATTTCCATGCTCTAAAAATACTCATAATTCCAAATGTTAAAAAGGAAAATTTAGAGAAGTTCGTGATTTCATGATTCAATCATTTTATGGAAGTTATGCAATAAAATCGCAGATCATTATGAAAAGTCCGACTGAAAGGACTGTTTTTACAAATGCTGCGGTATATTTTCCATCGGTCATGGATCAATTATATTCCCATGGATTATAGCACAAAATACATCTTTAAATTGGGACTGAGAGAGAAACAAGCAGATTGATTGGAAGATACTCTAGAGACTAAATTCTAAAGCATTAATATTGTTTTCCGAGAAGGTAAAGTGACGTGGAATCAAAGGTATATCCTGGCCTGACTAAGCATTTCCTAGCCCTTGCAAGTAGTAACCACTGATGAGGCATTTAACAATGACATTAACAAGCAGTTAAAGAACGTAGGAGGACTTTCAACTATTAAATTTCTGGTCACACCGAAATTGAGACTGAATATACTATCTTTTTTTGGTAGTGTCAACAACTATATTTCTTCCTTTTTTTTTGCAAAATGATTGAACGCTTGAACATGCAAATAAAGTATATTTTCACACATCGAATAATTTTTTATTTGCATGTTGTTCTTGTGAAAATGATGAAATAAGGTATTTATCACTCTATTAATAATATGTAGCTTTAAGTAACAATTGTAATGTTTTTCGCAAGTGGAAAAGACATGTAAGGCATGGAAAAAATATAATACACACACACAGACACACAAATGTTTATAGCAAACAAACTAAATAATTTATTAACCTTTCAAATAAAGCATGCAATTTTTTATGATACTCGTACACGAGGTAATTAACACATGCCAATAAAAAAACCTGACTACTTTTTACAATGCCAACAAAAAGCAAAACAAATAAACAAAGGAATTTTAGTGCTTTTTATGGGAAAAAACGAATGCTTTTATAATTTCATTAACACCGAAAAATTAAATACATTTTCAAACGTTAAAAACGTTTGTTTAACATTGAGTTAATTAATTGCTCATTAACGGTGCGTTTAAAGGTTTTTTTTTTGTGTAAATGAATCCAGACAAATTCATTGCAATACTAAATTAAATGTGTTTTATTTAAAATACTTTTGCGTTTAGTTTTTGCGCTATGAAAAATATTTTAAATAGTTTCATTAAAGAGCTACAAAATTCGAATAAAAGGAAACAGAAAAACAATTTACAGAATATCGCAATATTTAAAAATTATTAAACTATTTTCATTTAAATGCTAATTAACAAAATACTGGAAAACGAAGAAGCATCAGATATTTTATGCAATCGGCAAGCAGAAAAGAAGCTAAAAAATAAATTGTTTTTAAATATGCATAATATAAAATTTATTGTGCTCGGTGCAAAGTGCAGTTAGTTTATTTTCTATTAGTAACCTTTTATTTTCAGTCTAGTTTTAGGCGCATGCAATAAAATTAACGATTGAAATTAGGAACAACGGAAAAAGAACATAATATTTATATAAAAGCTAAATGTGGTGTTTATTATTTATTGTTTATTATACATATGTGCACCTAAAATACATACAAAAGGATATATGATTAATTACACTTTCCCACACATAAACGCGCCCAAGCAGAGATCTACACACACACACACACGCACACACACCCTCGCTCAAATACTCTGCAGCAATAGTCAATAAATTATCTATTTTTTAAATTAGTTTCACCTTTAAAAATACCATTCAATTTCAGTATAAATTTTTTTATTAATTTATGTTTTTTCGGAATTTTGAATTTTTTTATTTTCAAATATAAAATGCTTTTGGACAACTTTAAATTATATAAATAACAATAAATCAAAAACTTTATTCAAAAATCAAAAAATTATTCTTGCCTTGAAAGTAAACTTTATAAAAATATTGAATTATATACAATAAATAAGGAAAATAAAAATAATAATAATAGTAAAATATTTATAATAAAAAAAAATAATTAATATTACTCGATAAATTATAGTTTAAACTAAAAGAATTCTATAAATAAACAAATTTCACCGCACAGGTTAAAACTAAATTAAACGATAACCATATTCACAATAATAACCCTAAAAGTAGGCCAAAGAAAGCAATAAAAAAAATAGGGGACGATGTGTTAAAAAGAAAATTCGAAACCAGCAGAAAATCAGTTTTAATGCCGAAGTGAAGAGGTTGTGGACGTTTTCTGTGAACATTGGACATAAGCAATGTTATTGCAATTGGACGAAAGCTTAGCCGAACCTTATTAAAGAAACGACGTACGGACCAACGACCCATTTGACCCATTTTGAATCCACGCATCCCAAAATATCCGATTCAATATTACATCAAACTTTTCTTCGGCGAAAATAAGTCCATAGACGAATATTTTTACAAAGCATACAAACGATGGAGATGGGATGGGGAGGAGTATAGAACCTCTACGATAAAGTTACTAAGACGGACTTCTGACTGTAATACGACCAAAATCAATGTTCCCCGTAAAAATTTGAAACGAAAAAGAATAAAGACATTAAAAATGCTTTTTCGAAATCACTTTATTTAAATCAGCGCTTGTTTAATTAGATAAAGAATGGAAATTAGAAGAAACACACTTTTTTTATTCGATAATGAACAGATATTTAAAAGACATTAAATGATATGAAATGTGTCATTGAATTTTAAATTTGTTTGCAGAAGTTCAAGGAAATTAAAAATGGAGAAAAGGATTCATTCCGTGAAAGGAAAACATGCTATTTATAATTAAAATGATTTGTACATTTTTGTTTTTGCCATTTATGTTGTTTTTGTTGTTGTTGTTTGTTTTCATGCAGGTGATTTTTTTTTGTAATGGTTTTTATTCTGAAGCTCTCCTTGTTAATGCAACTTATTAAATAAACTTTGTATATATTTCGAAAATATTCCTTGTTAATTATTGTTGTTTGTGTTATTGTTTGGGCAGATCTCATTTTGTAAATATTTATTTACTATTTTGTACCATTTTGTTGAAAAAAGTTTGTCTGTAGAAGCAAGAGCAAAAACCATCTACAAAATTTGTGTTTATTTCGAAAAAGTTCCTACTGAAATAAATAAAATCAGGTGCAGTTTTAATTTACGCAAACGAGAAGTTATTTATCTTTGCCAGAAGTTATTTGCTATAAGAACCGGTAACAACAGATCGTAACATCTGTGGTTCGGGTTTCAGCTTAAGGCGCGACATTGGTGTGTGCCTCAGCTTACTACAAGTTGGAGGTTTGTGTACCGGCTTAAGACAACCGATTGCGTCTCAGCTGAAGACAAGACAGTGGATCGTGTACGTTAGAGTGGCGTGAAAATGGCGATGTAAGTGGCGATGATGTGTTTGTCGAAGGTATTGAATAATACATATAATAAATAATCTACATTTAATTAAATCAATGCAATATTAACCAAGTTTATACAAGTTTGTATGAATGTTCTTATGTACGAGAAAATATGTTAATATATATATGTTTGTATTTATATACAGTATATACGATTGTTAGAGATGAAAGTTGAAAGTAAATGAATGAATAAAACTCATCAACTGACTTTAATATATACAATAATATAACATCGTAATTAATTAAAAGTATTTCCTTGAAAAATTATCAAAAAAAGTTAATAATCTCAACATAAAGTTGTCCATTTTCAACTAAAATTTAAATATGCATTATTTCTTTTAATCCTATTATTCATATATATATATTTGTAATTATGTAAACAGAAATCGGTAGTTTAATTAGGCGAGAAAAGGCATTTCATGGATGATTAAAGTTTTCGAGCTTACCTTTGAGTCCATCTCTTTCAGCTTTAAAGTTTAGTTTAATTAAAGCTTTTCCCAAAAAACCAGCTTAATTCAAGTTGGGTTATGTATATATATATATGTATGTATGTGGATATATTACTTTAATAAGTGTGTTATATTTATTTTATGTTAGTATTACCAAAAAAAAAAAAAAATGTGGTTGTTTTACTTAAATATTTCTAGATATATGCATTAATTATCAATTAATGCCAACAAGTTTAACTTAATTGCTAGGAAAAACCCGTTCGGTGCTACTTAAGGATTCATTACCTTAAAGTATGCAATGCAAAATGCAAAACAGTCGGGCTATCTTATAGAATGCTTACCATATTGTTTCGTTCGGACGGGAATGGGTGGGGTCGTGGCGCCCTCTCCGCGCTGCGAACGCGCCGCCAGCCAAATGTAAAACAGGGTGTCGGGATACAAACCGTCAAGCGTGTACGACTCGGTGTTCGAGATGCGCCTGAATGCAGAAGAAGTTTAATGAGAAATTGCCAAAGCAGAAGACGATGCAAATCTTTTCCAGAAATTAAAATTTTCCATTTAAATTAAGAGAACGACCATAAAACAAGAATCGTAGAATAAAGTTCTGAATGAATCTTGCATATTTTATGGTACATTTCATATTTTCACAAATACTAAGAGAGAAATGAGGAAAAACTTATAGCAAAATAGTTTCCAAATTTCAATTTCTGATTTACATGTGAGATTTCTGCAGAATAATTGTTTTTTTTTTCTGTATTATTTCGCGGCTGCATTGGGTTAATGTGAAAAAACCGCAGAAAAAGGGAAATAAAAAACCGCTTTTATATTAACTAAATATGTGATGTGAGGCGCGTTGCATTTGTTCAATTTATTCTATATGCAGCACGAAATGATTAAGCAAACGAATGCGAGGTGTCCACTCACTTGTGATAATCCTGATTTGCATACGTGTCATTCCAGTACAACTCGTAGTGCACGATGTTCTCACTGGAATGCGTCGGCCGCGACCACTGCAGCGTCACTGCGGTCTCGCCGATGTCGGTCGCCCGGAAATTGCTGGGCTGCGACGGGACACCTGAGCCGCCCGGTACAGCACCAAACGGCCAACAAATCCATTGACAATGAGACGCAACGGAAATTGAATGGAAATGAAGAAGGAAAAAAACGGAAAACACAAAAATGAGATCGGAGAAAAATTCAATTTATTGTTTATTTATTTAAAATCACGGTGCAAAATAAAACAACGGAAAACCTTCCGATGCTGGAGCATAAATAAATGTGTGATAAAGCGAAGAATTATATTTTTTGTTTAATTGAATTGAATACTGAAAAAGAAAAATGTATAAAATGTAAATACAAAGAAAATTGTTGCCAGAAATTAATAAAAAAAAAACACAAAAGTTATTATTTATTTTTTCGCTAGAGTTTTCCTAAAATAAACATTAGCATTCAACACGAAATCAATTATAATAATAAACCAAAGTCTTGGCTTTCGTTTAAAGTCTGAGTTCACTGTCACTGTCACTGCGATTGCTTCGGTGTATCTCGTGTTTCAGGACAACTCTCGTGGCATTTGAGGGCCTTTCTACAGCCTCAGCCTCCCCTGCATCGACTGCTGAATATTCTAGGCCTTCGTAACCTTTCGATTAACGCAATAATTCAATGAAATCGTGCAACGTTTCTTACATTTACTGATGCGGTAAATTAAATTTGTTAAAATGTCGACGTTCTCGACTCCTCATGATGCAAATGAGAACCACTTCACTTCACGTCGATTCTGTTCGGCTGCTTTCAAGCCCATTTCAGCCGATATTTCAAAATACATCTCATTTACCTCAAATACTCAGCTCACAATTCACATCCTCACACCTCGGCTGAGTATTTCACTGCATTCGTCTCGCTTCTTTTTAGTTTCGCTTGGCTTAATTTGTCTCTCCGTCCTCTTTTTGCCTTTGACTCTCCTTATTTTGTCAGTAATTCGTTTTTCGCAGTAATTTCTGTAGGTTTCGAATTTTTTCCCTCCTCTTTTGACTTTATTTTTGCATGCTATTACTATTATTATTATTACGTCACGAATGGAAAATGAGTCTTGTCAACGTCATGGGCATCAATGACTGCAGCGAATACAGAGCATTGTGTGCGTTGGATAAGCTTAAGTGACATTTATATACGCACTTCTGTCGCTGGCACTCGTCTTTTTCGCCTCACCTTTTTCGTGTAATGAAAATACATACATTAAAGTCACTGCGATGTGAGTTTATTGCATATTTATTTGCGCCTTGTAGCATGTGAGTGTTGCATGGGGAAATTATAAAATCTATCAGCTTGAATTTACTTTTTCAATTATTTCTTTTGTTTTATATTTTGTTTTTTAGGTATTTCTATTTTTCGATTTATTTATTTTTAATTCTTGGAGGTTAAAAAGAAACTCTTAACATCGCAAAGAAGAAAATAAGCAAATAAGCAAAAAAAAATAGAGAAAAGAAATTAATTTAATATAAAATAAATTAAAAACCTCACAACACATTGAAAATATTCAAATAAAGATACTAATTATAATAAAAGAAGCAGTTTGCAAATTAATTTACAATTCAATTCATTTTAATAAATACTTGAAAATAATAGGAAAGATTTTGGTTTAATTATAGATTTATTTGAAATTTCCAATATTCGACGGAAGTGAAGTGGAAAGTAAATGTGATTTAAGTACGTGTGGTCACACACACACGCACATAGAGATGCAACAACATTTACACACATGCAGCGAAAATTATGCTCTCGTTATTGCCAACATGAGCCGCAGATATGCAAATTGAAATCGCAAGCAATTAGCTTGAGACTTCTATCAAATGCTGCCTCATTATCAATTTATGTCACAATTGTATGTGTGCGTGCAGTTGTGTGTGTGAGTCTTGCCATGTCCTTCTGTCTGTCCGCGTGTCTGTCTGAGGACTCATTTATTTATTGCTGCTCGTGTAACAATGAAATTTCGTGATCTGATTCTGTATTTAAAGCAAAACACTCGCAATTATAATTCGTACACGATGCAATTAAATGTGTTTACATGAGTGTGTGTTTCGTTTTATATATTTTAATTGCTTAGTCATACATTTGTATAAAAAATAATTTCAAAATTTAATAACATTAATTATAAGCACATCGAGTGGAGAATTCCAATGAACAGATTACAAATTAAAACAGATTTAACAAAAAAGCGTTAATAATTTCTTAATAAAAATAATTTAATTTAATTAAATAATTTGAATTTTTAAGCTGTTTGCTTTTAAATTAGTTTAAATTTAAATTAGATTACTAGGAATTTAATTAGAATTTAAAAACTACATTGAATTGTGATTTAAATTGCTAATAAAATGTAAAATTAAAGAATTTCTAAAAAAATATATTAAACAAAAATATTATTCAATTTTACAAATCTTTTTATTATAAAAAAATTGCTATATTTTATCATAGTCGCAGGAAATCGATCAATCTTCAATTAAAGCATTTATTTTAAAAACTTTCTTTTTTAAAAACTTGGAATAAATTCTCAGATTTTTGATAGGAAGTTTAAAAGATAATTTTTGTTTATTCCGCGCGTTTAAATTAATTTTAAATACTTTTTAAATTCGTCTTATAATAAATATTCTCTTATGAATTTTACTTGCAAATAATATTATTAATAAAAAAATATGTGTGGGAAAAATCAGCTTAAATAAATGAAATTAAATCATCGTGTATAATATATAAAATAAAATAAATACACACGAATTTATAATAAAGAAACCACAGAAAAACTTTGCATTTTAATGAAAAAACAGGACAGAAGAATATTTTTAATTAAAGAAGTTTATTTATTGCATTTTTATGATATGATATCAACAGTTGCTCCGGCTGTTGTTCTTCTTCTTGCTGTTATTAACTTCATTCCTCGATTTTTTTTTGCTTTAACGTATGCCAATAATTATTATCACTATTTTATTATTATTATTATTTTAATTACTGTTATTATTCGTTCATTTATTCGTTCTTTTTCACCTTTAAAACTCGTATTTCTCATGTCACTTCAACGACGACGAGCATATGCAACGAAAAATTGTCTGACGTTGCGGCTGTACTTATTATTAATTTCATTGTTAAATATTTTTTCATGGCACTCGTTTCATTTTATTTGCGATTGCTAAACGCACTCACCTTGCTGTGTCTTCACCTGCACCGGGGTGGACATTGGACCGGCGCCCATCGAGGTGTACGCCTGGACGCGCACCGTGTAAATTGCGTGCTGCGTCAGTTCCGAGATGGTGGTCAGTTCGCTGTTGTCCACCATTTGAGCGTTCCACGACGCTTCCGGCTGATTCGCGTTCGTTGTATAGTAAATTTTGTAGCCCTGCGGGAAGCGGAAAATGTCTTTAGAAGGCGTGGCGGAAGCAGAGGGGAAGAAGAGGAGGGCAACAGGCGAAAGGAGGACCCCAAATAAAAGCAATTCGCAATTATTAGTGCAGTTTATTAATAATGTCTCTCTCTGTCTCTAACCATTAAGAAACTGCAATGCATTTATTTTGATTTGAGGTTATATAATTAAATTCCTTCAATTTAGGTTGCCAAGAAACGGTCGAAAGGGAATCGTGGAAAAATGAGAGGTGAAATATTAATAACTTCTCCAAGAAATTCAGTAAAAATCTTTAAGGGAAATGAAAAACTTCGTGGAAACTTCATCAAACTTCTAGACATTATTAAAGTTTCTAAAATTCAGCGAATCCTTAAACAGTTGCTATATAGTGTTTTGCATGTATTGGGCGTGTTTGTGTGCAACAATTCAAGCAGCGCCGAAGCTCTTTAAGGGTGTTTAAATCAGTGAATGTGGCACCTTCCATTAGATTCGCCTCCTCGCCTTGCATCTTCCTGAACAAGTTTCGAACTTCAACATTCGACGGTGCAAAGTTGGCTGTGGCTGTGTGTGTGCGCGACTGCGGCTGCGTCTGCGTCTGTGTGTGAATGTTTGCATGCGTGTGCACTGTAATTAAATTTAATAAAGTTCATTATTTGCGATCCTGAGGCAAGCTTCGTTCCGTCGCCGGATGCTGCCAGTGGATTTCCTCGAGGATGCATGTCAGTCAATAGCTTGCGGCTGTGGGAGTGGTTGATTTCGTCGTCGTCATTGTCGTTGTTGCTGTCCGTAATCTTATTGCCACTGTATAGCTACTTATTGCGGTTCCTCTACTCAACTCAATAATGATCAAATTAAATGGGAATTCTGCAATAATTCGACCGAAATATCAACTAAATCAATGGGAATATTTTTAAATTGTCATTGAATTATTGATAGTAATAATAACAAAGTAGTTGTCTCTCTTTTCCTTTATCTCTTCCTCTCTTTCTCCTTCTTTGCATTCATTTTAAATTGGACATTTCTTAATTATTCGATTTCTGGTTGCATTTAAATGTCAAAAAGCGATGAAGCAGCACTGAAATGTCAAATTCTCGCTGTCAAGTGAGCATCAGATTGTCACTGTCACCGCTGTCATCCTCATTGTCACTGTCATCGTCACCCGTTTTCCTTTCATTCTTTCCCAATGAGTCCATTTTCTCGTAGTCTTTCTACAAGTTGAAGGTTGTTTTTGTTTTCCCCCCGCCGTGTTTTTATCCTTGGCTGCCAGCTTCTTCCATCATCAACACTTTTCAATTGCATCCGCTGCTTTTCTAACGATTTCTAAATCGATTATTTTGCCCGTTGAATTTTTCAACCTTCGTTAAAAGGTTTGTCAAGTTTTTTGCTCCGCCGTCGAGTCAATACCTCACTTTGACATTCATTCACTCGTTGCTTTCTGTGCTTGTCTGCTCTTCCTCAGTGTCACTCTCCGTTCTTTCTCTCTCCGTGCACTGTTTGATTGTCTGCTTGTTCTGTCTCTCTCTGCTTCCGTACGTCTCTCTTCCTTCTGTTGTCCTGATCTGTCAGTGTCACTGTCAGTGTCTCTACTTAACTCTGATTTTCGTTTTCTTCCTCCTTCGCCGTGTACCCGATGCTCTTCATTTTCTCCCACGATGCTAAATTCTAAAGGATTTTTAAAACTTCTCCCAAAGTTCACACAAAACACTCTCCATCGTTCGTTGCAGTGATGATGTTTCCAATAAAGTTTCACTTAGTTGAAGCTACTAACGAAGAACTTAATTAACACAACTCGATTAGGATTTAATCAAGTAGTTGTAAATGGATTTGAAGCATTTTCAATTGGCTTTAGACAATAGAACGATAATAGAAGAGTTTGATGAATCGCCAGCAACTGATGCTGAGAGACGAAAAGGGGCACGGGGAGAAATTGCTAACAAACTTTGGGTTTCTTCAATGAAATTACAGTGATTAAAAAGGAAAATTCCACATGCTTCAGAGATTATTTCGAGGTCTTTTGAAGTCTTTTCCAATTCAGAATTTGATTTTCCATTGTCAATACTCATTTTTCGCTCCCTCTCTCTCTTCGAAATGATGGGTTATTTCCTACAAGACTGGATTTCTTTGGGTTCAACTTACGGTCACGAATCCATTCGGCGTCTCTGGCGGCTCCCACGTTATCACCATCGTCGATTCACTCAGCGGCCGAACTTGAACGTTGCGCGGAGCGCTTTCCATTTCTAGTGAGAAGAATAAAATTGCAATTAATGGAAATTAATTAATAAATATTAATTAATCAATAAATATTCTACAATATAAAGTATTATCTAAAAAAAACATATTCGCAAAACAACGATATGAAGAAGAGTGAAGAAAAAGTCGTGGAAAATACTAGGAAACCGAGTTATAGGAATATTGAATATTTAATGTTAATAATAATGCAATTTTCCCAAAGGTATGTATTGCAAAAAGCCGCGTATTATTATCTATTTACCACCACGAAAATCTATATTTGTCAGGAAGAGTTTAACCCAAGGTCTGTCTTCAAAAGAAACTTCTTGAAATTTCCCTTTTCTACTCATCTCATCGCAACTTCTGTCATGTTGCAAGTGAATGGGTAATTAAAACGACTTGAAATTAATTATTTATCAATAAATTTCGGCGGCAGGTGGTGCCGGGCCGGGATTAGTGAAGTGGCTGAACTATAATCGATGGCAAATTGTGGTCGCCGTCGCTCGCCGCAACACGGCAAACTTTTTCAATCAAAAAGTAAAACTTTGTCGCTGACGTTCGTCTTCGCTCGTTGCTCGTCGTTCAGCGCTCAGCGTTCATCGTTCATCGTTCGCGATGAAAGATCTTCAGATCAACACTTCAGCTTAATTTAATCCAATTAAAAATCCAGTCGCGTTGCCAACTTTGACTGCATGCAGCGAGTGCGGATGCGGAAACTTTGCCAAAGCGACTCCAAACCGGATGAGACGATATCGCGATGAAAGCGCGAAGCTGCAGCTGAAGCCAAATCGATACACTTCGTACCTCGAACTGTGAGCGAGAGCGTTAAGCTTTATTAAATGCTAATTAAGGAATTATTAATTCATGGAAAGGATGCTGCGAAAGGGATGCGAAGCCGATGAGAAGGACAGGAAGTGGCTTAGAAAGGGACCAGCGAGGGGGGGAAGACTTAAGTAATCGATGGAAAAGTTTTATGTTGTTTGAGTTGCTTTCTCCAATCGCACACCTCAAATCGAGATATTTTTAATTAGCGAAGAATGGCGCCAGGAGCCGGTTGAGGCAGAGTGCGGCCAAATGCGCTGGGCAAAGTGAGAGCAAATGCAAATAATTACGATTGCACAGCGTTGCCAAGGAGATACAAACATTTGCTCTTCAGCCTCCTACTCGTCCCTGTCGCCAATCCCCTGTGTCCTATCCCCACGCCCTTCTCCTTTCGCCTCCTGCGAAAATAACAGCGACTTCCGGTGTCGCTGCAAGAGCAACGGAAACGCGACAGCAACTGAAGTGAAAGGAAACCGAAATCCGAAAAGAGACGACAGCGAGAACAAGGAGGAGTTGGCAAGGAGGAGGAAGGGGGGGGGGGGGCGTGGCGGTACGAGTAGCAGCATGACGACGCGATTTTAGCAGAAAAAAGAAAGTAAATAACTAAATATTTTGCTAAAATCCAGAAACAAGTTTAATGAAGCAAGTGAAACGATTTCATAGCGTCGTGTTTGGCTTTTATAGACATGGCTACGGAATAACTTGTGTGTGTGTGTGTGTGAGGATGTGTGAGTGTGTGTTTACCTAAAGATACATGCGTGTTAAACACGTTTAAGATCTGGTTTACAAGCAGCGCTGATGTTTTAATCTCATTTAAAATCGCTTAAATGTTAATTAAAATCATTTGAGACGTCAGAAAGCTGAACGTGGTTGTAGAGAAGGGGAGCGGCAGTGGAGGCGAAGAGAGAAGAAGAGAGGTTGATGATAGAGAGAGGCAGAGGTAGATGAAAAGAGAGAAATCAACGCGGTTGTAATATTTGCTACAAAAGAAACCAAAAGAAAAACAACGCTTTTTATGCCGGAATTTTTAGGAATTTCTTGGAAATTTCAACTGACGTCAAATATATGTGAAATAAGCATTAAAAATTTCTTAAAATTCTTGGCTAAAAGTGTATAAAAATTCAACATTGGGCTTCAAAGTGATTCCTATTGAAGCCTCTGCTTGAACGTGATCATCTTCAATCTGTGATTTTCTTTGTTTCCCCTCCCTCTTCTGTCCAGTCTACCATTACCCCTCCTCCCAGGCTGATTGTTGGCTGTTGTCTCTGGTCGAATGTCGTCTGCGTAATTTTTGTTTATTTTTATTATTATTTTTATCGCTGGTGCTGAACTTTTATTCGGAAATGTTATCGGACGAATTCGTTCCTTGCTGTTGTTGTTTTTACAGCAGAAAAAAAAACAGACAAGAAATAAATTTCAATAAAATGCAGACATCTTTAAAGCTGCACTCGGTGAATACGAAAAAGATGCAAAAGCAGCAGAAGAATAAGGAGAAAAAGGAGAAACCCCACAGCAGCATCAAGTAGTAGAAGAAGAAGAAGACGAATAGTTTAAAGGATATCATGTGTTATCTGTAAAGTCCATTAAACAAACTCCTCGTAGTCATTCTGCTGTTGATGATGGCGAAATTCGGGAGCCAAAGAAATTAGATTGAAGCAAAGTGAAAAGAGAGTCAATTTTCTAACGAAAAACAAGTAAAAATATTTATTTCTTCAATAGCAATTAAAATAAATATTAATAAACACGCCAGTTGGAGATTTGCAGATGAATTCAATGATTAAAGGGACGTGAAAAAGCAGCTGAAAAATTCCCCTTTTGTAGAAAAAAAAAATAGTTTTTTCTTACCTAAAAATAAAAAAAATTGGTGTTTAATTTGGTGGAAATTTAAATTAAATGAAATTCTAATTCAAATGAAGTTTTAGTATAAATTTAATTTTCAATTAAAATGTTTTTTTAAATGAAATGAAATCTGTTAATAGAATCATAGGTGTAACTAATGCTAAATAGATAAAATACACATACATACAAACACACACACACACACACACACACACACACACACACACACACATTCAATTGCATTGGCTTGGATTAACTTGAATAAATACATTTACAAAGTAAGTTTTAACGACGATGAATCTTGAACAAAGTTTGTTTATTTGCAAAGTGTGTCTCTGCGTGTGTGCGTGTGTGTGTGGGTGCATTTACGAAATGCAAGAATTTCCCAGTAACCAACACCGTTCGAGTAGAAGACACGAACGGCGACAAGTTTTTAACCATTTCAAAGTTTTGACAGCGCCAACAACAAAGCGACGAAGCAATCGTCTCTGCACACGAACAGAAATCTTCGATGTGTGGATGACGATGCATTTGCATGCACATCAAAGGAACCGAGGTAAGTTATTCGAACTGAACTCGAGATTCCGCTCGCGCCGTTATACTTCGAGGTTTTGCTGCTCCAGCTTTGATCATTCCATCTTATTCCCTCAGTAATACTCTTTCTTTCGCTCTCGCCGCTCTCCCAATGGCAACTAAGCTAATACCAAATCAATAATTTACCCATTTTTTCCTTTACTTCTCCTCTCTTCGCTTCAATAAAAATAAGCTGCTTCCGAATGCGGGAATCCATTGAAGTGTGTATTTGTGTGTGTGCGGAACTAACTTTATACAAAGTGTATGTGTCTGTCTCGCTCTCTTGCCCTCTTTCTACATCTCTCTCTCGCACTTCTACGCTGCCTCATGTGTATGTGAGTCACGTTATCTGCATTTAAACTCACGTTACATTTCGTAGAGCTCCATTAAAAGCATGTGCATTCAAATTATAGCACCTAAAATGGCTGCACACACCTCCCCTACATACACACACACACCTGCACTCATCTCCTATCCGTTGGGATCATGCAGCATTTAAGCAGCAGAAGGTACCTACGAAGGTTACGCGTGCATAAAAGCTGATTCTTGTGTAGGTTGCTGCTGCAGGTGCTTCATTTTTAGGGCTTTTAGTGAGCGTGTATGTGTGTGTGTGTGTGTGTGTGTCTATTCTATTCATGTGTATGTATGCATGCATCTAAATTCTTTGAATCAAAATAAAGTTTTTATCCTACGATCGTTTTAACGATTAAAAAACAATTTAATTGGAAAACTTTGAAGAAATTTTATAAATTGAGCAATCAAAACTTTGTCAAATCAATTAAATATTGTTATTAAAATTTATTAATTTCAAATTAACCTTTTAGCACCAGGCTCAAATGATAAAGGTACCTAATCTAAAGTAATCCATAAAGACCAAATCACCAGAACAAAACAGGAAAAGCATATAAAAACTCTTGAACTATGAAAGCTCGCCAAACAGACGTCGATACACACCGATGCATTTCATCGTTTAAACCGAAATAAATTGAAATCATCGCACGTGACTCTTTCTGGGAAAAATTCAACTGGGACAGCAATAAGAACCGCAATAATAATAAATGACAACAACATGTGTCATGACTAAGAAGAAAACCAAAGCACAGTCTCATGTTGGTAGCTAAAGATTAGCAAGGACACAAACCAACATCCATACGCATGAATGGCTAGCGACGAGACGGAGGTGGGGCGGAAAGGAGGAGTGTGGAGCCAAAGAAAGAAAAACGTGTGTCATCGTCTGTCTGTTCCTCGTGATTTCCCTTTAAATTCCTTCTTTGAGCAATCAGCAGACAGCATAAAAACTGCAAGTCAAAACATATGCAACAAAAAAATTGGCAATAAGACTAGTTGGAACTCGTACATGTAACCGACCGCAGGGAAGAGCAGGAAACTGGTCAACGAGAGTTCAAGCTGGCTGGTTGCATTGATCACCGCTCACGGCAATTTTAAAAATCTCTCAAAGGTGAGCTTGGCAGAAGATGCCATCTGCGGGCTCGTTCCAGAGGAGGAGATGACGACCCACAACCTGCGTTACTGCCTTAACGACCAGAAGAATCGGCTTGGCCCTTCGATGGTGGAGAGATGAGAGCAGCCTGGTCCAAGAATGGGTTGGCGTTAACGGGTTGTCGTGGTCGTGAAGGGGAAACGAAAACGACAAAAATACCTTTGCATAAATAACGTTTCGCAGATAATTCGAAATACTGAGTGCCAATACAAAGTGTTAAAACCTTTCGTTACAAAATTTCAAATCCGAAATGTTTCCTCTCCAGAAAAAAATCACGAAAATGTAAAATCATTTCAACAAGAATAAAGCAACAAGAGAAGAAGAGGAAAGCAACACATATGTGAAAGGATATTGAAACGATATTCGATGGCGATAAGAATAATTGAGGCTATAAAAGTTTAAACTTTCCATTGTGATAGAGATGAGAGCACACACACCAACACTCACACACACAGAGCTGCATGAGGAAGTGTGTTTGTGTTGGTGCGAGTGCGGATAATCACAATTACGCATCGATAACATTGCAAACTTTACGCGTTGTGTACGCGAGCTCGCAATCGTCTCACAAAAAAAAAAAAAAAAAAAAAAACAGAGAGAAATGGAAAAGAGGAGATGGGAGGATGTGCATCTACTCTTAAATATTCACAGTAAACATTCGAAGAGTAAAGATAAAAAATCTCGAACGAAAATCAACGAAAAACGAAATTGAAAGGAAAACCGAATTTTTATATGTTGATATATGCAACCGCTTAAACCGTTACCATTTAAAGGAATTTCCGAACTCAGGTACAACAACAACCAGTGAAATTTTAAATGTGATAAATTTTTATGCATTTCCGCAATATTAAAAAAATCGTTATAGAATTTTTATGTGGTTGCTGCTTCCTTCCCGTGATGGCTACTTTTATTTTATTTTATCTTCTTTCTCTGTTAAAAATAACTGATTTAAAATCTTTTTTTGATAATTTTCATAAGTATTTTAAACTTTGCAAGTTTTATTTCCATCATCCGCCGATTTTCTCCTTCATAATCTTCTTTATTCCGTTACAAATATTCGCCGCCCTCGAATTTAAATGGTATAAATTCTATGAATCGATGAAATCGGAGGATTTTTTCAGCCTCACAGACTTTAAACGATTGTGGAAACGAGTTAAAAACTATAGCATTTTTGATTGGAATTTGAAATCTAGAAAATCCGTCATTGGTACAATTCAAAACCTAAGCTAAAAATCACTTTCATATTTCGTTGTTTTAATTTAGTTTTAATTCCTTCTAAAACGGTGAAAATGATACGCAGAACAGTGAAAAAAATCTCCAAAGGACTTCAATACAGTTTCAGTTTCAATACATTACAGTACAGCGGGGTTTGTGTACTTACTTGCACCTCCGAAAGTGAAATCTCCTGCAGGATTTGCATTATAATTAAAAAAGAGAGAAGAGAAATTGAATAAAAAAAGGCAAATGGTTTTTAAATATTGTCTTAAAATTATACAACAAAGGAAATAATGAAAAGAAACGGAAAATATTCACAAAAATCAGTGTGGAAAATTTCCTAAAAAGCAGCATTTATTCGGAAAAAAGAGGAAATAAAATTTATTCATTAGTTTTCCTAATTATACTCTGCACAATAATAAATCGTACTATTTCAAAGTATCCGAATGAAGACTGTAAAAGACTCTTAGGCTTCAGGAAAAAACTTTTGGAACTGGTTTTTTAGTATGTATTATACCTTTGGAGCCCTTAAACACTCTAGAAGTAACATTTTAAGCTTTAGTTTTCCCACTTAGAAGCCATTACTCGGTCCTTCTTTCGAATAGTTTATTCTAGTCGCAGCTAAAGTCTTATTTTTTCTTTATTCAACTTACTTGTCTCACCCGTGGTACAGGTCGCTGGCATTGAAGGCGGGCCACGCCCAATATTATTTACAGCAATTACATAGAACTCATACTCGGTATAGGGACTGAGAGCACGAACCACATAAAACATGGTAATGATTCCGCTGATCTCACTGAATGCCTATATTTCGAAAAGTACCAGAAAATAAGAACGCTAATTTTTGATCTTTCCGTGCCCTCACCTGATTGGCATTTTTCGGTTTGTACTGGATTACATAATACTGTAGGTCTTCGGGGCCCTTGTAGGACCACTCAAGCCGCACAGATGTCGCCGTCACTTCGGATATTTGGACATCAGTTGGTGCGGTGGGTAAGGCTGATGGTTATTGCGATGATGATAAGAGAGAATAAAAACAAGCCGAATAGAGAAAATTAATTTAGAGACATTTTATGGATACTGGTTTTCATAATAATGTCGGCAGATGGAAATAAAATTCGCAGCTTACACTGAACTTTCACCACAGCCGTGGCTTCAATTTGGCCCAGCGAGGAGGCCGCGATGCAGGTGTAGTTGGCACTCTGCTGAATGCTGGTCAGCTGAAGTATGTTGCGGCCGATGGGGATCTCATTTTCGGGTGTCAGGTCCACGGCGCCTGATTTTGAAGTGAAAACCAAATTTGCAATATTTAAAAGTGTAATGGAACAAATAAACTCTATCGCGTTCTGTCATCTACCGTTTCGTGTATTTCCTTTTCACTCTCTCAGTGAGACTTACCATTCATCCACTTAACGTGCGGCATCGGCGAGCCAACCGCCGTACATGATAAATTTAAATTCGCTCCCAGCATGACCTCGTTCATTTGCGCGGGCGGGCGCGAAAAGGTGGGCGGCACACGACGCACCTTCACGTACAGGTTGGTGGCCTTTGAGTGTTCCGTGCCCACTGAATTCTCGGCAACACATTCGTATTTACCTTGATCTTCTTCGCGACTGTTTTCGATTTGTAGGCCACCTAGAAGTAGGTAGAAATAAATGGAAATGGATATTAAAGTCAGAATCATTTACGGCAGGCGAATTAAATTATTTATTAAATATGAGTGAGAAAATATTCAGGCATAAGTTTCTCGGTAGAAATATAGGTTTGGGCAATATTTTACGAATATACGTATATTAATTACGTGTATAATTATATCATTGCTTTGGATTATGAATTCTTTAAAAACTTTTAATTTTTTAGGACACTTTTTGATGTACGACGTCGAATGAAGCCACCCTAAAAGCATGCCACATTAAATTAACTTAAGCTCGCATGCATCAAAAGTGCCATCAACACTTTTTTATTATCACGAGCATTATAAGAGCTTATTTATTCACTTTGCCCATCCTTCAACCTGCGTTACGCAGATCCCCGATCCCTTCAACACGGCAAAGTAAACCTTGGTGCTCTCTTCAAAATACAGTAATACAAAAGAACGCATAAATATTATGATGTCATTAATGCTCACAATGGTGAGGAGATACACGGAACGGTACATTGGCCCCATCTCTTGCTGTCTCTCTCCCTCTTTTTAATGCGTCTGTAACTGAGTGAGACATAAAAACGTGCGACATACGACATGCGTTGTTGATGTTTCTTTTATTTTTTTAAGAACACAGGCATCATTACTTAATAAAAATCAAAAATTTAAGTACAAATATGACAAGAGATAACGAGACAACTAGACGGATATTTCGCGGAAGGAAAAGTCAGGTTATAAAGTGAAGTGCTCCTCATAGAGTTATAAACAATTGCCGTTACTCTTATCCTCCCATGGCACTAAAAACTTTATGATTATGAATAATACAGTACACACCAGCAGACCTGAAAGTATGCAAGATTTTTATGAATGGGATTTGGCGTTTTTCTGTCATTTCCTTTTGCGTCAGGAGTGACTTTTTATTGAGTTCAAATAGAGATTTCTGAGTTAATATTGAAACTAAAATTGAAATTTTTAATTTTCCTATGAACTTATTTTATGTCTAGTTATATTACATAAACCGCAGATTGAATTCTATTACGCTAAAATTAATTATGATGGAAACAAAGTTTTAGTTCCATTCGATGACTATTAACAACAAATGGAGAATTCTGGTACTAATTCTGAACTTCAAATAGAAGACCCAAATTACGTTTAACAAAAGAAAAAAAAAGAAGTTTCCTGATATTTTTTATCAATTATTTCTAAACTACTCTTTAGTATTAATTATATTCTATTTTAGGAGTTACAAAAGCGATTTTCATTCATTTTGTTATAATTTTCTATTACGTGTTGCCATAATTTCTTATTCTGTTTTCTAGATATTACATTACAGTCTTTAATTGTATCGGAATCGTCCTATTTTTCATAATTTCAGTTACCAATCGATTTTGTAGCATAACTTTTTTATGTAGACAGATCGAATCTTTATATTGTCACGTTTCTCGGCATTTAATATTTGCTGCGAGAAATATACGATAATAATTTATCAGTAACAGATGTTGCCGGGTATAGTTCGGCCAACGCAATAAAGAATACAATTTTTGCAGCAAGGAAGGAAGAGCGACAACAACAAGGACAAAACGAGCGCACCAAGTAAATGCGGCGCCTCTCTGTGCTCATAAAATGCGGTCAATATTATAGAGAGCTCGAAACGCTGCAGAGATATTTGAAGTGTCCGAAGTGTTTACAACGAGGCCCATGAATGGCCAAGGAACAGCTGCTGCAAACCCAACGAAAATAAAAACAAAAATAAATAACTAAATAATCTTTGCCAAAGAAGAGAGCGAGAAGAAGCAACAGCGGACAGTGTAAGAGAAAGTGAGATAGGGAAACACAGAGATTATAAAAATCTTTCTGGGTTGTAAACATACATAAAACAAAAAAGAAGATAATTTAAATTTACGAGGGAATAAAAACTCGTGACAGAGGAAATGACAGAAAATAAAAAAGCAACGTCGCTGGGGCAGAAATTAAAGCAAGGGAAAATACAATAAATTGCATAAGTTAAGGCACTGCAACACCTGCACCAAAAATCACCCAAAAATCGCTATTGAAGGGAACTTTTAAAAAAACAGACCCCTTTTTTTTAAGTGTGTTTTATCATGTCTCTAGACTAGAAAAGGTCCAAATGCAGCGACATTAAAATACGTTCACATTTTTTTTCAAATTCTCTGTGTTTTAATTCTTTTAGGCACTCGTAAAAAATTTATACATCATTGAATGTCACGTCGCATCATTTGAGGCTGCTGTAATCGTACGTCATGTGAAAGGCTGCAGCTGCAGTGACTATTTAAACGGAGCAAAAAGCAAACGAATAAATTTCCAATAAATAATATAACAGCGAAATCATTACGAGCGGCGACCTCAACTTGCGGCCGGCCGCTGTGAAAGAGTGACCAATAAAACTGCAAGTTCTAAAAGTAGAAAATAAAACAAAAAGCAAACCAAAAAAAAACGAAGAACTAAAAAAGCATTCAATCGCATTTCATGCCACACGATTGTGGCGCTTATGGATCGTGAAAATCGTGCTGCTGCAGGATATGCTTTTCGACTGAATCTAATTTTAGTTGACTTTTGATGGATTTGAGAACGCTCGAGCGCCGGCCACCATCAAATGTAATCGAGCGAAAGCATAAAATGGAGTCACTTTATTCAGCGTGACGGGATTTGAAAACAATAATGAAAGAGTTTTTTATTGCATATTTATGGGGGTAGGGGCAATCGTTGCCAAAGCCAATAAAAACATTTTGCGAATTTCAACTATTCAAAGGAAACAGGGAAAAATTTTAAAGACTTCACCAAAATATTGCATGTCCCAAGGTGTGAAGTGGTAGTAATTTTTGATGCCCTCGCCTTATTGCCGTCCAAGTGATCACAGCGGATTCTTAAAAGCGCGCCACAATTTCATATCCGCAGATTCACTTCATTTCATTCTGGTTTTTCTATTTTTTCCATTGGATTTTCGAAATGGCGCAAGCGATAAACGTCCAGCGGAACTTTTATGATGCGGTGTTTTATACAGTCTAACACACAGGCGCACACACACACACTCCCACTCATTTTGTTTAACACTGTTGCGAAAACTCGGCCGGCAACAATTTTTCATCACTTCATGATATCCGCAAAGTATGCTAAGAAGAAAAAGACGTGCAAAAATAAAATTTAAGTAGTGAGCACACACGCCTCCGCCATCATCATCATCGTAATCATAAACATTAAAAGGAGGTCCTCGGAGGCGGCCGTCATCTTTGTCCACGTCAACAGTTTTGCGAGAAGGAGGAGAAGAAAAAGAAAAATGGAGGCTTGGAATTGGAAATGCGGCCATAGCGTTAATGTCTGCGCGAGTGAGTCAGTATGTGTGTGTGTGTGATGCCGATTACGTCGTGTTACACTTCATGGAGATGTGCGCCTACGAGTATGTGACCAATTTTAACCTTCTTCACACATCGTCAATGACTTAAAGGCATCACGCACACACACACACACACACACACACACACACACAAAGTGCAGAAACTTTTATACGATTTTCATACTCTTTATTTTATACGTTCCAACTTCTGAGTTTTATTTATTGCTGCAGTCTTTTAGGCTTCACTCTCTTCTGAAAAGTTTTATTTTTTCATAAGGCTTTAATTTTTAAAAAGTTCATTTGTTTTTAAATTAACTTAAAAATCAAATTTCTAGCATACTTTTAAGAAATTATTAAAATTTTTTAAGTACAAAGAAGACAACTCAATTTTTTTTTGCTCCAACAAAAATTAAAACCCTGAATTATGCATACGATCTCCATTCACTATAGTGAATTGAGGCTAATAAATACTGAATTCTGGTTTAAGACCGCGAAAGAAAGCGTTATTAGAAGTGAGCAGACTGTATAGCGCATCTAAGCCAAGGCGCCAATACTCTTTGCTTTACTCTTTCTGCTTTAAGTTCAATGCGAAATCCGATATTTCCAATCCGCTGCTGTTCTGCTTCTGTTTTCTGTCTCTTTTTCAGTGCATACCTTTAGGGAATACATAATCTCCATTAGTACCATCTTTAAGCACATAGCTTAAGTGGTTTCCGTGTCTCTCTTCGTTTTCGTTGACAGGTTGTTGTCCTAAATTGCCGATCAGTTGGCGATGGCGTCAATCGCTCTCTTAGTAGGTTGTATCTTTTTATCCAGAGTTTTGGTATCTCTTTTGCCTCTATTTTAGTCTCTAAATCATCGTGAATGCAGTTCATTAAATTATCAGAACATTTTTGTATTAAATCGAATGGAGAAGTTTTAAATTTCATAAAAGTAATTCTAACTTAATTTTTTCCGATTGTATGTTTAGTTATCTTTCTCACACAGTTATATTTACAGACCCCTCCCCTCTCTCTCTCTCTCTCTCTCTCTCTCTCTCTCTCTCTCTCTCTCTCTCGCTCTCCAAATATTGTACAGTTTCCTTCCTTTTCATTGTCGCTTTGTGTGCATGTAAGTATCTTTGAGCATCTGCTAAAAACACTACACGTAGATCCTGGCTGGATCCGGTGTTTTTCCTATTTCTCCTCTTCTTCTACTTATTTTGCTTGTTCTTGCACTCATTGCTGCTGGCCCCGAAATGGATTAAAATAATATTTAATGTCGAGAGAGAGAGAGCTCGGTAATAAATTTTAATGAAGTTCTTTTTTACGAAGACTATAAAATATCTGTGCGTAGTGGATCCAAGAGACGAAGGATCAGAAAAATGAAAAAAAGTAACAATAATAAAAGGAAATAGTGAGGAGACAGAGTATATATATGTACATATGAGCATATATCTGGATATCAACTCAATAAATAATCTTTATGATTTTAGAAATGGGCAACTACAAAGGAAGCCTGTAGCTATGGAATATGTCTCAGAGCTTTACCGAAATTTGTCATTTTTTCTATTTGGTTATTATGAAATCTTGGATTAATATAAACACGAAACTTTTTTGAAATAAAACCCAATCAGACACAAATTAAACGCTTGATGTGATTCCCCAAAAAATAGTGAGTTTCTTCTGTCAACTGTTGGAATCTGAAGAAGTGAAAAAAATTCACACATCGCAGGTCCAGCTTTGTTATTGCGTGTCACAACTCAATATGGGGATGTGAAGAAGAGCGAGAGAGAGAGAGAGAGGGAAGACAAAATGTCAAAGAAGTCCAAAACTGAAAACGGAAACTTTGCCATTGTTCTACGGTTGCATTGTTGCATCGCGACTGTCCTCATCGGTGAGATACTAAAAAAAGCCTCAGGCTGGAGGGTGGTTCCCCCCATGGCATGAAAGGAGTGAAATTGTTTTTTAAGTGCCTGCTTTTGATCCTTTTCAGGCCGCGCAGACAATATCTAGGGAGCCTGTGTAGGAGCAAGTTGACTTTCTGGCTATCCGCAATAGGGCGTGGCACGACGTTTTATGGTTTCCCCGTCACTTTTAATAATAATTTAATTAATAAACCGATGGAAAGAGACAAAAGACAATTAAAATGCAGGCAGTAAAAGATTTTGGAGGAAGTAAAACCCGAAACGACGGACGATGAAAAACAGAAGCTGGACGATTTTTCTTTCTAATTTGCTTTTTATTGTTTTATTTACAAAGCAGCTGTTGGTGTTGCTCTCGTCGCTTTTGTTGTTTTCTTTTTGCTTTTCGCTCTTGTAGCCGCTGCTGTCAGCGTCTGTCGACGGATGACACTTGAGACAAATCGCGTGGTCGCCTTCTGTGACTTTTATCGCTCTTAACACTGTTTACACTCTGCGAAATACTCTTCTTCTAGGGCAGAAAGAGAGAAAGAATGGCCATCACATTATTATAATTAATCGTCATTGCTAGAACAAGTCTGGAAGTACAAAGTTTTCAGTATTTTATTCAGTATTTCCTCCTATACACAGCACACAATAAATAATCGTGGTCCAGACTTTTTAGCATAACGGAATCCAATATTTATTGCTTTGATTCTCTCTCTCTCTCTCTCTCTCTCTCTCTCTCTCTCTCTCTCTCTCTCTCTCCTTCTCTCTCTCTCTCTCTCTCTCTCTCTCTCTATTTATTAACTGAGAGTTTATGCTGAAGAGGTTAAATACAAACCTTCAAAGGTTGTTATTGACAAATGGTCTTTTCCGTGGTTCTTCGTTAAACACGTTTGTCTTCATTTCATTCTATTTTTTCTCCCTCTCCCTCTCCCTTTCTCTCTCTCTCTCTCTCTCTCTCTCTCTCTCTCTCTCTCTCTTTCTCTCTCTCTCTCTCCCCTAATTTTCACTGTCTCCTCTTCGTTGTCACTTTCAACTTGACTCCTTTGATCTGATTTTTTATGCTACTTACTTTTGGCCCCAGCGGCAATAGTTCCTTCTCGTTCTTTATTACCTCCACACGCCATATTTTTTGGTGTTTTTTTATTGACCATCCATCGTAAAGTTGATTGTATTGTGGAGTTCTTTTTTCTAGCGCTTCAGTTTTATTTGGTGACCTTTTCTTTTGTTAGGAAATGGGTATTTCTAAAACAACATTACCGCGGGTTTTTGGGCCAAAAGGGTTAAAAGGGAGCGGAGAAACGGCGAAAAGGGAGAGCGAGAGAGGAACGGAGAATCCAGTGGCCGAAGTGATCTGTGGTTCTTTTCGAACTTGACGTTCATAACCATAACCGCAACGTGGAAACTACTTCTGAGTGACCTTTACGATAATGAACCGAACGATGGAGACCTGAAAGAGAACAGAACAGGAAGAAAGAGAAAACAACAATACAAAAAATCGACCCCGATGTAATTTCATAATTTCCAGGGGACTTTTTGAGGGAAAAATTGAAGGAATAAAATAATATTGCTGCTGTTCTGTTTTTGGTAAGTTTTCTATTATTATTTATTTTTATTTTTATTAGAAATTGTAGACTTTTTTGGCTAAAAGTTTAGTTTTCGTTGTTATTGTTCTTCAGTTTCGGTTTCCTTATTTTTTTGGCCTTTTTAAATCGATTTTTGTGGATTGAATTTTCTCCATTTGCATTTTGAATTTCTTTCTTTTCTTATCCTGTTGATTTTTGTTTGTTGTTTCTTTCATCTCAGCCTTTGAATTATTGTTTCTTTTTGGTGTTTTAAATCCTCTTTGTAATGGCTGCGAAATAAGATCAGCTTTTAAGCTGATTCTGTCAATTTCGTTGGGGTAACTTTTCACGAAACTTCATTCCAATTGGGGTTTATTTATTTTCCTAAATGTTGTTTTTTTCTTGTTTCGCTTTTAGTGTGTTTTACTGCTTATTTCGTTCATATCCGTTCCTCAATTTGTCAAGTTTTCTGTTCAGTTTCTTCGCTGAGGGTTGATTATGTCCAGCTTTTCTTTGGGATTTCCTTTGGGGACCCTTCAATCATTCACTTAATTTTATGCTGCAAATGTTAACTCTATCCCTTCCCTCACTTTCCTTTCCCCTTCGTTCCAATCCATCTTATGTTTTCTGCTTTTTCTTTACCAGTTTTCCAATTTTACGGATTTATTTTAAAATATTCCCTGACAAATATTTTGATAAATCATTTTTCGTTGTTGTTATTGTGTTTTGTAGTCTCGGAAGGAGCTATAAGAATGATTGAAAATTGAGGTTTACGATTAAATTGTTGTTGTTTAAAGTGTTCCTTAAAAGCTGCTTCAAGTTTAAATCAGTTTATTTTTGATTGTTTTTTTTGGATGAGTTTTATTCTTTTGTCTGTTTTTTTTTTCTTATCTCGTCCGGATGGTTCTTTCTCCCTCTCTGTCTCTCTCTCCTTCACGCTCTATCTTTCCTGTCGTCTATGCTCAATCTTCTTTTACTGCTTTAATTATGACCATCTTTACCCAAATCATTAATTATTTGAAGGACTCCTTCGACGTCACGGAGCTTCGTCTTTATACCTCTCCATGACTTCACCTTTCACCCCAATCATCCCCTTCCCCCAACGGCACTAATTTTTCCCCTTCCCACTTTGATGAATCCTTTTCTTGAGGCTTCGAAGCAGCAGCAGCAGCAACAGAATCTAGCAGAGAATTACAAAAAGCAGCTAATTGAATTAGGTTCAACCTGAGCTGAATACTTAATAAAATTTTTATGGAACATGGAGTTTCTCTTTATCTCCTTCCTTTCCTCTTCTCCTTTTATTGTTCATCCCGTTTTTATTGTTGTTCTCAGAAGTCCCAGTTGTCTTTAGTCTTTGTTACTGTTGTTGGTTTCGTTACATTTCTTTTCGCTGTTCACTTCGATACGTAAATTCGCCCTTTACTTTTATTCATCATCATTACCGTGTTCTGCTTCTTCTTCTTCTTCTTCCTCTCCGTCCGTGTCGTCAACGCTTTCTTATTTTTCTTTCTTAATTCTAATTCTGGGAAACCCTTGGACACCGTCGAATCCTTTGATCAAGTTATTTAAGGTAGAATCTTCAACGTTTGAAGCATATTTTTAGGCATTTCTTTTATGATGTTGCTGCAGTTGATTTTTATATCCGGATCCCGGCGTTTGCTTTGGCAAATTTTGTTGCCCAGCTTAATTCCCTAAAGGATTTGTGCACTTTGAGGATAAACTTTTTCCTTGTGCTCCTTCCTTTTCTGGCGTCATCTCTCTCGCACTTTCTGCATTTTATGACTCGTTTAGCATTTTTAGTTACCTACGCGAGTTACTTAGTTAAACAGCCCGAGTACACACAACGCCGTAAAGCAATCAACAAAAAAAAAAAAGAGGAAAAGATATAAAAATTACAAGAGAACCATGAACAAGGATTTTGTTGTTGCTTTTTTCCGCCAGCAAACAAGCTGCTGTCTTCTTAAAACTACAACAGTGAAGCGATGTTTTCAACTCAACGCCACTCACTACGTACGTAGTAACAACTACGCCCTAAAGTATGCGTTGAAATCATAAAATTTGCCCAATATTCCACGTTGCTGCTAGTTTGAGGCTTAAACTCTGTTTTAAGTTTTCGGGTTTTGTGCCCGGAAATTTCTTGAACAGGGACAGACACAGTGGTGCTGAAGACAGTGGGAGGAGGAGGGAGAAGGAAGTGCCACCATAAATGAGAGAATAAAGGGTAAAAGGGAGTTAAAAGAGACGAGAGTGGAAGCATAAATAGTAAAACGTCCGTGGGAGTTTTTCTGCTCGGGAAAAACCTTTTAGAAAAGTGCTAAGGGGCAAGGATTGAAATATTTAATAAGAGATATAGTCCATAATTTTGTATCATTACATCTTATGTGCAGTTAATTAATTAAAAGCGAACTTTTTCTGGGATATTTGACGCCTCTGTTCAGACTTTTCATTGCTTAAAAAAGGCGATGAGTTGCCACAGAGAAATGAACCTAATTGATATAAGAAGATCGGTCTATTTCACCCATCACAGAGATCATAGAAGACGATGTATCCACAGAAATGTTCTGCATGGAATTCTACGATTAATTACTCTAACCTTCGCTTTAATTTAAATTTTGTTTGCAGTTTCCACATGACTCCATTCGGTAATTTTATAGTAGAAATACTCACCGTCCTTCATGGAGTATCGTGGATTGCTCATGTCGACTTTCATTTGATTCTTGATCCAGTGAATTACGGGCGTCGGATTACCGATGGCCTTGCATTGCATAACCGCCCTGTGGCCGACTTCGATGACGGGCGTGATCTGTCCGGTCTGTGTAATCACCGGGAATCCGGGCGGCGTTTTGTCACCTGCAAAACAAAAGGTAAATAATGCTGTGAGTAAACGTTTAATAAAAACAATGGCAACAAAGGCAACACGGGAAGTGGGAGCAAAAGAGAATCAAGGGAAAAAAGCATTTCAACGTCTGCTAAGCCTTTATTTAAAGCTCAAATGGAGCACAATCAACGCGGCGCCGCTGACATCACAGCCAAAGAATTGTTTCATTGTTAATAATTTTATTATGTGCAGTCAGACAACAGCAACAACAACAACAACAACAACAACACTGCGTTTGTTTCTTACTTCTGCTTTCACGGGAGCACAAAATAAAGCGTCAGTTTTTTTTTTTGTGTCCATTTTTCATTTGTAGTTTTCTGGTTTTTTCTTTTGTTTTTCTTTTTTTTGTCGTTGTTTTCTGAGGCGGTGTTAAACGTTGAAAATTAAATGTGGCGTCGGTGGCTAACGGCTTTGTTTGGGGCACAAAATGGCGGAAACAATGGCGAAAAGCTCGACCAGCACGAACAATGAAGGCCCGCAACAACAACCACCGACAACAAGGAGCGAATGTGAACAAAGGAACGCGATGGATGAGGCGATAAATAAATAAATGGGTGCTTTGCGTTGGTGTGTGTGTGTGTTCGGTTGTTTATAAAAATATTGAATTTTAATACAATAGCTAACTTTTATCTTATGACCCAGCGGCCGTGTTGATCACTGCAACAAACCGAAAATCAGTACAACGAAAAACCTTGCGTTATAAAAAATGTCACGACTTTCAATGGTACCTTAAATATAACAAATAAAAGCTGCTAAATTTATGGGTTTATTTCGTAAACATTGATGAATCTGTTTAATGAATTTCTAATTATAAAAAGTTCTTTTCGAACCATGAATTATTAACTAATGATTTGAAGATTACCATTGAATAAGCGTAGTCATATTTAATTAAGCGGTATATGCATTATCTTCAATACGGACTCCTGAATGAAGCGTGTATGGAATGAAATTTAATAAAAATCATCATGAATAAGGAATATCATGAATGAATGAATAAATGAATGCATTCAATGAGCTAGCAATGAGCTTTTGACTATTCGAATAAGTGTAAAAAAAAAATAATTAAAAAAGTTTACAATGAATCAATTGAATGCACTGCATAATGAATTTGTAGTCAGCCTGATGAATAGAATGAATGTAATGAGTATTCAAAAATGCTGCAATTTATTTACAGTGATTTTGAATTTGTCTCATGAATTTATAATGAATTTTTAATGAATCTGATAACTGAATAAGCGGAAAAATAATATCTTTAGTGAATCAGTGAATTGATAATGAATTTTCAATGAATCTGATGAATTTCAAAATGAATCAATGATTAAAGAAATGAAAGAATGTACGATAGAATTAGTTTGATTAGTTGTGAATAAATTCCTGGATTTATTATTAGTGAATTTTCATTCAATCTGATGAATTTATAATGAATACTCTATGAACCCGATGAATTCCTAATTAATGATGTAACAATCGAAAGAATGTGCACATCTTCAGTGAATTTTAAGTCAGCCTGATGAATGTATAACAAATTTTCCGTCAGCTCAATGAATTTCAAAAGAATTTCTAATGAATCCGCATTCATTTATCTTTAGAGAATCAGTGAATCGATAATGAATGTTCAATGAATCTGATGAATTTCTAATTAATGATTAAATAAATGGCTAAAAGATTATCAAAACGAATGTACACATTTTTATTGAATTTTCAATCATACTGAAGACTTTTGTGCTGAATTTTTAGTCATCTTGATGAATTTATAAAGACTATTTAATGAATCTATGAATTTAAAATTAATAAATTGCTTCAATTAATTTGTAAAAAAGTTAATTATTGTCGGATTTACGTGGTTAAAAGAATTTTAATATTGAATTTTAATTAAATGAAAAACTATATCTTCAAGTAGCTAAAAAATTAGAAATATAATAATGAAATTTTATCACTTTTTCAAATGTTTAATAAATATTTAATAAATATTTAATTATTGTAAGGTTTTGTTTTAAGTATATTTTTAACTAATGCAGAATTGTGACCTGTTACATTCACTTTCGGTGAAGGCATTTGTTTTGGTGATGGAGTAAATCAATCACTGGTCACTGTAGCAATAAATTAGTTCCGACTGTGAGGCGCTCACAGGTCGAAATGACGGAACATCGCAATTTCATGCCACAAGAAACAGCAGAGAATCGTTTCAAGGATCCGTCGTCGATGTAATGCCATCGTAGGGATTTATTATATCAAGGATTACCCATGTTCATACGTCTTTTTGTTGTTTTCGGTGCGTTTTACACATAATAAAAAATTGAAAATGATTAAAGCTTGGAGCTAGAATACAGATAAACGACGTTAACGAGTGCGGATTGTTGAAAGATGTACACAGTCGCAGAGGCACATGAATACAGACGAATATCACCGGCAACTGCATCGATATCAATGACAACAACGAGAATAACGATGACTACAGTAATTCTGTCTTTTCTTCTTCAGTTGCTGCTCCTTCTTCGTCGTCGTCTTCTTCTTCTTTGTTATGCAGCTTTACAGCTGGAATGGATCCGATTACGAACGATAAATAAAAGTATTTTTTTAGAAACAAGCAACAACAACAAAAACAAGAAGAGGGAACAACGAAATAGCAATTCAAAAATAATCACATACTTGAAATAGTCATTGTTGTTGTTGCTCCTAGGAGTCCCTTCACCAGAGCCAACAAGGAACAAGCATTTCAGCTGCAATCCATCTTCTCTGCTGTTTTGCTATTTTCTGTGCTTAGTTCTGTTCGTATGAGGTTCGTGTATGTTGTGGATGAATGACAACCACGAGAATAACTAACGGGAATACTCGCCGAACTAACAAACAGCCGAACAAATGCACGAACGAACGAACAAAACGAACGACTAACGAAATGAATGAACGACGATGACGACGACGATCACGACAGCAGAAACGACAAGGAAAGATGAATCGAGTTCATTGTAGTTTTTAAGAGCCTACAGAGAGCAAAGAAGCGAGCGACAGAGACGACAACTAAGCAACAAATCGACAGAAGCAACAACAACAGCAAGTGACAACAATCGATCCTTAAAGTGCCATTCCGACAACAGCAGCAACAACAACAGCAACAGCATTACGAAAATAAAAAGCGACGCAAGAGAAAGGAAAACAAAGCAATGGAGAAGCTGAAAAAAGCTGCTTTGGGAGCAACAACAATAACAATGAAGAAAACTTCCTGAATCAGGAATTCAAGTGCGCCATTTAATGGAAGCGAAAGTCGGAAAGAGGAAACAGCGGCTAAAATGCACAAAACAAATTTGAAAACGAGCGAGCGTCAAGCGTTGCCATGCCGAACGTCGCACGGACTCACTGCAGAGTGGCGGGAGTCGGCAACTCACCCGGCAACCAGTCGACGAATCCAACGGCCAGGCTACGGCCGGAAAAACATGCACTCAGCCAGTCAGTCAGCAGCAGAAAGCGTATTATTGTCAAGAGTGTTTGATGTCAAGAATATGGCTACGTGATGTAACTCGCCTCCCACCGAGGGCCCAGCGCCCCGTCAACAGCGGATGCTCTGCTCTGTCTCTTCCAGTGCACATGGCAGTTATTGGTGTTGGCCGCCTAAATTATGAGCCCACTTCAAGCCGTCAGATACGCCACGAACAGCATTACATGTCTCCTTAATCTTTCCGCTCAAATGATCGAATGATCGACGGGGAAAACCTCAGAGAATAAAGAAAAATTAAATTCATGTGCATGTTTTTCCTTCAATGAAATTTATTAAATTATTAGAAAGAAATATTCTCCTTCCTCAAAATTATCTGGTAATTTATATACAGTAATTTATCCATGAAGTAATTTCGTTTGGTGTGAAGCAAAACAATGAGCAAACAGTTTTAAATTCAAAATGACGAATGAGTTGAAAATGAACCCTTGCAACTCTGCTCATTTGCATTTCCAATTAAATTCTTAAGCGTTGTCATCAACGTCGTTACTCGCCTGGGTATCAACTACAAGGATGTGTCTTTTGACGAAAGAGCGCTGGAGCCAAGAGGTAGAAGTGGGAATTGAATTGAAAGACTGATGGAAGGTAGTGAGGCGGAGATGGAGACGGGCAAAGCGTTCAAAGATGGAGCAGAGTCCTTGTGAGCTTCTGAGTTGTCGTCATATTTAAAATGGGAACCACTTCAAGAAGAACGAAACTGGTGATGGTGATGATGATGGTGATGATGACGACACCGATGGCAACGATGGCAATAAGTGCTGCTTGCAATTTAATAGATTTTTTGTTAGTGGCGCCTTTTTAATAAAAGATTAGGCAAAGAAAGGATTACAGAATCGGGATCTTACATTGCATGCGATTTAAAGAGTCGAATAATTCGCTGTACAATTTCTAGAAAAGGAAGAACGAAGTAAGAAAGAAAGACAGAACTCGATAAGGCTCTTTAACTCACGCTGATGAAGGTAGAACTATGTCTGGGCCGTCTACACCTTTTCTAACTGTACTCAGTTTCTTATGTTGGTAATAACTACAAAAGTTGCTTCTTTAATCCATACCCTACGAGTGGGTTGTATACCTACCATGACATTTCTCATTTTAGAAACAGAAATGCTTCTTCTGTGAGCTATATTTCCATACTTCTGAAAGGCTAAATGAGTAAAACTCTTGTAATATAGACTGAGAACAGCTTTACGACTACCCACCAGCTCTAGGATTCCCCGGGTAGGATTCCTGCTGATTTAATGTTGGTTTTTTATTTGGAAATTTTTTCCAATAGCACTGTACTGTACTGTACTGTACTGAAGACACCTCTTGAGCTCGCTTTAATACCTTATTTAAGAGTAAAACATATATAAATTGTACACTATACAGCTGTCACTGTAATTTTACTCTGAGAAATAATATTTGCATTATATTTCGTATAATTTTGTTAAGATTTCGGAATTGAAAGTATGTGTACAGATGAGGATGCAATTTTCCGTGATTTCCTTTCAGTATTCTTTAAATTTGAGTTTTTAATGTTGTGTATATTGAAGGTGCTTTTTGCGTTACATGTAGCATGTGTATCCCTTCTCTCTACCCTTCTTTTCACCGTCCACTATCCGCTATTCCTTTCGCTCTTGGTGCCTTTTTTCTTACCACTGACTGCACTTCTTTTTATCCTCATGCAATATTCATGCAATTTTAAATTTAATCTTGCATTCAACATGGCGGAAATAGCAAATCTATTTTTTTCTATCAAGAATTTGTAGCGCTGTTTGTAGAAATCGTATCATGTAACAGAAAAGCAAAAGGAGCAAAAGAAAAAGGAAAACTGTAGCAATGAAAAAACCGAAAATTCCCAGGAAGATAAGAAATAGGAATACTCAAAAAACGTGCAAGGAAATGAGAGAGGGACAAAGAGAAGGAAGGAAAGAGAGAGAGAGAGAGAGAGGGAGAAAGCGGGATAGTAAATAAAGTGAGCTTTTTATTATCCTTGCATTAGTTGTTGATGATGTCGAAGTCGGTGTCGCTTTTCTCTTCATCTTCATGCGAATCGTCGTCGCTGGCTTCAGATTCATCATCAGCTTTAGTTTTCCTTTTCAGAAAAGAAGAAGAAGAAGATGATGCAAGAGTAAGTGATAGAAATAAAGATGGGAGAAGGGGGCCGCGCCGGGCGTTTACATTTCACAAAATATCCTACGAAATCCTCCAAAAGGCGTGTTCATGTTGTTCTTCCATTTGTTGCCATCATCCCCACTTCCTCACTGTGATTCTCATCACTCTTTTGTGTTCCTCGCACTTTCAGCGGTCTTTTCACTCTACACCTCTCTCTTTCCCTTCTTTCTTCCCCTTTGTCATAAATATTTTAAAACTACACGAAAGGAAAATTGATGGAATAATTGAATTTGGATGCAAAGCGCACGGATCATTTAACAGCACTTTCCGCTGCCGTCTCACTTCCCCAACAGCCCCCATCGGCTGCAGAAGAGTAAAACTATATTTAATGCAATAATAAATTACTTAAAAGTAATAAAAATAATAGTAATAATAATAATAATGGAAAGGTATACAAGAGAGAATATAATAAATAGAAAAAGAAGCGAAGCAGTGATAAAGAAAGTGAAGAGACGACGATTAAAAAAAACTGTGGACTCTGTCGAAGATTAAGAGAAGACAGAGCGAGAAGACAGATGCAAAGTTTACTATTATTTATCGCCGTCGAAATGAATTCAAATGTAATTTAAACAGAACAAGTGCTCTTCAAGGGAAACAAAATTAAATTTTTTTTTTGTGTCCTCTTTCATATTTAATTTATTTTCGCTCTTATCTGCATCATTGTCACTTATTTATTTAAAAATGTTGATGAGTTCAGGAGAAAACTTTTGACGTAACAAACAAAAAGAAGGAAAAAAAAAAAAAATTTAAAAAAAAAAAAAAATTAAGATATATTGACTTTTTCTATCAGCGTTCCAGTTGTTGTTGGTCGTAGTTTTGAACGAAATTGCGATTTGTATTTTTATCCGTTGGTCACTCCTCTCTTCCTCTCTCTCTCTCTCTCTTCTTTCTTCTCTCTCTCCGATGTATTTCCCCGAAAAACTTGGCCGCGAACTACAATAGTTTTCAAGCTCGAACAACAAGGAAATATTTTCCATATGCATGAAGCTGTTTTGCACAGGTTTCGGAGCAAAAATGTTCAAAGTTTTTCGATTGTTGTTTTCGCTGAAATTTTTCTATTCATTTCGTGTTCTGCAGTTACGGGAATTTTCAACACGGTGAAATTCTTTCTATCTGCTTTTCAGCAGAGTTTTTCATTGCTGCTGTTGAACGATTTCAGGACTTTGAAAGCGATTCTAATTTTAATTTTACTCAATTTTCAACGTCGATTTTCGTTTGAAATAAAACTTTATTGATAATCATCAGCAGTTACATGAACAGTCAATACAGGGACACAAAAGGACGACGACAGGAGGCGAACGTGCGTTGGTCATGTCAACGAATGGCGATAAGCAAAAACAAGCATCCGAGGAAGTGCAACGTCACCAAAGGGCATTGAAAACACTCGGCAGGTGTTGCAATTTGCAATCATATAAAAAAGCAGTGGAAAAGGGAAGAGAGGAAAGAGTCTCCGATGGAATGGAAACGTTAAAGCAACAAGAGTTGGAGCAACGATGAACGAAAGAACAAAAAAAAAAAACAATTGAAAAAAAGACAAAAAAAAAAATATACAAAAACTAAGACTGAAAAACAAGCAGCCATCGACGAAATAAGAAAAACACATCAGTTAAAATAGTTTTTCTGCGTTCGCTTTAAAGCCAACTTCGACCCCGTCGAGCGAAAAACCTGCAAAGAAACCTACACTTTTGTCTTCTTCTTTCTTCGTATAAAGCGGCGAGCAAAAAATAGCAGCACAGTTTCCCGTGTAACGGGAAAATGGTGACGGTGCTTCGTTGTTGCTGTCCCGTTGCTCACTTGTAGAGCAGAAGGATTAACAACAGCAGCGACGGAATATGCAATGTCTCAAGAGCGACAGAGAGAGCGAGAGAGAGTGTGTGTGAGAGAGAGAGATAGAGAGAAAGATGAGGTTCTAAGAATTCAAAAGCGATTTGTGACTGTGATTTTTAAAGAGAGAAATGAACAAAGAACGAAAATCATTCTTTTGCGGTCAGGTGCTGCCATCTGCATGTGTGCATTTGCCTGAGCACAGAATAGAGACCAGAGAAAGTGGTAAGAAGAAGGAAAGAAAGAAAGAGAAAGAAGTGAGAAAGATAGGTATAGAAATTGATTAAAACAAAAGAAATTAGTTTTACATTTACCTGACCAAAAACCTTTAAAACTTCATGGAAAATGTTTTCCTATACAGTAACAAAAAAAAAAACCTCTCCTAGTGTTAATTTTTTTTTTTTTTTTTTTCTTGTTGTGCACAGAGGTGTTTTAAAATTGCTGACTAAAATTTCAGTTGCAATTTCACTCAATGCATGTTTAACATTATTAAATACTTTTGTAAAGCAAATTTACGTAAGTGACACTAATTTCACATTTCGGTTGAGAAGGGTACCGTTTACGTCTATAAAACTGTTTGATAACTGGACCAATGAAATTCCTACATTGCCTAAAATTCTGTTTCGGTAGAGACCAACAAGAACAACGGTTAATTGAATCGTTATTCACAGCATAAATTATGAAAGGTATTCGAGAGAGGCCACATCCCGAAGTCTTTGCAGCACTTCGTGGAACTCCGCTGCTGTTGGCATAATTAAATCGCATGCAAATGGGTTTCGGAGAGCTTCGACGAGAAGTTTTGCATAATGTTAGAAGTGCGCATTAAATTACAGTGATTTTCTTTTTCAATTTCATAATTTTTGCATAAAGAAAAAAATGTATATTCTATTAAAACAGCAAAATTTAAATTCTATTAAAGCATAAAACTATTAAAGTTTTCAACGTACATCCGTGAGTGGACTACATGAGCCATTAACCCCGCGTGTTGCGTAAATGTCATGAAATGTGACAGCGAACAACGAACGATCTCGCAGAGTAACGTAAACAAAAAACCTTTTGCGAAATTGTTGCATGGAAAAAACGCTTGCGACGCTTGCTGCAGCTACTTCAATTAACTGTCGCAATTTATTCATGTTTACAAAACAAGTGAATGAGCGAGTGTGTGAAGTGAAGTGGGTGCGTGTGCGTGTGCGTGTGCGCTGCTGGTAGGTGTTTCTTTTGTGCGCTTGAGTGATCCGAGTATCCGCTTCTACTGCGCTTTCAAGCAAGGATTCACGACACAGACACAAACACACATTTCCCATCATCGATGTCCGCCACCGATGCAATGTGTTTTGTCTACTGAGTGCTGTGCTCGTTGAGTGCGTAGCAACATCAGCAGCTGCTAACATTTGAGCTGCTCTATCAGAAAAAACGAGCAGTTGCCGGCCTCTGACGTTTCTATGCTAGCAGGGCGCGGGTGACAGCCGCCAGGCACTCGCCTGGATGTCCAACCAACCCGAAAGAAACCAGCAACAACACCAACAACAGCAATGAATGTGGACAGCAGCAGTGACAGTAAGTGAAGTAACAACAAACGATAACAGCCACGACAGGAGCAGCAGCGACAGCGAACAGCTCCCGAAAAGCATTGACTGCATTCTACAACGCCTTTCGCTCGTCTCCCTTCTTCTCTCCCTCTCTCTCTCTCTCCCGCCATCCTTTCTCCTTCATCATCTGTCCTTCTCTCCATCGCCCTTTCCAGGCTTCTTCTGTTTCTCTCTATCGCGATGGACAGATGGGACACACCAGAAATCGTGGCATGTTTTCCGTTGCATACGTTTAGGCAGACGGCAAGTGGCACTCTTCATTATTTTGCCGCTCTTTTGACAGCCGACGCTGCTCGCCTCGTGTTGCTCTTGCTGCTGCTGCTGCTGTGTGCTGGCCGCTAACGCTGGTGCGCCTAAAAGTAAGCAATGAATTTGCAAAATGTAAACATTATGCATTTGTGTGTGCGTGATGGTGAACGTTTGTGTGCGGCTTTGTTTGCTGTCTTTGCCAGTGCTAAATTATTGCAAAACTCTGAGGACTTGGGCACAAAGTACTCCAACCTTTCTGCGTCTCCGTCTTCGTCACCCTCTCACGCTCTTTATCCCTCTCTCTCTCCCTCTATCACCGGACTCGCTCTCTCCTTTTGTTCACTTTATTCAGCTGCTGTGGTCGTTTGTTTAGAGTAGAATAACAACAGCAACAACAAAAAATCATTGTTGCAAAGACACACTTAAAGAAAAAAACAACACACACAAACATCTTTTTTGCATGTCGTGGTTGTTGTGTTTGTTGTCGAGATTTCTGCCTGTCATATTTATGCTGCTGCTGCTGTAGTTGTTGTTGTTGTTGTTGTTGTTGTGTTAAAACAGCTTCGACGGGCGTCGACTCAACGACTTCAAGTATCATTATTTTGATGCTGTTGACGTCGCTGTGGTTGTTATTGTTGCTGGCGGTTAGATTTGAAGTGACGTTGATATCACTGCTTCTAGGATTCTGTTCAAGTGTGTACATACTTATATACAGAATATTTAATGGAAAAATCGCCATTCGCAATTTATTAAAATAAATTTTAAATGTTTGCATTAATTTTAGAATTAAGACTTTTTAATATTTGTATTTAGGTGAAAGAAATATACACATTTTCTCCTTTTAAAATAGAAAAAGAATTCAGCGTTTATCTGTTAACAAAAATGTTTAGCAAACTACTATAAAGCTTAATACAAACGCACACAAGAACGTAATTAATACAATACCACCTCCGTTAATGTACGCCTGTTTATATACATACAAACGCCCACACACACAGACACATATTAAGAAAAACACTTCCCCACATCCGCTGGCACATGGATAAACTTGCTACTAAAAAGCGTTATTCACCCTTCGATGATTCATTTCCAGCGGGCAAAGAACCTGCATCTCTCTCTCTTTCTCTCTCTCTCGCTCTCTCTCTCTCGCTCTCTCTCATCCCATCACTCTCATTCTTCCTCACTATATGCGATAAGCGGATCACATAATTTTCTCAACAAACATTACAATTCACATTAACGTTAATAACCTCGGCACCGATGCCGACCAAAATCAACCAAGCGACTGCTTGAGTTGCGACTCCTGATTGCTTTTAGCGCCGCAAAGTATGCTGCCGTTGTTGCTTTTGAATAATAATTTTTATGGGTTCAGCTGCGTTGGTTTCCATTAAATAATGCATTTCGTAGTCTTTAAACAGGTGCGTTTATCACACACACACAAAAAACAAAAAATATACCTGCTTTTTAATCGTATTTTAAGAGGGTCAGAGTAATCATTAATACATCCTGAATATATGCAACACATAAACGTTCATTGAAGATTTACACACGACGAAGAAGTTTCTAAATTATTTATTTATTATTTAATGGAATGATTTTTGGTGAGAGGAAACTTTTTTACGCGTTTTCTATGAATTGTTAAACAGTAAAAGATGAGGAGAGGAGATTTTGTGTTCTGTATATATCAGCGATGTCCAAACTCACACTGTCACATTTTAAGCATGTGTATGAACGACTTCTCAACCTGCACTGAAAAAAATTAATACTTCGAAGTACGAAGCATTAGTTTCTTTTTGTTAAATTCTGCTACGAATATTGCAACACATTTAAAGTTTTAACAAACCAGTACAAGCGTGAAAAGTATCACACCTCAATTATTTGCTAAAAATTTACGAATCTTTAGTTGGAGAAGGACGGAAAACGATATATTAGATGCGTTAATATGAAGAATTGAGCTTATTCGTAACAAATCTTGTAGATTGTACATAAAATATGATTTTTGCAATAAAATATAATAATATTGGATAATATAAAGGAAAAATCCGCATTAACACAAACAGCGATAATTTTTTTGGGTGTAGCCAAATCAAACTTTCATGAATGCTCACGTAATTTCGACAAATGCACTCATTGTATACATATTAAGGTGCTCAAAAATTGAGTGGCCGAAAGGCTGCTCATGGGCGACGCTGGTATATATAATAGTGGACCTCTTTATCGGAGTGATTTATCTGAGAAAATCACCTGAGTGAGTGTTTTTAAATGGTGACTCTGCTTTTTGTGATGCTTACCACGCTCTTTTCATTGCATACTTTTTAATTGGAGGTTTGTGTACCAACTACAATTTTCAGTACATTAGCTAAATTTCAGCCAGCTCTTTAGTTGTCTTTTGTTTCCAAGCGGGATCGTTTCTTGGGATACAAAAAAGCAACTCAGCCAAAAGTGACTCTCACAATCAATCTGGTCCCTATCTTGAACCCATTGTATATCCAAGACTACAGAATAAACCGTGAAGAGATCTCGCTCTAAACTCTTACTAAGTACTTGTCTGAGCAAACTGTAGATGGATTCTACCCAAAGTAAATGTATAGAAAGGACCAATAGGGTCTTTGTGAGCAGAAGATCAATGAAGAAGAGGAATATCGCGATATTTTCGCAGATGGAGAAGGTTAAACGACAGCGTTAGATCGTTTGAGAGGATTTCGGACACGGAGATTGGAAAAAGTGGAGAACGTCATGACTCAACCAAATTAAAAAAAAAACCTTTATTTAAAATTTATTACGTTAAAGTCCATAAATTTTAGTGTACAAAAAAAGGAAAACTTATACCAAAAAAAAAAAAGAAACAATCACCGCACGTCTGAGTGACTGGGAGCGAATCATTGAAGCTGACAGCGAATGGGGCTGTCGCTCATTCAACATCAACGACAGATTCAACGAATGGAAGCGTGTGAGGGAATGGGTGTGAAGAAGAGCCGACCAAACGCAGATTATGTTACGTTATGGAGTGTAATGTGAAGTGCACGGCCGACATCGTGTGTGCAGCATCGGCGCAATAATAACAACAACTGACGATGTCTGCGAACTGTGGAATTGCCGCCCACTCGCCGTCATAACTCAAGTTAATGCAGCCAACTTCTGCTCAGTGGACTTTCAGTCAATAAAACTGAGAGCAGCCGCTCGATGGCAACCGCAAAGTATGCTACACGATGCTGCTGCGTGCATTTCAATTAAAGTACTCACTTCATTTCGACACAAGAAAGCGGCTAAAAAGGGAGAGAGAGAGAGGAACGAATTCAAAAATGAATAAACGCACGGCGACATACACACACTGCTTTAAATACACACACATACACGAGTGCAGTAGAATCGCACGCGTGCATTACAATGTGCGTTTATAGTTGCTGATGATAATGATATTTTTGCTGCTGTTGCTGTTGTTGTTTATGATTCGTGCAAATTTTAAAACTGCTTCTAGCGAAAATAAACCATTTAACAAGCGGAAGAGCACACACACACGCACGCAGAGTGGACTACACACGCACATCGCACAGAGCACACGTTCGCGCTTTTATGATCCACTCATAAACAGTCGCACTCGGCCGCAGACTCCGATATAGAATCACATTCCGATGGAAAGATGGATAGTACAATCAAAAAGTAAGCACAATGTGAAAGAACCGGAAGCCAAGACTCAGAGTGGGCTGCACTCGCTGCATCCACGGGCGAATGTGGAAAAGCAGAAAACGAAATAAAAAAGGTTGACGTTGCAATGAAAATAAGCAAGAGCTACCGAAATAAAGGAATATCGTACATTAGAACAGCGAAGAAGTGTTTAGAACATTTGTTTACACTTTGTTGAAGTCTGGAAAATTTCTGTATTTATAACTTAACAAATAAATAAGTGAATAAATCAAAAGACATCATCATTATTTTGTCCATTTGATTTTTTTACGTTTCATTACTATTTTCGCAATACTTATTCACTATTTAGAAATGTTCTTGTGACCTTCTTCTGGCCAGATAAATGTTTTTAATTAAATTAGCGACGAACCTAAAAACATGCTATGAATTTTGTTTTTTCTAATTATTCAATAATAGCACCTGTTCTGAAGTCACACGCTTCATGCAACAAAAACAGAAATACACACACATGCACACGTGAACCAATACCAAGTACACACACATTAACACATGCACACAGAAATAGAAAACACAGCCACACGCACGCAAACATGATAAATTGTGTGCTATTTCCTGCTGTAAATTTTTGTGTTTTCAAAACTGATGTGTGATGTATGAATGTGAATGTGTGTGCTGCAGTGTGTGTGAGCGTGTATCATAAGTCATTTGTTGTGTATTAGTTTGCTGTGCTGTCAAAATATCAATAAATTATTGCAACGGGAGGTTGAGGAGCAACGCACAGCAACTCTGAGTCGTTAATAAAGTCATACATTTCAGCAACAATATTTCACGGGAGAGTACAAGCGAGTGCCCGTGTGTGTGTATATCTGTTTGTCTTTGCAAGTGTGAGTCTAATAGCTTTATGTTGTAAGCGATTTTTATTTTTCTTATTTTTTCATTCCCATTCACAAAACAAGCAGATTTATGATTTCTTTTTTCGCTCGCATTAAAATTCTTAAATAAAAATTTGGATAATATTTCAACTCAAGAAATACGCAACGCAGAATATGTATCAGATTTTCTAAAATAAATTAAATTTTCTGAATGCATTTAAACATTTTTCACCATCGAAAGTTTTACTTGCTTTTATTCTATGCAACATTTTAGTTTATTTACCGCTTTAATTCATTTATTCTTTTGGTTAAATCTGTCATTAATTGTTTGCGATTTGTTTTGTTTTATTTTTTTGCTCTTTGTCCTGTGTTTATTCCCATTTGCATTTGATTATTTCCATATCAATTGTCACAAACAGAGTCTCCATTAATTGGATGCTTTTAATTAAGAGAAATAAATTTAATTTCTATAGACACAAACATGTATCAAACGTAGATAATAAATACCTGTACAAAGTATGCCTGATTGTGTCGCTTTTATTTTGTTTTATGTATAATCGCTTTTTTAAATTTATTATTATTATGACATCAAAAAGAATTTCAATGAAAACATTTCGTTTTTCTCTCGGCGCAATAAAATTAATTAAAAAAAACGTATATCTTGTTAAATATATGCAGTATACTTTTCGTTGTTATTCAATTCGATATTGAATACATTTTAAAAAAGTTTAATTTGAACAGATTTCAGATTATTTAATATTAAATTAATTAAAAGCTAGAAAAACTCACTCATGAAGTTACTCGCAGTTATAGGCATCAACACAGCCATACATACATATCCACACAAACCCATATATATCCACAATGAACGTTCTATTCACACATTCACAGTGTCAATTAGTAACACACCAAAAAAAGTTGTCAAGTGCAAAAAACACGTTTCAGATTTCTTATCAGACAAAATTGTAGCATACTTTGAAGTGCACTTTATATTGTGCTTTAATTACTTAAAAAAAATAATAATAGAGCAAAGAGAAAATATAGACTATTGTGGTCGATGTAGGCGAAGGGGTTGAAGGAGTCGCCCCGACTTGTAAATGTTTATTCCCATTTGCATTTGATTATTTCCATATCAATTGTCACAAACAGAGTCTCCATTAATTGGAAGCTTTTAATTAAGAGAAATAAATTTAATTTCTATAGACACAAACATGTATCAAACGTAGATAATAAATACCTGTACAAAGTATGTCTGATTGTGTCGCTTTTATTTTGTTTTATGTATAATCGCTTTTTTAAATTTATTATTATTATGACATCAAAAAGAATTTCAATGAAAACATTTCGTTTTTCTCTCGGCGCAATAAAATTAATTAAAAAAACGTATATCTTGTTAAATATATGCTGTAAACTTTTCGTTGTTATTCAATTCGATATTGAATACATTTTAAAAAAGTTTAATTTGAACAGATTTCAGATTATTTAATATTAAATTAATTAAAAGCTAGAAAAACTCACTCATGAAGTTACTCGCAGTTATAGGCATCAACACAGCCATACATACATATCCACACAAACCCATATATATCCACAATGAACGTTCTATTCACACATTCACAGTGTCAATTAGTAACACACCAAAAAAAGTTGTCAAGTGCAAAAAACACGTTTCAGATTTCTTATCAGACAAAATTGTAGCATACTTTGAAGTGCACTTTATATTGTGCTTTAATTACTTAAAAAAAATAATAATAGAGCAAAGAGAAAATATAGACTATTGTGGTCGATGTAGGCGAAGGGGTTGAAGGAGTCGCCCCGACTTGTAAATGGGGAAAAGTGTAGAAGTAAGCAGACAGGTGGAAAGCAAATAATGGACACTCCTAAACAGACCAAAGAACGAAGTGGGAAAATTAACAAAAAAAAAAAAACAAAAAAAAAAAACAGAGAAAAACCCTCAGAGAAGAAGAGTGAAGGAAAGGGTAAAATTGCAGGACACTAATGAATGCTCCAGGAAGAAAACAAAAATTAATAATAATAAAAAAAGGTTGTACATGGAACATCGAACAAAGAACATAAAAAGAAACACGAAGTCATAAAAATGTTATGCAGCAACATTAAAAATAACTTACGACGATCTCGTACGTCATAATATTACGAAGGTGACGTAAGGTCGGCGCTACGCTATGACAGGTCACATCGCAGTAATGGCCAAAGTAACGCGGAGGGCGCACAACGGAGAAATCGTATCTCTCGGCCGCAGGTTCAATGGTTCCGGGGTAAGCAAATGAAACACTGACGAAAGGCGGAGCAGGAGAAGGAGGGAATGGGAAGGGTTGTGCAGAGGGTGCTTTTTAATGCAAGCTCATATATTACAGTTGTTGTTGTTGTAGTGGTTTTGTCGCATTTTGCTTAATTGCCATAAAAACCAACAACGGGAACTTATACAATAAAAACACAAACTAGAAAGAAATATATAAATATTGTAAAAAAAGAGAAACTATATTGTAAAAAGAAAGAAATAAAACAATAAAGAAATGAAGAAAGAAAATAATAACAAAAAAAGGAAAAAAACCAATGGAAAGATGAAGAACAAAAATCACAAGAGTAAAAGTAAGGAAAAAATATGATCATTAAGAAAGTCGATGAAAAGCTTGGAGTGGATAAAACCGTCTGCGCATTAGTTGAGGGATAGAAAAAGAAAGGCGGATTGTAGGTGGGTGGGGCAGGGATGCAAGAAAGGGTTAAGGGGTGTCTGTAAATGGCGATGGAGGCGGAAAGCATTACTGCTTTATGGATTTTTATAGAGGTTTTTTAATGTAGTCTGTATGAAATAAGGGCCGAGTGGAAAAATACACTCCACCGAGGGAAAAGTTAAGAGAAAACGATGATTTTGTAGGTTCTTGTATAGGATTTTTAGTTTGTATCCTGTTTAACCTTTCAATGGAAATTGAAAACAAGTCTCTAATCACTACTACCTGAATTTAAAAGATAAAATATCTACTTTTTCAGCACTTTCAATTTGGTTTCTATATTAAACAGTTTTTCAGGGTATTGAAGGGCATTTTTTATAGAAATACGCTGTGAATTTTCTTCGATCACAAAATACTCGAATGAATTTTTGACAAAATAATTCAAATTAATTAATAAATGATTAGATAAACGAATGCATAAATAGATCAGTGGATAAATAAATGAATGTGAAATAAGACAAGCAATAAAAGGGTCGATTAACGAAGAAATGTAATACATTTAGGAATGAACTATGAATTAATGTATTAATATCGTAGATGAATGAATAAATAAAATAATAAATGTATAAATTAATGACTGAATTTTAAAAGAATTAAAATCACTGAAAGAATAAATGAATGAATGAATAGTTGACGAAATAAAAAAACGAATGAGAACCGATTCGGAAAGTTTGTTAAACGCATTTTAAAATATTGCATCCGGTGATGCATTTTTTGTTCTTTTTGTGGTTGTGCATACTTTGGCGCCTCGCCACCTTTTAACCAATACACGCACACACTCGCAACCAAAGATTATTAATCCGTAATAAATTAACTTAATTAATATAATCCAACGACAGAAGATATTTTTTTTCGTGATTGCTTTATTTTTATTTCAATTTTAATTATGTTCGTTTATCTTTTGTTTCCGTTTTGTTTGTGTACGTGTAACGATGTGTGCGTGTGTGTGTGTCATGTGACACTGCAACAACCAACAACAACACCAACAACAGCAGAAGCAATTGTCACACGCTTGAAGTATAAAAATAATTAAAACCCTTTTTTATAAACAATATTAAATTTTATCTACGTATTTTAAGCTTTATCGCGAGTTTTGTTGTTGTTGTTGTAGTGCATTTTGTTTGTGTGATGTTTTTTTTATGGTTCTTTCGTGTTTTTCTTTTTTTTCCGTATTAAAAGTTGTGCATTTTCTTTTGTTTAAAACTTCTTTTGTTCAACGTTTATTCAGTGTTTTACTGCTTTTTTATTTGACGTTTTTTTGTTATTTTCGAATTTTTGAAATTTAATTTTTTTTCCCCTCTTAACGATTATTTTTTTTTTAAATAACAATTTTAAATTGACCTTAATTTGCATGTTAATTATTTTATGTGACTGGTTTTGTTTTTTGCATGTTATTTGCTATATTTTTCTATTTTTTACGATATTAAATTTTTTCAATTTAATCGTTCTTTTGTATGTTTTTCAATGAGCTTTCGTTTCACTTTAGAGTTTATTTCGGCAACGTTTTTCATTCCGTCTCACTTCGCCGCTGTTTATCCGCAAATTAAAAGTTTATTTTCCAATTTATTTATGGTCAAATTAAAATTTCGCGCTCTGGCACCTTTCGTTGTAACAGCGAATTCATTTAGATGATAAATTAATATATGGTAATTAATCGCTTCCCGTTTGAGACTCAGCGAAGCGTTTAATGTTTCCAGTGACGCAGAATAATGAAACATTCGTGATCACAATGAAATGTGCCAAATTTACATTGAATTATTTTTATTTCGGTGCAGAGGTGAAGGGATGTGATGAAGAGCGGCGAGGGGAAGAAAGCACCCTTAAAACTTTAAAATTTTGTTAAGTTTTGTAACATTCTGTTAAATTTCTTAATTATTTTTGTCAGATTTCTAATTAAAAACCGAAATATTTCTTCTATTTGCAGCAGAATCGCGTTGTTTAGTTTCTTTAATTTAAACCCGTTGACCTCAGTGAATAATTATCTTTAATGACATAATAAACTGAAACATTTTGTCGTTTTTTCCCGCTACCCTGAAGTCCCCGCCATCCTCGTCTCCCTTCGCAAACTCTCTGCGCACTCAGGACATTTTCCATTTGTTCTACTGACCACGATTGCATCGTAAATAACCAACGAGATAATAAAGTTAATTAGTTTTTAGTTCTATTCTAAGCCACAGTCGCATTCGCTCTCTTTTCCCGTCTTCTCCTGTCTCCCTCGTCCTTCACCGCGACCGTCCTTTATTGCATTTAATGCCGAAAAATTATGGTTGAATCCTCACTGTCTTGTGGCTGTGTAAATTTCAATTCCGTTGCGCTTCTTTCTCGCCCTGTTCGAAGTCTCCCCCCGACAGATATTTATATTTCACGCGTTGCGTTATTAATTATATCAGTATCACTATTAAAAGTCCCTCTGCCCCCGGTCGGCGTTCTGCCAACCACTCTGCTGATAATCCTTTTGAAATGACGGTTTTATTCCATTGCATTTTTATGAACAACGGATAAAAACGTAGAAATTAAAGTGCGCCAAGGGAGAAATGGAGAATTAGAATTAGCTACAAACTAGGAAAGAAGCTGAAACTACTTTTCTTTTTTATAAAAGTATTCTTAAGGATATTATTAGGTCACTTATTTCAGGTATTATTTCATTAATAAAATAAAATATTAATTAAAATATTTACAAAATGCATCTAAATTTGAGATTATTGTAGAATAAATAACACATAAATATATTAAAATAAATAAGATAAATAAGATTAATTAAATATAAATAAAAAACTATTTAATGCAAATCTGATTTTAAGCAAGAGAATATTTTTTGTATTCGAATTGATTACAACTGTGATTGAGATTTCTTACTTTTTCCCTCATCAAATATAATAAATTATCCTTCAATCATATTATGTACATACTATATATTCATTTTTTACAAAGATTTCCCTCGATAAAATTTCAGCCGCAAATGAAAAATGGAAAAAACTCCTTGGTACTTGGCAACAGGAATCATGATGTTTATTTTCTTTTTTTATTATCGGATGCTGGCGATCAGTCGACTTTAAATGGATTTTTTACAATTTTATGTACACGACGGCGTAAGCAATAAAAAGCGAAAATCAAAAAGGATGCAAAATCGACAAACAACAAAAGCGAAGAGAAACAACCATAAAAAATGAAATTGCAGGACAAGGAAAAAAATTTATGTAATTGCATCTATATTATTAAAGACAGCAGAGATGATTCTGTCTGTCTGCACTCGAATAGACAGACAGACAGACAGACAGCCGGAGAGCAGCTACGACAGGTACGCAGCCAGCCAGGCCAACAGACAGACAGCATAAAGGCTCGGACCTTCATGCAACGGCTCGCAATGAACCAAACATAATGACGCACAACAATTGTCGGGGACAATATGTCACAGGAAATTGTGAATGTTGTCATTTAACTTCGTGCAAAGCTGACGGCCTATGCAACAATAATAATAAAAGAAATAACAAAAATAAGGATCCATCGTCCAATATTTTATGCCTACAATATGACTGCAGCAAATGTATATGGATATGGATATTCGTCTGCATGCTGTGCTTATAATGGAAGTGTTTAAAAGTCAGAGGAAAAGTGATTAAAAAAAATTCATATTTTCTGTTTCACCATACATAAATGCAAAATTCCTTTTTATAGAAAATTTCCCCGTAAATTTTATATTTGTGACCAAAACAAAAAAAAAAGGAGATCTTTATTTAGAAATTCAATAAAATTATTTATTAGGTTCAATTTTTACACAATATTCAAATGGTCCATCTAAAAACCGAAATTTTAAATTAAATTTCCCTTGATGGGAAATTTTTGCACAAGTATCAATTGGAAATTTCGTACAAAAAAAATAGTTTCCTATTATGAATTTTTAAAGTTAAATTTTTTTGGAAAATTCCCTTGTAAATTAAATTTCCTTTTAAAGGAATTTTCTGTGCTAGTAACAATTGTAAATTTTTTAGTAAAAAGTTCATGTTTCCATTTCGCTCATAACAAAATATTTTATAAAAAGAATTTTTATTAAAATCTCCACACAAAATTTCCATTTTCTTTATCAGAAAAATATCCCTTGGGATGATATATATATAAAAGTACTTTTTTGTTCCTTTGAAATTATTTTCTTCAAACAGAAATTTATACACATGCAGGTTTTTAACTTTTAAAATAAACTTCCCATAAAGGGATATTTTGTGTTTCACTGCTTTTTTGGTATTTTACAAGAAAACCCTAAACCACAAGAGCTTAAACATCCCATTTCACAGTAGATTTGAAACGTGCTCATTTAGGATAAAATTCCCAAAGGGTAAATTTTATATTCAAGTGGTATTTTGTTATTTCGCACTACAATTAAAATATTTTCCATTTAAGATTAAATTAACGTAAAAAGAAATATTATGGTAAATATCTATCTATACTTTTCATACAAAAAAATTATAAAATTTCCCATGTCTTTGGCCATTATATTGTTGTTCAGAATGGCTTAATAAGATTTCTAATTCTACAAACAGCAGCAATTAAATAACATCTCAGAACTGTTTAACCAAAGCAACACTTATAAAAATTTAACAAAACGTTTTGAAAACATTTATAAAAAAAGGAAAAATTTCCCTAATATTGAAATAAAATTCAATGGGACGAAATTCGGCGATAAAATAGCAATAAAAAATAATTGAATCATGTTTAAATGCGGAAATTAATGGATGAATAGTATTTGTATCTGTTGGAAAATATCGATGAGGGTTTCTTATTTCCCTAGGGGGAAATTTAGACAAAAAAAAAAAAAAAAAACGCAACCATCTCCAGCCTCTTTTTGCCATCCACGTCTTGTAAAACTGTTTAAGATTCATGCTCTGAATACTAATAAATATTCCCGACTTACTTTGGTCATAATTTTAACAACTATTTTCGTGAAAAATACCCCACGTATCGTCTGCGTTCGCCACCGAAATCCGGCCGAATCCCTCTTTAATCCTCTCGTGATACCCTTAACTAATGTAAAACCCTTTTAAATCCCCTTTCAAAATCCCGCTCATCCGCATTTTGCATGCGCTGTTAAACCTTGAGTTTATGCTTGTATTGGTTGTTGCCACTTTCATACTCATTTTGCATTTAAATTGTGCGCATACTGCTGTTGTTGTTGTTGTTGTTGTTGTGTTTATTGAGCTCCTCAACAAGCGCACGTGTTCACGAATGAATTCTGGTGCATGGAAAAGGGCTAAAAGTGACCAACACGAGGTAAATAATTATGATTATTGTTATTACATGTAGCAGCAACAATAGCAACAACAGCAACAACACTGCCAATGAAAACAATTTAACAACAATGGCACCAGCTGAGATTGTGTTGTTGTTGTTGTTGTTGTTGTTGGTGTTGTTGTTGGTGGAATTGAAGCCGGTGGCGTGACCCACCGGAGGTGCAACTATAAACAAAAATGGGTTAAATGCAAAACATGGCTTTAAATTAAATTGTCGAGTGGGCAACAGATTTAATGTTTTCAGCTTTTCTCTCTCTCTCGCTCTCTCTCTCTCTCTCTCTCTCTCTCTCTCGCTCTCTCGCTGCTGTTAAATGTTGGTTGGTAAAACAGGGAATTAATGGAAATGTTTGAGTGCTTTTGGTAACTGATAAGCGACCATTTAACGGGAAGCTCTTAAAAACATACATCATATGTTACATAAATATTCAAAAGGGGGAAAAATTAAAATAATAAATCATAAATTTCTTTAAAATAAAAGAATTAAGTTGCAATTGAGGCCTCATTTGGAATTTCAAGTATAAAAATTCTTCTGAAATTTAAATTTTAAATTATATTTAATTATTCTTCATTTCATAATTTATCGAGAGCATTCTTTTAATTACGTAAGTGAAAACCAAAAAAACTTATGCCAATTACTTGTCGCAGCAGCGGTGAAGGGCGAAGAGGCGAAAGACGGACCTTGAAGTATATTTGCGGTTCGCAAAAGTATGCAACAACATCAGATGCCGACAACGACCACGGAGTTTGTTTGCATGGCTTGACGATTGAGCACTTAAGGAATTTAATTGTTTTCCCTCAACTCTTGCTTCTTGAACTCCTCCGCACAGACACACGCACACACATACAAACACACACACACACACCCATCGATGCCTGGCACTAGATTCTGTCTTTTGCTCTGCATTTTGTTGTTTGTTATTTATTACATTCATTCGTACTTCTTTCGTTGCATACTTTTGCGCATATTTAATGCAATAAACTTGAGAATCTTAATATAAATGAAAACAAGAGAAAAAGCCGTTTGAGAGAAAGGGAAAACTGAAATTGCTTCCAACTTCAATTAGAAGATATGCAAAAACCGAGAGTTGGCAACTTTTTAATTCAGTCCTTGCAAAATAACCGCAAAACCGCCATTTGCAATGCTCTGTTGTCGTTTCTGTCTGTCTGTCTTTTTGTGTGTGTTTCTTCTTCTGTCTTTCTGTGAAGTGCGTTTGTGTGCACGTTTTTTGTAGTTGTGACCGAGCAGAGTTGCGACCATGGTTGCCGTCGAAGTTTTCTCGTTTCTTCTCCTCACTTTTCGCTTTCTTCTGTCGTTGTTTCGTTTAGTTTTAATCTTTGGGTTTGAGTCTGCGATAAATTTTCTGCTTCTTCGCTACTTTCGTTCAAGGACTTTAAAGGGAAGAACTACTAAAATGTTGTTGCATACTTTACGGTGGTTTTACGATTAATGAGCTCCAATGCAATCACAGTAAAAAACAAACAAAGAACAAACACTTTGTCCACATTTTATAAATAATCCTTGGCGATATTGAAGTTATTAAATGATATTAAGCACAAATAAAGCCATCAAGTAGTCGCCATAAGTCTAAATATCTACATAAAATTTTACTTCTAGTAAAAAGTTTATAATTTCTTCAGTTTAAAAGTTAATTCCTCCGTCAGTCAGTTCAATATTCCTCAGAGATATTTATGGCTATTTAAAAATTGCTTTATTAATGCCGCGAAGAACTGAATCGATGCCAAAACTCTGCTTGTAGCTTAATTTAATCAGCTACTAGTTATGAATTCAGCTCCTAGCCGCATTAATTTAGTTACTAGCCTCACGAATTCAGCCGAAAAAAAACTAAAAAATAATAATAAATTAATCTTTAAACAATTTAAACTATTCAGCGTAATGATTAAGATTTCAGTACCCGAATAATATTAAGCGGTCATTCGAGCAATTCCGCCATCAGTTTCTATTTAGTCATCAGTCCATTTTCACTTGTTAACAATGAATTTTGCAGTTTTATTATTTTTTTCATTCAGGTTTTATTCGCATGAAAAAATTGCGAATGTGAATTTTTTATACGCAAACAAATTTTCTGTAAAACATAGTAAAAATACCTTTATCGAAATATTATTCAAATGACATATTTACAAGAGTGCAAGAATTTAATTGTCCATTTTCACAGACCACAAATTGCTAAAAAAAAAAACTGCTTTTGTGTACAAAATCAAGTTACTCTGCTGCTAATTTATTTGTTCTCGCTCGTCAATATTGACTGTAATATCGTAAATAAACAGTCATTTGTGGCTTTATAACGTCCGAAGAGCTGACTTAATACACAATTTTTCTATACGTAATTCAGCCACTGGGACAACATCAGCTTCATTCGGTCCAAGCCTGACTGAGCTCGACTCCAAGCCAAAGACAAGTCAATTTCATTTCCATAATTTTCACATAAAACCTCAAAGTAAAAGCCCAAAATCAACACTTTATTAAATCCTTGCTTTCGTCCTTAACTTGTGAGCAATCAGTGTTAAGTTGGTGCTTCTTGTCGTTGAGATGTTGTCTGCTGAGACAACAGACGACATGAGAGAACCGACAACAGATGTGAAGCAACAGAAGCTGCTGTAGATGCAGCATCAGCCGCTTTTATGTGGTCTCAGCAAAAGTGCAGGTATGTGTTACACTTGTATTCACACACACACATACACACACGCACACACCACACATATAAACGCAGTCTAACAAACACCAGCTACATAAATTAGTCTTCATGGCTTTAACTAACTTGAATGTGGTTGGGAATCTTTTGCACAAGGATTTGCAACTTATTGACTTTAATGTTAATAAATTTGCATTAGAAATGCATTAGTCCGTGTGAGTATTGAACATCTTTATAAATGGTTGTGTTCCTGGCTATTTATTAGGTGTGTGTGGCTGTGTGTGTGAGGGGCATTGTTGTCTATGGTGAGTGCGTGTGTGTTCTTTACTTAAATAAACTCAAAAATATATGCGCATAACTTGAAAGCTGTTGTTAAATGTTCCAACAAATTTATTTGCCCTTCTACGAAGAGTAAGAAAGAGATAGGGAGTGAAGGGGACGTAAAGCATTAAGGGGGCGGTTGAGAGAAGAAAAATTGTCACTCGAAATGTGTTTGTTGCTTGTGGATTAACTTGTAAAAGATAGCAGCAAGATGAAGTCGAAAACTCGTTGGAAATCTTCCAAGAATATTCTTGTATTAATATCGAACTCCTAAATGTATGCAACCCTTTGACTCTTCGAAAATGAATATCCAAAAGCGTTAATGTTAATTTTTCAACAGGTTTCAGACGGAGATTATATCCAGCCTACAGCTGAAGGACTAATGAAGAATATTTTGGATAATTCCGTCTATTGTGAGTTTTTGCTTTCGATATTTTTGCTAGTTTAAAACAAGTAAAGTCCATCGTTGCGTGGATTTCTAATGGATTCAGCGCATATTCAGCAATGGAATGAAATACACTCGCATAGTTGTGGGCGACATTCAGCCATAGTCACCGCAAAAGTGGTCTTATTCCGGATGCAATCAAACATATTCGAGCAGCAGCTCTATGCTCAGCGTAGACGTATTCAGCGTACATTTGGACTAATTCAGTGTGCGATTGGACGTATTCAGCATACATTTGGCACACATGCATAAATATTCAGCGCACATTGGGCCCAGCTACAACGTTCCGCACACTTTCAGCCACATTCCGCACACATTCAATATGCAAGCCATTTATTGATGATGCCTTTAAGTTATTTCCTGACCATCACCATGACTAACAATGCTGAATTGGTTAGAAAATGAATTGCGAAAGCGAAGGCAGCAACACGAACGGGCAAAAAGCATTTAAAAGGGTGAATGATAAATTTGAGCAGAGCGAAGGGCGGTCGAGAGTCTGTGCGGGTCCGTAGCGGCGGCTGCGGGTCGTACGGACGGATGATGAATAACGAGCATGCATAGAAATTGATTTTTAAATTAATAAACGTTTTGGTCAGCTACAAGAATTACAAATTTATGGCCACACAAAAGGTGAGAGCGCGGAAGAGGAGCGCATAGAAGAGGTTAACAAGAACAGCAGCAAAGAGAGGACCTCAACCAAAGCTGAAGCAAAATGCAGAGACTAGGAAGAGGAATGAACACAAACATTAAAGCGAAAAAGCAATACAGACGAGTTTTTTCTATTATCTTTGCATATAAATCTTTGTATTTTCTTTACCCCACAGCAGGTGTTTTTTTCGTTTGCTTACGTTTCTGCAACCCTGCTCATTCCACATCCAGACACACTTTACAACGTATTTCAATTTGCAATGTTTCTGTTTCTAATTTTATTTTCCATTCAGCGTCGTTTTTTTTTGGTGCCGCGGCGGCGTTTTTCTTGTTCTGTTCTCGTCTTTGAAACATATTTTTCTTTTGTGGTTTTAATTCTATTTCCACTATAAATTGTTTCACTTCTCTCGTGGCCTTTTATAATGGAATCTTCCGTCGTGAGTTCATATACAGACATTCAGAGCAGCAGCAGCAGCAGCAGCAGCTGAGAAATAAAATGAACTGAAGCAGGATCGACGAGAAGAGGGGGACCCACAGAAAGCGACAGCGTGTGATACTTGGCGGCCAGTGCAGCACCACCCAAAACAGCTATACAGCCATTCCCACAAAGCAATTCAGCAAAAGACAACGGCAGATAGGGAAATTTCAAGCTATGCAACTAATTACATTTGCATATTCGTGGTTTCCACAGTTTTTGCAGCTTGTGCGATGGCGACGACGACGACGACGACGACGATTTCCCTAAGAATTCCTAATATGTTCAGCTTAAATGCAATTAACGCCATTTTTGAAAGTTCCTTCATTCTGCGGTCAGGTAGAATCTAAGGTTTTATACACCTTTGAATGAGTGAGGCTGCGTTTGTTGAAAGTTACGTTTTTTTTAACTTTTTACGGAATTTTTCCCCAGTCCGAAATGAAATGCGATTTGCGACATTTTCCAGATTTTGGTTTGTTTTAGAGAATTCAATTAAGCATTGCTTTGTGCGTCTGATGGAACCTTTTATTTATTTATTTATTTATTTATTTAAAATGTTTGCATAGATAAAACAGGAAAATAATATTATTTAAAAATAGTGAAGTCCTTGGAAAATTCTAAAAATTTTAAATTATTAATGAATGAACTCAATATTAATAATTATCATTTTAATTAACAGAAGGAAAGGAAACAGAAGGAAAGAGGAATATTGCCAAAAAGCGATTCAATTCAATTTAATCCTCAGACGTATTTAAATAATAAATTTGTTCAAAAGTAGAAAAAAAAGAAGGAATATGAATAAACTCACAGAGAATAACAGACATTAAAATATATGTCATAATTAAAATTATCTAAAAGTTAATCTTTCATGAAAATCACGTAATGAAAAATAAAAAATCATGTCTGCTTTTATGAAATTAATAAAAATATAATTGTCGCCGCTGTTATGCATGAGTTTTTGTGGATATATGCTGATGTTGCTATTCATGTTATGGGACTATTTTTTTAATTAAAAATTTGTTGCAATATAAAATAATTTCATAATTAAAACTACTGTTGCTACGGGAGGAAAAAAATATATGTAATTATATTATATACAGTATAACGAAGGATATAAAAACAGACGTAAATAAATCATGTTTATTTATTTTCGGTGTTGCTTTTCTTTCTTTTAGCGAAATCAACCAGGTTTTTGTTTTGTATAATTTCCAATTAAATGCATTCGAGTGTTGTGTGTGTGTGTGTGTGTGGCTGTGTATATGTGTGCATTTATACTAATGTGCGAATTTGCAATTATCACGTTTTTAGCTTCTTTTATAACGCTTCAAAGTCCCCTCCTTCATTTAAATATTTCCCCTCACAATATTCACTCTTCTGGAGCGCATTTGGACTCGGTTTTCGTCCGCATTTTCCCTTTCCCTCATCTAAAATCGTTACATTTAATGAATTCACACTCTTAATTCCGAAACATTTGCGTTAATTTACTGCCAAGTCTTACAAATAACAACCTGCATCCACCTCCATTTTCACTACCATTTATACTACTATTTATACTACCGTTTCTCCTACCATTTCTCCTACTTTTTTATAACTACCTTTACCCTCTAATGCTATTACTTTTATTTTTATTTTATTACTTTAACACACATGAAACGGTTCGTGAGCTCGTTGTTGCCTTTGCCATTGAAGATATATTTTATTGTAGCGTTTTCCTACTGTTGCTGTCTGTCTGCTGTTCAGTGTACACTTCTTGTCTCTTTCTACTCCTCTCTTCCTTTCCGCACTTCTCTTTTTATATCCATTTTCCTACAACACGTACCATGAAATTTTATTAAAATTTATTCGAACTGTACTCAACGGTTGCTTGGTTGCGTGTGTTCCTTTTATATATACACACACACATACACATGCATCCATACATACACAAACATGTGTGGCTCTGGATTTGTTGTTCCTTCAACTGCAAAGTTTTATAGTTTATTTGAAAATAGAAACTTATTTTAATTTGCTTTCCGTCGATTGAACAAACAATTGTCGAATTGGAAAAGAAGGCGTGGCTTGAGAGGGATTAAACCATATCTTGCTCGATCATCGTTAATAGAATAATTATTATTTTCATTATATCATAGTTCAAAGTAGACAAAAATCCAATTAAATAGATCTCAAAACTTACTTTAAAATATTAAAATTTTTTTTGAATAATTTCGAGTGGAAAATTTATGAAAATAAATCGCGCCAAAAACAAAGCGAATGCATCACACGCAGAATTAGTTTTAAATCCTTCATTCCCCACTCCCTATCTCTCTTTTTCTCACTATCTCTATCTCGCTCCCACTCTCTCCATCTCATTAGATATGATAACGGTTTCTATAATGCTTGACTCACGCCATTTAAAGTTGAGTTCATGCCAATCAACATGCATCAAAAGCCTGCAATTCGGCACGCGTCGCCTAAGCGTATGCAATGCAATTGGTTTAATTATGTTGATCGTCGCTAATGACTTGTTTTAAATAGAGTTGGGCTACATTTGATAATAATCACAATTCTAATTGATCGATTTGTAGCAAAGCGCTTGTTATGCTACGGTTTGCTACTATTGCCTACAGTTAGGCGCAACGTACTTGTGCATCGGTGGCTTTATGCTATTTTCTAATTGTGATTATTAAAAAATCAATTGATTTGACGAATTACTGCTCAATTTTGTCTAAACGTAAAATTCATAAAATTCGTAAAAATGGGATTAAAATAATGAAGCAGCATTTTAAGCTAAAATTTGGTGCTAAACTATTCACAATAATTAAATTGTTATTATTTGAGTATTATTAAATAATATCGTATTGCAGAACTCATTTATTGAATAAATAAATCACTAGAATATAATTTTATTTCAGACAAAATGCATTTGTGCGAATTATTTAATTTTTGGATATTGAATTCAGTGCGCAAGAAGAAAAAAAATCAACAAAATCATTTCACTCCAAGAAGATTTAACGCTTTTATGATTATAACAATAATAAAAGAAAAAACGAAATTAAAAACAAAAAATAAAAATCTGAAATATGAAAAATTAAATTAAATTAAATTAAAATTATATTAAACTTTTTTGAACGTCTTTAAGAATTCGACTTATTTGATTGCGAAAAAATGGTTCAAATATTAAAAATTAAATTAAAATTCAACTAAATTAATTATCAAGTGTTTAGTACTTCTGCATTTTAGATTATTTAATGGTGAATTTAGACGTTTAAAATTTATTTATTTACAAATAAAATTCTCTGTTTATTTAGGTATTTAATTTCATAAAACTTTTGCTTAAAATTTAATTTAAAAACAATAAAAATAAGCAATGGCAAATTTAAAAATATTTCTTTTTTTTTGCTGTGTTTATTTTAGATTTGAATTTTATTTTGTATTTGATTGAGCCTTTTTTTGTATATTATTATTATAACTTCATATAAATTCAATAACAAAATATAAACAAGATTGAAGAATGTATTGCCTAAATTACGCTCTAGGACGAATAAATCAACTGAAGTGGGCAATAAATTGAAAATAACAAAGTAAATTTCGTAATAATAAAAATACAAAATGGAAATTGAAATTTATTGATGCTTTTTAGCAAATTGTAAGTATGAAAAAAAATTCAAATAAAAGCTGTAAAAAATATTGTTAACTATAATGCATTACCTCAAAACCATATTCGAACAACTGTATCAAACTTCTGGATAAAAAAGAAGAGAAACGCTGCCGAAGTTTACACAAAAATACAAATTTTAGTATTAATTGATTTTGTTCGATGGCGTAAACGGTTAAATCGATTTTTGCTCTGCAGTTGCTCAGTTGAGAAGTTTCACTGGCCGCAATTCGGTGTCACTGAAGCCTTGCATAACATATGAATTTTTCTCCAATTATCTTCATCTGCGTGCATTTTTTCAATTCGTAATAGTTTTTTGCATTGTGCATTTTGTTTGCATATTTGCAGGCGTAAACTGAAATGACCGCAATGAATGCAAAAGAATATCCACAGCAACGAATGAACGAATAAAAAACCCACAACAACAGCAACAACAAGTACAACAACAACAACAAATAATATAGTAACACACCCAAATCGACCAACGTTGATCGTCCTTTTATAGTGCGGTGTTAATTGAGCGCAATAAATCGGCTCTTTGCAAAGGCGAAAAGTATTTCAGCCCTTCAAAACTCATTCCATCATCCATTCATCCTCCGCAAGAGTTGTAACAACAACAACAACAATGACTGAAGTTAACATAGGAAACGGTTCATTGTCGGCTCGCTGGCGGAGGGAGAAGCGAAAAGAAATGGTCAGCAAAATCAGCATTTAGCAAAATCCTCGCCATCGTCGTGGTCAAATTCATCGTCAGTATCATCATCAATATCCTTCAATTAAAATAATTTATCTATAAAAATTGATTGAAAAGATTTTAGCGAAAAAAACACAGCACATAAATTAAGTCTCCGTGCGAAGCGGGAAGGGAAACGGAATGAATCGAGTTTTGTTGATTGTCAAGAGCAAAAAGTCGATAAAATAAAGCAATAAAACCAATTTTTAAAGTGTATTTTCATACACATTGAAACTAACCACAAAAAAAAAATAAAATTCAAAAACAGTTCTTGAAAAATTTCACCAATTCCAAAAGCAAAGGAGCAAAAAGAGAAAAGGTTTACAAAGGGTTTCCATCGCATGAAAGGAGGAGGCGGAGGAGTTAAAGGCGCTTGATTGATCCCTTCTGTTGTTTCACTTTTCCCACAGATTTGTTTGTTATTCTTCCTTCGCCTCCTCTGACGATATCTCAATTAGTTGTTTGTTTATTTACTCGTGGTTCTCGGGGAAAAGGAGAGGGAAGTTTGAAGCGAGAAACTTTTGTCTTTTGCTTTGAAGAAATCAGTGAAATTAAAGCTGCAGTCACAATAACACAAAAGAAGGCGGAAAACTAATGGAAACAGTGAATTAAACATGATAAAACCAAAATAAAAGCAATAACAGCAAAAGCAATGTCTTAAATAAGAAGTATCACAGCCGAAAAACCAGGCAAACAGTAAAAAAAGGTAATAAAAATTGAAAAAGAAGCAAAGAAATTGAAATTTTAGGTATTAAAATTTTATTTTATTTTTATTTTTATTAAGACAAATGGATTTTTAAAAGTGAATCTAAGTAAATAAATTACATTTAAATTGCAATGGATTTTAGAGAAATGCGCTGAAAAAATGAACTGCATATTTCCAGGAACAACATTTTTTTTTAGTGCAATGAAAAGTGACATTTAAAAGCGAAACAACAACGAATTTTTTCTCTCTATTCGGTTTTTTTCTTAATTTTTTCACATTCTGCAGTAGTTCTCATTTCTTTTATTTTTTCTCTTGTGGTTTTATTATTTTAGAGCACTTCTTCTGAACAAAAAACTGTTGAGAGCAGTGGAAAAAATTATTATTGCTGTAGATAACTCTCTTTATCGGGTTCTCTGTCTGTCTCCTTTTTCTCTCTCTCTCTCCGTCTCCATTTCTACTTTTCTTCACCACATTTCCTTGTCTATTTACTTTAATAGAATTTTTCTATGCTTCGTTTCGTTTTTAGTATCGCTTTTTTATGCTTTTAACTGTTCTAAAGAATGGACGATAACCAGGACAAGAAGCTGATAACAACCCAAGGCAAATGTACATAGAGAGCGGCTGGGAGGAGGAAAAAAGGAGCAGGAGCAAAAGCGACAGTGGCAGCCTGAGAACAGGGAATAAATTTGAATAGAGGAAGGAAAGGAAAGGCGCACAGAGTTGGGTTAAGTTAGGTTAATGATGTATAGAAATTTTTGCTGAAGAAGTATTTTTATTATGAGCATCTATTTAATGGACAGGAACGTTTATGAAATGCGTTATCCTTTTTTATGCGTCTTTTTTAACCATTCTGAAAGTTGGAGATGGTCACGTTTCAGTCTAGCAGAAGAACCTCTTCGGCAGCTTGCTCCAACTTCTCCACGGCGCTGAAATGATGTGGTTGAAGGGCGGAAAAGCGCAAAGGGACGATGTTGAGGAACTGAATGTTGAATGTGGGGCAGGAGGAGGAAGAATGGAATGAACGACCTTGATATTCAAAAACCTTTTCCCTGTAATAACTACTTTTTTGCCGTAAAGGTTCCTCGATAAAATTGCTTTTTATTTTTTCAATCATTGAAGGCGATAAAAAACTTTAAATTTGTTTCGTAAAAAATGTAAAAATTCAAATGAAAAAGTCAACTTTTTCGTTGTTAGTTTTGAACCAAAAACGAAAGGGAATAATAGAAAAATGGTCCGTAATCCCTTGGTCCCTTCGGGTCCCTTGTGCGAAAAGCTGTTTCCCTTCTGCCGTCGTCCATTTCCTGTGCTTCTCCTTCCACCGTTCAGCCACTCATCAGTCGCAACCCTTTTCCATTCCTGGTCTTCATTTCTCTTCTGTTGCGATCGTACAGCACGAATGTGGCCCGGACGAGCGCTCGGCCCATCGACCGCTTGGATCGAAACTTATGCTTATCATTGATAAAACATCACCGACGCGTTGTCTGCTGAACAAATGTCAAAATCAAACAACGCAGAAGCGATGATTTACGACTTGACGTTGGTTTTATCTGCAGCTCAGCGGAAATGTAAAAAGCAAAGAAAAAAAAAAAAACAACAACAACAACAACTCAGAGCAACATGTCAATATGGCGGCTGTTGGTGACAAAACGAAGCCAACAACACGAAACTGAAGTAATACTATAAAACAATGAAAACAGCGAAATATTTCCTATAAAACCGTTATAAGCAAACAACTACAGGAAAATTCATTCAATTTCTGATTTTTTGAAATTTAACGATATATAAAAAAAGCTTCTCGTAAAAACAGAAAAAGTAAACGTAAAAGTCTTCAAAAATTCAAGGAGAAAATTTCAAAGTTCCCTAAAAGTATGCAAAGTTTGAAGGGGATTCTTGGAAGTTTCGTAGACAATTGCGAATATTTGACAAACACAATTTACATAAAAACCTTAAACGAGTTATTGAGATATTTTTGAGGCCGATTCAAAACATTGGTAAAGTCACAGATAAATTATAAACATAACCTAAAACCAAGCGGTAGCTGTAACCTAACGGGAAACTACATTTTCCAATGGATACAAAAATTGTGACGATGTTTAAAGCATTAATTAATATTATTTTCTTTTTTTTATTAATATTAAAAAATAAAAAAAATACTTAAAAAAAAGAGAGATTTTAGTTATAATTTTAATTATTTTTTCTACTTCAACATCAAATTTATAGCCACGAAAATGATCATTCGTTGATAGTGGAAAAACCAAGTTTTGATTAAATCAGATATTTCAAAAATGTCACTGATGATGCTCGAGAAGATGAAGGAGAGGAGTAGCAAAAAGATGCCAACAATAAATCATGACTTTACATGAAAATGTAAAAAGAGAGGAATTTAAAATGAAAGCATAAAAAATGTTACAAAAACGAACAAAACCAGCGAGTGACACAGAAGAGGACGATTCTGTCTCTTTCCACCCCTCTTGGCACTCGCTCTTATTCACACTCTCGCAACACAAAGTTCTAAAAACAAGTTTTATTCAGTCGATTGCTCAAAATCTTGGCATTTATTTTAATCTACTTTGGTATGTGACGCGTAACACGCATTCATCACTCATTCGCTCTTCTTCACTGCTGGCTGTGGATTTATTACTCGATGTTATTACATATTTTGCCAAGTGCGCCTTTCGGACAGTGTTGCATTTGAAGGAAGAAAAACAGGGCAACAAAACCGCACGAACGTCAACTCGACTTTAAAATTAACGTCTTTATATGTTTTCCGGAGAGTAACAGAGCATAAAACGGGGGAGCAGAGATCAAGAAAAAGCATCACAACTTGGGATATAATTTAAATTAAAAACTGCAAAGAAAATGCTTTAAAATTATAGAAATTTATAGAAAATAAAAGCAATTTATTAAAGAGAATATAAAAAAAAGGATTTAAATTTCTCATATCAAAGAAAATACATCAAAAATTTCCGATATTTGCAAAACTACATAAAAATACATGAGGAAAATTCAAAGTTTATTCTAAATTGGAGTGAAAAGAGTTAAGAAAAAGTGGATAATTGCGTGTATTTACAGATTAACTAATAACTTCTTTGAAAAAACATCGAATTTGTTTGGATTTTCGGGAATTATTTGGTAATTTAAGCATTTAAAGACATTAGAAATTTAATTTCTCTCTGAAACATTTGTCTAATATTCAATAATTTATTATTAAATTTTAAACTGAATTTGATTTATGCTTTCCGCATGAGGGATTCGGTAAGGACCAAGTCTAATCCCCCAAAAATAACCACCGAAAGAGGTAAAATACATTTAAGTTGCGAGGCGAAAAGCAACACTAAGGACTGCAGCAATAGCAAAAAACTCCAGCAGCACAGTTCGAAAACAAGATTACAAGAAACAGCTTGAAAAAAGTGGCTAAAAGTTCGTGACAAATCCTTGTGATTTACATTGCAATTTACACAGCATCGTTTACATGAGTCAACAGCAAGAAAAACACAACAAAACAACGGAAAAAGGGCAGGAAAATAAACAAGGAATGAGCTGAAAACAACTCTGATGCTGAACAAAGACCGACTGATGTCGATATATTAAAAGTATGCATACATACAGACATGAAATAGATACGTCGACGACATACAAACATCCGCTGATGCGTACCCAATTTTTTGTTCGATGTGCTTCAGAAAGTTTCTATGGAAATTTATGAAAATGTGTGAGAGTTTTTTGCGTAATGTGTTCAATACACATACAGGAATAAGTATATATGTATGTGTCTAAACATCAGTCACAGTGACAGCAGCGAAGCAACGTAAAATCTACATCGAAAAAGAAGAAAAACAGAACGAGCAAGGAAAAGATTTGAGTTTTTGTCGTTGGTACGATTTTGCATTAAATCCATTTTAAAGCATTTGTGTGTGTACTAATAGCATTTAAATTTCGGTTTTTCTTTAATAAGTTTTCTTTTGGATTCCCCAAAATATGCAACGCTTTCTCTAAATTGCTAATTTCAATGTATTTCGCTGCTTCTTGTCGTCATTAGCTCTCAAGTTTGCGAAGCCTTGTAACTTACTCATCACCGACGCGGCTTCCTTCCCCTCCTCAGCCAACCCTCGCCCCCGCGATTTTCATCACTCTGTCTACACGCGAAGTCTTCTTTAATTAGAGGACTTTGGAAGATGACAAACGCAGAGGCTAAGAAAGCTGGATAAAAGGAAAACTCTTTTGAAGAAATTAACACAAACTCTGCAAGTCTTTTCCGTTCTTTTCTTGCATGTGTTTTTTGTGTTTTTTAGCAGCTTTCGTTTTTTTGTGTTTCCTTTTAAACTCCACTCAACTTCAAAAGAGAAACAATTAAGGAAGCGGCCGCGCAGCTGCTACTGTAACCATTTAATTGCAACACACTCACTGCAAACGAGTGCAAGCAAAAGAAGCCAAAAAAAAGAAGCAACAATAAAAGCCTGAAAAATGCACTGTAACAGTTTTAATTTTGGTTCGCTTTCTTGTAATTTAAACACTTGCTCGAATTATGCATTGTATACTTTTAGGTGGATCGTTTAAAAGTATATATTTACGTTTAAATGTCCAATTTAATCCTTTTAAAGGACAAAAAGCATCTCGAAATACAGCAATTAAACTAAAACTGTGCAAAATTTTGGTTCATCGTTCGCAGTTTCGTTCTGAGTTAATTAAAAGACTCAAAATCGATACAAATTCCCAAATGATTTTAATTAAATGCTGAGAAGAGACGTGAAAATAGAAAATGAAAATATTTAGCAATCATTAAAAGCCAATGGAAACGTGTATGTAAAAAATTTCTCCAAAAGCTGAACTTCATTCGAATATTTCGACTTTTCTCCCCTCTTTTCTCCGCCTCCATCAACGTCCTCTCCTCTTTTCCTTGCTTCCTTCTCCCATCCTTTTCTTCTATAGCTTAACTTTTTTCGTATTTCCTTGTTTGTTTGTACGCATTGCAGTATTTTAAGCACATTTAAGCCAATTTTTCTGTTGTTGCTTAGTAAAACTTTCAGTCAATTTCGCCCTCTTCACAACCCTTTGCCACTCCCCTTTTCACCCTTTATTTAAATACATACATTATGCATTATGCATTAACCAACGATAGAAAAACGATGATTATTTTCATCGCCTTTCAAGCGACAATGCAATGTTTTCAACAACGTGACGCCAAAAAGTAGGCAACTTTTTTATTATTTACTTTTACTGCTGTTGGCGTGGATCGTTTCAATTGTTTTTTTTTATTTGGATTTAGTTTGCAGAATAGCAAAAACATCATCCAAAACAAGTTTTTGTCACTAGAAACAGTTTTAAGGGCTATAGACCTCATTCCTTTGAATGTTTAAACAAGGACTAATTTAATAAAAATGGAATATTAAATTATTTATCAGTCGTAGAATAATTTAAGGTGAGGAACAGAGAAGCATTGAGTGACCTTGACTTTCTTTATACTTCCTTTTTTTGTCTCTTTTCCCAGCGTCGTTACTTTGAATTGCTCCTAAATTGACATCATAAATCATGCCATTTGCATAAAATTCCGAGATGGGTTTTGCGTGCTTTTTGTCAAAGCTGCAGCTGCAATGCACCAAAAAATGTCCAAGCAACTAACGATACTTTTGTATGTGCTACGCCATTTAAAAACGCCTTTTTATGGTGTATGTGTGTGTGTGTGTGTGTGTGTGTGTGTGTGTGTGTGTGTGTGTGTGTGTGTGTGTGTCTATCACGTAGCGAGCATCTCGATGATATCCTCATTTTTAAGCAGACGACGTAGACGAGAAAAATCAAGAAGAAGACAGTCGTTCACGAGCCATACGAAAAAAGGAATTTGTGTGAGTGTGGGTTTTTGTGTGCGCCTATTCGGCTATACTCCTTTCTACCTTTTATGCATAAGTAATTTTGATTGCTACGGATATTCACTGCGTTTTTGTCCACATGAGCCTTTATTGTGCACATAAGGTTTTATTGCGAATACGCCCACATTTGTATATAGAAAAGCATTTAATTAAAATTTCGCTTTTTAATTATTCTCAACACAAAAAAAAATTGAAAAGGATATTTTAGGCAATGGGCAGCTCGAGTGCGCTCACGAGCGTGTGCTGATCTTTTGCGTCTCCCATTAACTTCGTAAATAATAATGGCAACTTTTATTAATAACAACGACGATGATGACGAATGTGTTACAAAGTCGATTGTCGTCGTTTTCGTTGTTATCGTGAATGTCTTTTTAATGACGCAGCAAAAGTAAATGCACATGAAAAGTGCCCTTTTGTGCCCCATCATTCATTGAATTTAACTCTTCAAAAATCACTGTTCACATTAAAATTGTAATAGCATAAAGCAAAAGTATTCCCCACTCAAAAAAAAGAGCCTCCTCAACATCCTGAGAAGACGCCATGAAGATGATTCCTTCGTTTGATTACACAGAAGAGAAAAATTAACAATTGCTGCGCTACGTAATGGCGTAGAAGAGCAATAAATTGGTTTTTATGACTTCAGCAGAGGATCGAGCTTTATATTTTGCGGTTATGTTTATTATGACAAACTTTATGATTACAGTCGAATATAATAAATTATTAGTTAACTACGGAGAATGAGGGAGCCACACAGGGAGGGGCGCAGATGTAGTTCGGTAGTAGGCGTGGTCAGAAAAAATAAACATTCCGAGCTTCGGATGGGTTCAATATAAAGCAATAATAACTAAAGGCAAGCAACAGATTGTGTAGAGCTGAAACTAAATACAGTGCAATACACACACAATTACACATTTACGTACACAGCCGCACATACACATTACGGCTATCATAAATACAAGCTAAAATATTCCATGTTAGTTCTGGCGAAGTTTAGAACGAGTTGGGTGAAGGGAGAGAGGTATTCATTTAACCCGCAATAGATCTTTTTGAACTGAGCTCAGCATGCAACTCATAAAGCTGAAAACTTCTCCAGCAGCCTTAACGCAGCGGCTCAGCGTGCAGGATCAAAGTTTTGCTCATCAAGTTCCGCAAAACAACCACACCCACGACGATGTCGCCCACAACGACTCCCGGAAGCAGCGAGCAAGTTTCTGTGAAGTATTAACGAAAGAAAAAAAGCACTGGAAGTCGAAAAGACACATTTGAACATGGACTGCACGCTGTTTAAGATGTTATTGCATAGTTGCAGGCATCTTTAAATTGAGATTTAAAAGCAGTTGGCGGGGAAGAAGACCCACAATAATAACAACAAAAACAATGACCTCAAACTACTTTGAATGCTCAAGGAACGTATGTATTTTACACGACCGAAAAGTATGCAATGAAAAAGAGCCACAGCAAGGAGAGAAGGAGAAAGACAAGAAATCTTGTTCAAACATTAAGAAAAGAAGGAAAAAATAAATGTGTGTGTGTGTGTGTATGCGAGTGTGTGTCTTATTGTTTGTAAAGTTTTACTTTAGTTTTGAGCGCTTGAGATTATTGCGAAATTGTGTGGAAAATGTTTGCAATCGATTTGCTTTGATACGAATTAAGAGTGCGACAATTAAGACAAACACGATGCGAATGAATAATAGAATATATAAATTTGAAGGCAAATAAAACAGGAGGAAAGCGAAACTTTAGAACGAAAATTTTATTGAGACAATTTTCGGATTACGCTATAATTAAGGACAATTTTTAGGGAGGTGGAAATAAAGAAAAAACATTAATAATAATAAAATTAACAATGAAATGAAAGGAGTTTTTGAAATATTCAAGGGAGCTTTTAATTATTTAATGCTCACTTTTCCAAAACCACAAAAAAAAACAAATTCAGGAATCCATAAAAACAACGGATCATCGACTAATACCAACAACAACTACAGCCAAAAAAAAACACGATGAGACTTTCAGAAAATTTCAAATATGCGGACGTTCAAGGTATTTTAAAAGTGTTTTGTCAGCGGCTGTAAAACCGAAGCAATACCAAAAACCAAAGTAGAAACAAGAACAACAACAGAAAATATATAGAAGCACTGATGTGTCTACTTAATTAAAACGTGAAAAATCATCAACCCAATAACAAAATAAATCCATACGTGTAATGAAATGTGTCTCTCTCTTTTAAAGAGAGAGAGAGGGAGAGTGATGGCGATAGCGAGACAGACAGAGCCACACACAGATTATTTATTCTATGTATTTCGCTGATAATCAACAGAAAAGGGCAACAAACACCAGCGAACAATGAAACGGAAAAGGAAAATAAACGAATAAAAGCATGATTATTGTTGGACGTCAGCTGTGGTCATCTCCTCCCTGGCACGCCCCTTTCATTTCACAACACAACCCATCAGCCCCATCGAACCCCTTCGATCCAATCGATGAATTTTGAATTTTAAATATAATAAAAGAGATTTGCGAAACTCTTCCTAATGGAATGGATTAAAATCGAAACGAGTTTTATTTATTCCATTCATGAACCTTTGATGTGTGTGTGTTTGTGTGAGTGTGGATGGGATTTGAATTTGTGTTTATGTAGTAAATGAACACTGAAGCATAACAATGAAATGCTTCAGATTCATTTAAACATTTTAGAGATTATTTGTTTCGATTGTTGTTTGGAATTTGGGAAAATTAAAAATTTATTCTCAGAATATATTTTAATAACATTTTTTCACAAAAGGAAAAATTACTCAAAAAGGATGCAAGGACAAAATTGCTTCCTTTTTTAAACAAAAGGTAAAGATTTGCAGGTCAAAATAAAAACTTAAATTCACAAATTATTTCATTTAAATAAATGCTTGAATAAAATATAAGAAATAAAAAAAAATAATAAAAAAATAAAACAAAATTATTGAAAATTATTAGACAAAAATATGCATTTTTTAAATGAATTTTAATAAAATTAACTAATTAATTATTGATTTTTAAAGTACGTTGAATTGGGAAAATAGAATATTGAAAAGATTTCACATAGAAATAGAAAATAATAAATTAGAAAATATTTATAAAAATTAAATATTTTTCAATTAGCAACTAGGATTTTGTTTATTCTTTCAACGTCACGCCCAGATTTGCTCCATGTCCATTTTAATCCATGGACTGATTAAAACTTTATAAAGCGAGAAAGTAACAGAAAAATAAGGAAAACATTTTGACTTTGAGTTGGAAATCGTGTTGGAAAACGTTTCTATGCATTCGGAATTTGTTTGTTTCGAGGAATCAACTTGAAAATTATTAATTGCGTTGATAAACTCGATGGTGTTGTTGTTGTTGCTGTTGTTGGCGTTGCCTTTTAGGAAAATTTCATAATTGCAAAACAAATAAGCGGAAGTCGTTGGAAATGTTGAATGTTGCACCACAGCCAACGAGCTAATTAAGTGTGGTTTAAAAAGCGAATATGAAAAACAGCAACCAGCAACAACAACACCAACAACAGCAACAACAACAATAACAACAACAACAGCAACAGCAACAACAACAGCAACAGCAACAACAACAGCAACAACAACAATAACAACAACAACAATGACAGCAAAATAAAAGTTTATAGCAATACTGAATAAATAAATAGAAACCTGCAAAAGTCTCCAAAAAAAATAACAAAAAAAAAAAAATTATGAGCATCCCAACCAAAAAAAAAAACAACAAAAAAGCAAGGATAATGAGAATAACAATTTCCACGACAGCAACAAGAACAATCAAATCATCAACTGCCTACGAGCAGCACTAACAACCACCGCAAACAGCAACACGAACACGAAAAAAGGCCCCACAATAACACTATAATTAATGACAGCAACAGCAACAACAACAGCAACAACAACAACAACAGCAGCACCACAGACAGCACCAACGAGAGAGAGTACATTTTAGGTAATTAGTACAAAGATGTTGTCGATTTTTTTGTTGTCAGCGTAAAACCAAAAGAAAAACTAAAAATAGAGAAAGAAAAATTATAGTCCATATGGAATCAGTCGGAGCGAAAGGTAGGGAAGTGATGGACGCAGAGAGCGGAAGAGTGAGAGAGAGAGCGCAAGATACCAAATCAATGCGCATTTTTATTCTACCAGCGCGCATCGCTTCAATTTCTCCCTTCGACGACTTCGGCGCTTTTTCCTCTTCTCTTTCATCGTCCCAACAAGCGCTTAGCACCTCCAACGCCGCATTCAACCTCCCCCATCGCTTCCCATCGTTAAACTCATCTAACACATGCTTTTCCTAAAATACTAAGTACAAAAAATAATCACCGACGACGTGAAAAGATAATTTGAATTTTCCGCAGACATTAAATTAACCGAAAAAGAGGTTTGGCGCACCGCCGCGTTATTGGCAGCCATCGTCGACGTCCGCAGCGCCAGTCGACAGTCAGCAGGCAGCTTCAAATAAGCCAACATAAATGTTGGATTTTGTGGCAAGCAAAATGCTTCCTCAGACTCGTTTGCTACTCGGAAGCGTCCCCCGTTTGCCAACACTCCCTTGCTATGGCACTCGATTGCCAGCTGCTGGTGTTAAATACAGTTGAAGTGCTCTTAAAATTCCTCTTTTGTTGTTCGTGTTGGTATTCGTGGAGCTGTTTAACAGAGGCACTGAAGTAAATCATAGGTTGAGGTGTAAAAACCCTCTTTCCATCCCTCTCTCTCTCTCACGCTCATTCACATTTGCCACATCGAGAGAAAGAGGATTCATACTCGAAACGGAAATCATAGATAATGAGTCATAGAAACAGCGGGAAATTTTAATTTGTATGAGTGTGAAGTAAGTGAGGATGAGGATATCCTTCGTGGGGATGAACATTTGTCGGTGTGTGTGTGTGTGTGTGTGTGTGTGTGTAGGAAGTGTGAATGAGTGTGAGTATTCGTCTAAAAGAGATTTTGAAAATAGTAGTTACAATCGTAAAAATCGACTGAGCTATTCCTTTGATGAGTTTTTATATAATTCAGCATAAGTTTATTCAGTTAATTAGGTGGTGATTTTATTTAGGACAGGAAGTTCGTTAAATATATGTATACCAAATACTTTTGTCATTTACATTCGAATTTACGGCATTATTTCACCATTTTTTTAGTTTGTTAATGAAAATGAGTCACTTGGAAATCAGAAATCAACGTTTAGAATTCACGAAACATCCTTTTTAATTCGGAGTAGTCATTTGATTTACAATTGACACTTTGAGGTCAACATATTAAACATATTTATCCAAGATTATCTACATTACATTATTTACGACTTAACACTTAATTTCTTAATTTATTTACATCGAAAACAAGATGAACTTATGCTGAACTATAAATATGTAGGAACTAAAGAAAAAGCTCGTTTAATTATCAGTGCCGCCTAAATGTATGCCATGGCAATATGTTACAAAGTGCTGCAAACGTTTGGCTTTGTGTCGTGTTACTTTAATTATTAATATTTAATAGTAATTAGTATTTATTGTTAATATTTATAAATGAAAATCGAACCTTTGAATTAATTTGATTTAATTTAATTAAAGTTGAAAGACATGGTTTTAGTAAAGCTTTCATTAATCCGTATCTAATTCAGCATAGATTTTCGTTATTGGTTTCGCATGTTTTTGATAATTTGAATATTATAAATTAATAATCGAATCTGTTTGTATTAGTATTTTGCAATTAAATGCAATAAATAACAAAAGGTTTCGTATACAAAAGCAAAGAGGCAATTTTTTGTTGTGAAATCGCAGTAAGAAGTGGGAAATGTCATCGAAAATATCGATTTACTCGTCTTAGCATCAGCATAAAAGGAAGTTTATTTCAAGGAGGGAATGAATAAACAATATCATGATGCTGTTGTTTTGGAGTCCCCGAACCGATGGAGAATTCTATTTGCATGCATGTTGCAACATTAATGGAGTAAATAGAAGATCAAAATGACGAAAGGCGAAGGCGGAGAACAGTAGCAACAGCAACACAACGTCTACGGCAAACATTGGTAGATGTGTGCTTGGTAATTTTATTTAACGCTTTTAGCGCTGCCACAAACTTTCGACTTTGAATTTCCACCTACGATCTATGAAATCAGGACGCGGAAGAACACGATGCGGCAGCAGCAGCTCTTCGCTTGTTTTCATCTTGCGTTCACAAACAGCGTTCGAAGCTGAACTCCATCAGAATCGGCAGCAAAGGGGAACGTCACCCACGCAGCACCTCGTCTCCTCCTTCGCTGGAGATTGTTTTTCGTAGTGCGACTCCTTGCAGTGAGTCACGTTTGTTGCAGGTGCAGGAATTTATATGTTGCTGTTGCAGCTTCTGCAGTGACGTGGAGTTCGTGTCGTGCTGCATTCGCGTTGTCTCACATCGTCGTCGTTGCTGTTGTTTTAATAGTAGTAATTTTTTGGTGGCTTTTGTTGTTGCACTTTTCCCTCCTTCTTCGTCCCTCCCTGCTTTTCTCTTTGAAGCCGTACATCAATGAAACGCGTAAATCTAATTCCTGAAGCTGTTACCTGTTGAGAATTTTGATTAAAACTCATGACACCACGTAAAATTTCGAAATCGTTTTCACTTCATCACCTTTGACACATCGGAATTCTAATGAAAATGTCGAATGTGGAGGTTTGAACACAATGTCATCAATAAACAACATTTAATCATTAAATGCAATGGAGAATAAATAGATTTTTATTTTCAAAAAAATACTGCAAATTGAATATTTCATCAAAAGCTTTGAATGCAACAACAAATTCAATAAAGATCAAAGAATTCCGATTGGAAAACAGAGAAAAAGGAAAGGAATGCAATGAAGTATCAATCTATGATTAAATTTTATTAAAGGACATACGAGGACATCCCGAATAAAATGTCTACACAAAATTGTCCACAGAATTTGTGCCTTTTTGAATTAGCTTCATTAGGCTGATGTGTCCATGCCACGAAAACAGTAAATAAACTAAACTGAATTTAATATTTGTAACTTGAAACTGTTTCCTATATTGACAACCAACCAACACACACACACACACACTCACACGCCTGCACATGGATGTGCAAACATTTAACCACAGATGACTTTGTAGGACATTCAAAGAGCCACGTTGTTGCCTTGACTGAACTTTTGAGTCGAAATCAAAATCAAATCATGACCATGTTTGAGTTTTGCAACTGATTTTGACCCGAAGTTCAACGTTGAAGGCAGAAGATAAACTTTCCAAGTTGACCATACGAAAGGAAGAAACTTTGAACAGCGCAGAGGATTTCTCCTTCTCTCCGTCGATGGAGAGTCCCCCTGTTGATTTAGTTAAGTTTGTGATTGATACAAAACAAATTCATTGATAACAAATTTAAAGCAAATAAATTTAGTTGATCCTCCTTTGACTACGGACGAAGGATCGCAATATTTGCAAGAAGAAAGCCTCTTCACTCACCTTCGTAGACTGTGAGCGTTGCGTCGGCCGAGACAGCGTCGCCGACTCCATTCTCCGCTACGCATTCGTACGGTGCATCATCGCGGCCGGCTCGAACGGGTTCGATGCGCAGGATGGACACTCCGCCGGGCTGTTCAAGGACTGTGTAACGCGATTGAGTGCCTACGCGCGCGAAGAGAGAAATAAACAAATAATTAGGAATAGAAAAATAGGGGAGATCTCTTCAATTTAATATATTTAATTATATTTCACAATAATTCTTTATATATATATTTCACAAAATATTTTAATATAAACGTCGTTCCTCTTACCGGAAACTTTTTTGGCATTTTTGCGCCAAACAATCGATGGCGGTGGATCTCCTCGGGCCGCGCAGTAGAAACTCGCCACTCCGCCTACTCGAACGCCCTGATTTTGCGGCTTCTTGATGATCTCCGGTGGATCTGTGAAGAAGAAGAAGAAAACGTAATAAATAACAATGGAAACTGCAGAGACTGGCAATGAACGACGTCTGCCAATGAAGAGTCTACGTCACAAATTGTAAATTCTCCTTTTATTAATGTTAATAATTATTTCTGTTATTAAATATTTATTTTTACAGACTTTGAAGGTTTTTTTACAGTAATTTTTAAGCTCTGCTTTTTCATTATTAACCATTTAATTCACTTTTCATGCAGCTGATGAAATTCATTCAATTTTCATATTTAATTTTCACTTAAAGCGTCTTTCAGACTTCTCAAGTTTTTAAAGTTAAGTGAAAAGTGAAAAGTTTCTATTGTATAATCAACAGCCTTTCATTTATGGATGTTTAAAAAGTCACAGCGTCGTCTAAAGTAATAGGAAGTTAGTAATATTGTTTATCACGTCTTAAATTCGCTGCAGCAACTTTGGCCATTTATTAAATGCTCGCACTACGGCGAAAGGTGAATGAAACTCGTAATTTGTACGCTAAACATAATGGGAATGGAATTCGAGTCGAATATCAACATGTGTTTTGTACACTTTTACGACTTTTTTGCCGTCATCGTCGGCATCATCCTGCGCTTCGTCCCGTCTACCATTCCTCCGCTTTAAGCCGATTTCCCATTTCTTTATGTTTGCCCATATTTTGAGAGTGAAAATTGCGCCCTAACGTCGCCGTGGCTGCGTTTCTGTGTGTATCACTGTTATCAGCAGCTGTTAATACACTGCCAATGGGGCTGATGGACCCCCGCCCACCGCCCACCAACCCCTCACAACCACACACACACACAGCTCATCATCATTACGTGGCTGTGAACGTTGTGCACACAGATAAAAATACACACGGACGGAATGTTTGCGTACATGTTTATGCAAAAAATCACGCAACGCAAAGGAAACACCATTTCTTTTTTTTCCTCTCCTTTATTTTCGTTACGCTTCCTTCAATGTCCTGCTCTTAACACCGTAAAAAACAGATTTTAAACAAATCTCTTTTTATCGCTGCTGCTGCTGCACAGACAAACAAACAACGTTAAAAAACCCCGTATAAAAGAGAAAGGCGGGAAAAAAACGTAAAATCCAAAAAAAAGTAAAAGCAAACGCCGCGAAAATTTATAAAAATTCTGTAAATATTTCGTTGAGCATGCTTTTGGGATTTTCATTACAGCGTAAAAAGATTTCATCACAGCTGCATTTGTGTTTGTACCCGTTCGTTCGTGTGTGAACTACGTAAGCATGGGTAAAAAAAGCAAAAAAAAAAAAAAGAAAAACAACATCGAGGTGTATTTCGGTAAATAACAAGACTTTGGTTCACACGGAAAAATTGCGACATGATTCATTTCAAGTTAAATTCAATTAAAAACACTTAAGGTACTTTGTAACAGGCTTTACGTAATTAACGTAACAGTTTGTCAATGTGAAGAGGCAGCGGAGGCCGACACGATGCGATGAGTAAAAAAATATGTGTAAATCAGCTGTCGATTCTGTCTACTATTTGCAGAAATACGAAAAAAAGCATTTCGCGTATTGACAAAGCTTCACGTAACGTCAGTGTTTACGTTCTACTTTAAGAGACATTATAATGTTCATATGAAAATGTTTTGTGTATAAATAAATCTCGATGAAGAGCTGAAGGAATGTTTCATTGAAAAAAAATTAAAGTTCACTTGAATATCTTCATTTATTCATTATATTGTAAAATTTGACAGATGACAGAGAGTTTCACCCCAAAATTTCTTACGTAACTCTTTACAGTCACAATTTTACATAAAAAAAGTACATATTTATTATTATTAATTGCTTCAATAATTAATAATGGTTCATTTAGTTATGAAATTTATTATTATTTCTAATATTATTATTAATATTTTAAACATTTTTCTTTTCTAGAGTTTTTTGGTCATTACGTAGTTCACGTTACGTAATTTAAATTAAACACCAAACCAAAAACTTACGTGTTAAATATTGTATATACGGAAAATCCGAAAAATTTGCATCTGCAACACAGGAACGAAGATTTATTCATCGATTTTTTGATTAAGTTTATTTGTTATTATTATTATTAGACATTTAATTACTTTTCTTAAAAAGACATTTAGTTAATTTATAATAAAACTAGGAATAAAAAAATATTGTGATGTTATAATTATTAAAAATATTACTACACATTATTTAAACACGAGAAAAGTATCCAAGTTATTTTAAATATTTTTCATTTTTAGGGTCTTTTACATTGCATATTTTTTTTTATTTATAATAATTAAGTAATTATTATTTTTCTTAATAACGATTCCACGATTCATTTATTAAAAATCTCACTGAATTTGATTGGATTCCTAAACTCAGGTTTTCTAATAATTTCACTTTTTATTATGCATTTTCACTTTTTATTACACATATTTTATAATTTTTTATTGTTATTAAAAGTGAGTTTGTTATTGCTTTTACTGATTAAAGTTTTCGATCTTGGAATTTTCGAATAGTTTTTTTTCATTGGGAATTCTATTCTTAATGCTTAAATTATTAAAATAATATAAACACTAATATAAAATATCAAAACTTAAAATATTCTTATAAATTAATTAATTTAAATATAACTTCATTTATATACTTAAAAAGAGGAAGTTAAAGTCAAGTTATAATATAAGTTATTTTCGGAAATATTCAATTATATCTCATACAAATACGTATCATTAATATTCACTACAAATATAAAAATAGTTTATGCTACAATTTATAAATCAATTTCTAAAATTGTAAATAAAAATCGTAATGGAAAGGAAAACCATTCTTTAATCCTTAAACTCGCTAAAGCAGCTTTTCAAAAATGTTTCTTCATTAAAGCGACCGAAATAAAAAATCATTTTGCTCTGCTGTTACTTTACGTGAATGGAAGATTTTAAGCAGATTAAACAAGTAAAAAATAATGCAATAATAATTAAGAAGAGTATTTATTAGTTTAACACCCTCTAAATTATGATTTTAATATATTCTAGAATTTTATTTTCTACTCTCTGCGCGACTTCGTAGCGGATAAAGTTAATTAGAAAAATAATTGTAGAGCTTTGAAAAGAATCAGAAGATGTTGAAGCCGAAAAGATGTTGAAGCTCAGATGAGACGACATGAAATAGCGAGAAAAGGCTTGGAAATTACTGCAAGGAGGAAATCACGTTAAATAACGTTTTTAATTTGTCTTAAATTTGCTTCTCCACATGGAATTAAAGCGTAAATTTTGCTTCTCTACATGGAGTTTGCTAACTATTCAACTAACTGAATTTTAGTAATAGCATCTCCTGGAAGCATGCAATAGTTATTTGTCAAAAATTTATGAAACTCCTTTTGGAAGCGACTTTTTATAGGTTTCTTGCTCTTGTTAATGAAAACTGTGGATGAAATGACAGATTACATACGGCATTTCGCACAGCTGCAGTGTGCCCTCGGCTGGGTCATCGCAGTTGTACCTGCGACGCATAGATCTATGCAATCCTGAAGAGACGTCTGCATGTTGAACAGAAATTTTCGTACACTGTAGCAAAAATATCACTTGCTTTAAATGCATGTTTGGTGAGCGGAAAAACACACCAACAAACACACCTCTGCGTGTGTTTGTGTGTGTGTCACAGGGAGAAGTTGAATGAAGATGTTCTCTCACATTTCTCCTTGTGCCTGCTACTCTTCCATTCCAAATCACCCTGTATAAAATTCTTTCTGACTTTAGAAAGGTTGCTAAAATATGCACAAACACGGACACAATCACACTCACACACACACACGCAGAGCGAAAGTAACAGTTTTAGGCAAAAGCTGTCTAAATTGCATACGTCCAACGTTTTTCTTCCTGTTTTTCGTAGTTTTCCTTCGTATTTCCGTCTACAAAGTGACCGAGGGGAAGGAGATGGGGAAAAGCGAGTGACCAGACACATTTAAAATGTTTATTAAGTGTACTTCTGGGTAAATTGCAAGAGCCTTCAATTATTCATCAGTTCCCATGCGTAAAATGTAAAAATAAGTAAGCACAAAATTTAAATGTGTTTGTATGTGTGTCAGCTGCGTCATCACAACTCAATTAAACGATTTTTATTCACACAATTCACACAATGCATTTTTATACCCTACACCTTAAGGTTGAGGGTATATTCACTTTCTACCGGAGTGTGTAACGCATAGAACTAGACAAGATAGGTATGGAAAAGTATATATATTCTTGATCAGCATCACCACCGAAATTGAAATAACGATGTCTGTCCGTCTGTCTGTCTGTCTGTCTGTCCGTTGAAATCACGATCACAGGAGAACGGATTAAGATTTCAAAATGAAATTTGGCAAAAATATTCGTTGCTATGTTGGGGTGTTTCGTATTGAAAATGGGCAAAATCGCCCAAGGACCACACCTACTTTTTATATCGAGAGTGCAGGTACCTCTGTTTTGCCTATTAAAAAAGGCCATATCAGCATCACTTTTTGAGACAAGACAAGAAAATTTTATATGTAGGTTCAGACTAATGCTTCCAGTTAATATGCCAAATATGGGCGTGATCCGCCCACTTTAAAAAAAAAATTTTATATTTTTATTATTATTATTATATATCTATTGTATATTTATTATTAGATATATAATATATATATTGTATATATATACGAGTATATTATATCGCACCACTTCTAAATATATATACGAGTATATATGCAGCTTTAAGGTGTAGGGTATTTCGGCTACAGCCCGGCTGTAGACAACACCTTTACTAGTTATGTGTATAAAAAAGAACAGAAATATTTTTTTTACGAGGGAAAAAAACTCTCTATACATGACATTTAATTTTGTAATATTTTGTAAATAATTAATTTGATGCTCTTTCGAATGGATGAGTTTGGAAATGAGCCGCAAACATTTCAATTATTTTAGCGTTAAATGGAGAAGAAAACAGCATTTAGTCAACAGCCAATGAAAATATATAAAAATACAGCCGACGGTTTGATGACTTTATGAAATATTTCTAAGAATGGGTTAATACAATCGAACTTAACTAAATTAATAAAAAAAAAAATTAAAAAAAAAAAGAAAAAAAATTAAAATAAAATTTCGTATCGTACAGAAACTACTTTAGTAAAAGAACTAACAATTGTACATTCTTATTCAACAACAAAAAACACATTGAAGTGGAAATACTTTAGACAAAATGTCAACCAGCCAACAAAAAAAATCCACAAAGCAACCATCACTAAGCCAAAAAGCCAACGCCGACAACTTGAAACTTGTCCGTCGTTCGTCGCCGTTGACAATTTTAGAAAATTGATTACTATTGATTATGTGATGGAAAGCTTTGTTTTCGCCTTTTTGTGGAGTGAGTCTCCTGCAGTTCGCCGCTCTTCCAACCTTTCTGATCGGTCGCGTGAGAGCGATCCATAAATAATAAGAATGACAGCTAAAATTTCGATGCTGCACAAAAGGAAGATGGATGAAAATGGAAAAATTTTGCAGGTGGTAAAATTTTATAATAAAAAAAAAAGTTTAGAGAAGGAGAGCAGAGAGATAGAAAGAGACAGATAGAGCGAGAATTGGCAGCATAGATCAGAAAATCAAAGTCTCTCGGGAGACATTCATTAATGTGCAACATGGCGCGAAGGAAACGCGTCTCAATTGATAGGAAGCGCGTTTCTGAAATAGCAAAAATTTAAATAAAAAATATCGATGTTGGTGGAGTAGACTTAACACGGGAAAAGACCTGAAACATTATCCTAATCCAATACTACGAACCTAACCCCATTTCCCGTTTGCGAACCCTTCGACCACAGCTCAGCCCCATTTATCCTTTCTTCTCCTGACGCTTCTGACGCAATTTAATTCACGTCCTGCTGCTTGAACGCAAAGCTAGTAAAGTGTGAAAAAATGAAAGGACGAGGAAGCGGAGGAGAGGAGAGGAGAGGAGAGAGAGAAAAAATATTTTAATTTATTTGCACTGAGATATTCGACATCCGCAGCCACCTGTAAAATGTGAAAATCATGTCGAAGCCCCGCTGTTGGTCTCTTTTTTTCTCATCGACGACGTGAGAGCGCGCTTCTAAGCGGCGACTATAAAAAATGTACGGAGATGTATGTAAAAAAGAAACAGCAACAACAACTGCACAAGCGCCATGAAGCGAATGATAGTGCAAAAGAGACCGAGAAGGAGGAAGAGAGAAGAGGATCCTTCCTGCGATGGCATAAATTTCAAGTACGAATGCATTTTAAAAATTGGACGGTGTTCGGTGTCGGTGGAGGTCGCCGCTGAGGTCAGTGCGCCGCAAGGTATGCAGCGAATTTTTGTCATATTGATTTTGCAATTTAAATGATGCTAGCAGAGGTGGAAAGACGGCCGCAAAAGAAGCGCAGCGTTATCAAAATTAATATGTTAACAGTTGAAGCACTAAAATGAAAGCTCCAGAAAGGAAACACCGAAACCTTTTAAAAGCTTAAGTGACAGCGAATCAATTAAAAAAAAAATTAATTTAATAGTAAAAAGAGTAAAAAACAAAATAGAAAAACCTCACGTGAAAGTGGAAAATATTGTTACACATTACGAAGAATATTTTCAAGATTCATAATTAAAAATAATAATCCAACTATTCTATTCCCTTTTATTCTATTCTCTATTCTTTATTCTATATTCTTTGATTTTCTCTATTCTCTATTTCTATTCTCTGTTCTCTTTTCTATCCCATATTCCTTATTCTAGTCTATTATCGATTTTATTTCACTATTAATCACACTCAAAGATAAAAATCAGTCCGTTTTATCTTTTCACACTTGGTTCCTTGAATTCGTTCTGGTGCATTACTTAAAGTAATAAAATAATCGTTGGGTTATTTCATTTTTTTTTCCATTATAACCCGACATTATCTGAGTTGCTTTGGAAGTGGATTTTATAACGCACCACGAGCTGCGTTAACCAAACCATTAGCAATCATGTTTCAACTGTTTTGTGAGAGGGTCTCAATTTAAATCTATTACAAATAAATAGTTACACGTACGAACTAACTAACTAACTATATAACTGTACACGTAACGGGAAGAAGTAACAAGAACAAGAACATGAAAAGATAAAGTGAAAAAGCAAAAGAAAAAAAAATGAGTGACAAACTTTTTTATAGAGCAACTCAATGAACTTTCCAAATAAGAAGCTTGACTTGGTTTAGCTTCGTTGTTGTTGTTGTTGTACTGCTGCCACTTGTTATCGTTGTTGTTGTTGTAGTCGCTTTTATAGGGACTCTTAGTGGTTGTTGGTGGTGCTACTCCTCAATTCAAAAGTCATTCACACTTTTAATCCTGTTATTATTTCGACTACTTTGGAGAATGTGCATAAATATATGGTATATATGTAGCCGTACATACGGATATATAGATGCACTTGTAAAACTCCCTACGAATGCGGTTAAAATCTGTATAGAAACGGAACTTTTATCACCCGCACACGAATCCTGAATTTCAATTTCCACACAAATTGTTATTGAGATGTGCAAATTGAGTAAAATGTTAGCTTTATGGGGGTCGGAGCTGAACAAGTTGTCGAAGTAGAAGAATAGATGCAAAAGAAGAAGCTGCGGGTGGGTGGAGGGGGAGGGGCGGCTGTCGAGGAAGATCGCAGCACCAGATGCGGTGTACCGTGGCAATGAAACGAACCAATGAACCCAAGTTGTGTTCGGTATCAACGAAAACGAACCAGAATCTCTATGAAAGGGATACTACAAAAAAAAAAAAAAAAAAAAAAAAAATTAAAAATAAAAATTAAAAAAGAGAAATAAAAATATCGCTATCAGAATCGGTTTAGTTTTCAGCTTTTTCCCTTTTTTATTAACATATATATAGAAAAAATTAATTCAAGACGAAGCGGCGGGGTTGGATGAGGACGGACGTAGGGGAAGATGAAAGCCATACACTCGGTGAAAAGCATCAGCATCAACTTTTAATAGTCGACTTTTATTGAGCTTGAGCTCTTTCTGTGGGCATGTCAAATTCTCGATACGAGTGTGTAAAGAAATGGGGCTGAACGGAACGAGGGTCTGTCTGCTTCCAAACATTCACAGAAGGGTGAAAAGCAGAAAAACCGAATCGAATTGGACCAGAAGAAAAATTATGCCAAATTTTCTGCTCGAAGAGTGAAACAAAAAAAAAGAAAAAAAGAAATCATATTGAAAAAAAATATAATGCTTGCCAATGAAAAGCATGCGGTTTTTATGACTTAATATGAGACTCTTACAGAGTAAGACGCAGAAGAGGGAAAAAAATAAATTTATGTAAAACTTTGATGTCAGAAAAATATGTGCACCAATTGGGAAATTATCCACAGATGAAAGGAAGATCGATTATATTACTGTAAAAGATGAAATATTAAAGTCAGAAGATACGATTACGGAAAAATAAAAGAAGAAAGAGGGATGACAGAAGATAGCGGGAGAAATATGTATATAAAAAAAAAATAATTGAAATGTGTGCATATTGAAAAAAGGAAAATTAGAATTATCATCGTACTGTACGATGCGAGTTTCTTTGAAGTTTACGAGGTTTTTTAAACGTTGAATCGCTGGAAAGTATCAATGCGAGGCAACGCGAAATGCTTCAAGTGGAAACATGGGTTTTCTCATTGTAAAAAGACGTGAAGGGTGACAGGATTCACTCGCTGTATTTTAGGTTTTTCGATTTGGCAATGAAATAAGAGACAAATCAAAGTATCTATAAAGTGAAAGAAATATAAAATGACAGCTTAATTAATGACATCAGAGGCAATTAGCTTAAGGCAGCCAAGGCGACAACCTGTAGCAACATATTTAGGATGGGCAAAGCATTTGTCTTTCTCTTCTTTCATTCTCAGTCGCCGTCAAACACCCGCTCCCACTCCCTGTTTTTTCCTTCGTCCCTTTTTTCTCCTTTTTTGAAGTTTCACTTCAGAATTTCGCAATCAGCGTAGTTAAAAATTTAGCGCAAATTACTTTTGAAATATTTATGTTTTCAACCCATGCAAACATATGATTTACGCCTCAAGTTATGCTTTCATTTTAAAACAAAAACTTTCTCATTACTTAACGTGCATGAGTAACACACAAATGTATGTGTGTGTGTGTGTGTGTTTGCGGATAAAGAAGAGGGTGAAACTTCCGTGGATTTTCTGAGTGCAAAGGAAAACGAGAAATTAATTGATTTACTTGTTTTAATTATTACAAACTTATTGACTTAAGTTTGTTATTGAATTGCAAAAGTAGGAAGCAGCAAGCGCACATACGCTGAAAGACTGAGCCTACAAAAACCAAATTCTTTCAACGTAATAATTAACTAAACTTTGACTTGAATAAGTTTCCGCGCTGATTTCGAGTTTGTTTAATAATTGGATTTATTTTACTTTATTATTTCGCGTTTGTGCGTTATTCGCGAAAGCGATGACGAAGCGACGACGACAGCAAGAATGGTAACAATTTTATAACATACTTTTGGGCACACACTACAAATAAAATTGCCGTTTCATAATCTATTTGCAATGAAATTAAGAATTTGTTGATTAATCAGAATTAAATAAATGACTCTTGCAACTATTTGCAACACTTTTGCAAGTATGAAGAGAAATCTTTATCCTTTAATCTTTTAACAGCAGCAAAAAAGTCTGTTGTGTTATTTCTGTTTTTCATTTGAAATAAATTTTCATGTCATGCACTAAAAAATCTTATTTCCATTTGATGCTGTCGGCTGATGCTTCGTTGGCCTATAAAAGCTACCAACAACAAGAAAAATAAACGCAGCGTTATTTAGTACAACTCAAATCCTTAGAACGAATATCATCTTCCCATCTTTATTACGTTTTATACTCTCTCGGAAGCAGCAAGACACGGAAATCAGTTGAGAAAAGGGTCAAAATGAAGCCAGCAACTGAATGAAGAACGCAGCAGCTATTCGCAGTTCATGAATGTGTTGCATACATTTCGGAGTTCACAATAAATAGCAAGGATATCCAATGGCAGCTCGGACAGAAATACAAATGGCAAAACAATCAAAAATAATTATAAAGAGGTTAAATTCAGTTCTTTAGCCATTCGGCCAAGCTTTTAGGAAATCAGTCAAACAGTCACTCAGCCAGTTACTTAATTCCCACTACTAATCAAGCAGAGCGTCTGAAATTTTTAGCTATGCAGTTACTCCGCAAAAGAATCGCTCACTCAGTCAATCACGCAACAGTTAAATGCCTCTAAAAGTATGCTACGTATGCTGTTTTGCTTGAAACTGCAAACATTTCCGAGTCGCTTTTCCTATATTCATAGATTTTGCATTCAAATTTCCAGCTGAGTTCAATTTCAGTTGAATTTTATTACTGTTCTTGCTGTAATTGTTCTTGTTTTTCTCCTCTTTCTGTTTCTGATCCTGGTTTTGTTTTTTTTGTTCCAGTAGTAACGTTGTAGATGTTGTTCTATTTTCTAGTTTTGTTGAATTCTATTTTAATTCAAATGCTGTAAAAAGCAAAGCAACACAAGTAAAAGAAGAACAAAGCTAGAAGACAAAAGATTAAAACGTGCTCGCATACTTTAGATGATGGTAACGCTGTTCGGGATATGAACGGAGATGCAAAAGGAAGAAGACACTCAGCACAATAGCAAGAAGAACGTTAAAAACAAGACAATAAAAGAAGAGACTGAAGATTTTACTGAAAACCGTTGACATCTTTGAAATTGTTACTGTTTTAGTTTGTATCATTGTTTAGTTTTTGGTGCATTGGTTCGTTGTTGGTGAATAATATAGCATGATTTTGGGCTCACGGAAAAATCATAAAAGTCCAGACAAATAAGAAGAATGCAAAAGTATATGAAAATAAGATCGAACTATGAGAAATTATTGCCGAAACGTGCAACTAAGCATTCGAATAGACACGTTCCATGAATAATAACAAAGTTAACACGTTTTTCAATAATAATAAAGTTAAATTCTTAAATTTCAACAATTACTAAATAAGATTTAAGGTTATATTTGTTAAGATTTTGTGGTAACTGTCAATTGAACATTGGCAACATTAACAATTATAAAATAAATTATGTGCAATTCTATGCTTTCTTTCTTGCATTATTCCTCAAGTGAATTCTACGGCCTTCATCAAGTTAATTAATCAAAAGTAACTTAATGAAAATATAGAAAGAAAAAGCAGAATATTTTCATTAAAAACTTTTGATGATACGACATCTTTTTTTGGGGAAACAGAAACAAGATTTTATCGCACCAAATCAACTTTCTGATGTCATGCATGTCGACGTTAAGTGAATCACTCCGCGCTTTTTTCACGCCTTCTTCTCAGGAACTGAACTTGGAGCCATAAAGCGGGGAAGAGCTATTATTTTCCGGCCCATTAGTTCCAACACTTTCTAGCCGCAAAAGTAATAACGGTAATAAAATAATAACTGTAATAAAAGGTTTACATCGAAGCTTGTCCCGATTTGTCTCCGAGGATCATCATTGCCATCGCCATTGTTGTCCATTCGCTGGCACATAGAAAAGCCTACTAATCAAAATAATGACAACAGCTCGGCAACGGGGCGCCCATTAAAACTGTTAATGACAGCAATAAACCACGGCCGACTTCGACTGAGACCCACCAAAGGACGAATTTATCTCTGATGATATTTCTTCATTCACCTTGGATGAAGCATGATTTAACAGCGGCCCTAAAAGTATGCCGCTGAATCATTCGTCTGTTTCGGCTTTCAGCTTTTCCGCCCTTGAGTGAATTCATTTCTAATTCCTAATTTCTAAGCCCCTTCGTTTGTATATAATTTTTTACTTTTCTTTCCTCAATTTCTTTTAGTTTGGTATTTGAATTTGTTTTTTCGTTTAATGATGTATCATGAGCTCTATAAAACTCATCCTCTGCTCCTCCGCTTTAAAGCGACGACTGCAAAATGCATCATGTACCGAGTTGTTTACTGTGCGTCTTCTAAGTTGGCTTATAAAGCATCATAAATATTCCAAGGAACTCAATCGATAGACTTCACCGAAGAGCATTAAAAGGAAACAAACAGAATAGAACGAAAAAACTAAAACCTATTTGTAATTTTTTCTTCCTTGAACCTGTAAAAGGTAGTGAATTGATCGAAAAGCAGAGTCCGGGAAGGATTCTGATGAGAAAATAAAACTAAACTCCGGCAATTTTCGAAGAATTTCTTAGATTCAGTCAGTTTTTAAAGTTTGACAAAGTGAACGTCGTTATTTTTCGCAAGCATTCGATTTTCTGCCACTTTCTATTACCTTTTCAGCTCTCCCCTGACTACGCACCGTCTTTATCAGACCGACGTCATTACTTCTTGGAGAATATCCTAGAAGAATCACCATCATCGTCTCCCAATCATCGCGCGACCCTGCTTTAATACTGTACTGAAAAGTTTGGCAAAGTTCAAAGTGAAGAGGTAAATACAGCTCCATGTAGATATCACTTTGGGATATTGGAGATAATTCCCTTATAGTGAAATAAATTATTTTGAACGGATATAAATTAAAGAACAATATTTTTAATTGCTAGGATTTTTTATAAATTCGAAATATACTACGAAATTAGGAAAAAAGTCTAAAAATAAAATTTCCCAAAAAAAAAAAAAAAAAAAAATATCGCAAACTAATATACTGCAATTTAATCGGCAAGTAATTATTAAAACATCATTGTTTTTCATAGAAACATCATAGAAAGATTAGTTTGAGAAACCCAAATTCGACGAGGAGCAACCAAACAGCAGCCGGTCTCTTTATCAACCGCCGACCCAACCGAGCAACCAACCCACAGAAGCTTCTTAACAGCGTCACCATGAAACACGCCGATCCGCATCACCATCTGCAACACCCGCAACGCCACCGACCTTGGCACCAGCAGCAACCACCGCCTCTGACCTTCCTGCTGACTACATACGGAGTACTCGGAATTCTCTGGGAATTAAACCACAGAAGAGATAACTTTTTGACCTCAAAGTTTTGTTGTTGTTCGTGAAGTTTTCATGGCTATATCGTTGTTGTTGCTATTATTATTGTTATTCTCCATTGGATATGCTGAAATTTGAAGTTTGTTCTGGTTCTGTTTTTTTTTTTTTTTTTTTTTTTTTTTTTTGTTAACTTTCCGCAAGGAGCGTTTTCAAATGCATTTCAAACTAAAACTTCAAGACGTTGTTTGTTATAATTTTTCTAAGGATTGTTTTTCAGTTGCTATCATTTTCCGAAATAATTGTCGACAAGCTGTTTTTTGTGGTTGAAGAAATTTCGAGCCATGCGAAGAACGGACAGCAGCTCAAACTCAAACTTAAACGGCAAACTAAGGTATAAAGTCAAACAAATATGTACACAACTCGTTTAAAGCAGAAAATCAAGTACAAAGTTTCGAGTTTTTCGAAATTTCTTTTTTGTCTTTGAAAAACACGCTTGATCCAAGAGTATCAAAAATTAGAGAAGGCTTTAAATAACTGGTTTAATTATGAAAATTTGATTAAATAACCTGCTTTATTACCTATCAAATTAAAACAAAAAAAAATAATATTATTATTGTGTTTATGTTAATATTTTTATCCTATTTTTATTTCTCTGAGTTTTGGTAAGCTATTAAATAAAATCAAAGAAGCATTCATCATAAATTTGTGAACAGAGGGCGAGCATTCAATCAAAAACTAATTGCAAAGCCTGCAGGATAGGCAATGATTTTTGTTTTTCATGTTTTTTCTTGTCTTTTTTCGCTTTCTCTCGCTTTTAGCTACTTCGGTATTTATACATGTCGAGGCGTTTGTGCTTCGTGTTCGGTCTTTAGACTAATTTTGATTAATGACGGATAAATTTAGCCATCATTTATAAGTTTCACTAAGCTACTTGAATGCGGTTGTCCTTGCCGTTGTTGTACCTCTGCGTCCTGTTCGTTGTTATTGTGATTTGTATCTATGCTTCGTAGACTAGTCGTTGTTTTAGTCGTTGTTTTAGTTGTTGTCAATACATTCTCGTTACGTTGTCTTAAGCATAAATTAAGCCATACATTTCTGCTTCGTGTGCGGAATATATTTAGAAAAAGCAAACCAATTTCTTTATGCTTTTTCCCATCATTACCTTTGAGTTTCGAAAAGTTTTATCTGCGTCTTTAGTTTAAAAAATAAAAAAAATAACCGTAAATAAGAAATAGCAAGTCAGAGAGAGAGAGAGAGAGAGAGAGAGAGAGAGAGAGAGAGAGAGAGAGAGAGAGAGAGAGAGAGAGAGAGAGAGAGAGAGAGAGAGAGAGAGAGAGAGCGAGCGAGCGAGCGAGAAGGGAGACAGGAAAAAGGGAAAAATACAATATGAAATATCTCAGCAGCGTCAGTAAAACGTAGGACCTTCAGTGACCCTCAGATTGTTGACCCTCGAGGGAATGAAAAGCAACCCGATTGATGAATTGTCACTTTTTCCTTTCATCTTCATCTCAATTTTTCCTTTTTCTTTCAAAGTTTTGTATCTTGTTTCAGGTGAAATAAATTTACAAGAAGGAGAAGGAGTTCGTTCGCCATGGACGGTTTTTTTTTTGATATTTCCCTAAGCAATTGCAATTGGATCATTTGAATTAGAGTTACAATACCCACAATTAACCGCAATTATCCGCTTTTACCTCCATTTATCGTCGCTGTGTATTCTTCCAAAGTAATTTTAATTTACGATAAACTTTTAAAATTTAAAAGCTTTCACAAGATATAAAAAAGATAAAACGGTTTTTATACTAGTTTTTTTGATAAATAAAATAACAGTTGATCCTTTTACTGACGATAAACTTTCGAGGATCCTTTCTTTCGTTACTTGTCTGAATATTGATGGAAAAATAGTGAATGTGGGAAGTCAAGCGATTGGAAGAGAATGAAAACTCCGCAGAGGACGGAAGAAGGGGACCCATAAAACTTGCCACTTATTATTATTATTATCTTAAGTGATGGATGCTGGCCTGACGTAGCCAGTGACGTTTAGAAAGAAGGACAAGGAGAATAATAATAATAAAGAGAATTATTCTATTCTATTAAAATCCGCAGATAATTAAATATATTTCAAGTGTTGCAAATATTATTCTGTGAATATATAAATATATTAAACTATTTCTTTAACAGAGCATTTAATACCTTAAGATTTAAACTATTGTAAATATAAGTTATTTGAATATTTTGTATAATTTATGGAAAAATGCAAAAAACCTGCTTCGTTTTCTTCTTCTTTTTACCACGCAAACTTTAAAACAGTCGAGGGCCACGAAAAGTATGCAACAAAAACCATTAATCAAAATAATAAACTTAAATAAACTGTTTTTGCATAAAAGACGATGACAAAATAGAACAAAAAAAACATTGAAGAAGAGGAGAAGAGAAGCAAAGAGATTAAAAATGAAATCTGAAAAATATACACAACCATGAAACTGTAAAACTCTGTTTATATTTAGTTATTCTTTCAAATATTTACATACAAACACAACCACAGACTCACAAGCACAGTTCACCTAAAAGCCTTGAATTGTTTTTGGTTTATTTGCATTTTTCTGTGGTCTTTTTCGAGGGTTTCTTCTGCGCTTTGCAAGTGCAGATTTACGTTAATCTCAACGTTTGTGTTACGTTTGCGGCATACCAAACTTGAGACAATGTAAAGAAGTTCCAGGAGAGAAAAAAGTACAACAATAACAACAGCAACAGCAACAGCCGCTGAAAAGATCAGCAACGGCAAATATCACAGCGACAAAAGCAGTAAGTCAACAATATGATGAAATGTGGTACCGAAAATGAACAACAAAAGGTTGAAGAGGAGAGAAAGAGCGACAGGAAGAAGCCGAAGGGATGAGGAGGAAATCTGCCAAGCATATTAATAAGAAGTCAGAGCATATTTTGCGTTTGAAGAGGCTTAGCGAGGCATTAACTGGAAAGCGAATAACAAGGATCACCCGAGGAAAGCAGGTAGCGAAGCAGACAGCCACTTAATCAAGCTTTCAGACATTTAGCCGTTCAGTCAGTCAGTCAGTCAGGCAACACTTTGCGGATGGATGTGGGACTGCGAATCGTGAAAGGACGTGCCTGCTTTTGCGGATTAACTGCCTGCCTTAGCTGCGGCTTCTGTCCGGGACTGTTGTGCTGAAGACTCATAAATAGATTGCATATATTTGCTGCTTAAATGCTTTATACTTAAATAGTCCTGTGCTGCGTACAAGTAGGCGATTTGAAGATAATAACAGAAATAAAAGTCTGGAAACGTTTTAGAGGAGTGAGTATCGAAGAAATGATGACTGAAACGCACCTTGAATTTTTATCTTTATAAACAGTTAAAGACGCTCTTCATTTTTCCTTGATGTCTTATTCAGTTACGACCATAAAGTATGCAATGAAATTTTTCATTGAAATTAAAAATATTATTACCTATAATTTTAATTATTAATATTACTGTATAATCACCATTATTTAATAAAATCACAATTTTTAATTGACTTCTTCTAATTCAGTTAGTTAATTAGCATTTAAATTATAGAAAATTTTGCTTTTTTATAGTTTAATTAATTGAATTAAATCTGACTACTATTTGTTGCGCACTTAAAGGCGTAATATAGCTTTTATTTGGTGTCTTTATTCCTTGGCAAACAATTTAAAAATTCATTATAATGAAAAATAATAGTCAAACATGCAAAACTGTGTTTCTTGCTGTAAGAAGCTATCTGCTTTTTCCTCCTCTTCCTTTTGATATCCTTTCTATTCTCCTCTGGGTTTACTTCGCTCTCATTAAAGTTAAGCTCCAACACGCCAACTTCTCTCGCGATTTAATTACTCACTCGTAATTACAAAGAATAAAAAGTTTGAAAATACACATAAAGGAAAAACAATTGATACAATTATGAATTGAAAGGATGCAAATATTATCACGAAACTCGTAGTCTATGTAATTTGATTATAATGTCATTTTAAGACTTGCTGCTGTTTACGAAGGACTTTCCGATGACAATTATAAGTGTTATTATTTGCAGTTGAGTCTTTCGATTGCAAAGAAATGCAAAGAGAAACAAGAAAATAAATCTGATTTCTTCTTGCTTATATTTGCATAACTTTCCAAGTAATTCTCATGTTTTCCATACAACTTCTTGTAATAAAAGCCTGTGTGTGTGTTGATGTGTCTGTCTGTTTCTCGGTTGAGACAAGATTTTGACAGGTGAATCAAACTAATTGCAAACTTCTCAGGAAAACATTAAACTTGCTAATTTATTCACATGTGGCATGTGCAAGTTTTTGCAGTTCGACGTAAAATCAATCAAAGCTCTGTCTTATGCTTTCTTCTATAATGAATAAATTAATTAAATATGGGATTGAATAAATTTCAGAGAGCAAAACGCTTAATCATTTATCATGTTCTCAAGTCAATCATTGTCAGTGATGCTGATTGCTGTGGGTCAACGTCAAAATAAGATATCGGTTTTTTTTATAAGCAGCTGAAGAAACTTTTAATGGAGAAACAAAGCACTGAAGGGTGATGGGATGAGAGAAAAATAAATTTGCGGTCAACACGAATTCTTCTATTAAGCAACAAAGCTCGAAATTAAGCAAAATAAGCTTTAAACCTTTGTTACAGTCTTTTACAATACTTTTACAATTGTATTTCAGTAAATATCATCAATTTAAAATCAATCTAAGTATCAATATCATTTTAATTTCAGAAAACTTTTAATTGAAGTTTGGATTTTCATATGGTAATTCAGATTTTTTCAATTTAATATCAGAAATATTCATTTCTAGTTCAGAATTTTCCATTACTATATAGTTCAAAAACTATTATTATTTTTATTTTATAATTTTTCAAATGGGTTTCTGAATTATTCCATAATATATCAGAATTATACAATTGTAGTTCAGAATTAATTAAAAGAAAAAACTCTTTATTTTATTTTAACATTTTTTTTTCATTTTAATATCAGAATATTTCAAATGTACTTAATATTTGATACTTGTAAATTTGCATGTTTTATATTAATATTAGAAATTTTCAATGATAGTTCAGATCTTACACTTGTAATTCAGAATTTTTTATTTTGATCTCAAAAATTTTTAGGAATTATTCATTTAAAATAAAAAACTTTATTGTAGTTCAGATGTTAGCATTCGAAAATTTCAATTCCAATTCAGAATTTTCCATTTCTAGTTCAGAATTTATTACTTATTTTTTAGAATTTTTTAAATTCTGTTTCTGAATTATTCAAATAAAGTTCTGACTTATTCAATTTCGTTTCAAAATTATATTTAATAGAAAATTAGAAAACACTTTATTAAGATTTTATTTTAATATTAGAAACTTTCCCCTTAAAGTATGCAACTTTTGAGCAATAACTGTAAACATACTCACCGAGATTCAATTGTAGAGGCTGCGGCAGAGGTTACAGTACGTATACGTAATCAATTCAATTTCAAATTCAATTCACTTCCTAATAAATTGCAGTGGAAATAACAAATCGCAGAAATTAAAGCTTGTCAGCAGCATTTGAGCGCATACGAAATTTTCACGTCCAGTTACAGAAACAGAGAACAGTCATAATTCGTCCCATTCGAGCGAACACGCATTCAATGGCTCCGAAATTTATAAACATGCTGCAGCGCTTAACCAGTTGATATCCTTATAAACTATCACCGTCACCTTGTTCGCCTTCCCATTCTCTCGCTCGCTTTCTATCTCCGTTACCAATATTTCTCTTCACCTTCCTCGCTCCCTTTCCATAAATTCAGTGCACAATAATTTGATGTCCCAACCAGAGAGACGTGAATGCGATTAAATGCGTTCGTTCGTTTGTTAGCATCGTTAGCTATCGTTTGCCCAAAAGTATGCAACGACAGCAATACAGAGAAATCAATGACGAAGAAGCAGCAGCAGCCCGTACACCGAAAGCAATCGGCAATAATTCATCAATCATACACAGCTAAAAAACTATGTATGTGTGTGTGTGTGTGCGTGTGTGTGTGTGGTGTAACCTACAGCCTACAGTCAACTGATCACATATACATAAGTATTGATGATGAATGCCGGTTGCGGAAGACAGCGGAAACAGTTGGATGCCGGTCTGTTTCCGGTGTAATCGACACCGGGCCATAGCAAAGTACAAACGAAGAAAAAAATCAAGCGACCACGGAGAGGGCCGAGAAATGATAAAAGATTTTCAAGGTATATTTTACTGTAGAGGGAATACGAGTAACGAAAAGAAAGGAGCGTGAGAGGTAAAGATGTGTACAGAGGCCAGACTCAGATACAGACAGGAAAGGCATCAATTTGGCCACGTAGTTCTTTAATAAGATCGAGTATAAAATGGAAATAAATTGATTGGAAATTCGAAAGGTGAAGAAATATGAAATACATGAAAAGGTCATAGATACCAGAAATGCTTTTCTGCCCACAAAAGCATTTTCTTCCCATATTTCCTTAAAGCAAAATGAAGTTTTAACGTTTAATAAAGTTATAGGCAATTCCTATGGTTTCTGAAAACTTAAACATGTTGGAAAAAAAAGAAGTGTAACAGAAATATAATAAAAAAAAAAGGAAAAAAGTTCAAGGTTTAAGTTTAAAGTTAAGTCAAGCTATACATAACTTTAAAGAGTTTCTTATACAGAGGTTTTCCTTAAGGGAAACCTTCTCCACAACGCTTTAAGTTGTGCTCGTAAATCTTGTAGAGCGTTGAGTTGCTAATGCGGTGAACCGGAAGAAGAGAAGCATCACCAACAGCAGCAGTAGCAACAGCAATCGCAGCGGCATCGGCATCGGCTTTCAATTTACTGCACTCACTACAAAGCAGAGTGAGAATAAAGCCGCTGCCGGAGTTTTCACAGAGGCGCAAGAAAAACCATAACAAATACGTTCTTCTTCTACCTTGTTTTCAATATTATTTCCTCTGCATCTTGTTTTGCTTCTCCCTTACTCCTCTTCTGCAGTTTATTTTGCTGCGCCGTCTATTTTTGCATATTATTTTTATTTTACAATTGATGTTGGTTGTTTATTTCATCCATACACACACACACATGCGAGTTTATTGAGCGTGTGCAAAATCAAAGAAATCACCATTAAAACAACACTCACACGGCTGTTAGCCGTCTGCAGACCATCGAGGGTAGTCGCAGAAGTACCCGGCCCCAATATGTACCTTTTAAAGGCCTTCAATGACAATATTAAGCAATGTTATAGGGAGTTCTGGGACCGCCTTCGGAGCAGTGCAGTGCTCTATGCATACGAGTGCTTTACGCTGTGTTTGTTTGGGTTTGTTGTTTGCAATCAGTACCGAGAATCGTACATAAGTACGTCCGCGTGCGCACGTGTGCTCATTGCTACACACGCGCGTCTGGCATATGGAGAAGTTGAACAATAAAAATTGATATGAAATTGATTTGTTAGTGGAAAGGGGTAAAAAGGGAGAACGAAAGGAAGAAATAAAGAAAGGATGGGACGGAGGAGTCAAGGTGGATATAAATAAATGGAAAAACCCCAGTGAAAAGCACGTAAGCCGTAAATCGACCGAGTGCCGATTCGGTACGTCTCACTCAACTTAACTGAAAAGCAATAATTTTGCTCAAAGGGAAATTTCAAAGAAAAAACACAGAATGGAAAAAGAAACAAAATCCACATGAAAATTAAAACTACTCAAAATCGATAGGAATTTCTCTAGTAACGAAGAGGCAAAAACTCAGTCATAAAGGCAAAGAGAAAAATCTTATGGTTCCAAGAAGACATGAAAACACATAAATAAATAAATGCTTAGAAATTTATTTCAATAAACAGATGATTTGAAGGATTTCTTGCAAATATATCGAGTCTCAAAATAAAATTGAAATTTCTGAAAGTAAAATTATATTTTCGGAATTATGTTTCTTTTGTATATATCGTTGGAAGCTCCTACAGCAACGGAAAAATTTAAAACTCGTCGATATATCAGCCCACGATATTTTAATAATAATATTTCATTATTCATAGAAAACTCAGTGAATTTATTTGAGGTAAAAATATTAAATTAAAATTGAAAACTTCCAATTTTTATGGCTATATTAATAAATTTAAGTATTTTTCCTTGTTTTCATTGCTAATATTCTATGGTTTCTGCTATATTTCATATCGATTAAATTATAAATTTGCAATGAACGACGCTTAAATGTGATCTTTTATCCTTATTCGCACTTCAGCGGTTTTTCTCTCTATGGATTTCTGTCAATCTCGCACATAAATGTGCACTACGAATTTCTATCGTTTCAGCATTTCTCCAACGTAGTTGCCTTAAATTGAATTAGTTTAAAAGGAGCAAAAATAAGAGAATTAGGAGCAGAAAAACATGCGGAAGAAAAGCTTCTAACGTACATAACCACAAACTGACAGCTGCACATAAAATGACAGCCACGACAGCTGACAAGATACCGCAATAGAAGCGATTGGCAGTGGAGGGGGTGGAAAGGGATGGCGGAATAGACGAGGGAGAGGAGGAAAGAGCAGTTGAAAGTGACACTAAGTGAATGAAGTGCAACCGCCGCATTGGAAATGAAATAATTACATTAATATTTAAGAAAGGCCCTTTGGCAACATAAGTAGAGCGCCTATAAGATGCTCCAAGCAAAAAGAATGCCAATTTCACAATAATGTGCATTAAATTGCAGGGGAAGTGGAGCAGTGAAGGGAGCCAAGAGAGTTAAGATGATGACGGCTGCATTGAATGCGAAAAATGAATTTTAATAGAGTCAGCAGGAATTTTCTATGCTGCGACAGCTTAACAAATTTTCTATGCTCACTGCAAGGAAAAACGATGAGATGAAGCAATAATTCTGTGCCCCTTGCCTCTCAGAAAAGTGATAACTTCATAGTAATAATAATGATGCAAAATGATAATAATAATGATGACTTTATCCTCTGGGAATTATATCAACGTTTAAATAATATTCAAATCAATTTTAGGCTGAGGAAAGTGATAAGTGAAGCGAGCGACAGAGAGTGCGAATGAAAGAGATAGGAACAGAAGAAGGAAGTTTGAGAAACTATTTCAAGAATGAAAAATTTCTCCTGCGGAAGCGGAATTCGCGATTTAAAAGAAGTTTAAAAGGATTCTAAATAATGTATTATTTAAATAATCGATTTGATTGGTATTTTTGCCATGATTTAATTATGTTCACTTGAAGTGGGTATGAGAAATTAAAATATGGAATATTCAACAAAGAAGTGAAGTATTCCACACATTCGCTTGTGTATTGGAAAGCTGAGAAGAACAAGGGAAACAAAGGAAGTCGGATAAGAGGAGGAAAAAACGACATCTTTTGTAGAAAGGCATGAGAAAAGCAATTTGAAAAGGAATTCTTCTTGAATCTCTAATTGAGAACACACACAGCGAGAGAAACACACACACACACATACATTTCGAAATGAACGTAACCCATATATAAAATCAGCAAACACCTCGCTTTTCCCCTTTCTCCCCGCCACTCAAACGACGGTCCCTCTTTCACCAGCGACAATAAATAGCGCGGAAGTAAATAAATTTGCCGCTGGCGCATCGAGCTTTCAAGCATTGAATAAACCATGGCGACGACGTCGAAGAAGCAGGAGAAGAAGAAGAAGAAGAAGACCAACAGCCTAAAATAAAAGAAAAGGATGAAGACGAGCCCGTAAAGCAATCGATAACGAAGACGAAGCGGGATGAAGATTCGGTCAAAGGGCTGCAAGGGAGCCGCAAACAATAGTTCCTCCAAATGCAAAACTATATTCGAGCCGCAGAGTCAACAAAGAACGGCAAGAAAAACAGAATAGAATCAAGAAAACTCTAAAGAAAGGAGCAAAAAAAAGTGCTGCCGACGCAAGTAGAAAAGAAAACCAAGAAAACCAAAGAAAAAAGACTCTTCTCGGAAAAGCTTCCTTTAGAAAATCTTTACACAAATGATGCAGAATGGATGCCAAGCGAGAGCGGGACCAACAACTGCAAGGAAGGAGCTCCACTAAAGTTTCAACGAAAGAGAGAAAGTGAAGGAAGATGAGAGGGAGAAAGGATACATGAAGACGTAGAATGACGAAGGGCCTTCATAGGAAGAAAATGCAAATCTTCGCCGTGGGAGGACCCCTACGCTGAATAACGTATGGGAAAGTAGGCGGGCCACACCCATTATTCTAATGAATACACAAAGATTGCCTCCTTAATGTTTCTATTTCCGGACATAGACTAGTTCTAGTTCTATTTGCGGACATAGACTAGTCTAGACATAACGGACGAAACAATGTTAAGCCTCTGCAAAATGGGCCTCTTCATTGCCATCTCTTTTTCTCTTCAACCTCTCCCGCAAGCGCCCGAAAATAAACATCTCGCCGGCAATGATCAATAATCCTCCAGGCCCACCGATTGCAGCCTTTTGGAGCTTTAATTACTGAATATAAAAATTCCTAGAAAACCTAAAAACCAAAAAACAAATAGCAAAGCAAGTAATAACCCGAGTGCCGAAAGGAACTTAAACAATCAGAAGAAAACTAAAAGAAGTAGAAGCCAGGGAAGAAGAAAACGACAAGTCTCTGAATTAATTTCTACTCGTTGTGCACCAACGACGACGACAGCGTCACTGCCGCCATCAAGGAGCTGTTATTAACGAAAACTAAGTACATGAGCAGATTTTCATAATCCTTGAGCACGTAGAGAGGCAGACTCGAACCAACTGCAAACGGAATGAAAGACTCTAAAGAAGCACAAAAGAAAAACACAGGATAAGGACCTCCGAACAACAAGAATTTCCTCTTCTTCTTCGTGTATATGATACATACGTGGGAATTCTATGTACTTGAATGTTAAGGAAGGGAGTGAAAAAAGTCGAAAGAGATGAAAGAGTTCGAAGAATACTAAATGAATATTGAGGCTGTAAGGAGCACATCAATAGGACTAAGAATCGTTTCGTCTTCTCTTCCCAATAATTTCTTTCCATCTTAGCTTGAAAATAATTTAAATGTTTGAAATGTTAGGAATATTTTTTGTAGAATTTTAGAATACGGAACTATTCAGCCTTTGATTGCAGGGAATTTTATAGATTATTCAAAGAAGTTCAGAAATTCTAAAAAATGTTCTTCTATAATTTCTACTTTTCTAAAAGGAAATGGTGAAAAGAGTGTCAATTTAATTGATGGTAAGCAGTTTAGCGGCAGAGGCCGACAGGTAGACTATAGAACATTGGGAAGGGAACCCTACTCCGGTGAGCGAAGGGAAACGTGTTGATTAAGCGCTGAGATGTCCTTATGACTGCCGACATCTTTCCGTTTGTATAGTCTTATAGGTTTTTCCGGTGCGTTGGCTGCCCTATTTACGACAATTCATTTCCATCATTCTACGAAGCTATATAACGCCCGCCTCCCCGCCACTTAACGCTTACCCAAAATAATTTTCTACTTTACTGCTGAATTTATTTAGTATTTCGTAAATATTTCCATTTACTCCCCCAACTTAAGTCGCCGATTTTAATCTTTGAAGTGCAAGGAGTGTGAAATTACTTTCTCCATCCATTTTGCTAATTTTCTTTGTTCTGATTTTTAATTTACGTCCTCTTTTACAATTCCTCTTTGTTTCAGTCACTTTTAAAAGCTAGTTAAATCTTGCATTATGGTTATTTTACTGCTAATTAATTAGATTGTTCGGTCTTTGACTTTTTATTGACAAAGTGATCCATGCGACCTGATGGCTTTCATCAGTATGCGTGGCGTGCTTTTAGGGGAGAGGAAGGAATGAACCGTAGCGAAGGCAAACAGTGACAGATGAAGAGATCGACAATGTTTTGGATTTCATGTTACAAAGTGTAAACAATTTGTAAAAAATGAAATTTGTATATTTCTGAGAGCAGGAGGAAAAACCGACCACGATAGAGCTTCTTCATCGTCCTAAAAATATGCAAGGTTGTAAAACAATTCACGCAAAATTTCCTGTGTTTTTATCGGCGTTTGCAACAACTCATAACTTTTCTATAATTCTTTAATAGGCGTTTCTATCTATAATTTTTCACTCGGTAAATGTTATCAATTAAAACCATAACTACATGTTGTGTATTTACACTTTTCTATGTACCTCTCCTCCCTCTCGCAATGGTCACAGTGTAAACAGATATTCAAATATTAATTTAATTCATTATTCATTCGTTGGAATTAATTTTTGTATCAATTTGTAAAGATATTTTGTAATACGAATATTTCCCAAATATGGATATTTGCTGTTTCCCCTTTCACCCTTCTATTATTGGGGTGTTTTGTGTTTAGTTTTTTGTTTGTTGTATGCAAACATACAACGTGCAAATGCGATCATAATTATTATTAATATTAGAATTTTATTTATGCTAAATGAGAGCATTTAATATGCTATTTGTTATGCTTCGAATGATTTTTTTAGTGGCTGTTGCTGTTTAAAATTGAAACGATATTCACTTTATTATCATTTAGAATCTATCTTTCGGTCTGTATGTAATTTTATTTGTTTTTAATTAAACTGCACTTATATTATATTAAATTGATGACTTTGTTTGCTTTGCTTAGGACAATTAATTCAATTTTATGGATTTATTGTGACTTAACTATTTACAAAAATTAATTTTATTACATTACATTGGATGCTTCAACGAAAACAATTAAAATCGATTATAAATGCAACTTGGACCTATTACGAATAATATTTAATATTTTTGTTTATCTCGAAAAATGGAGTTTGTTTTGTGAAAAAGAAAGGAGAAACTTTAAATGCAGCAAATAATATAATGACCATCATTCAACTTTGATTCGATATCGAGGAAATTACTCACATGTGTCACATTTCAGGGATTGAAATATTTTGTTTTTTCCACAGCAGTCATCGAAATACCAGGGAAAGGGAAAGCAGGGTATTTTTATTGAAAAAGTGACCCTCCTCCTCATTGCTCCTTACTCAAGTCTTGTCTTGCAGAGCACTTAACTTTCGATTCCCCAAAACTCATTCCGTTGTTGGTGATACTTCAATTTAGCATAATAATAAAACACAAGCGGGTATCCTTAATCAGGAACCCTCAATCAGAAAGAAGGACAACACCTTCGACTCTACCAACATTTTCAATATTAGGTCAGCTTTTGGCTGTATTCCTGGGGTTGAATTTCATTGAATCAAGCAACTAAAACAAAAGAAAAGGAGCTGGAGTGGCGAGGGAGAGTTTCTGGTTGTAATACAGTAAAATTCGAGGGTTGAGTATGACTGAAAATTACTGGAAATTGACTGCGGTTCGACTTTAATGATGACGACTTCGAACTTGAGTGGTGTCGAAATTGAGTTCTGTCCGAGGTCGGTTAACGTGGTTTTGGTTTTCGTACAAATTTTTTACACATAGTAAAAGGAATTTCGTTTTTCCTGTTTCTGTCTTATTTTTTTCATATTTTTTTATCATTAATAGGAGAGCAAAAACGGACAGAAGTTCAAATCCTTCAAACATTTTCTTAATGAATATGGAAACTCAGTCAATACAATGTCTGCGAATTTTTTTTTTGTTTTGTTTTTTTTTGGTAAACACCATCATAAATCTCCATCGTCTCCAAACAACACATCAATATCCAAAGTTACGAGAATCGTAGTAATGCCCGGCTGTACAACAAGTCCAATCAGCATTGAGTACATTAGAGCAAGGTGATGCCTGGTCCAGCCGCCTTCGCCCACGTCGTCCATATGCAAATTACAAAAGAGAAAAGTTGTGTTTTATCCAGTATATAACAGGCAATCAACGTGCATTTATCAACGATCACTCTACGGTCAGCATCTCGTGGTTCTTCAGCGTTGATGTAATAACAACAACAACAGAGACACGTATGAAGTGTCCAGAGCAGAATCTGTCCCTGATGTCTGTACCTTCTGACTGATGACAACAAATGAGTCGGATGGGAAAAATTATGAATCACAAAAGCGTGAGGATGATGGAAAACGAGGGCATGTACTAACCAAGCTATAGCACTCGGCCAACCGGAAACCATCCAAGAGGACTGACCGAGCGAGGTACCGCCAGAAGATGTCTGAAAATATCCATCACATACTCGTGTACAATAAAGCATTCCACAGCACGACAGAGCGACAAACAGACATGTAAACGACATCTGCATCTTGTGCGTTCCCCTCCCCACTCAGCACTCTCCTTTAGAAGTTTCTAATTTCATGCAAGAACAAACAACTCTTGCGGTCGAATGTGTCGTCGAGTGATCGGTGCCTGCCTACAGAAGGACCCTGACTCTGGACACGCTTAACTGGTTTTTGAATTGTGAAAGAACATGCAATGATGACAATGAGGAGAAGGTCGTCGCTCGACCTCTACCTGAAGTTTTTAATTTTTAATGTGTAACTGAAAGAAGGAGCAAATGAATTCCCTGCTGAGAGCAACCTTTTAACAAGATGAGTGGAGAAGCGGGATCGACGTTGACAGGACAGGAATCGAACACAAGCAACGAATTGTACCTGGGAAAACATAGGCTACATGCTACTTGGTATTCTGCTTTTAATTTTGGAAAAATGACCATGTTGGATGTTTTTAGGAATGTGTTTATATATGCATTCAACAATTCCATTAACAAGGATTTGCTGTTTTTCAATTTCAATTGTATTTGAAGCACATTCAAAACCCATAGCACTTTAAAGTGAAGAATAAACAATTAATTAAATGGAACTTTTTTATTTTGACGGGAGTTGAATCCGAAGAATTTGTCCGATATAAAAGTGTCGGTTTCCGATTTTAGAGTGACCATTGTAAGGGAAATTTTGTAGTTTCTGATTTACACATGATTATTCTGAATTACAATCGGCGATTTTTCATTTAAAAGTAACAATTTTCAATTTGAAATTGTCCACTCTGACAAAACTCGTCGTTTTATAATAGAGAAATGATTACTATGAATTATAATCGTGCTCTTTGATTGAGAAGTCTCTATTGTGAATTCCAATCGGCAATTGATGATTGAAAAGAAATGATTTCCGATTCAAAAATATCTATTTTGAAACAAAATCGGCTCTTTTTGATTTTGAAATGATTATTTTGAAATTTAAACGGCGCTATCGGCAAAACAAGTGTGTATATTCTGATTTCCAAGGAGGTGTACAACAAAAAGAAAAAAAGAACAACAAAAATCACGTACTCGGAATACATAAAACGAAAATCTAAAATAATTTCGAAGAAGTTATGGCCTTTGGTATTCCGAGCAAGTGATGAATTTCCAGAGCCTACTTGGAGAGTCAATAGAAGTGGCGAAGAGCAGAGAGAGAGTGAGGAAAGGAGAGCGGTAATAATAGCAGCGTAGAGGAAGCTTAACATACGGCAAACAGGCCACAACTAAAGCCAATGCCGCCGCTTGGAAGCCACAAACAGGTGATGATGGATGAGTATGTTTTTGATTTCCGATTCAAATTACGATTGTCGAGTTGTTGTTATCGTTGATGGTGCATTAAGTGGCTGTTCCATTTATTCAACCATCGTTCGTATGTACTTTATGGCACTGCTATCAAAATAAATAACTTTCGCTTGATCTGTGCTGCAAATGTGTGCAGAATAACAGCTGAGAGCTGCGAATTTATGGCAACCGTTGGGAAACAAATCACGTTGATGGTAGGGCGGGACGGGGCTGGCGACCAGACACGTGTGTTCTGATGAATTCGTGTAAAGCAACTTCTAACGTTGCGGAAATAAAATGATACATTATAAGTTCTTATTTTAGAGCTACGATATGTTCGAATTTAGGTAATTACATATTTTAACGAAATTCACGGATAATAATTTCATAATTAATAAATAATTGAAGCTATTAAATTAGAATGATAAGAAGAAAATTTATTCTTTAAAAAGATTTATCTAAAAAAGTTAGAAATTATTTTTTATTCGTTGTTTAAATTATTTTAAATTAATTTAAAACTTTCCTAATTTAAATTGATCAATAAAAAATATGCAAAGTGACAGGCAAAATAAATTCCAGTCCATTTAATATAAAAAATCGACTGTAAAAAGAGGAACCTGTAACAAAATAAAGCGAGGAAAATATATGACAGATAATAAATAAAATAACCTAAAAACACAACCTACAAATTCTATTAAAAAATACATAAAACGGATTTTTTTTTCGTGAACTACGAAGACCACTGAAAAATTTTTCTGCTTCGGCCCTTAAATTATGCAATAGATTCTCCTCCATCTCCATCGCTATCAGCATCGACCAGACATTTGAGAAGCGCAAAAAATTGTGAATACAAATCTGAGATGAAGAATAAATAAATAATAACCGCAGAAATGAAAATAACACAACAAAAATTTCCTCACTGAGAAAATTCTTATTTTATGGCATCAAAAACCGAGCTAGGTTCGGGACAGCGAAAGAAGAAAAGGAAGACCGAGAAAAAATACTCGATATAAAGAATCACTCATTCAAAAAATGGAGAATCATAATTTTACCAGAGGAAACCAAAAGTTTTCTCGTCGAATATTTAAATGGTAAAAAATTCAACAAGAAACCGCAAATTTTTTAATTTATTGGAATATTTTGAAATGTATTTTTTTTTTGTGTTATGATTCTGAGTGCAATCAGCTTCGTTTTGCATGTATGTGGAAGTGATTCCGCCAGCTCTGCCGGATAAACAACTGCTAATTACGCCAACGGGAAGGGAATTGAGCGGCAAAAGGGGAGGGGGAAGAGGAGGTCGGTGGCTCAGAGGCGGCAGCAGATCCGGATCTCGAGCGGATGTTACTGTCTGCCAAGCGTATCAAAACCAAACCTAACAAGACTTGCGTTGAGCGCATAAAACTTTCAGCCTTAATAACAAAGGCAATACTAACAACAACAACAACAACAACAACAACAACAACAACAACAACAACAACGTACTGAAACCGCAGTTTATAGGCCTGTCAGATTTACAAAGAGCAAGAGAAACAATACCGAAAAAAACATAATGAAAGTGCAGTCAGTTGATCGTTGGTTACATCGTACAGTTCTCCATTTGTGCGAGAGTGAGACGGAGAGGGAGGAGGGTTGCGAGCGAAAGAGAAAAACTGCTTTCAAAAAATTTACACTTGTATTTGTTGGTTTTTTGTGTGTGTGCATCTGTTGTTGTTAAGGAAATGTTAGCAATTGTAATGTAAAATTTTTTATTGCATGCCATCAGGCGCGGCGCTGTTGCCTGCCTGCATGCGGTATTAAAGTGCAGCTTACAGCAAAGACAAGAGAAAACAATGGTGGGAGCGGGAGGAGGAGAAGCAGCTGTCAGAATGAAGGCAGCAACGTAGAACAAGTTGCTGTGCAATGAAATGTTAGAGAAGCATAAATCTTGCTTAACAAAATTGCAAAAGTGTGTGTGTGTGTGTGCTGACATATTTTTGTTGTTGCTGCTGTTGTTGTTGCGGTAAAAGTGTTGATGTGCAGCGTGGCAGTTGATGGGCGTGGGCGTGTCATGTCCCAAAGTGAGTCTGTTAACCCCGTTTGAGTATTGCTGATTAGAGCGGTGAAACGTGGCTAGGGAGGGGGTGGCGACGGGTTAATAATAAAAGAAGGCACATGCTAATGTGAAATTTGCTCAATTCCGTTTTATATCTTTCAGATTTTAATTGCATAGTTTTAGGTTCATCCAGAAAACACGCGATCTAGCGACTTCAACTTGTCGACTTTCACTGATTTGATTGAGTATAAATAAACCTTTCCTATATCGTACATTATGAAATGAAAATTTACTGAAACAGAACATTTTTTTTGACGGCCTGAAAGTACGCTTCGAACGCGGTAACTTTTATAATTTTGTATGAATTTATTGAGCCTTTTTTATCAGTTTATAATTAATTCAATTAACAAATAAATAATAAAAAACATAAATGTAGATCAGTGTTAAAATATACATATAAAATACATAAATGCAGTCCTAAGTATTCCTCAATTAGTAGCGCTTCGCTTATTAATACAGAAATATTTTCATGCACGGAAAAGAGTAAACTAATTTGCCTCGTAGGTGAATCGTGTAAATCTCACTTTGTATATCCCAAACGTAATTTTTTTTCAGGCTTCCAAGGACAGGTTTTTACACGAAAGTTTTTCAAGATTTATAGACCAAATTTTACTCAAATTAAAGGAATTCTTAAGAATAAATTTAGATCTTCTTTGAAAAGTCTTTTGGGTGTTTTTAAACTAGAAAATTGGCTCGACAGCATTTGTGATTTTATATATTTTACAAAGCAGAATTTCATTCATTATTCTCGTGGGTATAAAATGCGTTTAGGAGCTTCTGAACAACACTTAGAAACGCGTTATATCGAGGTAAACGGAGCTTGAAGAGAAATGCTGATGTTGTGTTTAATATCTGTTGTGTTTTCTGTGGAAAGTCGTTAAAAAGTGGAGATATGTGAAAACTTTTCAAGCGAAAAGTGGGTAAAAAACATGACGAAATGCGAAATAAGAAAAATGTAAATTCTATATGTGATTTATGTAAGTAAAGAAGACGAGACCATCAAAAAAGAGCGTGAAAAACTTTGTCAACATAAGAAAATACAGGACAAAAAAAAAAAGAAATTTAAAAAAAAATGTTTATAATATACTTTATCAAACTTTTGTGTATTCTTTTCCAACTTTTATGAGGAATAGTTTTTTCTTATTGACTGACAACATCTTTTTTTTGAGACCAGACAGAAACCTAAAGCCAAAATTCATTCATAACTTTTAAAGTATTTAAAGGCAAAGTCATTAAAATATAATAAAAAGCAAAAAAAAAAACAAGAATCCAAGACTCTCAACAACTCCTCGTGATAGCCAAAAGTTAAACACTTGTTTTAAGGACATGTTAACTACATCGCGAACAAATTAGAAAAGAAAAGCGACTGCAAAGGACTCTCAGTATTCATCGTCTTTGTAGAGGAAACAATTAAATTGCATGCTACGTCTTCACGCCCACCACACCGACAACTGCACCCTTAGATGTTTGCGTACGAGAGAAAGCGAGGAAGTGACTTTGTGCATAGGAGGCGTGCAAAGAGTTGAGGAATTGTTTGAGCGCAAATGTTAAGAGTTGTCATTATTTTAATAAGCGGAAGTCTGCTGCAGGAAAAAAGGTGCACTTCTTCGTCTGAACAGCGTTTTATTGTTTTCATTTACATTGCTTTTAATTGCAGAGCCACAGTAAATAAGACTTTTGAGCATTACTCACATATTAACTCAGTGACTGCTCTTTCTTCAACTCATTCTCTGTCACTTCAAGTTCGAGATTTGAATATCGTGGAAAATATTTTCACGTGGAGAGAAAAATCAATACAAAAGCAGAAGAAAGAAAGAAGATTGAGTGGAAAAAGAATAATGTTCCCGTCAAATTAAAGCGACATCAAAGTAACAAAAAAAAAACACAAAAAATTATCAGAAACATCAGCATTTTTCTGTGGTTTTTAGGTCAAACATCGAATACAAACATTTTCTGGACCAAATAAAATTGTGCTGCAATTGCTCAGCTTTTATTAAAAGCCGCAAGAGGAAGCAGCCAGCAGAGTGAAAGAGACAAAAAAGCAAAATGAGGGGCGAAAATAGACCGAGATGAACTCACAAAAATAGGCTGACCTGCGTTATCAATTTCGGGATGTTTTTTGGGCCGTTGTAGTTTATCTCTTCATTAAATGAAGACTGAATAAAACTCTCAGAAATACGAGACTGAAATAGAGAAGATACAAAAAAAAAAAAAAAAAAAATCAAACACACACACAAAATTATAGTGTGCGAAAAACTTTCGCAGCAGAGTTCATATTTCGAGCAACATTTATTCAAAAAGTTTTCTAATAACTGCGCTGGAAGCTAGAAGCCCAACAGCAGACAACGGAAAAAATGAACTGAATAACTGTTTTCCTCCCTACGCGAAAATGGAAGCCAAACAAAAAAAAAGAGGAGTAAAACAGGGAACACAAAACAAATTCAATATAAATTCATACAATAAACGTTCAGTTAGTTTTTTCTCCGATTCCTATTTATTTTGGTTTTTCGGTGTTGGGAGTTTAATGAAAAAATAAATCAAATGAGTGGAAATCAAAGTGTTGAATGTTGCCTTTTTTCATGCACGTTTTCCCGCTTTTCCTGTAACCACTTAAATCAGCTCTCATCACTATTTCGATCTTACTCTCTCACTCGAAGGCGAATCACTTCACTTTCTGCTGCTCGTTTCCTCTCCCTTTTGTGCCTCTTCTCTTCTACCTAATTCCCCCCTTTATGCTACTCCGCCCTCCCTCCGTCGACTTCTTTCAACATTTCCGGCGCAGCTCGTTTCTTGTACTCGTGGTTTAATTTAATTTCGCAAATCGTAATTCAACGGTACTCGTTCTATTTTCTTTGTGAGCCGCCATGGAGCTTGTTTTATTTCTTTCTCTTTCTCTCCCTCTCCCTCTCCCTCTCTCTTTTTAACTCTCTTACACTCTCCTTTTTCCAACGGAAACACCTAAGAATTCTTGGCATTTCCGGGTTTCTTCTGCGATTGTTTGCTATGATTCGTAACATTATTTGCATTCATGTTGAACACAACTTCGTCTTCTTTGTTGGATTTTCTTCGTGTTGTTGCCATTGTTGGATACCACATAAATACGCCAGCAACTATCGTGTGTCTCCTTCGAGTAAGTGTCTGCCTTCCTTCCGCTCTAAAACAATCAACAATCAACCATCATTAAAAATCGCAAAATTATGCAGACGTTGAAAGGATTTCAGCACGAAAAAATTTATAACCTCGTCCGTAATTGAAAACAGCTCAACACAAACACAAAAAGGAGCGAAACATCGCCAAATAAATTTATGCTCAAAATAAATATTACATTATTGAGTTTAGAATATTGAAAAATACGTGAAAATTTTTAACGAAACGACAAAAACGACGATAGAGGCAATTATTATAAGGTAACAAGGGAATTATTTAGGTGAAAGTAGGAATTATTTGAGTGATAGTGACATCCAAAGGATTTGAGTGATAGTGGGAATTATTTGAGTGATAGTGGGAATTATTTGAGTGACAGCGGGAATTATTTGAGCAATAGTGTGAATTATTTGAGTGATAGTGACATCCAAAGGATTTGAGTGATAGTGGGAATTATTTGAGTGATAGGGGAATTATTTAAATGATTGTGGGAATTTTTTGAGTGATAGTGGGAATTATTTAAGTGATAGTGGGAATTATTTGAGCGATAGTGAGAATTATTTGTGTGATAGTGGGAGCTATTTAAGTGATAGTGGGAATTATTTAAGTAGTAGTGGGAATTATTTGAGTGATAGTGGGAATTATTTGAGTGATAGTGGGCATTATTTGAGCAATAGTGTGAATTATTTGAGCGATAGTAGGTTTTATTTGAGTGATAGTGGGAACTATTTGATTGATAGTGGGAATTATTTGATTGATAGTGGGAATTATTAGAGCGATAGTGGGAATTATTTGAGTGATAGTGGGAATTATTTGAGTGATAGTGAGAATTATTTAAGTGATAGTGCGAATTATTTGAGCGATAGTGAGATCCAAAGGCGTGATAGTCTGCATTTCCTCCTCTCAGCCTCCATATTTCTCTAGTTTCCCTTTTGCGCTTAACTTAAGCGTACTTTAAACACTATTCATAAAAGGAAACGTTTCGATGCGACAACTATTCAATTAACTGTTACCATTCCTTTAGTTCTTTAATGGTTAATCCAATGATACTTCTTCCTATGAAACTATTTCGTTGTTCTTTCGTCAGGCGTTTCTTTTATTTAGTTTGATTAATTAAAACCGAGGAAGAAGGAGTTTTCCTTTTCCCACCTGGGAAAAACTTTCCGAATTGTCCCTCGTCATTTGGCAACAAAACGGAAAGGGGAATTAATATTGCTTTAACTTCTTTTCACACTCTGCCTTGAACTGTTCCTCTCTCTTTCCCGCCAATGGCTGTAATCAATCAGACTGCGTTTTTGAGAAGATTTTTCGTTTATTTCGGTTAAGTAAAAATCACCGAAGCACGTTTCATGTTGCGTGTCACAGAGAAGTTAAACTTTCCAAACAATTTTTCTGTCCCTTCTATTAGCATTTTAATAACTCACTCGCTCGCTCACTCACTCTATTTCCATCTCTCTCTCTCTCTTTTTCTCTTTCCAATCCTATCTTCTCCAGGCTGTTGTAGGGAAAAAACGCACCCAAATAAATGAATAAAAATGAGGCTGACTAACGGAAAATTACGAAAGGAAACGACGATTAGTTCCAGTCGCAGGACATCAGAACACAACACATTACAGAAGGTCCTGCCACGCATAGCGGTAGTATAAGAAGGAGAAGGGGCAGAGGAGGAGGAGGATGGGGACAAAAAGCAGATGATGAAGGGCGGGAGCAGTCACCAGCCAGCAGCACGCGCTGCTAATACACCTGATGAATTAGATTCCACGCTGCTTAGCATGTCAAGAACAAGCATGTGACCGAGCTGAACGCACGAACTCACGATGTACACAAAGGACACGATGTCCTCTTTTTATGTGGTTTGTGGCACGCTGGTTTTTTTCTTCTCTGTGGTTAAAATATGTCATGTTTGCTTATGAGGCAAATGGATGGAACGAGAGAAGATGTGGAACGATGCGGGAGAGTAACAAAGAAAAAAAAAACCGTGAGAAAATGTTCAGAGTCGCGGGGCAGGGGCAGGGGCAGATCGGAGGACGAAATGAGTCCACAAGTTCACAAAGGAAACAAATTTGTTTTCTATTAAGCAAAGCATAAATGAAATATCAACCGAGTGGATGGATTTACGGTGGCGCTTGTTTTTGCTCCGTTTTTTTTTTAGGTTAGTTTAAAAGATTTATTTTTTTTCGTTATCCCTTTCGCTATGCTTCGTTATAGTCAGTTTATTCGGGGTTGTTTTGGTCTGGTTCTTCTTGTTGTGATAAGCCTTTTGTGAAGTCATCAGTTGTTTATAGATTAAACACTGAAAAAATAACAGAAAGCAGAGAAATGGGTTGCCATAAATGAACTTAACACACAATTTTTTATTTGAATTATTTTTTATTTCTTTTATCCCTATAAATTCACATTTTTTTTTGGTTTTTTTGTGTCATCATCAATCAGTTTTTTCTATTTTCTTTTCGTGACAAAAGAAGATTCGGTTCTAGTGACTGTTCTTTGCACTTGCATAGAGTTTGGCAAACAAAAGCTTCACTTTGCTTTGCTTTGTTTTCCTTTCTATTTCCAGTCGTGTTCTGTTGTGTTTTTCGATATCCTTTTTACGCTTTTGAGTTGCGTGTCATAATTCTCCTTTTCCTTTGTTTGACTTTTCATGCCTTGGGCAGCAAAGGATGTAAGAGGCCGCAAACAAGGCGAGGTTGAGAGGGTGGAAGGGGCGGCGGGGGGAGGGGAGTGCAGTTGAGGGCTGTACATAAGCGTGTCCACATTCAGCGCTAAGTGACAGTTAGTTTTTAGGCTTTGGCTTAGATTTTTTAAAAGAACTTCAGTTCCATTGCATACTTTTAGGGGAAAATTTAAAATAAAATCAACAGAATCTTTTTCAAACATTTATTCCACAATTATTAATTATACAAAATGTGTAAAAACATTTAAATATTCAGAAACTTTTCCAGAAATTTAAATTTATCTAGGGCAATTTTCAATTAAATGTTGTTCCATTTTTCATATTTTTATTCGCAAAAATAAAGAAATTTTTCTGTTTGTTATTTAATTGTGATATTGTGACTTCGCTTTCCTCCTGTCCTGCCCTTCTCTCCTTCAGCACACTTGATAGTTTTTCATATTTATTTATTTGAATTCCTTCCTCGGAGCTGACGGTTAATTGAAAAATCCACTCACTTCAGTCACTCAGTCACTGAAGCAACACTTCAATGAAGACTAACAAAAGCACCAACAAAAACAGCAACAGAACCAACAAATAAACGGAACATTGACAGTCAGAGAAGAATTTTATTGGTAAAACGCTGTGAGCGACGTCAACTGGATGCACGCGCATCTGAATTCAAAACACACTCCATTCGCCATTAACAGCTCTTAAAGTGTTGAAAAGGAGTCGTGGGAGGGCGGTGGGCGGTGGGCGGGGCAGAAGGAGGAAGGTCGTCAGGGACAGGACATGTTGTTGGAATAAACATGCGACTTTCAAGTGAGAGATGGAATAGAGCACAAAATGAAGATGAAGTGTAAGAGCAACAAACCGAAGAATATTCAAAGTAAACAAAATAATAAAAAAAAATCTTGTTTTTATTTTTCTTTTTCATATTCACTCGACTTCGACGTTGTTGGATTTCTGTTTTTTTATAAATCTTAATGAAAAGTGTGACACGAACTCGGATTGTGACACAATTTATGCTGCTTCTTCTCTTTGTGCTTCTTCTGTTTCTTATGCAACATCTCCTTGCGTCCTTTTCTAATTCAAAAACAGGCTCCATGAAATCCATTGACAGAACAAATTCAACGTTGCAAGTTGATTGAAGATTTTTATTTATTTTTGTCCTTATTTTCATGATGGAAAACAAAAGGAATTGTTGACCATTGGAAAGGATAATAAATAAAGCTGCAAGAAATACAGCGAAGTTGCAGAGAAAAGGAAACGGACAATAAATTTTAGAGTAAGCATAAAAAAGGGTCCACAAAATAAAGAACAGGCAAAGGAAGATTACAAAAGATAGTCGAAAACATTTAGGGATGAATCTTAAATCTCTTCCAACCACTTTCAGCGGTCCCTTGCATCATTAAACCAATGCTTTTTCGATTTATATAAAGTAAGGCCTCGATAATCTAGCAATCGAATGCCTGATCACATTACTTTGGATTACTCTTTTCGCGTTTATTTCAAGGTCATTTCGATAATCGACAAAATTCAATTCAGTGTTCAGTTCAATTATTAACCTTAAATTACTGCTTCTGTCCTAAGTGCAGGCATTAACTCGTGTCTTCCTTCATTTCACCATGTGATAAATTTCCTCGATTACTTTCACTGTAAATACCTTTGATGATTTTCAATCTTTCAATTTAAGTCTTCCTTGATTAAAATCCGGGCATCATTCGACAGAATCCACTCCAACAAAGGACCGCAAACAACAGTTCTTTAAGGACCTGCTGATGTTGATTTATTACTATTTGTGCCTTAGAAGGTGAGCTCCAGAGATTGACGTCATTAAAGCACCGCAATTATTGATCCCATAGATCGATCGTCTGTGGTACCACGCTCCATGACAACAAATCTTTGAGATGAAGTAGAGTCGTTTGGTATTTCACCGGACCGAATTTAGTCGGACGCCTCCAGCAACTCTCCTTCACACCAACAGTCATTATTCGAGTGGAAAATCTATTATCGACGAATGGATCCATCTTTAAAATATCCGATCTCCACTTGAGAATGTTTTTTTTTTTTTTTTTCCTTTTATTTCCTTTCCTCCTTTTTATTATGCACAGCAAAATATACTCGAGACTTTGCTTAATTAATATGAAGATCTGTTTCTGTTTTTCAATTCCACTTCTCTTCAGATTCCGTTGCTGAGATTCGATGGAAATGTCCAAGTGAGGTTTTCTTTAGAGGAGAACAGAAAGACGCGAATGGAGGAAGAGTGAATCGGAGTATGCGAGTTCCTACCAATCTGAGGAAATATAAACAATTGTTTACACGGAAATATAAACAATAACAATTCAATTTTCCCTCGAAAGTGGGGAACAACTGTTGAATTCTGTGGACGAGGAAGGGAATTGAATCTGGGAAAACGTAAACTGATAAAAAACAAAAACAACAACAACAACATCGGCAACAGCAAGAAAAGGAAAGGAAAATGTATTGAGCCAGGAGAGCAGCACGAAAGTAAGAATAACAAAAAAACAGGAAGAAGAAAAGTGTACAATGTAAAGAAGGAAAATCCGAACAATCATGATGAGCAAGAAAACAAATAAAAGAATGGAAAAGGAGTCTGTGGAGTGTGGACAAGGGTAGAAGAGGCTTTCAGAAAGACTATGAGAAATGGAGAAGCGGAAGGAGAAGGGACAATACCATCAAGCATCATCTTTGCACTGAGATTGATTTTAGATTAAAGATTCAACAAGGTACAGCAGCATCACAAACCGCAGTGGAGAAGATATTAACACCAAGGAAATGGTAAAGAAGAGGATATAGGGATGATATAGAAAAAAACTGTAAATGATATAAGAAATTGTGGATACAGATGAAAGATCGATAACTAAATCCGAAATTGCATTGGTTATGAAACAATGAAAAAACTGGCGACGGGAGTGGATGAAGAGGCGGCGGGAGGAGGTGTACCCACAACGAACCACTTTAAATGCAGACTCCAGAAACAAGTCAATTAAAAGACTTCTAAAATGCGAAAGACGACATCCAACGGCGCTGATGTTGAAGCCCCGCAAAGGGTCTGTAAAAGAAGACGCCAAGGAGCAAAAGTGACGAAGGAGCAAAGTAATTACCGTTGGTGACTGACTGTAGACAGCACGATACTGGGCAATGCGAGAACAATGCACGAACGGAAAGAATGAAGAATGTTGGTGACGTTGGTTTAAAATAAGATCGTTCGCAATTTGTTTTTAATTGACTGAATTAATGAGAGAACGGAAGAAGTGGAAATCAATAGCTGCAGTTGACAGCTGACAGTTGCTGAGCCACGCAGCTTTAACGAAGAGCAAGCAGAACGAAGGAGGAGGAAAGGCGAAGGATCGGTGATAACAATTGACAGAATTTGCTTTGCGAGCTTTTACTTTGCTCTCTCGTTTAAAAAGTATTTCCTAGTTAATTATTTTGCGAGTAACCGGATATGATGAGATTTTCGCATTCCTTCTGTATTACTCCATCCTCTTTCCTCTCCGCTCTTCATTATTTGTAATCTAAATTTCAGATTTGAAATTGATTTGTTTGTCAAAACTTTTTATTCCCATAGTTAATTCGACTTCCACTTTCTTAACGCTTTCTCTCCTTTTCACATTTTCGGTATGTTTTCCTTTCGCCGTTTTCATGCCATTTTATTATTAAATATTTAATGATGAGCCTTTTTTTTTCTATTTTCGGATTGTTTTTTGGGGCGCTTTTCTCGTCTTTCTTTCTTTGTTGTGTTGTTGATATTTGTGTAACAGCCTAAAAACAAGCAATGAAAGTCAAGTAAATCAAAAAAGACATCCACAGTACGAACAACAAGAACAACAACAACAACAACGATAAGTAATGAGCGAGTGAATCAAATTGCTTTATTAATAAATAATCACCTACGGATGTTTATGGGTTTTTGTATGTATGTGTGTGTGTGGCTGCATATTTGAATGTGTGCATTTTTAAAAGGGTTCGCGTACAAGTCACATTATAATTATAATGAAGAGCCAGAGGAGGATTTGGTGAGAAGAGCCAAGAGAAAATAAAGAAAATGGGATGTTATGAAGCGATGTGTGTGACTTGTATGAATTAGTGTGTGTTTTTATGTGAGTGTGTGTGTGTGTTTGCGTGTACGTCAAGTTGTATTCTTTTTGTATTTGCTTTTAATGTTTTGACATTTCTGCTGTCGTTGATGTTGTTCAAATGAAGTCATTCAGAAAACCGTTGAGCAAATATTGGCTTTAATTAATTTCTACACTTGAATAATCAACGTTTCACCTTCTTCCCTGCGTCACTGCCACTTTAGAAGCCTACTTCGAGGCTCGTAGTTAATATGGTGATGGCTAAGAAATACTTTAAATAAAAAACAAGAAGGAAAAATGTAGAAATAATATTATAAAACATTTTTACATAAAAATGTAATCAAAGATAATAAAATTTTGGATAGAAGAATTCCTTGTAGATCCTTAAAATACTATTTTATACAGTCCGTCTCTCACTCTTTCTCTCTCTCTCTTTCAACTCGTCTTAAAAAACTATTCAAGTTTATGTATAATTTATTTTTAATATACGAAGAAAACAGAAAAATACAAACAGATATTCGAATTCGACGTCGGCGTCGTAAAGAGGGCGATTTTATCCAATGCAAGCCAAAAACTATGCAATGATTTAGAGGACAAAGCAATCGTAAAGCAGTCGTGTCGAGCAGAAGCCGAAGTCGTTTATCAGCGAGTCCAGAAACAAGCGAGAGTCGTCAGTAGTTGACGACAAACTTAAATTGCTTAGAAAAACATCAAAGAAAACTTGGAAAAAGTTCGACGCAGTTTGTCTTTAAGGAAAAATTTAAATATATATAGTACATAAATATTTATAAGTAAATATGTTTATATATTCGAGTGTTTTTTAATGTCGGAGTCGGTAGCAGCACAGCAACAGCCAAGAACAGGCTAAAAACGAAATAAAAGGAAACAAAATCAGGATATAAAAAACTGAAAAGAAGAAATAAATCGCATTTATATGATTTCAGAAACTTTTTCTTTTAATTTCATTTCGGTCGAGGTTGGAGTGAGCAGGGAAAGGATACGCAGCAGTTTCGACAGGACGAGGATTCGTTTTGAATCGATTTCATAAAATATTTATAAGTAAAGTAAAGCGAAAAGTAATGCTTTAAAGAATTAATAAGTTAGGAAAAATAAAACCTTTCCGCTTGAGGTAAATGAAAAGAAAAGAAGAGGAAAGGCGAGGACTTCCGTGAAATGGAAGCATGAATGACATGCTTCATCATCATCATTTCTGGGTACCTTTTCACAGCAACCAACAACAGATGCAGCGATATATAACATTATTAATGCGAACACCTTCAATTGCACAGAAACACATGGAATCAGCTAAAGAAATCAACATCAACATCGGCATCTACGATGGAAACCAGCACGAAAGTAGCATCAGCGAAGCCCAGCATGAATGTTACCTATACTGACAGCTTTGATGAGGATTAGGGACAGCTTAAAGCATGGACGAGTCTTTCACTGGTCAGGAAAACAGGCAACCAACGGAGCTACGAGGCAGCAACAAAGTCTTGAAATGGGCGCATGCCGAAAGCTGTTAAAACACCAGAACGAGGCTGATGTTATTTGAAAGCTTGTAACTTGCAAATTTGACAAACAATAGAAACGTCTTGAGGAAAATAAAAACATGCATAAGACAGACATCGATGGAGTTGAGGAAGGAGGACGACGGCGAATCATTAAATCAGGCGAATCAGTTATTCGGGGGAGAAAATTGGGAATGAAAGCCAATTGTTATTGAGAGAATATCCGAGGATTAATTATAAATTTAATGATTTACGAAGACTACACATAAAAGGATTTCTCAGGGAATCATGACCAGATTTTGGCTTTGAAATTATCGTCATTTACATTAAATGGACATCCATGAATCCATGCGAGGAATTCATGCCAAAGAAGTAACAGTTTTTGAGCAACTGACCAGTATCAGAATATTATGAGTATTCTACGGCTCTCTCCGCTTCCGATCCATAGAATTTATGGTAAGCATGTCGACATCTGCATTATTAACACGTGTCATAAGTCGCTGACATTTCCCACGTCTACGAAGACCTCCAAGGGTCATTTAGTATTTTCAATAAAAATTCATGGTTGGATAAAGTAATCGAGAGAATCAAAAGATAACGATGCAAAGAACAAGTGGCAACTGGCCACACATTAAAAATACATATTTATTGCTTATGCCTGACAGTTTTCTAAATAAGCTGAAAAGTATGCAACGCATATTTATACGCACCAATCGAAAGTTGGACGAACAAAGGATTAAGATTAGGACGATGTTTACGCAATCCATTTCCGCACATGCTACTGAGTGAAAATGTTGATTGGAGCCATGCTTGTGTTCCTAAAAGCATGCTACACAAAACGTTGTGTGTCCCGAAAATGGCACGAAATAAAATCAAACAAAGGAAAGGAAAGGAAGAAGTAAAATAGTGTAGTAGTTTAGAGAACGGACATGGACATGACGAAAATCGAAGCACCAAAAGAAAAAGCAACAGAAAACTTTCGAGAAAGTTGGCAAAAGTTACTGTCTAAACGCAAGCAAACGCGGACGGTTAACCGTAAGCAACAGACTGAGACTGATTCGGGGAATATGGAGTGGGCGATTATACAGACAAAAACAAAAAAAAATCGAGTAAGCTTAAGAAAGATGGAATACGGTAGAACTATAAAGAAGTAAGCCTAAACGTGACCAATAAAAATTGTCATCAAAACAATGAATGCTATAACATAGGATTATATAAAAATGACAAAACTGAAGAAGAAAAGAAGATGAACACTGAAAATAAACAAAGAATAAACAAAAAGGAAGAAATTAATACGTTTTCGTTAATTGCAGTTGTGAGGAGTCCATTAGGGTTTGGCTAGTATCTCTTCGTCTGTTGTTCGGCGGGTAAAAGGCAAGAAACAGTTACAAAAAAAAGGGAATTTAAGGGACCTTTGAAATTCTTTCTTAAAAGTTGACCCAAACTTCAAAAAAAACCGTACAGCAACAATGTTTAAACAACTGCTTGCACTTTGTATCGCCATCGAAAGAGGTTAGCATACGTCGGTCCTTCAGTCAAGACGTCTGCCTGTGAGAGCTGTCAAAAAGCTGTGCCTCCTGACCCGGTTATGTCAATAATTCTCCAACGCAAGACGCTGGCGATTTATAGCGTGCCAGACACGTTTTCCGTGTCCATTGGGTTTTTGCTTGCTGCATGACGCCATTGTCGATATATTCGCGCCCTGTTTTACTCTCGTTCGCTCTCTCTTTCTCTCTCTCTCTCTCTCTCTCTCTCTCTCTCTCTCTCTCTCTCTCTCTCTACCTCTATATCTCTTCCTCTCTTTCCACTTCATATATGCGTGCCAGACATGTCCTTACATGTCCTTTTCTTTTTCTTGACCAAACAAAAAATATTATCGTCAAGTTATGCTAATTGTTTTTAGCAGACATGTTGGCTGGCTGGCATGCCATAAAGTATGCAACGCTTGCATGTTTTGCCTTTGAATTTCGTTTTTTTGACTGAAGGCTTTTTGAATATTAAAGAAAGTAACAAACACACAGCAAAAAACGAAGAAAATATTTACAAAAATAACTCACTTAAAGCTGCGAATATTAAAAACAATTCTGGTTTTTTTTTCTGTTTTTTTTGTTTTTTGAAAAATTATTATTATTCTTGTTTTTATGTTCCTTTTTCACGTCATCCGAATTTGGCAAACATCATTATTATTTTTGCTGCTTTCATATGCAACATCAAAGCAAAAGCCATAAAAATGTGTACGCTGTGTCAGAGTGCACCCGAAATTATGCAACACATTTTGAGGTTTCGCATTTCAAGCGCATTTACTAAATTAAATTAGATGACAAACAAAGAAATAAACGAGTTGACGCTCGCAGCGGATGCTTCACTGTAACTACAACAAATGCAATTACAACAAATGTATTAGGCTACAACAAAAACATGTCATTTATGTGACTTATGTTGTAAGCACGCGGTGAGCGATTGTTATTTGTTCAGATTATTATTTAAAGCGACACAAAAACAAAACTAATTTGTCATTAAATTGTTTTTAAGGTTGTGAGGTTTCGAGGCGACTGACACTGGATGCGGTTTCGCAACATATTTTGAATGGATAATGACACAGACATTGTCAAAAGTGTCTGTCAAACATTAATTTTGAGTTAATTTCAACTAAACGCAGTGGCAGACATGTAATAAATTGAAAAACATGAGCAGTTTCAATCAAGTTTAAATGACATTAAGTGTAGCTCTATATAGATTTTCCTCAATAACTCACTATACCTCAATATGTGAAATAAACGATGGAGTACAAATGAAATTAATGTTAATTCAAATTTCATTTATTGAGCCTTTTTTTAAAACACGTTACAAAAAAATTAATAAATCAGGAAATATTTTATGAGTGAATCTAAAAGTATGCAAGCGCATTGTTAAATTTACCTTTACCGGAGTGAAGCATTGCATACTTTTCACGTGCAGGTTTGTGTACCAACTACAACTTTCGCTGCATTAGAGCGTAGGTCTCTCAAGTAGTTTCTTAGGGAATTTAACCTATTGTAATAGAAGTCGTCTCAAGAGGACAACGTCGTCACTGACTGCGACATGAGTGACTCGTTAATCACTACGTAAATCATGTAGTTAACATCCATACGAAATATTTCGGACTATAATTCGGATTTGCAATTATTATTATAACTATTTTCGTTATTTTTTACCTGCTAGAGATCCTACTCCAACGTAAATGTTAGACCAAAAACATTTTGAAGTACAAAGATCAGATGCACCTGAAATGCATTGCAAAGGGAAGGTAAAAATAATAATAATAGGGAAAACTTTGCTGTGAAATGAAAAATGTTGATGTTCACAAAGAAAATTTATTAAGGAAATGCATTTTATGTCTCCACTCCGTTGACTTCTCCCGTTTCTTTGCTGTATTCCTGATGCTCTTGTGATAAGTCGCGTCCCTATTTCGCTTGCACTCCCTTCGCTATCGCAGTGTGCATAGAGATTTAAGCAAACACACATACACACACGCACAGAACTTGTTTTTTGATATTGCATATTTTAAGGCATTGCACTCGACTACTTAAGCAAATGTGTGTTTAAGAATTTCATTTCTGCTTCGCTTTTATTTGTGCTCCTCTCCGTCCGACTGCTGCGCTTCCTTCCTTTACACCTTCTGCTCTTTTCTTCGTCTTTTCCTCCGGTTTTCGCTCTCTCCCATTGCTCCATTTTCGCTTGACATCTGTCTACTTGGCTGATTTTTCTAACCAACCAACAACGAATCAACCGAGACTTTGTTTGAGGCTTCAAACGTGTCGTCGTTGTCGTTGTCGTTGTGTTTGTGTGTTTTTTAACTGTCACAAAAAACGGCAGCAGCGTCAGCATCACAAGCAGAAAACAAGAGAATAGAAGCTCATAGAGACGCTGTCAAACATATGCAAGAGGTTTTCTTTTCTTTTCTCCCTTTCCTTAACCTTCTCATAACTTGCACATGTTTATAGTTGAGCTAAAAAGAAAAGATGATCATCTATTTTTTGTTTATCTTCACTGTGATTATTTTTACTTTGCTCCTTCTTAAGTTCTCCCCCCGTTTCACCTCACTTCGTGTCTTTTCTATATTTATCTTTATTTATCCGTGGTGGTGGTTCTTGTTTCGTGGTGCACTTTTTTATTGCGCATTTTCAGTGTGCTTCTGTGTGTTGCATATTTTTAGTAGTCAGATAAACAACGTAACCTCCACATGCTTCCTTTTCACCCTTTCACCCATCGTTTCTATGCATTTATAGAAGAAATGCAAGACGTTGACATTGTAAGCAGCTCAATTTTAGAGTGCTGCAAAGTCAGGAAGACAGACTCTACGTATTCGCTTGATTGACAGTCAGTTAGAGAGGCAAAACTCTGGAGTAGAGCGAATAACGACGTGAGGTTCCAGGGGCAATACGAGAAAAGTCTTTCTGGCATTCCTACGGAGTGCCAAAATGAAGGAGAAACTCTCTACTGTTCAGATGCTTTCGAAGCAGCTTTTGTAGTAATTAAATTCGACAAGTAGTAAAATGATACATCAGTGAACTTTCGCCCGACTTATAAATGCACAAATAACAAGAAAAATCTGTTAAAAGCAGAAAAAATAACCCATTGTTATCTATAAATCTTCATAAACAAGTTTCTCAGCTCAGTTCAGACTTTAATACACTTTAAGTTAAAGAATAATCGAATAAAATCAAATCGAATTCGGATTTTCCAGTTGCCGAAGAGGAGCGAGATGCAACATTAACTTATGTTCTTCCCTGAATTTATGCACGGCCATCTGAACGGCTTAAGTAAGATGAAGATTCCTAAAAATATGCTACACGGAAGGGGCTAGATGTAGGAAAGCATGTAAAAAGAACTTCTCAAGTGCAAACTTTTAACAACAGAAAAGTTTTCCATATTTCCTTCGAAGAACTTCTCGTTTTGCAGGCAGAAAACTTTTCTTACCGAAAGTAAGTTTTTTTCAGTGCTTTCTTATATTTCCATGTTTCCTTTTTCTTCGCCCTTTTCTCTATGATCGTTCAGCAGACGAGACTGGTAAAAAATGAGGCGCCTTTAAAAATACTACACAGCAACAAGCGGCAAACAACAAAAAAAGTTGAAAAAAATAATGACCCTTTAACGACTTCATTCATTTTTATTTCTTTTTTTTTTGTGCCATGAAACATTGTAAAATCGTTATAAACAAAAAATAGTAAATAAATAATAATAATTGAAATTCAATAGAAGACACAAAATTAATAAACAGAAAGAAATTTAGAAAAATAAGAAAACACTCGAACTTCATTCAAATTTGCTTTAATATAATTTAAGAATATTTAAAAATAATAATTGAAGGTTTTTTTTTTTGAATGAAAAACTCAGCATTTCACTGTATTTGCTAAAAGGTTGTTACATACTTTTGAGCGTATGTACATATTTCTTTTATAGCTTCGTAGTTGGTGTAATTTATTCAAAGCAAAAGAATTCCTAATGATGTAGGCGAACAGAAACGAACATTAATGCAAAGCTGTGCTTTTTTTTTTGTTAATGCTTCTTCCTGAAGAACTTCAGAAGTTCAGGAAAATTTCACTACCCTCATAAAAAGTGGAGCAATAAACGTGGAAAACAATTAACAATCACACAAGATGTATAATTAATAACAGTCCGTTTTATAAGGTTCCCCAGTACCCAAAGGGGTTTGGGATGTGCTGGAAAAGCGAGTGAAGGTGTTCGTCTATACTCGGTTCCAGAAAACGAAAGGCCACTGAAAGCGGTTGACAAAGCAAAAGCATGCAACAACTTGACACGAAAACCTTTACATTTTAAAGAGTGGAAAGAGATTAAGAAAAGGACGAGGAGAAGAGAGGGAAAGAAACAAATGAAACAGGAATACAGCAACAATAGAAGAAATTTAATACATGTAAAAAGAACACGAAAAAAAAACCGAGATTTCGAAATAAAAGCATACTTAATGGGGCGTTTTAGGAAAAAAATAATATTTTTACAAGTGAAGGAAGGGAAGAGAAGGAATGGGAAGGGAAGCGAAGGAATGGGAAGGGAAGCTATTAAGGAAGGAAGGGAGTGATTTTGTTTGTGCTGTCTGAAGACGAGACGAGACTGAACTGAAAAAGAAACTTCAAGAAAATGGAGGAAAAGCGAAGGGCTCGAATCATACGCAACGATAGATAATTTTTAACGCTTTATTGCAACTGATTTCTATAGAAATTGAAATGAAAAAAGTGTATCATAGATGACAAGAGGAAATTTCTGATTTCTCTGCATAATTAAATTGTTGCATGTAGCAAAAACTTGTTCACTTTTGTTGGGCGTAAAATGAAAACTGAAGCAAAACGTCGAAATAAAAATGTTTTATCACATTCACACCGTTTGTCGAATTCTATTTCATGAACTGCTGAACATTGTCGCCCTCTCGTCAGTGTAGGAAATAAGAAGAAAAGCCTAAAACTACACTTCTAAAATATACAAACTCTGTAGAGTTTCGAGAGTTGATTGTCGCAACGCAGAAACCCACACATTTATTTATATTTACAGCATATTTGAAACAGAACAAAAACAACAACAATGCCAAATATTTTTGCACACTTTTATTAAGTTACGTTACGTTTGTAGTAACTGCAGCTGAACATTTTGTTATTGTTTCTAGTTGAGTTACTTTTGTTGTTTACAGTAACAAGCATTTCGTTAACTGGCTGTTGCTGTTGTTGTTGTTGTTGTTGTTGTTAGTGGCAGTGTTTTTAGTAATTCAAACAATTCAGCAGAAATTCAACACAGAGAAGCAAGCAACGCATTGCAAAAATTTGCTTTTGCTCTACAAATCAAAATTGTATCTGCGGACCATTTATGCCGATGGCGAATGAGTGGCTGCCTGTGAGTGGGGACAATCAAGCACACACTCCAGCACGAACACACACACACGCCCACATCCACACCCACACGAAGCCATGCAGTTGTATCAACAACTCTGATGCATTTCTCTGTTCGCAATCATTTTAATGTACATCGTTACTCTGTGTTGTTGTTGTTGTTGTACCCACAAAAGCAACAATTTCCTCGATTTCAACCAAAGTGACTGGGCAAGCCGAAAAATGTTTGTCTCGCTACACATTCCGTTCGTGCTGCAATTTTTGCTTGCATATTTTTGGGCAGAACTAATAATTTCTTTTGATTGCACACACAGCAGCAGCAGCAACCGGCGCCCACCCTCAGCGCCCACACAACACAATGTAACGGTAAACAAAAAATCGCTGTTGCGTGTCGTGTGAGTGAGAGGGAAACGCGAACGCGAACGCCTCAACTTATGCAACGGAGTAAATTTTGATGAATCGCTCAAATACGCAGCAGAATTTTTGTTATGACCGCGTTGTTCTAAGTTGTAGATGTTGTTGCTGTTGTTGTTGTTGCTGCAGCTGAGTTGTTATGGTTTCTTCCCTCTCTTTCTCCCACCTTCGCCCACTTCTTTTTTCCCTCCAGCACGTAGAATCCTTTGGCAAAGCGGTCAATTTCAGTGAAATGCATTTTCTGCTAGAATTGATTCACAGTTGTTATCTACAGCGTTGAGATGGATCGATGGACGCGCCGACGGAAGCGAGGCGACTGAATGCAAGACGAAGTGCTGAGCTGAGGATTGGAAAGAGACAGCAAGCGATGCCGAGTGCGAATGCCGGCCACATTTGAATGAACTCATTTGAAATTATACTCGACAGACAAGCAAACTTGGTGAGCATTCAATACGTTAACGTTAATGTGTTTGCATGTATTTATTAAAACACATGATGCTGCGGTGTGTGGCTGTGTATGCGTGTGTGTGTGTGTGTGTTTGCTTGTAGTGCTGCTGTACGTGCGAAAATTCCATTGCGGCATAAGCTGGAAATTTGCGTCTGCAAATGAACAGCGGAACGAACTCGAATGTAGTGGCTCCGAAGCATCAACGTACAGCGATGCAATTGATGCAAATTAATATGCGGCATACTTCGAACATCATTGAAAAGGGATTTTTCATTTCAAAAGTTCGTTTAATTTTAATGTTTAACTACGAAATTCCGAAAAATTCAGTTGGAAAAAACATATAAAAAATTAAAATTAATATTAAAATTGATTTAATTAGTAATCGGCTATAATAAAAACATTTTTTCTTGACTTGTGAACGTGTCTAGATTTCACAACGGTCACCATCAGTCTTTCAATGGGTTCATTAGTGAATCATTCATCATTTGTTTGAGAGAAAACCAAAAGGAAAACCAAAATCAAGCAACCTCTTTACGTAATCTTTAATATAATTTCTCGCACAACTATTTGAAAGAAGAAGCAATTAAATTCGCCGAGCAGAAGCAATTAAAGCTGGCCAAACAGAAGCAAGCATACTTCATGGCGTAAAATATTGCGTGCACAAACAACTTGTTTTCAACCTAAATTTGAGCAATTTGTGGCAAAATGAGTTTCTGGCAAATAAATGCATCGAGTGTTTAGAGCTGCAAGGGCGAAGAGGAGGCACAGCAAGGGGCGTGAGATGTGGGCGGATAAAGCAAGAGGTGATGTTGAATACTTAAGTGTTTGAGTTTAAATTTAATATGGAAATTGTTCTTAGAGCAACCAAGATATAAAGAGAAGGAAGAAAGACAGAAATGAAGAAAAAAAATCACTTAAAGTCAGACGATTGCATGAGCGTTTATCGAAAGAGGCGCGGGTAGAGAAGAGAGGGGGTAAGCGGTGAGGAAAACGACTTAATATAAGTAAAACTTTGCTTTTATTTGTGCTTTTTTAAGCAATTGCTATTGTAGGTATGTCCTGCATGTCGGCCATTGCACAAACACGATTATGATTGCGGCAAGACGAAAACTTCCGAGTTCTTCAACTGACTGAGTGTTTTTCGCTGGCGCCTATAAGTGTGCAAGCAATTAGCCATAGTTTACCAAATTACACTTTCAATTTATTCTATGGTTAGTTTGCTCTCTATATATATTAGCAAAAAGTTTACCATCGACTGAAATCGGGGCTTGCAAATGATTCAAAGTCCAAAGATGCAAATGATCAAGGAAAATATTGACATAGCATTTTATAATAATAAAACAAGGTTTATGAAGCTGTCAAACAGATAATTTGCTCCTCTTTGTCAGGGATTTAATTATATATTTCAGCTGCTGTCTGTGTAGGAATTTAATTCAAGGCCTGATATATCCGAGTTATTAAAAGCAGTCGTAAAGTTGGCAGTATTTAGAGACGTACCAAAGGAAGTACAAAATCCTTCCTCATACTTTTATGTTTATTGTTTCTTTCAGTCACCTTCTTTATCCTTACTTCCTTTCTCTCCCTTTTCACATAACCATTTTATCGCAAATGACTGTCATTTATTCAAATAACCGTTAAGTAGTATTTCGGTTTCTCTTCGCTTCATCAATATTCATCATCATTGAAAAAGTCGCCGTAATTTATGTCATCTTTTCCACTTCTTTCGGCAACGCCTTGATTATCTTTTCGAATATTCAATTATATTTTTTAACGAACCAATTAATATTTTCCTTCCTATCACAAATCGTCGAAATAATTTTGTTAAATATACACGACGAAGAAGAACAGATAACAAACGACTTCCCTCTATTTATGACCTTGTTGTCGGCTCGGGATCTCATTTTCCAGTCGAACGGTCAACTAACGGCTTCAAAAGGCGATTGGCCATTTTTATTTTCCGTGCCCTTGTAATTGTCGCCGTCGTCGTTCTTTCGCTTCTTTTCCTTTTTCAATCGACTCGACACTCGTCATATTTATAATTATTTATTTGTTTGTATGGGCGAAAAAAGGGACGCGTTGTTGTTGTTGTTGTTGCCTGGTTTGCATATCAGTCACCACTTTTTTTAATGACTCCTAAATGTATACAACGCTTCATGGCTCTTTGATATTCCGTTTGTTTTTATTGCTGTTCCTGTTATTCTCCCTCTCAAGTCGTAAGTAGCACCACTTCTGGTAGACTACCCTCAAGTGGCACTTCAGAGACTAGCAAAAAAGCCGTGTATATTTTCTTTATTACCATTTGGCACGCTAATCGCCACGAAAATCAGTCTCTGATGAACGAGTGAGTGGATGAGTGGCTGTATAAAGGCCACAATAAGTGAGGGAGAGAGAGCGAGAGAGAGACAAAGAGTGATGAGGCAAAGAGGAATGAAACGATTGAGACTGAGGCGAGGCTAAAAGTGCTTGTATTTAGGCGCATTGCGATGAGTCGCTGGTGGAGGGGCAACGGATGACGCGGCCTCGAAATCAATGAAGCCTCAACCGGGTGAATTTTGTGCTGGTGACAGCGAGGTTAAAGCACAGTGACGTTTGATGTGTTCGCGATAAGAACGAACGAGCGAGCGACCAGCAACAAAAACAATTCATTGCTTTGTGTTGTAATTAATACGAAGTGAGATGATGAAGAGCAGCAGAGGAGGAGCGGATGATTAGCGTGGTCTGTGCTTTAGCAGGTGCTACAAACCGGACGAATACTGACAATCATTCTACAAAGTAGAAAGCGACTGAGGCAGAAATTGATTAAAGAATCAACGAGGAGTGGAATCGTGTGGATTTTTTGGAACCACAATTTCAAGCTTCAATTCGAAGTTTCAGCGGTAGAAACGGGAGAGAAAAGATATTTAAAACAATTACTAATGTCGCTCGAACAACCAATTTTAAATCGTCCCTGGAAGGAGAAAGGGAGGATGAGGAGGATTGCAACATAGGGAATTCATCATTGCTAAGGAGTGTCAATGGCTTTGAGGGAAAATTATTAAATTAATGGAATATGAATTTCTAGGAATTTTACCCTCTTCACCCTTTACACTTCGGTAATTAAAAAAAACAAAAAAAAAAAAAAAAAAATAAAAGTAAAATTAAAAGCAAAAAAAGAAAAATATATAAAAATATTACAAAATAAGAAAGAAATAGTGAAAAGAATTTAAGGAATGCAGAGAAAAATGTATTTACGAAGGTGAAGAATCCACTTCACAAACTACAATAGACTAAAAATACGTAAAGCGAGCGTAAAGCATGGAAAGGAAAGAGAAAAGAAAGTAGTCAGTAGAATAGGAAAAAGTGGAAACTTGTCTTCTTTGATGGCCGACAACAAAAACTAGGAAAGAATTAAGAAAATTCCATTGTGAAATCTTCAAAAATATTCGCCAAACAAAGATGGGTGCTTATCGCGTCTCCCCGCACCCGCCACCCACCCCTCACCTAAAACATATCACAGCTGAGCGCGTTGAAAGCTCAAACAGCTGAGGAACACTTAAATGATGACATGAATTTTTCACTTTTCACATAAATTCTAATATGACAACAACAACAATTACAACAAGGAGTCTCGTCGGGACGCGGCCAAGTCATTAAAAATTACTCCAAAAAGTATGCTTCAAAAGAGCACTCAGCTCACGATGAACACCTGGTCGCTCACCTTTTCGCCCCTAAAACAACAACAGCAAAAAGCGAAGAGAAGAGAGAGCGAGAGAGAGAGACCAAAAAAAAAGTAGAAATATTTTTAGGGGCGATTTTAATTTCTATCCCTTTTCGCTTCTCTTTCGCATTAATTTCATAGTGAAACTTACCGCCGGAGGACCAAAGATTTTCCCAACACAGAACAACAAAAACGAAGAGAATTTTGCATAAAACGAACATGCAGAGGAAGAAAGAGAGCGCCAGAGATCCTCCACACACACACACACAAACACACACATACACAGGTAGGAAGCAGCCAGCAAAGTAAAAGAAAAGCAGCAACGTTTCGTCGCGTCGCGATGACGGAAAAATGTTCGAGCAAAGTTTTAATTAATGCTTATGGTCGCATGTTGTTGGCAAATGATGCGGGCTGCCGAGACGTCAACGTCGTCATTTTGTTGGTGGTTGCAACTTGCTGCTGCTGCTGCTGTTGCTTTTCTTCTTACGTCACACAGAAGAGAAATTAACACAAACAAAAAAAAAACAAGAAAAAACACAACACACAAAGCAAAAAAAAAAATAAACATGTTGTTGTCATTAAAGTGTGGCTGCTGCTTTTGTTTCCTGTACAACTTGTGAATTCAAATGGGATTTGCTTTTTGCGTTTGCTTTGTGTTCTTTGCGTTCTTTGCGCTTTTAAAGTCCGTAACGATGTAAAATCTACATACTGAGAAAATAATAATAATAATAATAATAGAATTAAAAAGAAATATTAAATGCAACAACAAAAAATCTAGCCGAAAAAAATTCCGAGTAATAAGTGATTAATACTTATTAATTAATTTAATAAATAATTATTTAAATTATTTAAAATTATAATATAAATATTTTTTCTTTTTTAAAAATTTTCATTTATTAAATTTTTGATTTTTAATTTCGATTTTTTAATTCAATTCAATTTTATTTAATTTCAAACGAAAACTTTGTAAAATCATCTTTACTATAAATGACTTTTACATCTGAAAGGAGTGAGCGGAAAAAGTGTAGGGAGGGAGGCAGGAAGGGGTGTAGCGGTAGGGAGTGCGTGAATAAAGACCACATAAACACAAGAAAGAAAAACCTCATCATTACAAGCGATGAGTAGTTGTAATCTGTGGTTTAAAAGTGTATAAACTGTGCGAGAGATAACGACCAAGACTTCAGGACGAGAGCGGCTGCAGAGGGGCGACATAAGGAGGCAGAACGAGAGGGCGAGAGAGACAGATGAAGACGCATAAGCGAAACAACAAGCATGAACCGAGTGCGTGCTTCGTGAGTGATGACGAAGTGAATGGAGTTTGAAAGAATAAAAAGTTCAACAAAGCAAAGTTATTAAGATGTTGCTTGCCCCTCACGTAAATGCAAATAAATGCAGAGAAAGAGAGGCAGGGAGAGAGGGAGAAACACAGAGCGAAACAGAGAAAGGAAGAGACAGAAAGACGGATATTTATACACGATATATCCACAAGGTTCTTAACTCTTAAACCTCACACGAAAAACAAAAGAAGACAAATAAAATAAACGACAGAAAATTATACACCGTCGGCTCGTATGGGTCCACAAGGACACAGTTTAAAGGATGTCCGAACAGTTGCAGAGGGAATTCAATGCAAGGGAAATAAAAATCCGATGCTTGGCAATAAAAGGAAATCTTGCGGGTTGATGTAGAGCCGTGAGATGTCACATTTTATGGCTCGGACGGTGGAGATTGAAGAAGATTGAAGATGGAAAGAGGGAGAAGGTAGAAGAGACTGAGAGAAGAAGGAAAAACGACAGTTGAAGAAATAAATAAATTTGTAAAAATAATTTTTGGGGTAAAATATGGAAAATTCTTACTTTTGGAGTTACTATAGTGGAGTTAAAATAAATTCGAATCAATATTTAACTAAGAAACAAGTTAGAAAATAAGATGAAGGAGTTTTTCAATTACGTTTAGTGAAAAATTTTATTAAAAAGTTAAAAAATAAGCGATTACTTTGGAGTGAAATTCAATTGGGCTACAGTTTCTCGGTTACAGATCGGAAATACATTAGAAAGCAAATGAAAATGAAAAAAGAACTACAAAAAAAATCTTTTAAAATCGCGCCAAAGACACGCAGCGTGACCGACGACTCTCTTTAAACTCTTAAACGCTAAAAAAATAAATCAAACGCACACACACAACACTCAAACACTTAAATAAGCAGGTGTGTGTGTGTGTGTGTGTGTGTGGTTGAGTGCATGTGATGCATGCGAAGCAACGAAGCGCCCCCCTCACCACTTCCAAAACCACCGACGATCATAGAAAACTTTTTCACACATCGCTTTCGAGGAAAATAAATATTATTATTCTCGAAATGTAGCTAAAGAGGCTTTATCGCTACTTAAGGGGAAGAAGAAGAAAAATAAGAAAATACGGATTGAGAAGGAAAAGAAAGCGAAAAGAAACACAAAAATGGCTACTGCGCTAAATAATTGCAATAAAAAGCAGCACTGAAAACATCACTCGGTTTTAAACAAACGCAGAAGCAACACACACCAACAACAACGACGACAACAACAACAACAACAACAAAACCACGAAGAGAAAACAAGAACATGGCAACACTCGAGCGAAATGAATGAAAATCACAGGAAATGAAAATTGAAGCAGAACCAATAGAAAAATAAGTATGCGAATCACTTTTAAAAGCACCACTCTAAAATCTCACTTAAGTGAGTGGCTTGCGATTAAAAGCTGAGAGGTGTGTGTGATTGAGAGCCAGGACACGCAAAGGAGAGCGGGAGGTGGAGGGCGAGGAAGTGGCACTGGAGACTTTGAGTCAATAAACGACAATGGATCACAAAGAAGAGCTGCCGATTGCGAGGATTGGGAAAATGCTGAGCTTGGTTTAAGCTGCGTGCTTCGTTACTTGAAAGTGTTGAAACTTGAGTGATGCGAAGAAGAATTACAACACACATGCATACAAGCGGATATATAAAGAAATTAATAGGTCTGTACTTCACGATTCATTCAACAGTTCATTTATTATCATTAATTTAAAAATTCACCCAATTATTAATTAATTTTCCTTTATTTATATTAATTATTTTCTTTATTTATATATTCCTGCCTTTATTAAAGCATATATTTGCTCATTAAATGGTACTCATTAATTTATTAACACGTTCATCATTTGCTAATTCATTCTTCCATTAAAAATTTCATTTATTCATTTGAATTTTATTTAAATTTCGAATATTTTGGGAGCTCGTCTATCGTGCTTTCATTTAAATCGTACGAAAATATTAAAAAACTGAGCTTTTTCTCTAGAATTAGGTTAAATTCTGATGCCCTTTCTTGTTCTGTGATCTCCTTGGTTTTCATTTATAGTTGGTCTCCGAGGCTTTTGCAGTTTTTCCCCCGTCTGCCTCGACGCTGAACCGCTCCATTTTTCGTTAATTTTATGCACAGCCGAAAAAAGCGCACACACAAAATTTTGCTGGCTGAAAATTTTCCAAGGTTGTACCCAATTGTAGCACCTTTTAACCGCACCGATTAAATTAAAATTAATGCTTCAACATTTTTTCCAGAAGTTTTTTTTTGGAAATATTTCTGGCTTCTTTTTCGTTTTTTGAGCTCTGGTTTTTCGGCAAAAAAATTTGTTTTCTTTACTCATCATCATTCACCAGAAACTAAAGCTTTCAACATAAAAACAGTTATTCGGGAAAAGCATATGTTGCATACCTTGAGGCTTACGTTGTTGTCTTTGAAATTGCATGTGTGTGTTTGTGTGGCAAAACCACAGCACCAATAAACCACACACACACACACGCATATTACAAGCAATTCAAAGAAGAAGCGAGGGGCATGTAAAAAGTTAATTGCTTTTTTGACTTTTGTACGCGTTAAGCAAACAAACACAAAAACACGCACATACACACAGCTTTGGTCCACCATTGTTATTTGTCCCTGTAACATAAAATAGATACTCTGCTTTTTACTGCTATTATTTTTATTCGTTATTATTAAAATTGTGTAAAATGGTCTCTTGGAAACTTCAACTTTTGTCTATGGACTTTTCAATAGCAAATTTGCAATAGTAAATGCAAATTTAGAAAAACATATTGCTTCATAATACATGAAGTCTAAGCTAAAACGAAAATAAACACAATAGAAAAGCAAAATTTAAGTCGCATTATTTGCATTAACTGAAGTGATATAACTGACGGTTGTTGTTGGATTGAGATAATGATCGCGGCATCATTAGCAGATCAGTACGATACGCAATCATTGGGCTCAACCGCAACCGATGCTGCCAAAGCCGAAGATTCAAAGCGGCGAGAGACAAGCGGCGAACGTCTGTTGGCCCTTCACAATCGCATTTCAATGAAATCGAAGCAGCCAACAGTTGAGCGCGTGACCTCACACATGCGAAACCGAAGGCGACCGAACATGAGCCCAGCAACATCGTCGTGTGTGTGTGTGAAATAATCAAATTTCCATATCAAATACGGTCGGCAACGTGCTTCTGCTTCCGCTTCTTCTTCTTCGCCTTCTTCACCCGCTTGTTGACCTTTGACCACGTCGCAGTCTTCCTTTCCCCATCTCAGTTTGCCACCATTCGCAATTTTTTTGTCGCAGTCGTCGTTAACGATGTAAACGCGACGTGTTATCGTCGTTTCCAATGGTTTCTAACCGTTCATCAAATTGGTTCCCATCTCATGGCGATCTCGATGACTTCTACGCCTCCCGCAACCGGCCGACGACGGATCCAGCAACCGATTAAGCCTCAGCCTCCGCTATGCTTCAACTCCTCTCATACACTTTGTCGCAGTCTCATGCTCGGCCTCAGAACTCCATTTAATTAACCAGTTTTTTTACGCTGTACTGCCAGCACCTAAAAGTATGCTATGGTCCATCGTCGCCATGCATACGGTGCGACTGACTGCTGTTCGTCACGTTGTTCACGTTTGACCAAGTTTAGTGTACTCATTACCCGGCAGAGGGCCAACGACAACACTGACATTTGACTAAAATTCTCTGTGGCTTCGGTCGCCGCCGCTGCTGAAATTGCTCAAAGCTGCGTAATTCTAATTATGCCCTGGCTTTAGCCTTGATTAGAAGCTTATCACATACATTAAATTGACCACGGTCACATTAAAAAATAACCTTTAAATTATAACGTATGATACGGTAAAAAATTTCGATGAAAAAGTTAGGATATTCAAAAATTTTGGAATTGTTTTCTTTTGCGAAGATTCTTTTTATTCAAAAGTTTTTAACAAAAAGGAAACAAACAAATTAAGGCGAGAGAAAAGGGAAACAAATTCTGGTTAAAAACTTTACGTTAACTGAAAATTCTATCAAAAAAAAAAGTAGAATAAATTCGGAAAAATTTATGTTTATAAACAAAACTTTAAACGTGAATCTTAAGTGAGAAGCGCAACGCTTTAAAAGCCGTTTATTTTGCCGATACGTACGTGAGGATGAAAAAGAAGATGTAGCTTCATATTGGCAAAGGCCTGTGCGAGGAAGGGGCGAGGGGTGTGGTTCGCTACTTCCGCGTAAAGTAAACAAAATTACAAAAAACTTTCTACTGCACTTAATTGAAAGTTGTAACCTCTGCCACGGCGGTTGCCAACACAGGTAACAAATATGAAAGTTTCCCGTACTGTCCCCGCACCTCCATTCCCCGACTCATTTCAGCGACCCAATCGCTTGCCGAAGTCGTTCTCTTCAAAGCATTTGCCTCGGTCGGAGTCGCGCAGGCAACTCAAAATTAAAATCGCTCTCGAGTGTTTGTCTGGGAAAGTTTTTGCTCACCCTGTCGCCTGTCAGTAGACAAAAAGCTAGATGTTAAGTAGTTAAGTTTAATGTTGGCATTACTCGAGAGCGAGGAAACAATAACACGGCACGCAAAATTATAGCTGCTTGAATTGGAAATTTCGAATTTTTCCGTTGAGGGTTTCAGTGAGAGGAAGCGCGAGAGCGCGATGGCGAAGTGTGTCTGTCTATTTGCATAGCATAATTTTAAGCGCTTCATATTTGCAAACATTATTCATGTTCTTTGATTTTTGAGTGCACGAAAAAGTTTAATTGAAAACTTGAATCTTCTTCAAATAACAAAAAAAAAAAAAAAAAAAAAAGTGGATACAAAAATACAATTTCATTGCATACTTTAAGTGTGAAAGAAAAATTGAAATTTGGTAAGCATTTCTTCAACAAAACTAAAAGTAAAAAAAAATGAAGTAGAATTTATTGAGCCATTTCAAACAACATTAAAAGTACAATTAATTTTTTTTTTTATTTTTTACTTTTTTTTTAAAATTTTTTTTTTTTTAAATTCTTTTTTTTTAATTAATTTTATTTTGTGTTTGTTATTAAAAATAAGTTTTTTCATATTTTTTTTTATTAATACTTTTTCTGTATAAAACTCGGACATATAATGCTTAGTTTACTTTAACAGTTACTAAAATTAAGCACTAACAATTGGCTAGAGGAGGATGCAGAGAAGGAAATACGACAACCGAAATAGATACCAATGAGAAGCAACCTTTTGTTGCAACCTTTCTACAGTGGAAGAAAAAGCTATAAATATAAATAACCGAATGCCTCATACTCAAACTCATACCTCATACCTCAAACTCGCACAGCAAGAACGGTAATAAATTAAAAGAAGAGCAGAAGCAACTACGAACAACAACTAAACAGAGCTCGGAGACCAAACATTTGTGTTAATTTTATTTTATTACTTTTCATTTGCGCCAAAAACTAGGCATCGAAAACCGAAGGGAAAAATTTTACAAACCCAGAAACAAACATTATTTAAGAGCGAACGACAGAGTGTGAGGGAGAGAGAGAGAGAGACACAGAGAAAGCAAACGCAAGGAGAAAGGAAAAGAGATAGGGATAACGTAAAACTAAACTAAATCTGTCAGTCGGTAGGGACTCATTATGTAATGCTTGGTTTTGATGAGGGGTGAAGTGAGCGGAAGGATGCTTTAATCTCTATCCAAGTACGAGTGTGTAGAATGCATGTGTGTGCGAGTGGCAGCCGAAAATGTCAACACATTACTCTACTCAACCCCGACACCGTCCCAAGGTTCCGCTTGTGGGTCAAAAAATAAATCATGACATTTTTTCCTTTCCTCTCCTGCTGCATCAGCTTCAGCGTCTGCTTCATCTTCAGCCTCGAATTGTTCTGCTTCGTGCTTTCTTCTTATTTATTTACTCTACTCAGTTCTTCTTCTTCTTATTTTTTTTTTTTTTGGTATAATCTGTATATATCTTTTTGAGGTAGGCGTTGCTTATTTCGTAACGCTCGACAGATTTTTGTTTGTCTCGTCTTCTGTGGAGATTGTAATATACTTTGTAAAGGAGTTTAAACAGACAGACCTAAATACAAATCTACGGACCTAGGGACCTACCTACCTAAGGATCAAAAGCATAAAATACAAACAAAAACACTTTAGTTTATGCAAGCAATAAAATCTACTTTTCTACCGTTGTGCAAATTGTGATAAACGAGATGAAATTTTACTGTTGTAAGAGCAAACTTTATGCACAAAATCTACTATGCAAAATTTGTCGACGCCCCCCGCTCCGCCCCTTTCTCTGTCGTCCACAACTTTCCCATAGTAACTACTATTAACTGCTTAACCCTAAACTCTGAAAGGGCTATAATTTTGTTCGTTTATTATTGTTATTTTATAGAAAGAAGTGTTTACAGCTCTATATACCACATTTACTATAGAAGGACTATCTTTGATTGAAAAATATACCGCAAACGTCCAAAGGAAGGTCAAGGAAAGCGTATTTAAAGCCCATAGAAGGTCCGGATTCTATGGAGTACAGATTACCTATAGGAAGTTCATAAAAAGTTCAGAGAGGGCCCACAAAGAAGGCTCATAGCTGTACCGTTCATGGAAACCCAATAGAAAAAGGCCAACCGTAGATGGTTATTGGATATACACATATAAGACCAATAAAATCTCCATATATACACTAGAGAAGGGCAATAAAGGGCAATTTATCAAATAAGCACATGTAGGACTTATGAGAACCCCAATAGAAGGGAAATTAAAGTGTGACCATAGAAACGAAAGTGTGCCTACAGAAAGCCAATCGAAGAACCATCGATATCCATTAAGGGCCTATAGAGTTTTTCAGAGACTGGGGAAAAACAATAATTGTTTATTCTCTGTTTAGGAAGATTCTCTGTTGGATATCTATTTGTATTTATTTATGAAAATTCTGCTTTAAAGTTTTATTAAACAAAGCACAAATCAAATATTCACTGCCTCAACAGTAAAAACCATGAAATTTCCATTTCAATATGTCACAGACGAAGAAGTTTCAAAGCTCTTTTTCGTTCGCTCTGTCGTCGTGTCCCTTTCCCGCCAACACACAGCAACCTTTACAATTACACGCCTAAGCAAACTTTAATCTATTGCTACTCGAAAATTTTAATTAATTTTCACATAATTTTTAGCAAAGTCAGAAATGCTAATTTAAAACTTTGCTCCTAAACCAAAAAATCCAGAACCAAATTCCATACAGAAAAAGAAAGTAAAAAAGATGTAAACAGGAAAGGGCTGAAGAGGGATAAAAATAGAGCGAGTATCTGTCATGTTGCAAATCACAATGTGGCATTTAATTGCATGACGAGGAACAGAAGTGGGTGGGAGGGGGAGTGGAGAGCTGTGGAGTAACTGGAGGAAGCAGTGGAAGTTGGAGAGTTGAGTAGATTGAACATAGAATGCGAAATGAACGTAGAGCGAAACTTTTCAATCCCTGACAAAAACTAGACAATGACTGAGCTACACACACACACACACACAAAACTCAATGACACTCATTCACGCATACTACAGAAGCGCTTAAAAAGTAATTAAAATTTTACTACGTTGTCATTGAAATCCTTGTATTAAAGGTGAGCAAACGGTTCGAGCACACCCACAGCCATTCACCGTTACGTTGAAGTTGTTCAAAATAAATCCCGTCAATATTAAGTCGAGATCCAAACCTTACAATCCCCCTTCTTCCCCTCACTACGTGCCCTTAATACGTTATTGCAGGGATTGAGGACATGATGAATGATGAGATTTTTGCCTGTTTAGAGATCGATGGAGTTTGGTATTTATTTTTCAAGTCGTCGTTTATTCAAATTTTCCTATTGCATAAAATTGGCCTAAAACGTTGCTTAATGCAAACAATGTGATGTGATTGCGAAGGGGTTGTTCGATGATGGTTTATCTAGGAATTCTTGGAATTTGGCTTCCGGTTGTTTTCGTGGTGCTGTGGCTGTGCTTGTGGCCAACTTGTAGCGTTTGCTGTTGTTGTTGGTTGATTCTTCATCCCCATTCTCCCCATTCTCATCATCAAGTCTTCATTTCGCTATTTTTACCCCCAAGAATTTGCCACCGTCGCCGCCAATTGCCTTGGGAAGCTTTCACTTTGCAAGATTTTTTCCCTACAATACATAAGATTTCATTTGCAGCAACATAAACGAAAGCAATAACAACATCAGCATCGACATCAGCATCCGAAAGACTACGACGAAGAACAACGGATGCCAACAACAACAACGACAACAAGAAAAGCTTTCAACATGTTTATGCTTGCCAATGATGTGTGAAGAAAGCTCGAGGGAATGAAGCAAGGCAAAGCAAACGAACGAACGAAGGAACGAACGAGCGAGGAGTTCGAAACTTGAAACTCGGAACCTGAAATTGGCTGAGTAAACATTGCCAAGTTAAGCTGAAAAGTACAAAGAAATTCAAAGACAACAAAAGAATGCAAGGAAGAAAAAAGTTAATGCATACTTTTAGGTGAAGCAGAGGTATCAAAAAAAAAAAAAAGAAAAGAAATCTGTTAAGAAAAACAATTTGAATTTATTTCTATTGAATGGAATTTTCGAATTTTTGGCCATTTTTAAGGATTTTTTTCGTCGTAAATTAAGATTTAAAACAATTGCAACATACACCTAAAAGTATGCAATGAATAACATCTCGCGAGTTTTAGTTAATTATTCTCTCGCTCTGATTTAGTTTTGTTTATGTAAAGTACCAATTTCTGCAGAATTTCGCCTATTTTATCTTTGCTACTGTCGGCATGTTATTGACCTTCCTCTCTCTCTCTCTCTCTCTCTCTCTCTCTCTGTCGTTATCTCGCTCATCCTCCGGCTTCTCTTCTTCTTCGGAATCTAGCATTTCCTTTCGCGCGAAAACAATTTATAGTTTAATTAGAAAAAATTTAATTTAACGCGCTGTTAACTTTAGCAAATTTTACTGATCTCTATTTCATTGCATTCATTTTTTATTCCGCCCTTTTCTATATTATATTTTCGCTATTTGTGTTCATTGCTTCGTTGTTCTTGTTCTGTTTTTTTCTTTGTTCGAAAGAGATATTTTTAAAGTTACGACTTTGATTTCTGATTTCTTAAGTGGATCAGCAAGTTTTTTCCTTAACTTTTGCCAACTTTTACAGTTTGAACTTCATAGAAACCAATCAGTAGCTGACTAAAGGAGAGAATGAAGAGAGACGGCAAAGTCAGCAATTCTAAAGAAGAGTAATAAATCCATGTAAAATAAAAGGATAGAAAGTTCGTGTCAATAATTCCTGTTTTCTGCAATAATTCAATAAAATTGCAATTAATTTCTAATCAGCAACATTGTTGCTGCCGCTGCTACAGCTTTGTAAAGTTCTATAGCTTTTCCCTTTTGAAAGAATATATTTCTATCTTTAGAAGAAACATTTTTAACGCCACCTCAAACTATGCTAAGTTTCCACACATTTTTCGATATTTATACGGAAATTGGAATCGAAGTTTAATTTTCTTAGACTCGTAGTCGTAGTATAGAGAAATTTAAGGATTAAAAAAGGAAAAATCCTTTTGTTAAAGATGTAACAAAAGGTCTAAATTAAGAAAGATAAATAGAAGAGAGTTGGAGTAATTATAATAATAATATTAAAGGCAATCTCTTAATTATAATATTCATAAATGAGAGCTAATATAATATTTGAATTATAATAATAATACTTATAATAAAATACATATTAATAATATTAATCTAAAGTAGTAATATAAGTATTCATATTAATTATAATAATTTTTAAAAAAGTTTTTCTGTTGTACTCACGGACAGCATCGATAAATTCAGGCGTCCAGACAAGCAGTAGAAATGCGGTTGCTGCAACAAGACTGGCTGCTGCTGGCATCAAAGCCATTTGCAGCCCCATTATTTATGCAACAATAGAAACAACAACGATGCAGATTAAGATAACGATAAGGTTAACGATGACGTTTGTGTTGAGGCCGACGTTGACGACGCAATAATAATAATAATTATAATATTAATTTCAAAAAACCCAACAACAATCGAAATGACGTGAAAAACACGTTCAATAAATATGCGGTCTACTTTTAGGTTCCCCGCTAGACTAACTCTGTTGCTAGCTATCGACGTAGACTGCTTTTAGGAGCGGCGATAAATTTTGCGATTTTCTTCTTCGTTGGTTGCCGTTGTTGGTCTCTGTTCAGGCACTCTTTTGCTTTTCCTGTTTTATTATTCGGAAATTTTCAAAAAGTATGCGGAGTTTTTGTGTTTTCTTTTATAAATTTTTGCTCCTTTTTATGTTTTGCTATTTTTAAGGTCGCTGCAGTCGAAATTTTGTGGTTTTTCTTTTTAAATATTATCGATAAACGTCAAATGTTGGTGACTGCGATGCATATTATTAGCTTTTAACCAGGTATTCATGTGTAAGAGTGAAACAACAGCAGGTATTCTTTTATTTCGGATGACGTTCGCCGATCAATGATGTTCTATCTCAATATTTTTCTTTTCTCTCTTTTCTATGTGCATAATAATTGCAGCAATGTAATTTTATTTGTGCCACGTATCAATCGAATTGAATTTTTATTGATACCGAATGATTTATTTTGGTATTTTTTGTTTATTTCCGAGAGAATTTAATTCGCAAAT